>CM070657.1:597500-1307500 GCA_036346575.1 Dendrocalamus sinicus | reverse complement strand
TGGCCATGGGCTCTCGCGGCGGCGCCAGCCTTCCACTCGAAGAGCTCGACCTTGACGGTCGTGTACTCGACGTGCTCCGGCCTCGGCTCCCACCTGTACCGCGCGTGCGCCGCGTCCCTGAGCCGGTGCACCTGGAGCAGGTGTCCCGGCGAGAGCTCCACGAGGTATTTGCTGCACGCTGTCGACATGGAGCACGCGCGGCCCGAGCAGCAGCACGGCGGCGCGATCACCTTGGACGGCAGTACAACAGTGGCGGACTCAGGATTTTTAGAATGGGTATTCAAATTTCGGAGCTTAAATTATTCGAATATATTAATACCGCAGCACACCGTCATTCCTCAAAACACCGATACAACGATACATGTATGTAGATATAATAAAAATACATATATTACAGAAATTAATGATTTCTTATGATAAAATAGGCGACATAAGGTGAGCATAATTATATGAATTAAACAACAAATTATAGAGATAAATGAGAGTTGTATATCTTGTTGATTTTACCTTTTTTTACTATTTCCCCATCAGCAAGAACTATCCATCTAAAAGGAAATTGTATGTTGCTTCCATGAAGCAAAACAGACCAAGAAAGTAAATAAGTGGAGTTAGGTGGAGCACATCTAGATCTGAAGAGAGGACGATGACAATAAGTTGGAGGTGCTACTTATTTCCCAATACCACGCTCCCTCCCGGCTACCGCGCTGCTCCCTTCCCGCCGCCGCCTGCTTTACATCCGTGTTCGTTGTGCCACTGCCCGCTTGCCCGCGACACCTCTCTGCTCGCCCGCGCTGCCACACGTTCACCTTATACCACGCACTGCCTCACGCATGATTATTGTCACATCATGGTACCACATCTGCGTCTGCCGTTGTCACTCGCCTCTAGCCTGCACCTCCGCCCGCTCACCACTCGAAAACCAAAGCTGCCTCCCACATAGACAGGCACAAGATAAGAAATAGAACAAATGTTAGAATTTTGTTTATATCTTTATCTCTTTGGGCGTGAGGAGGGCTGAGGTGGAAAGAAAAATAGGTCTAATGTATTACATAGGCTGTGCGCGAGATACGAGGAGTGCGGGTTGAATTTATTTGCAGGCATAAAATATAGTTTTAATATAACTAATAGTATATATATAATATACCTATTATATACCTGGTATTTTATAAAAAATTTTGAGTGTTCAGCTGAACACCCATGCCCCATAACAGATCCGCCAGTGTAGTACAATACTACAAATAAAAAATTACAAAGAAATAAATAAATGCAAAAATATTTATTTTATGGCAGTATAATACTACAAATAAATAATTACATAGTTATTTATTTCAAGGTAGTACATTACTACAAATAAATATTTAATTTATGATAGTACAATACTACATAAAAGTTATGATGAAATAAATAAATATGTATATATATAATAGCAGTACAATACTAAAAATTAAAAATCATGATGATAAAAATAATTTTTATCAGGTTCCCAGTGACGAGGTGGCAGGTTGCCGCCCAGTGACTAGGCTCTAGGTAACACACGTTGGCCCTACGGCGTTGCCGCCGGGCCATTGGCGGCAAAAAACGTAATTTTTGCTAATACAGCACGTATACAAATATTTTTATAATTACAGTTGCAAATAGTGCTATATATGCCAAAAATTCTAATCTTTATGATTGTAGTGCGCAATATTGCCCTTTATAATATGCAATAATTTCACTGGTTCATAGCTCTATAGCACAGGCATTTGGCTTTTATATCGTATCTGTGTTGGACACCGTGTCCAACACGGATACATAGACACATGTTGGCAATATATCAGATGTCAGACATGACGTGACAGCGTGCTATGAACTGTCATGCATGACATGAAATCGATCTACTACTAGAAGTCTTCCTGCGCACAGGTGGCATGAGGCATATCTCGTACAATCAATGCATGCTGATGTAATTGATCCTCCATTGGTGCATGACGAATGGCTAGCAACGCTGCAGACTTGCGATCCCTACATGTGTTAATTGTGTTAGGAAACCAGGACTCTATATGGAGTCCTTATCTGATTGGGTATTTTCACCGTAGACTATAAATAGGGGCCTAGACCCCCTCTCATGATGTACCCCGATGCAATCTAAAGCAATAAAGAAAGACTAGGAGTTCTCTCTACCTCTCTGTGTTCAATCTATTCTCTCTGTGATTCTCGTGATTGATTCGTTTCTTGTTCTAAGCGCTCGGACCGGGTCTCCGCGTCGGTTCCTCAACAAATTGTTTTCTTTGGGGTGCACTGCTTACATATGGTTAAAATAGGCAACGAATACTGAGATGTCCATGCACCCATGGATACTGCATACAGCCATACACCATGGATGCATGTATGAGCAGTATAATTGCACTCCTGTACATGTAATTTCGCAACAGACAAGAAAGGTTCACGCAAAGGAAAGCTTGAACTGCATCCCGAATGTTAAAATGGGAGAAACAAAAAAGAATGGGGGGTCCAATGATAACTATACATGAGAAGACATGGTATATGATAACTATACATCATAAGACATAGTATACTTTGCCAAGCTGGCAACCATGACTGCGTATGTGCACAAAACAGTTCCTGTGCTCTAATTGATGTACCGTGCCTTACAAATGTGCATGTCTTATGATTAGTTGCATGTATCTGTCCTGAACTAACGTTTACAATCGACACTAATTCACTTTTCCCAGGATTTTTTTAAAAGTTATACAGGTAATGGGTTCAGATCATATCTAGCGTGTGAGAAAGTGTGAAAAAATGAAATAGTTTGTGCTTCCATGGATATTGTATAATGCAATGTGATAAGCATTCTGATGTGATCTGGACATTTGCCACCTTATGTTCTTGCTAGAACTTTCTTTGTGCTCTTATATATGCTTTTTCTAATGCTATCCGTTGATTGGGCTGCGTTGATCTTTTATCTAAAAGTGAAGTGTTTTTGACATTGCAGTGAGGTCTACATCAAGGCATTCTCAAAGGTGACTGACAAGTGAAGGCATCCAACATCGGGCGCAAAATATCCGAATTGTGACTCGCTCCATGTGAAGCCCTTAATGCATACATGTGAAGAATGTGGTTTTGAGATATACCACTAACCGGTATTTTATCTTGTTTTAGGTTCTCATTTACGGACTATTCGAACCCTTGTGACAAATCTTCCTAGACTGGTTCGCGTAGTACTCTTGAGAATGTTAGACAGCATTCTTCCTAATACATGATAGAATCAAGTGTACTGTGCACTTGTGGATTTGTCATTGCTTGTTCATGCATATTAGTATATAAATTGAACTTATTGTTGACTTGCTAAGCATTGCACTGTCTGCAATATGAGACGTGAATCTTAATGAATCTGATTGTTCATTTTATTTTTTACAAATTTTATCTTGTTTTGTATTTTACCGTAGCGTTAGCACGAGCACACTACTAGTAATATATCTAATCACTCCAAAAACTGATGGCTACTACGCATAGGAAACATTCCAATCAGAAATCCTGAACACTGGGAACTTTAGGGCACCAAAAAAGAAGGATGCACTTTGGACTGAAAGATAAAAAAAATTTAGTTGTGAAATAACAAAACCGTAAAATAAAATGTTCCGTTTCAGTGCGGCGCGACGTCGGCATGGGCCGCCGCCGCCAGGTGGGCCCCGCAAACCGCAAGTGCTCACAGGAAATTGGACGGGCCCGAAGGAAAAGCTTCGAGGGAAGCCACGTGGAGCCCACGAAAGGAGAACGCGGCGACGCGTTGGGTGGGGACACGGGGAGCCAGCTTCTTTTTCCATTGTACAACAGTGTAAGCACACACGTACTCGTGTACACACCTCGCACACCTACAAGTCTACAACTCAACTCACAGCTGTATAGATGTATTTATTAGCATACATCTAACTAGAATGATGATCTATACTTTATAAAATATAGATGTGTTTTAACCTCTTCCTATGTGTATATATACACTCTTTGTTCTTAAGACCTGGACTAAGTGGGAAATTCTTATACCGGTATATTCAAATCAGTCGAACCCACTCTTAACCTAAGGCCTAAGACTCTATACATACTGTTTCCTATAATGATAACTTTTCTATAGCATCTAACTTTCAAACACGATATTTTTTCAAGATAATGCCTACTAGTTAATTATAGTACACACTACAGCGACTTTATTTGTATAGATCAAACTCACACGTAAATATCTCTCTATAAACTATTACTATTTATAAATTAAATTTAAAAGTTAAGGTCCCGCTCATTTCAGCTTGAGTTTTTGGCTTCTGGCTTATTTTTTACTATTCATAAATTTCTTTTTTTTATGAACTTTTGGCTTTTTTGTCGGTTCTTTTTTCCCGTATTCCTTCGTGTTGTCCGTGATGAGCTAACATATTTTTTCTATTTTTAATTTTTTAAAATTTAATTACGCCAAATAAACCGCTATTATAACAAAAATAAAAACATAACCATTAAAACTAAACAACAGGCTAATATCAACACACCCACGCCAACTTCTTTTGGACGAGCATTATTGCATGCATGCCTCCCTTCCATTTCCACGTGATGTGAACATTGGATGATTGGATCTGCACGTTCCGCGGCACCGTCCACCGCCACGGCGCCGCCTGTCTTCCATCACCGTCAAGGGGAAAAATTTACTGGTAATGGCTTGTTTATTAGAGCATCCTTCTTAAAAAAAAAGCTCGTTTACAACACATGGAATGTTCAATGTTCCGGTAGGAATTGAACCGTGTTTTTACACTTATAAATATGAGAATAAAATGTTCTCACGTTCTTACGGTAATTAAATCGTTTACACTCACGGAATAACTGCGAGCTTATGCAAACAAAGGCCTAATATCATATCTACCTATTGTTTATGTGTCAAATGAATGATCTTGTGTTGATCATGCATGTGTTGCCCAAAGAAAAATAAAACACTGGTGCTTAAAGAAAAGGGTGATCATGTTAATTAAGAATTCATATTTAAGTGCAATCATGGACACCGTTACGGACGCGCAAGTCTCCTGGTTTTCTGTTAGTACTCGGTGTTAACATCGGCATCTGGTTAACAAAGCTGGAACCAGGATGTCATGTACTCGAGTCATGTGCAGAACATTGACCGTGTGCATGGCTTGACTCAGATGGTTGGGCAATTGTGATGACCCGCATTATTACCGTGGGGTAATAACGCCAGTCAACGGATTATTATTCGTTTTAGCAGATAAAACATCGCTCTAACGAATAATAAGCCTATCAGAGTGTTGCAGCAGAACAATAATTAGAGACAAAACACGATATTACAAGAATATCGCCACGCAGGGCTACATTTTATTACAAAGCCTTAAAGGCTTGAATATCTCATACTCAACAAAACCTTCGCACGGGATGCCCACCTTGCACCTATTGCAATCCGAGTCCACGGTCTTCCATCCAAGCAATTTCCACTTGACTTGCTATTCTCTGAACTGACATGCTCCTAAGCAAGGGGAGATTTATAGCAAGGGTGAGTATGTATACTCAAAGAAGCGTTATTAACAAAAATGCACAACATGCTGATCCTTTCCACATTTAGGAATCTCAATTCCTATTCTCAATTTCTTACTCATCTTTATACTCTTTTCCTTTCTCAATTTCCTTTCCATGATATAGAAAATAAAGTTTGTTGGTTTTGAAAGAAGTCCGATTTATTAATTTAGAAAACTACGAACATACGCATGAACAAAGAAACCCCCATAAGTTTCGTAATTCTCCTTTCCGGAGACAGGCATGAATTCATGATTTTGATAGCATTGCGCAAGCTTGTATCACTTTACCCATCATCACTCGCTCGTGTTGGCTCCTCGGATTATCCGCAATTCCTTTGAAGCGCGCCGCAAGCAGTACAGAGACAATTATCTCTAGTTCGATAATTATATCTCCACCCGGTTATTCACAATCAGCACCTACACGCACTCCACCGAAACGACATAACCGTTGGTGGTAGGGTGTACGCCTCACCCACCCCAGTAATATAACGCTAAAGCGTAACCCGCCTGTGGGTTCTTACGCCCCGGATACCTCACCGGTCTTTGGGCCTATGCCCTAAATAAAATCACTCCTGTGGAGAATATAACACCTCACTAGAGTACCGACTGCCCGTGAAAACGGAATGTTGGTTGATACGCGTTGGTACGGTCTGTCCATACGGATGAAGTTTGTAATCCCTTATGTTCTATTCTTATGCAGAGGTCCCTCCCTTGCCCACTCACTGCCTCCCCTGGCAACCTCTGCCCACCCTTTTTACTTAACTTTAGTGGCCAACTGCTCCATCAGTTGCCATTTATTCATTTCTTCACATATAGCCCTTGCTTGATTTAAAACCCTTTTTATTTCTTTCATGCAAGTGATACTAGATTAATACAAAATACTTGTTTTACGAATATACTCCGCAGAGGTGTTCAAAGGAATGCTTGCTTGGACTTTAACCATATACTCGGATTCAAGTAGAATCAGGTGAAGTTGTTCCCGTAGCTTGGATTGTTGCCTGCAATTAAATACGTTGACTACGACTTAATTTATGAGAACATATTAACATACGATGTGTCGAGGTGCTTGTGCTCCTAAAGTAAGATGTCACTCCATTTAATCTAATCGTAGTAGTCGAGGTTAATTTCGATACACTACTCGTCGTTCGACATTATCGCGCTAACATCATGAGATATGGTTGATTTATTAGGTATGCCTAGCATTTTATTAGTTCCTAACAATTTTTCCGATTATACGGGATTAACTAGATGCATGAACAATTATAACGGTTAATATTAATCCTATACGATTATAACTGCTAATATTAATCCTCGTCAATCTTCTCGCATGCAATAATCACCTCTCTAATTCGTTTTAGATCTTAAGGTTATTCAATTATATTTTCTCGTGCTACTACGTGTGATGAGTTAATCTACAAATCTAGAAGAACAGGGTTCCTCATTAACCAACTATTTAATTCTTTATTTAAAAATATATTTAGGCGTCCTTATGGGATTCATAATTTCTACATTAGTCATTGACGTATTTTTATAGCTTAACTACTATTTAGTTGCCATGTATAATTTTAATCGCTACAAGTAACTTTAAATCAACGCGTGCCATTCCAATCGTCGCAACCAATTTTAAATCTTCTAACGGCTATGAATTTATTCTAATAATTCAGAATATTTATTAGAGATTTTCCACATTTTATAATCGACTTAATAAGAATTAACTGTGCATTTAACTGCGTACTAACGTCATCGAAATGATACTATGATAATATACGTCGCACGCGTACAATTCCAGCCTATGGGCATCCTTTGATTTATCTTTCCTAACCAAGAATATTTACTAAGACAATTATATGATTTAACACTATCTAGGTTAATTAGGTATTTTAGTTACAATCCCAAATGATTTAACTAGCAATGTATCAGTTAAATCGGTACATGCTACGTTATTATTCTACAAATGTCAATTCATTTATTCTAATCACTGCAATACTGATTAATAGTTTTCTACTGTTTAGATAGAATTAACCAAACTATCTGAGTAAAGTCCATACAGTCCCTTAATACCAGTTATAATCCATTGACTGCATTACATTTATTATAAGAGCTTAAGAAATATTCAGGCTTCTATGATTTAATCTATGGCGTCGAGGAGATAACAGGGCCTAATTAATTAAGCGAATTCTACAAAATGTGATCGTAGGGTTTCTAGATTTTTGTTCAATTCCTAAAAGAATTTCTATTACATTGATATAGCTAATATTCATTTACGGGGTTCCTAAGTACCTGCAGTTAATTTATTTAACTTTGGCGAATCTGCTATAGCAAAGTTGTTACAATGCACGTTTATGAGTATTCCTAAACTTAACAAATCTATCCTCTCACATTTCCCATTTTTCCTTTTTATTTTTCTTTCTTTTTTTCTTTTCTTTCCTTGTTCTCTTCTTCCGCCCGCTCCCCTTTTTCCTCGGTTCGGCCGACGCCTCTAATCCTCCTCCCCCGTCTCCTCCTCTCTCGGCTCTCTCGCCCCTTTCTGATTTCCCCGCCCCGGCGCCGCACCTCGGCTCTCTCTCCCAGCCGCCATGCATGCTCGCCTTTGCCGTCGAGCCTCCTCCTCTCCGCCGCCCTGGCGCGCCGCCGGCGCCGCCTCCACCGCGCCCGCCTTGCCGCTCGGCCGCACCATTTCTCCGCCGCCCCAGTCGCCGCCCTACTTCCGCCGCGTCGGTTACCTCCGGATCCGTGGCCTACGGCTCGGATCTGGTGCTCCTCCCTCAGATCCAACGAAGTCCACGGTTGATTTTTGTTGCTATTTCGTTTTGATTTTCATGGATGTGTTCCCCATGTGCTAGGCATGGTGGCAGGTTGTCCTGGTTAGTCACGGCCTACTAGAGTTGCGCGCACGCCGGGGGAGTGCGCGGTGGCTGCTACGGGTGTGGCTACGCCGGTGATAGCATGCCGCCGCCTGCATCTACGGTGAGCCCCTGCCCCTTTACTAATCTTCTACTCCCTCTCTTCTACCTCCAGTGGCATTCTTTATGTTGGTTCATGGTTGCTAGAGCTATTACTCGGTTATTACTGGTGATTTGTCATGTGTGGTAAACTAGGGTTGGTATTGAGATGAATACTAAGTTCATGTGTGCTTGGGGTTACCTTTGCTGGTGAAGGGTTGGGTTGCCGGGAATGATTTGGGGTCACTGGTGGTAGTCGTTCATTCGGTGGTTGTGGCGGTTGTGCCCTCGATGGTGACCTCCTCCTACGGTTGGTGGCCGATGGTTGGTCCCTGGCTACTTCCTCCTCCGGCTTGGTCCTGCCGGCTGCTTGTGGTGGCCTCCTAGGGTTGATGGTCTCTTGGCTTGCGGTTCTCCTGCTGCCATCACGGCCGCTTTGCTCCCTTCGCTTGCCGCCTTCACTTCCTTGGCCTTCGGCTCCACTCGATGTCCGCCTCTCGGTAGTGTTGGGGACCGACCGGGAAGTGCTTTGGGAAGGCTTACCTTGCCTCTCTCTGTCTCTCTGCTCTTTCCTCGGTTTGGTGGTTGATGTATTAGCCGTGAGATATTTTGGCCGGCAATCTTTGCCCGCATGCTTGCTCTGGTGGGTGTTATCTCGGTTGCTATTGTGCTATGTGGTGAGGGCTTTGACAGTGCCTCTCGTTATGGTTTGGGCTTGAAAATGGGTTCTGGTATTTTGGCTTTGCCTTAGATGGTCCCTATACTCCAAACATGTTTGTATAATAATAAAAATACCGTGTGATGAGCCTATGGTTGTGAGAGGTGCCGATCGCCCTGACGGTCGTGTATCTCCGTGAACGGATTACCCCGCCTGCTAATCCTTAGGGCTCGACGGCAACGCTTACTTTACTTTAATTCGATTAATTCTTTTGTTCGGTCTTTTTCGGTCTTATAATTTAGTTGCTTGTTCATATGTAAATAGCGGTGTATCGGCAATTTGACGACAATCGGATTCATGTATGAAATGGCCTAGATTGTAATTCGGCTTTCTCTTAATATTATTGTATTACTCGAATGTAGTTTCTAATGTGGCAATTGTGTTGCAATTATCTAAGTTTGTGAGGCGGTCATTTGGTTAGGACCGGAACTTGTAAACTTATAGTAATTTGTATTGTCGTTATTAATGTAAAGAGAGTTGTAATATCTTTATTTACTTTAAGCCAGTTTTAGTTGTAGCTCAATGAATGTAACCTGATTTGTTGTACAAGAATTGTAATAATTACACTGTTGTACTACGGACGGTTATACATATTTTAATTGACTTGGAAATTTTTATTTGTCGTGCAAGTATATTTTATCTAGCTCTAGTCGTTACAATTTGGTCTGCGTCCTCATTGACGGAATTACGGTAATAACGTATTCGTTTATCGTTCGTTGGTGTCAATTTGTACGACTACGTAGAAAAGTTTAAATTTCCTCGTATTTTTAGATTATCATTTATGTAATTAATCCTGCTTAACATTGTAATTCGTTGCTTAAGGTTAATTAATAATGTGGGTTGTCACAGCAATGCTACAAGTTTTGGTTTCCTAGCTTGGTATCTACCCATTTCTTTCTGATAGGTACAGTGGATGACTGAATTATCGACCAGGCAAATCATGTGAAGGTCATCTCATATATATAATGGATATTTAACTTTGATGTGTAAGTTTTTATCGAAGTTCAAGTTTAATTTTAAAGCTTTTTAGTTTTCAAAGTTGTTATCAGGTTTTAACTGGTCTGACCGGCCAGACAATTGTCATCTGACTAGCGGGTTTGTAGCGGTCAGATCGGAGTTATGGTCTTTGAAAATTAGACACCAAACATTTGTATGGTTTTTTGTAAGACTAAATCTACAGTGATCTGGTCAAAACTATACGGTTGAAGAACAGTACTTAGAGGTGAACAATGATTCAATTGGTACTCGAAAGAGTAATGTAGTAAAGCTTGGCTTTACGACCATGTCCGGCTTCGACCACGTTCGACTTTGACTACGTCCAGCTTCGACCATGTCTGGCTTCGACCACGTTCGCCTTCGACCATGACAGAACGACTACTGAAGGTAATCGTAGCTACAATACTTTTTTATGGTCATAGCTACAATGTTTTTCCATTGTCATAGCTACAATACTCGGTAGTTGGGGATTTTTCATGTCGATAGTCAAAGGCTTTGCAGACAATGGTCGTAGACTTTGCAGTCTTGTTGTCATAGTCATAGTCTTCGCAGTCTTGTCATCATAGTTATAGACTTTTGCGAACTGCTGTCGTTGCCTTTAGGTTTAGTCGAAGGCTTTGCGATCAGTTGTCGTAGGCTTCACGGTTGGTACTCGTAGACTTTATTGTCGATACGAGTGCTTCACTTTTTGTGATATTCGAGTACTTCGAGTGCTCATATTAGACCAGTGGGATGATTGGCTGGTGCTTGGTGGTCAGGTGGTTGTGATGCTCGGTAGTTGGAAGGACTCGGTACTTAATGGTCGGTGATAAGTTGTCGTAGGTGTTTTGATCGGTTGTCGGAGACTTGTGGTATGTGATCGGTAGTCGGTACTCAATGACTCTAGTCGATATGGTGCTTGTTATTCCTGAGTGTTTTGAGCGAAGCGATGGTATTTTCCAAATACTTGTGGTTTTTCGTGTACTGCATGAGCTAGCAGTCGTAATATGTGATCTGAGGCATATTTCTGAAAAGCAATGGAATGTGTGGTCGTGAACGACCTGGTTGATGGTCGTGGATAATTTTGTTCTTATCTATGGATGGACAAGGGTGGGGTTTGCGCGTGTGTGTGCTGATGTCGGTCAAGTTGTGGAGAACTTATACCGGAAGAAAGGTTCTTTGGTCTTTGCATGTGCAGGTGAGCGTGGAGATCGAAGGTGGATGATGCGTGGAGGCGTGGAGATGGTTATGGCCGGTGACGAGGAGGACTAGGACTAGGAGGGGGTAATCTGAGATCCAGGCAGTCAAGATGTCACACGAGGTGATCGGGCTCACACTAGAGCACGTGATGATGCGTGGAGAAGCAATATGAGGTGTGGTCCTGGAGGCTTCAACACGGGAGTTGGTGATGTGTGATGGAGATATAGGAGATGTGTCCTAGAGGCTTCGTCACGTGGTGAGATTGGAGATATTATGGAAAGAGTCCGTAACGGGAAGATTTAGAAATATAGTAAAACTCGCGTTAGGAAGTGTTTTGGGTCTCTTAATTTGAGGAAGAGATAGAGTTGTGTGTTCGTGTTTGGGGTGGATACGGCTTGAATGTTAGCCTATAAAAGCGGGGAGAGGCTAATGACTAATGTGTGATTTTTGGTAGGGCTTTCAGGGAGAAAGTTTGTGTGGGTTTTTAGAGAGCTTTCATCGAGAGAGCTTTAAGAGGTGCCATGAGGGCACTTTATAACCATATCGATGATACAGAAATAATAGATCAGATCTATTCCAAGAAAAGTTTGCTGGCATCGGCGATGTGTTTTCTGAACATCATTTTTCTTTTGTCTCTAGCATCTACTTGTTTGAGCGATCGAAGTGTTCAAGCGGCTGAAATCTTCGAGCAGAGGGAGATTACGATTACATGTGTCGGTGATCGTAGCGAGCGATTGAAGGAAATAGTCGGACGATCGAAGCATTCATCGAGCACGTGCGAGCGAACCAACGTCTTGCGGTCGTAATCTACATCCGATAATTTAGATTGTTGTTTTTGCTGCTTTTAATTTTGGTTTCAAGTTTCAAAAAGTGGAGACAATTACTCACCCCCTCTGATTATGTCATACGATCCTACAGTTTGTACCAAGTTTCATAATTTGAAGCTATGACTTTTGAATTGGGTCTTTTGGAGTTTTGATCCTGAGCTGTTCTTGCCTCTACTCAAGGCACTCATCAGACCACTACCTCCTTGCAGTCTGACCACCAGAGGAGTGTTTCTCTAGTCAGACCAGCCCGCAGTCCAATGGGCCATGAGTGCGGTTGTACCGCCAGGAGAGGTGTTCCTTAGTTTTAAGCTTCGTGCGCTTAATCTTTCACTACGTGTTTCGAAGTCTTAGATAACCCAAGGTTTCGATTTGATATCGAAAAAGAGTGAGCTCCTATTCCTCTACTCTAGTCATCACCTTTGCCCCTATGCAACCTTAATAGCCTACTCAGTTGGACTCCGACCATAGCTAGATTTGGCGAGCGCTGAAAAAGGTGGTTTATGGCTGAAATTATCCCCTATAAGAGAAACGGATCTCAGAATGGTTTATGGTGAAATTGTAGAAATTACACAGAATGATGGTTGCTTATTTAGTGTAATTAAATTTAAAAAATTGAAAATAGAAAAAATTAGGTTACCTAATCACGGATAATGCAAACGAGTACAAAAATAGCAAAAAAGCTAAAAAAAAAAAGTCAGAAAATATGAATTTTGGAAATAATAAAAAAGAAGTCAGAAATTCAAATCGTAAAGAGCGGTGCCAAAGTGTCGCTTAATCCAAGCTGTACGTTGGACTTTCTGATGGACTCTTATTTTGGAGCCGAGTTACACAACGCTAGCTAACCATGCATGGACTTAGAGATGCAGGGAAGTTTACGGAATCAGTTCAATTCCTACATTAAAAAACATGGCAGATTTCCGCGTTCCCAACTAAGACCGAACTTGTTGGTTGCCTCTTCCAAGCAATTCCATGCACCCAGGCATCGGGATTTTCCTACTGCGGGAGATTCAATTTTTTGCCACTTTTAAGATTGACTAATTCACTCTGTCACTTACATATGAGATCACCTAAGTCATTGACAATAGCCCCAAGTGACAAATCTATTGCCACTCGAGTTATAAAGATGGTAAATAATTAAATTTTCCTCCTACCTACTGCTGGTGGTAATGGCAAGCCGGTGCACCCCTTTCTACCCCAAGGTTTGTACCATCTGCCTTCATCAACACTCACCGTGTTTGTGTCTGTGTCAGTGCCATATGTGCACAACAAAAAGGGGAAGAAAAATCATCCATCGCAATCCTACACGAGTATAAGGGCATGTTCATATTGCTCCTCCCCTTCACCTCCGTCGTTTTCTTCCTTCCGTTCTGCATCAATCCATTTCCTCCACAGCGCCGCGACTTCCACGGAAGCAACGCAGCAACGCCGGGAGGAAGCGGCCAAGAACTCGAGCAGTGACCGAGTGGCAGCAGCAAGAAGAGGAGGAGGAGGAGGAGGAGCTATAGCAGTTAGCCAATGCCGCCGCGGTGCTCGCGGGCGCAGGGGTAGGGAGGATATATGGTGGGAGGGGGCGCGCTCGTCGACGGCTTCCGCCGCTGGTTCCACCGCCGCACCGCATCCGGCTTCAACTCCAACCAGTCGTCCGCTGGCGAGGAGCCGTCCGAACTCGAGGTCGTCGAGGACCCCGATCTCGTCGGCCTCCGCTCCATCCGTGTGCCCAAGCGCAAGATGCCGCTGCCCGTCGAGAACCACAAGAAGGTGAGGGCCTGTCTGGAGTCTGAAACTCTTCAGTGGTTATCTTTGATGTTTGCTTTGCTTGATTTCAGTTGGGGGCAAAAGCTTCTAGCTTTCTCGTGATCCTTGATTCGTCGTCACGGGAAGCTTGTAGCCAAAATCAGATCTTTGTGGCAGTTGCTTACTTACATACTGTACAATAATAATGTTTTTTCCTTTGTGCAAAATACAGCAGCTGGGCAGGTAAAGCTAGCGTCTTTGATCCAACATTTTATCCTTCGATCGATAGAACGATATGTTCTTGTGTTCCAGTTCCTCTACTTGGCTGTTTGACCCGTTTATTCGATTGATCTAGGAAAACGATTCTGTAAAACTTAAGAATTTTTGCTTGGTTGTGATATTGTTTGTCTCTACATGATCCATTTCTTAAGAATTGCGCAATTGAAGCACTTGCTCCATAAAGCTGGTGCCCTCTTTTGGGTCTCTCTCTCTCTCTACTTGCATTTAGTTCTCTTCGATTGATTGCATTTAGTTCTCTTCGATTGATTGCATCATTCGCGTCATACTGATCCTAATGAGCTCTTATCCAAGTTGCCCACTTGGGTTTAAGCTGGTCCGAGTCGGCTACTAATTAGGTTGACCTGATCTGGGTCTTTAGCTCCAGTTCACCTCACCTGTTGCTGGTAAGGAAGGACTGATTTTACTGGGAACAGGTCTTCTTGCCCTTGCACCATGCCCATGGTGCATGCCATCCTTCGTTTCTGAATAAACCTGACCATGTCTCTAGTGAAAAGGTCAACCTTCAGTAGGTTAAAACTTAATCATGATAGTTTCAGGTAACATATAACCTTGTAGGACAATATGGCATTTGCTTTCCTGTTGAATTGTTTTGCTGATCTAGTATAGAAGTAAACTTTAGTTTGTTTCACTACTGAAGATCTTTAATGATCATTCTTCAATCCAAATGCTCATAATTCTAGTTAGCTTTAATTTGTTATTGCAAATTGTGATCTTGTAGAACACATTGGAAATGGAGTTCTTCACAAAGTATGGAGAGGCAAGCCAGTACCAAATCCAAGAAGTCATTGGCAAAGGGAGTTATGGAGTAGTTGCTGCCGCAGTAGATACCCGCACTGGTGAGCGGGCTGCTATTAAGAAGATCAATGACGTGTTTGAGCATGTCTCAGATGCCACACGCATCCTGCGGGAGATCAAGCTTCTTAGGCTGCTCCGTCACCCGGACATAGTCGAGATCAAGCACATCATGCTCCCCCCTTCTCGGAGGGAATTCCAAGATATTTATGTTGTTTTTGAGCTCATGGAGTCAGATCTCCATCAAGTCATCAAAGCGAATGATGACCTCACCCCAGAGCATTACCAGTTTTTTCTGTACCAACTTCTCCGTGCTCTCAAGTACATCCATGCGGGTAAGTAGGTCGGTGAACAATTACTAATCCCTATTAATCTGCTCGCTCATCTATTAAGCACAGATCCTTGAGTTGATTTATCAGATTTCCATGGAATCCCTGTTTATTCTTCTGATAATGTAGATCTTAATTGTTTTTGTTGGCACAGCTAATGTATTTCATCGCGATCTAAAGCCCAAGAATATACTGGCTAACTCTGACTGCAAATTGAAAATCTGCGACTTTGGACTTGCCCGTGCATCATTTAATGACGCTCCTTCAGCTATATTTTGGACGGTAAGGTGCTTGTCATTGTATATAAGATTTAACATTCCCCTTTAATTTCTTAATTTTTGCATTGTTCTGCTTTGCAAAGGATTATGTGGCAACAAGGTGGTACCGAGCACCAGAATTATGTGGCTCCTTTTTCTCCAAAGTAAGGTCTCCAACTCATGAACTTGTAGTCTCATGTCTGTATTGCTGTTTTTCCTTTTCTTAAAAAATCTCTAGAATCTGCAGCTTGTGCTAAATGAAGTATACAAAGTTAAGTTTTAACTAGTACAATAAGGTTTTCGGTGGTATTTCTCATTGTAATTGTTTATACATACAATTCTTCTGTGACAACAAGCTGTAAACTTGGCTGGAAACTGGAGGAGTAACATTCTTGTAGAGAACACTATACTGTAAACTCCTTTTGTAATGCTTATACCATAGCCTGTCATTTCTTTTATCTTTCTGATAAGTGTCAATTTTTATGCAGTACACTCCTGCAATTGATATTTGGAGTATTGGGTGCATATTCGCTGAACTTCTCACTGGTAGGCCACTATTTCCTGGGAAGAATGTTGTGCACCAATTGGATCTTATAACAGATCTTCTTGGAAGTCCATCATCAGAAACCTTATCCCGGGTATGTTGACTTCGTAGCAATTCTCGCATGCATTGTTTTTGCTTGAACCTCCAATTCGGTAACATTCAAGGAGATACAGTTATGTAATATGATGAAAAAAAATGCATATACGAAACTTCGTTCTTGATGAACCAATTTGGGAATAAAGATCCAATGCAAGCCCGTAAAGTATTTCCTCCAGGCTCCATTTACTTGCTTATTTCGTGATTTCTTCTGCTCTTTCTTCTACAGATTTCGCATTGGTACATTAGAGTCACAGAAATAATCACCTTGCTGTTGTCTATGACCTTTGCAGATTCGAAATGAGAAGGCCAGAAGATACTTAAGTTGCATGCGGAAAAAACATCCTGTTCCCTTTACTCAGAAGTTTCCTAATGCTGATCCTTTGGCTCTTCATCTGCTAGGGCGCTTACTTGCATTTGATCCTAAAGATCGGCCTACAGCCGAAGAGGTAATCTTAAAAGTATTTTTACTTTCTTGAATAGCTTTAAAATTTTCACAGAACACATATATATGTTTTGATATGCTATAATTTCTTTCTTTCTTTAATCTTACTTCAGGCTTTGGCCGATCCATACTTTGCGAGTCTTGCTAATGTGGAACGTGAGCCCTCAAGGCATCCGATTTCAAAACTTGAGTTTGAATTTGAGAGACGGAAGCTGACAAAAGATGATGTTAGAGAATTGATTTATCGAGAGGTAGAGAGCATAGCATGGGTTTCCTGTTTTGTGTTAATAATATATTCGTGTGGCTTGAAAACTGATTATTTCATGAAATGCAAACAGATTTTGGAGTATCATCCACAGATGCTGCAGGAGTATATGAAAGGTGGAGAACAGATTAGCTTCCTCTACCCAAGGTGCAGACTTGCTTGAATTTTTCCTCCTTCCTTTGGTTTTATACTTTTATGTCTACCATCGGGATGGTGAAGATCAGCCTATATTTTTCCAAGCAAGTTCACTTTATAGCTTGTATTATTTCTTCACACCTACTAAATGCCTTTGCCAAATCACTTATCCTGCAGTATGATTGTGCATTGAAATCTTAGCTATTTTACATTTCCTCTCTTCTTGGCGGATCTTGTTTCTAGGGCTTTTTTCTTCCAAACAATTGTACAAGCACTGGTACAAGAAACACTAATCGTGTGTGTTTCTAGTCTTAATGACATATGTATTTACCATAGGTCCATAGCCTTATATCCCCCCCCTCTTGAATGGTTGTGGCTATTGTTAATGCTATGATCATACTGCAGTGGGGTTGATCGCTTCAAACGACAGTTTGCACACCTTGAAGAGCATTACAGCAAAGGAGAAAGAGGTTCTCCACTGCAAAGAAAGCATGCCTCTTTACCAAGGTATGTAATGTGGCAGTAAGAAATCAAAAATGCATAACTCCTTTGATCTGAATTCTTGTGCTAAGTTCTGCATTGATTTGCATGTAACAGGGAGAGAGTAGGCGCATCAAAGGACAGTAATAATGAACAACATACTAATGATCAGGAGAGGAGTGCAGATTCTGTTGCCCGCACTACTGTAAGCCCTCCAAGATCACAAGATGCAGGGCAGCAACATGCATCTGATGGTCAGAATGGTGTGAGTTCCACAAACTTAAGTTCGCGGAGCTACCTGAAGAGCGCGAGCATTAGTGCTTCGAAGTGTGTCGTTGTCAGTGGGAATAAAGACCCAGAGGTACTAATGTCATGCTGCCTGATTTCTTACATTATTATTATAAGTAGGTAAAGTGGCATTTCTATGCACTATCAACAGTAAGAAAGGATTTGATTTGATTGATTTGTTGCACAAGTAATTTTTTGGTCCGCTTTAGAGCTCAAGTGGTGACTCGTTTTCACTTTTTGTTCTTCTACTCTTTAGGATGATGAAATCTCTGAGGAAATGGAAGTGGCCGTTGATGCATTGTGTGAAAAGGTCACCAAGATGCACTCCTAGTGCTGCAATGACGGCGATGACATCTCGGCGCAAGCTTTATGTCAGGCACACCAGATGCTGATAATATAGAAGGCAACCTGCTGGAGCATAATACTGCACTGCAAGTTTCGATTTTGGACTCCACAACAGCCAGTTCAAGATGACTAGCACTTTTTTTATGTGCTTGCATGGGATCATGATCTATGCATGAGTTTTGTGAATTGCAATGGCTCTGCTGCCATATGAACAGCTATCAGCGTCCCATTTCCCTCTCAGGAGTTATTAATAGACCAATAAGCGTTACCCTTTGCATCTACTCCACTTGGTTCAGACTTATGTTTTTTTGGGACACGAGTTCGTGCCTTGATGTTGATAGGCTGAACGGCTTACTATCTCTCCCCTTTAAATTCCGAACAATGGTTTTTTTATCACTATTTCAAAGCAGTTTATCGATGTTTTATTCGTTCGCATAAGTGTAGTGTTCATGTTAAGATTAAAAACTATCGATAACAGCTATAAAATATCAGCTAAAAATAACACATCCAAAATTAGTAACCGGTTGCTCCGGCAATATAGCAGCAGCAGATTGCCATATTGTATGGGCATAAATTCGTGAGATACGGGTTGTTAGTTTGAAACTTTGTAGACCGTTTATTTGTCCTTCTAATACATCAACACGCAAAGCTTTTCCATGTTTGCAAAAAAAAAAAAATCGTGAGATACAAATATTCAATAAAAAATGATCGACAGTTCAAAAAAAAAAAACTACTCCATTGGCGGCATATGGTAGATTGCAAGAGATCGAAAAGCACCATACAAATGAGGTAATTACTCTACAGTTCTCTTAGGGAGAGAGAGAGAGCCACTGTGGGACGGCGACAGCGGCGGCGTCTGTCCTGATGATCACTAGGTGGAGGGAGCTGTCGGCGCACAAGGTGACCCGAAAGTTGCGAAACACGCACTACTTGAAGGTTCAGACGCTGACGTTGTTATCCTCCTTGAAGCTGCACCGGCTGACGAAGCCGCGGGTGGTGGTAGAGGGGGTTGGGGGTGACGGAGGAGACACGTGAAGTTATCTAGGGCGGTGTGGAGACGACGGCCGGCGATGAGGTACTCTTCCTTTTCTTCTTCCTTCATAAATCTAGTATGAAACCTAGTGAAACTTGTCTGTACCGTTAGAATCATTGTGTGCTAGCATGACTCTTTACATATTAGCATTGCCGCCTCCGAGAGATGAGCACGCAGCATTTTCGAATGGAATGATAAAAGAAGTGTGCCTGAAACGAATGTGGATTGTGAAGCGCCACCACGTATGGCGTGTTGTGCGTAGATCAGCAAGTGTGCGTGCTGCTACCACACACTTGCACATGTAACGTGTTGTGGGGTGGTCCATCCCTAAACAACTATGTCTTGTAATAGATCTAATAGTATAAGGGAATATACTAATGTATCTAGGCCTGGGCGTTCGGGTTACCCGATTTTTTCGGGTCGGGTAGTTCGGGTAATTCAAAATTCGGGTAATGAAAACTGCTACCCGATATTAGCCCCAAAAAACACTACCCGCAATTTGGTGCAGATAATTGGGTTTGGGTTCGGTATACGAATTTCTGAAAACCACAAAATCGCATGAATTTGCACATAATTTCAGCAGCAATTTGCATAGAATTTCAGCAGCAATTTGCATAGAATAATATATCACAGCGATTGTTCAAACAGAGAATCATATACTAATAAAGTGATAAGTTCAAGTGTTCAACCGACAACACATCACAAACACAAAGACAATTCGGGTAATTCGGGTAGTTCGGGTACCGGGGGATATTACCCGAACTACCCAAACTAATTTCGGGTAATCAGAATCGCTATCCGAATTTGGGATCGGGTACCTCGGGTTCGGGTATTTCGGGTTCGGGTTCGGGTAATTCGGGTACAGGTAACGGGTAGCGGGTGTTTTGCCCAGGCCTAAATGTATCATCATATTTTGTAATTATTAAAGAATAAGATGAAAATTTTCTATCTATGAGTGAGACATTATGGTGCCCAGACTCCATGAGTGAGACTTTCTATCTATGAGTGAGATTTTCCATCCATAATTAAGACTTCCCATCCATGTTAATGACTTCCTTTCTATACTATTGTACTAGCACGCATCTAAAAGCAATCTAAAGGTAGAGAGGCTTGGTGCCCAGGCACCATAGTGCCCCATTGCAGCGTATATATAAACCCCTAAGAGGGGTGTAAGAGGTCCGGACCACTCATTTCTACTAGCATTGTCTCTCTCTGTCGGTCGTCTATAGCTCTTAGTCCATATCCCCCTATAAGAGAAACGGATACTCTGTACTCATTGTTATGTTCATGCTACAATATAACGGCTTACTTAATTTTTAGTCTTAGTTGGGAAATTTGTTTATTAATTTACTTGACATAGTTCATAAAATAGTCAGTATTTTACTATTCCCTTCAACCACAAAGAATGATATCTTGAGATACGTAGAGCCAAACTTTGTAATCTTTGACTGGCAATATCTTTTCAAATGTCTAGGTTGGACATATAAAAATGATATACATAGCTTTGTCTTAAAAATTACTCTTTTATTACCGGAGAGTATTAACTTGGCTTCTTTACAAGTCAGAGATAATCCCTTTGGAAACAAGTATTAACAAATGGTTGAGAGCATCATTTTTTGAGCTGGTAATTGGTAAAAATTCCCATGAATGAATAGATTTCACAACGAAGCACAACCACCACATGCTAGCCCTTGACCCAAACGATAGTTCATAAGATATTCGTACGAGGCTTAAGAATTAAGAGCACAATGAGCTGTAACTTGAGATACAACACAACAATTTCAAACGCCTCAGGCAAGGTCTGTACACACCTAATACAGAACAATGACTACATCTAGGGCGATCAATACAGTGGGTAGCTTCTTGGGCGAACCCATAACAATGCCCCTCAATGCTTCCTGCGTGCCTTCCCCTAATGTACACATCTTACAGTACATGATCCCAGTATTTTTATCTGGCTCCACCGTTGGGTAGTACTGCAAACTTTGTTGCACCCACTAATCACCAACATCTTCAGAAAGGGCTTACTCTCCCGGCAAGCATCAGCATGAATTCAGGAACAAGACGGCGTGCGACAGGCACAAGAAGGTGTTGGGGGGCAGATGCATCTGGATCGTCATTGTGTATCACAGCAACAATCTCTTCCAGCATTTTATCCCTACCACCCCGAAGAGGATCCTTCAACACAACATTTATCACAGAAAAAGGGATAGAGCATAAGAACCATAGGCAGTCAAAATTTCAAACAACGAAAGCAATGAGCACCAGCATCTTGTTCGACTGCACCTCAGAGGTAATGTTTGGAGAATAATAAAACTCATGTTACATGGAGATGAGTGGAGACAGCTAATTCCTCCAAAAGAGTTACTCTTTAGAATGCACAAAATCTTTAATTTTCTAAACGACAAGGTACATCTGCACTGTTTACTACGGCAACACTGCACAAGCTAATTCCTTCAAGTTTCCTCCAGTGGATAGCACTTTGCCATACTAAACCAACACAATGATTAACGACTTACTGGCAATCTAGCGGAAGAAACAAAAAGCAAGGGCTAAACTCAAAACTGAGCTCTGAATATGACTTTTCCATTAAATCAAGAGTTATCATCATGCTTGAAATCGCAACATGGGGAAGATTATTTACACGGAAATAAGAAAATAATGCACTTCCTATACAATCACAGAAAGAAAATAAGTTACTTCAAAATATTGCCAAAAAAGGTCAAAATGTCTAAACAAAGCAATCCATCCAAATAGCGCTAGTGTCACAATGATTACCTGAAGAAATAAATCAGTATGTGTCTTCCCTTCATATAAGAATAGATCTGCTTTAGCACCATGCTGTTGTAAAGCATCAAGGAAAGCTTGACTGCATTTTTAGATTGAGTCAGTTTATACCAATCTCCAGAACACAGGTACAAGAGATTCAGTCAGTTTATACCATCTCCAGAATACAGGTACAAGCTCATGACATAACACACTTACAAAAGTAATAGATTTAGATTTACCATATCCCATGTGATCCATTATTTCAATTTGACTCACCTTTCAGCAGACGGTATTGAATAGTCACTTGTTCCATGGAAAAGGATGATACGAGGCAATAGAGAAACTGCAGACCTAAGGGCTGAGTCCTGAACCATCACTTGTGGAGAAAATTTCCTCAATGATTCCTCGCCTTCCATAATGCTGAAACATATGGATAGAATGGAGTTATAGTATCTTAATAATAGCATGCGAGACAAACTGGCGTAGGTAATTTTTCAAAAAGGGGGGTTGGTCTAGAGAACATTAATAAATACCAGCGGTCCAAAATAAATACCTGAGAAAAATGGATCGGTACAAGCCACGCCTATGGAAATGATCAACCAAGTTAAGGAGATTATAGCTGCAGAAATCATAAACCAAATGTCAAGGCCAATACAGCAATTCTCAGACATCCCTGCATGTGTGAATCAGTAATGATGCTCCTGCCAAATGTAATAAGTTACACAATTAAATGTTGAATAAAGGGCTAAAGGGATCCATAAGTAATATTGGCTTCCCAGACCTTATTCCTAAAATATATTACAACAGAAGCCTGTAATTTGCAACCTCATTCATTTCTGAAAAGGCAAATTCTCGTCTCTTAAATCTAGAGCAAACATATTACCATTCTGCTTGACATAGAAGTACAAGTGACAAATTGCAGCCAGAGATATACTCTATTGGGCGATATTACCAACGTTTGATAATACGGAAAATTGAATACCGATGATAGCTCGCACACACATTATCACAGAAAAAACATCTACATGTTGCTGCAAGTCAAATACTGGTCAAAGAGACTTGGATGTTTACCCGCCAGAAATACCGAAGTAAGCTTTTAGTTGTGCAACACTCCAAGTGGAAGTATCTCCTTCACCACATTCTTTAATAGCCTGATTTAAGAGAGTACAAGCAGCAATATGTGCACCAGCAGATTGCCCAACAAGATAAATCCTGTTAGCACGATGAACAAAGAACAGATAAGAACAAATGATTGAGGATATGTCATTTCAGGATAAGACAACTGAATTTTTATTCAGCTTTTAGGATGTAGTGCAGTTATAATCGTTTGGAAGTGATAAACATAAGTTCTTGTTTAAGCCACACCATTATTACTCTAGAATAGATGAATAGCCAAATGAACTATGCCTTCAACACAGTCTACCTCAACTTCCACACTGATGAGCTCCTACAGCATGCAAAGGATTATCACATTTGCGCATGTGCAGGGCATACATTAGTAGGAACGATTTGTAATTGTAACAGACAAGTTTGAAATTTTGATATCAGTGCAAGTTATAAACCTTTCAGGATCACCTCCATAACTAGCTATATTGTTGCAGACAAAAGAGATTCCTTGGGATGCATCTTCTACCATGTCACCAATAGTCCCCTGAGGAAAGTTTCTGCAAACAAACCATTGCTATGCTTCATGAGTATTATATGAGAAGCATGCTGCTTTGCATATTTGGAATCTATCCTGAGTACCTGTAATCAATGCATGCGACTATGATGCCCCTTTCTGCCAAGCGTCTGCCTAAAAGGGCACCCCACCCCTTGTACCTGAGAGAAATATAATTCGCCATACAAAGTCAAGACAAAATCTAAATCTTACTGGAATTCTGGAAAATGCAAAATAAAAAAGTTGGGTTCCAAGATAGTACATACTTCTACTCACCCTATGATCCATGCTCCACCAGTGACAAATGCCACAACCGGCTTCAACCCTGTTGTGCCAGTAGGTATATAGAGATCCAATCTGCAGAAACAAATGTCAGGGTACAAGATATCAACAACTAAACTAACTACACCAAGTGCACTGAGAGTCTGAGACAAACTATTGGTTTATTGAATAGAGATATTATCTGCATGGTAAAACTTGTAAAAAATGAAAGAAATACCTGTTTCTTGGTTGTTCTCCATATACAACACTTCTATGAACTTGGCTTGAGAAGAAGTAATAATATACAACTGGAGCAAAACAAGAGTCAATTCTACTGTATGATATCTACTGTATTATATCAAACATTCTTTCGAGGCAATGGCGGTACCAAGTATATCACCCAATATCCTACTATGGAGACAAGAACAGGGAGCCCCTTACATGCAGAACTAAAAAAGTGGTGTCAAAACTCAAAACACCAACCTTGAATAAAACCCGGCATGAGCAAGAGAGTATAACAGCAGAGGGCTAGGAACTGCCGGATCCATCTGTAGCCTATCCTGCATAAATTAGAAAAGTTATTGCAGCGAACTGAACAATAATCTAGGAAAAGACCACACCCGTGATAATAGAAGCATCATATGAAATTTTTCTGAGCTTTAGCGTCTGATCTTAGTAGCAAGCTTAGTAAAGTTCATTTAGCTACATGCTAAACATGTCATGGTACACTAATTCTCCAAAATACATGCCATGATATATCTAATTGTAGTAAGATCACAAGCAAATCACCATGTGAAAGTGGCAGCAAGGGAAATGGAATTGGAGAGTACCCAAGGTAGCGGAGGAGGATGAGCGTGAGCCGGGTGAGGAGGAAGGTCTCGGCGGCCGCGCGGCCGACGTCGCGGCGAAAAGAGCCGCTGCGCTGAGCGAACCGCTCGCTCACCGGCCGCCGCCGCACGCACCCACCAGGGACGAGCGGCGCGGCCTCCGCTGCAGATGCGGCGGCCGCTGGGGAGGTCGGCGGCGTCTCCTCTGCCTTGCTTGGCTGGGTGGCGGCGCGGAAA
Source organism: Dendrocalamus sinicus (assembly GCA_036346575.1). NCBI lineage: Eukaryota > Viridiplantae > Streptophyta > Magnoliopsida > Poales > Poaceae > Dendrocalamus > Dendrocalamus sinicus. The sequence continues at coordinate 1,282,504 of CM070657.1, read as the reverse complement.
GGGAGCTCCACCTGCATCGCGGCGACCCGGCCCGCGACGCGAGATCTGCTCTGGGACGGAGAATGATGCGGATGTTTTTGCTCGGAACTAGCAAAATTTTGGAAAGCGGCGTTTCTTTATTTTGGCCTGGAAGCAGCGCTGCCGCCGGCCGGCGCGGAGCTGCACGCGATGGGGAGGCCTCCAGGAGGGAGGAGATGGATGCGTGGGGCGGTTGGGATGCGGCGGCGCGCCGGCGGACGGCGGCGGAGATGAGACGTTGTTGAGCCGGGCCGCTGACAGGCGGGTCCTCCGCAGCCGCGCCCACATGTCGCGACGTGTACTTTTTCGAAAGAGACCCTTTAATCATTTTTGTGCGACATCTGTGTCCGCCCATGAACGCTCAGAAAGTTCGCGATCGAAATCTCGACCCGTTTTGACCGTTCGATCTTCTTTGAGCGGTTTAGATTGAGTTGGCAGCGAACCTGGTGTATATTATTTTTTCTGCATGAATCCTTGTCTAATATTAATTTTCGTTTACGCCGTGCTGGTTCTTGTGACCGGTACACCGACTCGTGGGTCCAAAATAGGGCGTCCCCACATGTCAGTGACGTTAATTTTTTAAAAGAGACCCTTTAACTTTTTGTTCAACCATTTGCGTCCAACCAGGACCGCGATGGAAATTTGCGATCCAAATCTCGACCTGTGTTAACCGTTCGATTAACTTGAGCGGCCCAGATCGAGTCAAGCAACGTGGCTCAAATATACTTTTTCATATCGACCCTTACAATCTTTTATGGTTTGTTTACCGCCATCGAGGAGAGGCGAGCCGATGGTCCAAGGGCGGCGGAGCTCCGGCGAGCGGCGGTCGGGGTTGTTCTGGCGATCGACGCGCTGGAGGTAGAAGGATCAGAACCCACACCCTTCTTCTTCCGAAGAGCAGGCGCGATCTCTAACCCCTCGCCTACTCCCCGAGAAGAGCCGGCGTCTTCGCCCTCGCCTCCATGGCGTCCTCATCCTCCACCCACCGGAAGCTCCTCCACTCAGTACGCTTCTCTCTAATCTCAAACCCCTCCCATTTCGTCCCTACACCTCTCCTCACAATTTTGTTTTCGTCTCCGCTTCAGTTGATTTACTGGGCGGTGCAGCGCTGCCGGATGTCGGAGTCGCCGTGCCGGCTCACTGTCTCCGTCAAGCGGCCCGCGGACCCCGCCGTCTCCTCGCCCCTGCGTGTCTCCGGTAATGTTGTCTTCGGCGGATTAACTTCCTTTGTCGCCAAGTCTCTGCACGGGAGAGGGCGAATAAGGTTTTTGGGAAGCGCTCGCGCGATCGCCGCCGTAGCTCGCTCGTCTTCCTCGTCGTTCGGCCGGCGAATCGTCATCGTCTTCGTGTCATCCTCACCGTGCTGCGCGCGTCTACATCGGCAAGCCGTCGAAGCGAGAACCATCGATGCGTAACGGTCATGTTCTCCGTATTAGATCATTCGTATGCGCGTTTCTGGTTTACATGTCTAGATCTTTTATGCTGCGATGGTTCTCGTTATTTTGCGTGCATGGTGTCATGATTTATTTATGGAATAAATTAAACCTACATGTGCTTATATATTCAACAATCCAAAAACCTTATTGTAGGCATTGTGGTTTTACTATGGCTGGATTTGCCGATGCACCGAGGCGGATAAATTCTCGGTGTGCACTTTAAGAGATGGCGGATCGGGGTCACTCGTGGCTTCTTGCTATGAATGTATTCGGGTTAGTAATGGCAAGCTGAAGGTGTTCTTGATGCTGAAAAGCGTAAAGAATTCGAGACTCGCCACTACTCTCTTTGTTGGATGCATTCTTAGTGTTCTTCTGGACCGTCATGCGAGGTGTATATGCACATGACAGACGCGAAGGAGTTATGGGATGCATCGAATTCCAAATACGGTGCTCGATGCAAGAATGACATGTATGTCATGGAGCAATTTCATGACTACAAGATGGTTGATAACCGCTCAGTAGTAGATCGGCTCATGAGATACGTGCCATTGCCAAGGAACTCGAACTCCAAGTGTGCCTTACAGACAAGTTTGTGGTCGGATGTATTATTGCAAATTACCTTCTTCATGGAGGAATTTGAACAACACTCAAACACAAGAGACAAGAATACTCTGTTGAGAATCTGTTGGGTCTCTTGAAATTGAGGAGAAAGCTCGGAAAAGGACGCTGTGTCTAAGGGTGATGGAGGCGGTCTAGTGCCAATGTGGTACGTAAACCCTCAAGCAAGAACAAAGGGAAATTTGTTAAAGCCCAACAGACAACCAACTTCAAGAAGAAGAAGAACAACAACAATCGGATGATAGAACTTGCTTTGTGTGCGGTGAGCTGGTCACATGGCCAAGAAGTGCCCACAACGCAAAGGAAAGAAGGCACTGCAGGATGGACTTCTAAGTGCATCAACGTGACCATTGGCAAGACGGAGATGGGATGGGTATGGTAATTTACCTCTTCGTTCTTTCGCTTAGTCAATCTACCAATTGGTGGATTGATACAGAGCTAATGTACATGTGTGTGCTTGATATTTCGTTGTTTTCTTCTTATCAGTCGCCCGAGATTCCTCCGTCCTAATGGGAATGGGTCACATGCTCTGTTCATGGTGTTGGCACGGTAGATCTGAAGTTTACTTGGAAAGATCGTGCGGTGAAGAACGTGCAGCATGTCCTTCTATAGACAAGAATCTCGTTAGTGGCTCCGTTTATGTAGAGACGGGCTTAAGTTGGTATTTGAGTCTAATAAAGTAGTCGTGTCTAAACATGGACATTTTATTGGTAAAGGCTATGAGTGCGGAGGCTTGTTCCGCTTTTCCTTTCATTTTTCGCAATAAGATCGTAAACCATATTTGTGGCGGTGTGGATGATGAGGCTAATGTTTGGCACTCACGTCTATGTCATATTAATTTTGGTTTGATGTCTCGGCTTTCGAGATGAGTTTAATTCCAAACGTTTCCATCACCAAAGGTTCTAAATGCCATAGCCGTGTGCAATCAAAGCAACCTCGTAAGCCTCACAAGGCCGCAGGAGAGAAACTTGGCACCACTAGAACTCCTGCATTCAGATCTTTCGAGATGAATGGCGTGTTGACGAAGGGTGGAAAACGATATTTCATGACATTGATTGATGATGCAACTAGGTTCTTATGTGTATTTATTGAAAACGAAAGATGAGGCTTTAGACTATTTTAAAATCTATAAGGCGAAGTTGAAAACCAGTTAAATAGAAAGATAAAAGACTTAGGTCGATCGTGGTGGAGAGTATTTCTCAAACGAATTTGACTTATTTTGTGAGAACATGGCATTATACATGAGAGGGCGCTCCTTATTCCCCGAGTCAAATGGGATTGCCGAAGGAAAAACCGCACGTTGACTGACTTGGTGAATGCCATGTTAGATACTGCAGGATTACCTAAGGCATGGTGGGGGGAGGCTTTGCTAACGTCTAATCACGTATTAAATAGAGTTCCTAACAGAAATAAGGACAAAACACCATACGAGGTATGGATTGGGAGAAAACCATCACTTTCTTACTTGCGTACATGGGGGTGCTTGGCGAAAGTTAATGTGCCAATAACTAAGAAACGCAAGCTTGGACCTAAAACTGTGGACTGCGTTTTTCTGGGATATGCTAATCATAGCATTGCCTATAGATTTTTGATAGTTAAAACTGAGGTACCTGACATGCATGTTGGTACAATTATGGAGTCTCGAGATGCAACATTCTTTGAGAATATTTTTCCTATGAAGGATACACATAACACTACTAGTCAACCTTCGAAATAATTCCCGGTTCAATCACATCACCGAACCTTTTGAACATACACATGAACTTGTCAATGAGGAGGATGATAAAGGAGCTCCTAGAAGGAGCAAGAGACAAAGGATATTCAAATCCTTTGGTGATGATTTTATTGTGTACCTTGTGGACGACACTCCCAAGTCTATTTCGAGCGTATGCATCCCCGATGCAGACTCTTTGGAAGGAGGTCATCAGTAGTGAAATGGATTCCATTATCGCTAATGGAACTCGGGAGCCGACAGATAAACCTTATGGGTGCAAACACAGTAGGGTGCAAGTGGGTGTTCAAAAAGAAGCTTAGGCGGATGGTACTATTGAAAAATATAAGGCTCGGCTTGTTGCCAAGGGCTATACTCGAGAAAGAAGGCGAAGATTTCTTTGACACTTACTCACTGTTGCTAGACTCGACCACAATTCGAGTACTACTTGCTTTGGCTGCCTCACATGGTCTTCTCGTTCATCAAATGGACGTTAAGACAGCTTTTCTTAACGGAGAGCTGGATGAGGAAATTTACATGGAACGACTGATGGATTTGTAGTAGAAGGTCAAAAAGGCAAGGTGTTAAAACTGTTGAAATCTTTGTATGGTGCAAACAAGCCCCTAAGCAGTGGCATGAGAAGTTCGATAGAACACCGACATCTGCAGCTTTGCTGTCAATGAGGCGAGATAAATGTGTATACTATCGTTATGGTGGGGGTGAGGAGTTATTCTATGTTTGTATGTGGATGACATCTTGATTTTTGGGACAAGCATTAGTGTGATAAATGAGGTCAAATCATACTTGTCTCAAAACTTTGATATGAAAGATCCGGGAGTGGTGATGTTATTCTAAACATTAAATTGGTTAGAGGTGAGGATGGGATTACACTTTTGCAATCTCATTATGTGGAAAAGGTCTTGAGCCGTTTTGGCTTTTCTCCGACAAGCCTTCTCCAACACCTTATGATCCTAGCGTGTTACTTCGTAAGAATAAGAAAATTGCTAGGAATCACCGGAATACTCCCGGATAATTGGCTCACTAATGTACCTAGCTAGTGCAACAAGGCCGGACATCTCCTTTCTTGTGAGCAAATTGAGTCGGTTTACATCTAACCCAGAGATGATCACCGGAAGGCGCTTGAGCGAGTGTTGCGCTATCCGAAAGGTACCTCGAACTTTGGACTTCATTATACCGGTACCGTCGGTCTTTGGAGGGTTATAGTGATTCCAATCGATCTCGATGTCGATGAGATCAAAGCCACTAGTGGATATGTTTTCACTATTGGTGGTGGTGCTTCATGGAGGTCTTGCAAATGCACCATTTTGACGAGGTCAACCATGGAAGCGAGCTTGCGGCACTAGACACTCGCTATTGTTGAGGCGTAGAATGGCTACGAGATCTATTGATGGATCTACCTACGGTGGAAAAGCCGCGCGGCTATCCTTATGAATCGTGATAATCAAACCGTTATCGCTAAAGTGAACAGATTCTAAGGATAATATGAAATCGTCCTGCATGTTAAGAGACGATTGAAGTCCATCAGAAATTGAGAAACTCCGAGTTATAACCTTGGATTACATCCAAGCAGATAAAAACTCGCGATCCCTTTACAAAGGGACTATCACGAATGTGATAGATAGTGCATCGAAGGAGATGGGTATGAGACCCATGTGAGTTATCTATGGTAGTAACCCAACCTATGTGATCGGAGATCCGTGAATTAGGATCCGGGAAAAACAAGCCATTAGTTAATCAAGGAGAGTAATTTCAACCCTCTCTATGTGAAGATGCAATACTCTCGAAACTGCAAGGCGGGTTGACTAAGGTCTTAATGTGTTCCATTGGCTTTTAGAAGCGAAGACGCTATCTGCAGAGCGTTCTTGAAAGAACACACCTATATGAGCCCGATCGTTAGTCGCAGTCTATGGAGATCTTGGGTAATCTCCTACTAAGCTCATGAAGAGAATATATTCAACACTTTGTACTTACATTTGGTTAATTCGGTCTCCAATTGTGGTGTGGGTTTGTGAGCTGATGCAGTCTCGGACACTGGAGTCGGGAGCAAGCTGGAGGAGTTCCTGGAGCTCGACGTCCTGGCGCGTGAGACTCCCGCGGAGAAATGGGGTATGTGATGCGATGCTTACCTGCTCTAGCACAGATTCTTCGATTAGCGAAAGCAAACTTGCAGCTAGAGTCCGAAGCTTGCATCGAAATTCGCTTCGGAGTTCTGATGTTAGGAAAAAGGGATAAAATATCCTTAGTTAGCAACAGCACCGTTAAGTTGTCTCCCTTATTCACATGGAGGTGTTCGTCTTCTCTGTATTTGTGACAATGAATTGTATACCCAACATTGTGCCTTCTTTCATATCTTCATTTGGTTTAGACTTGGCAATAGTTCTTGTTCTTAGCCAGGTTCATCATCCTTTGTCTCACGCAGCTTCTCTCTATCTGCAGATGGTACCCTCTTAACCACAACTACTGGTATGCTTACTGTTTCCTTGATGTATTGCATAGTTAACTGTCCCATTCGTGTCATGCACCATTTCCTACAGTCTAGTAGAATCTCATTACTTTTAGTTATTCTAAATCGGTTGGTTAAGTTGACCTGTGCTCTTCATTGTACACCATGGCTCCATGCCAATAATGCTCATCATTTATTTTTGTGCATAACAAATAACTGATCAACCTGGCACTCTTGAGATTTTTTCTTTCATAACATAAGAGCTGCAAAAGTTGATACTTGAAAGCAATGCTTACACACAAAAATCAGTCAAACTATCACCAGGATGTCCTGAAATTTTGCTGTTTTCTGGCTTTGCTCACTACTGCAATTTGATTTTTGTCGTTTCCTTGTTTTGCTTTCCTTTTTGTTTGGATATAATGTAGTTCTGTACAGTTTTTCTTATTTATTTGCAAGGGCTTTCTTTGGTGAAAGCTGAAAAGCCTGAGCATGAAAAGAATTCTAAAGTAGTATAGTATGTCAAATATTTATGTTATCTACTTACCTTATTATGTTTTGTTAGATGTTTTTTTAGCAATAGTCCACATACCTTTATTCTGTTCGGTTGTATATATTAATCCACTGCTGTGAACTCCTCCCTAAATTTGCATTGGCAATGCAAAGACAGATAATTATGTATTGCAAAAGATTGTTTTGTTTGGTTAATAATATTGTGATTTCAGAAAGGACATTGATAGTCTCTTGCTTATTTTCCATTCTGTAAGAATCAATGACAAAGCTATTTATCGTTACTAATTTAATCTTCAAGAAGACATATCTTCAAGTGCAAGATTCACCAAGCTGGCTACCACATACAAAAATCATGCGACATTCAGGCAGGCCATCTATTGTTAGTTTGGTGTGACCCATTGAATACCGGGGTTAGTTGAATCATCTTTGTGTTTTTCAACAGTGAAACTGAAGTATGCCTTTGCCTTTCAAATGAAGCTGATGTTGATGACTTCATATTGTTAAGGGTATTAGAGATAGAGTTGTATTAGGATATAGAGTTTGTATTCTATTCCATATATGCCTTATCTCTATATGCCGCTTCTCTTTGAGCCGCCGCCCCGAGTTTTTAAGGCCGCCGCGCTTCTTCTGCACCGCGCCTCCGTTGCGCTTTTTGTGCACTGCGCCGCCGCCGTCTCAGGCTTCGATCTGTGCCGTCATGTTTCTATCTATTCCTCTTCAGCTTGATTTGACAGTTTATTCAACGACTGCACGCAACGACGACTTTATCACGACTCGAATGTCGGATATTTCTTGTTTTAGTATTAACCCTTTTTCAAATGCAATGCTATTGCATACGCCTTGCATTTGTGGGGGGGTGTTAAGGGTATTAGAGATAGAGTTGTATTAGGATATAGAGTTTGTATTCTATTCCATATATGCCTTATCTCTATATGGCATATCCTCTTGTACTCTCCTATGTATATGACCCTTTGGGTCTCATATCAATACACACAATATTCATAACACATATTATGGTTGATTGGCTTTGTCCATAAGGTCTGTCTTGACAAACATTTTTTTTCTTTTTTATCCATATATTTACTTGCTCAACCTTAGCCAACAGTTTTGATCATTGTGATTTGTTATCCTGTAAGTATTAGAATCCTGACAATGTTCTTATAATAGATGCTACCCAAGAAAATTATTTTCAAATCTCCTAGAATTGTTAACTTTTTGTGGTTAGGCATTTCTGTTGAGTTGTTGTCACAAATATTTTTCTGACTAGCCTGTTTTCATTGTTAACCTGTGCAGAAAGTCGTGCCAAGAACAGCTGTAAGTGTTTCTGAACTGCTTTTGTTTCAAGATTTAACTTAAGTATTTCATATGATTTCCTTGTTGCTATTGTTTTTCAGATTAATTAGTTGACAGTTCTCATGATGAAATCACAGATTGTACTTGTGATTAATCTGTTTAATCTTTAGTCATTGCATCCTTGACTCAAAATGCCCAGTGTCATAAACCACAGTGACGGTACCTGCTGTAACAGTGCTTTTTATCGTGGATTGCTTTATGTTTTGGTTGTTCAACATCAAGTAGGCATAAAATTGAAGCATTTCTCTGTTTTTGATTCCTTTAGTCTGAGCTCAAGTCCTCCCACACTTACCTGAAGGCAACTAGATAGGGATTGTGCTAATTTTGTTTTGCCTTTTCTCCTGAACAGAGCTTACAATGGTGATATCATGCTCATAATTACTGTTAGACTCATTCAAAAAAATCATGTATTTAATAGTTAATAGTTGTATATGTGTTATCTGTCTTGAGTTGACTGTTTCACTTGTCTGTTATTAGCATTCATGTTTGAGCAATTTTTTTCTTAAACTTGCGGTTTAGAAGGCTAAATGATATGGGTGAAGATTTTTTGCCTGCCTTTTCTTTGGGTTTTGTAGTCCACCTTGTTAAGCATATCAGTTGGTTTTTTTTTGCACTTATTGTTTGAGTCAACTCAGCTAGTACGAATTATCTTCTATGAAGTAGATTCATGTTCATTTATGTTGTGCTTTCAATGTCAGATAGAGATGAAAAGCTAATGAAGAATTACTGCTAAAAAGTACGTTGCATTCACTAATTCTGAGATGTATGTATCAAAATATTTTACAGCTGAAGGCATCTGCATCCTTACATTTGAAGACATCAGAACTTTTGCATTTAAGTTATAGACTTCAATATTTACTGATCTGGTCCTAAAATCTTTGTTTAACAAACTACTGAAAACCATGAGAAAAACTGTTGATGGTGGCCAGCAGCATCCGCTGCTAAACTGGAGTATTTGCCCCATTTGCCCATCAGCCCAATTCCAATCTCTTTCAGCCTTTCAAGCATGCATGTGCTAGGCTCCTAACCTTCCGTTGCCTGGTCTGTAGTCATCAAGGATTCAAAAACCGGTTACGGAAAAATACCGGACCCTAGCCGCTACTAGTTACCGTCTGACTACCACAGGTAACCGGTTTTCTATCAGACAGTTTCAATTATCAAATTTAAACTTAAAATTTGAATTTGGTCGGTTACCACCCGGTTTGACCGGTTCCTGCCCGTTACAACCTGAATTACTATTCATCAATTCAAATTAAAAAAATTAATTTTACAGCCGCGGAGGCTGGATGCGTGTGACGTGGACACGTGTCCGACCGAAGCGACCCGTTTCGCTTTACAGCCGCGCACATCACATGTGAAACCTCTGCTCTGCTGGCGCTTGACCACCGACTCGCTCCGCAATCCCCAAGCGGCGACCATGGAGGCCTCTCCCGTCGGCGGCGGCTCGGCGGAGCGGTGGCACGCGGAGGCGGCTCGGGCGTTTCAGCACTACCTGGACCGGGCGGCGCCGTACACGGCGGGGCGGTGGGCGGGCACGCTCGTGGCCGCGGCGGTGTACGCTCTGCGGGTCTACTACGTGCAGGGCTTCTACGTGGTCACCTATGGGCTGGGCATCTACCTGCTCAACCTCCTCATCGGGTTCCTCTCCCCCATGGTCGACCCGGAGCTCGAGGCGCTCGACGCCGGCCCCGCGCTCCCCACCCGCGGCTCCGACGAGTTCAAGCCCTTCATCCGCCGCCTCCCCGAGTTCAAGTTCTGGTATACGATTCCTGCTCCATCCTAGCCTAACTGCTGCTGTTCCTAGGCATCACGCTAGTCTAGCTAGTTCCGTGCATCGTTTAATCATGGGAAATTAGTAATGCTTGATTATTAATTGGAAAATGCAATCAATACAAGGCAAACACAGAAATACACTTTTCTAGTGTCAGATTTTGATTGAAACCAACTAAATATGCTGGTTTGGACCATTTTTCAAGATCCACCGAGCAGCAAAATGTGTGTGTCTCTCTCTCACTGAGTAACATGAGGATAAAACAATAAAATGGATAGGCTTCACTACCATGATACATCCTCGCTAATGCCTATGCATTGCCAATTCCTATGAAATAAATGCAGTGCACTCATTTTGTTGATCTGCTTTTCAGATTTCGTCTGGTGGTTTAAGCTACTGCTTTACAAAGTTGTGTAATGCAATGGCTTAAGGTTGCATAGGATATTTGTATGAAAAGGATAGACTGCATTTTCTAGTGGAGTTCGCTAGTTTTGTGCAATCTCTATGTTGTAAATTGCTGTTACATCTCTAATCTCTAGTGGAGAGTTGTTGATCTTTTGATGTGCTAGTAAGATATTTTTAACTCCGTTTTAAGTCATTGTGGTGTTCTATTTTCTTCCAGTGGTAGTTTCTTACTGTTGTGTGGTTCAGAATCAGGTGGAATTGTACAATCTCTTTCCAATTTGCTAGTATATAGTTTAAGTTGATGAACAGCTTCTGCAGCATTGCTTTCCCCTGGCATCCTCAGTGAAAACAGGCATTTGCTGCTTCCTGGGAGGAGGGAGTAATCTTGCTTTTTTCCATGGAATAATGTATCATAAAGTATAGATGGCATGGGGCACACCATGCCATGAAGGCACTATAATCAGTATTTGGTGTTCCAGTGCCAATGGGCTCCAGTCTTTTCTTTATCTGTTTGCAATGCAGACGTACAACTACTTTAACCAATTATTATTCTTTTTTCAGGTATGCCATCACAAAAGCCTTTTGCGTTGCTTTTGTCATGACATTCTTCTCAGTATTTGATGTTCCTGTCTTCTGGCCAATACTACTATGCTATTGGATTGTGCTCTTTGTCCTGACAATGAAGCGGCAGATTCTACATATGATCAAGTACAAGTATGTCCCGTTCAACTTAGGAAAGCAGGTGAGATCTTTCTATCGATTGAAAGCTTGTTCTGTTTCATTCTGCTGCTTGAATGTTAAGTAGGTCGTGATTTTATGGCATGGAGCTTGTTATTGTGTGCTATGAGTTGGATTACTAGTGTTAATCTTAAAGGATGTATGCTTTGTGTGTCCATTAACTGACCATTCGGCTAATACTCTCTTAATTGCGGCTACTGTTTGTGTGGGCAGCGGTTTGCAACCGCTGATGCTCTTGTGATGGTAAATCCCCAGCTGTTTGACTTTAACCTGTACTAAAACTAAAGAAGCAGTAGAATGAGTGGCAAACGTGCGGCCGAGGCCGGGCGGTTTGTAACAAACCCGCAGGCTGACAGGTTGGCCTCACCCTTCGCGCCTTGTGACCCCACTATATATTTGGATCGTGGGTGCTTCATGCTTGTGTTGCGGAGACAGCATGCAGAGTAGGGGTGTAAATAGTGCGGATAATTTGTCTCATCGATCAGTTGTAGGTTTGCGAAGTGAATATAAAAGGAGTAAATGGATATTTGGCATTATCCATATATAACTCTGACTCTGAGGAAAAAATACGGAATAGAATAGCTGCTAGGCTGCATGTGGGCTTCCCTTCTGGAAATGTGGGCTTCCGCATGTGGCCTAGCGAGCAGGTAACATAAAAGCCGAGAGGTAAAAATGTCAATCTTCGAACACCAAATACAATTTTAGTCACGTCTCGGTTCCAATCCATGAAGGCTTTGAGCAAGAACAATAGAAGTCAACAACTCAAAAGCACTGATCGTGATTTTGCTGAAGCGGCTTATGCACTGAGTGCCAGGCTCGTTAACACTGTGAAGCGATTTTAGTGAAACGGGCCTAGAGCCTACTCTCCTCATGCTCTCTTCCGGACAAAGCCAGCACAAATCTTCATTCCGCTCTTGTTTAGTACCACACCGCCTGTTCAAAGCGCAAAGGACCAACTTAAATACGCGCTCCACGCCCACTCTCTCGCCGAGCCAAGTAGCGATGGCTTGTCACCCGAGCGGGGGCTTTGAGGTGGTGTGGATGCCTGGTGCGGCGCATTGTGCCTGGGCATGTGGTTGCATTTCGCGGCCCGCCCGTTCCAAGTTGCGTAGTGGGCTGCTGGCGCTTGGGCGTAGGCCTGGGCGTCGCAGCACCTGTAGTGGGCGGGGATCGCGTGAGGCTGGCTTCACAGAGCAGCGTATACCGCCCGCTTCCAACGGTGGGAGGATAACGGGCCGCAGCATCCCAGGCCCACGTAGGCACATGTGCCCTCTTTGGCAGACCACCATCATTTTTTGGATGCCTGAGTCGGCCGTGCGCCTTTTTTTTCGCTTGATCACATACACAAGCGTTTGTCCATGCAGACAGACCGCCATCATTTTTGCAATTTTTTTGGGTGCTCGTCGGCCGTGAGGAACTTGGCAATCTTTCCGGTGTACGCTATATACCAAACCTTTTTAAACTTTTTCAGGGTATAAACAATGTTAACTGGAAAAAGGAAAATTTATGTGTCAGTAGGCCAAGCAAAAACGATAGCACCGATGATTAAAAGGGGGCAAAGGAAATATCCTTAGCTGATAATATAAAAAATGGATCAACAGGGCAAGTAAGCGACGGCAATATTTACCGTCAACTAATTTGCGTCAATATATATAATAAACTGGACAATACAGCTCATAATGTAAGATACGCTACTCCTAAACAAACCCAAAGCTAAGTTTGGCTAGCATGATGATGATGTACCCAAACAATGCAAAAAGGCAATGTTCCAGAAATACTGAGGCTAGGGTATCCACAGTGACGGCTACCACAAGCTGATGGTCTTGTCGTGGCCCATGGGTTGATCGCTTTTGTCAGAATCCTATACAATGTTTACGCCTTGATGTTTACCTTTTAGCTCTCGATCAGTTCATTTCCCTCTTCTTGAATTTTATCTTGCCTAAATCTCATTTAATTGTTGTTTACAAACTCTGATGGAGCTTGTGATCCTGAAAAGATCCTACTCGTGAGTGATTCTTAAGACCCCTCCGGTGATATTGTTCCCTGGACCATATTTGGATCAGATGGAAAGCTTTCGATCTTCTCTAGAGTCCTGAAAACTGCTTTTTGTGCTCCAAGTCAATGAAGATCACAGTCACATTGACAGCCAACTCTTTTGATGTATCATAATACAGGAACTTGTCCTAGTCAGCACCTAATGTGCTGTGACCTCCCACTTGAATCCTGATTTGTTCTAATTGTCCTACCAAATAGTAAAAAAAAGAATTCTATTTTTTCTAATGTCATTTTGTGGTATATTATTCTCCTACTCAAAGACAAGGAGCAGCAGAAAAAAAAATCTTTCGTTCCATCTTGTTTATTTAATCTATCAGCTGCCACCTACCTGACTAAACAATGGTATGCATTTGGATGATATATGAACAGTAGTAGTACTGCTTTGAAATTTCAAACTGTTAGCTTTCATGTGGCCTTTGGGATCCACAATTTTGAAGTTCAGATACCTTGGGATTGTAGTACTGCCTAACTCATCAATCATGAGTGCACTATCCTTACTAGAGGCGGGACTTGGGCCGGGCTTCTTTGGGCCAACCCGAAGCACGACCAGCACGACCCGGCCCGACACGTGGCGGGCCGTGCCGGCACGAACGGTGGGTCGGGCTCAAAGACAAGGACCGGGCTCGAGCTCGGTAGAAGCTCGAGCCGAGCTCGAGCCGAGCTCGAGTTGATTCCGAGCTTAGAAATTGTACTCGAGCTCGGCTCGAGCTAAGCTCGAGTAGGCTCGAGCTCGGCTGCTGCTAGCTTCGGTAACAATTAAAATAATTTATTATGCACTATTTTTCAATAATGAGAAAATTTTAAGCTCGAGCTCGGCTCTAGTAAGCTCGATAACAATCAAAATAATTCAAATATACACTAATTTTTAACAATAATAAAAGCTCGAGCTCGAGTTCGCTACCATTGAGTAAGCTCTGTAAGAATTAATATGTATTACTATTTGAGCTCGAATTGGGGCTCATGAACTATTCGAGCTCGGCTCGTGAAGCTCGCGAGCTCGAGATCAAGCTCGAGTTCGGCTCGTTTAAAGTTCGAACCGAGCTCGAATCGAGCCTAGAACGAGCCGAACTCGGGTAGCTCGCGAGCTTCGAGCTTTTTTTACAGCCCTAGCGGAGAACTGCCGATGTGACGAGCTGAAATGATCTTCTGATGAAAGCTTAATAAGAAGCTGCTACTGTGATTGCTTTTCAGTGTACGTCGAACTGTTTATTGTTAGCCTGTTTGCCAGTTTCGGTTGACTATAATAACTTGCTTATTCTCTTGTTGTAATGTAAGATGCCCAGGTCGCACTAACCAATAGTCTTACTTTTCTACTATTAATTGGGGGATGTACAATGAGGTTGTCAAGAACATGTTCGTACTCGTCGCGATCTCTACGACGACGTAGAATCTCATAACTTTGATTGATTGGTACTAACGCGACCTCATGGATAATTGAATCTGTTTGGAACAACTCCCCAGATGTTAATTACTTCATCTCTCGATCTGCGTGTGATTACCTTCATCTATCGCAAGTTTCTGTGTTAATCTGAACTACTAACAAAGCAACAATTCTCTACTTCGATGACGATGAGTGGCTAACGTGCGGTCGAGGACGAAGAGTGTACAAGAAAAAGCCTTAGTCTGGCAGGTGGGCCCGACCGCTCAGTCCTTCCCCACCTGTCAGCCAGAGCGTCGAGTCTCCTCTTTATTTTTTCGTGGACTCCGCGGGAGACTGCAGTGGGGAACAAGCAAACAGATCTATCCTCTCGATCTCATCGGCGGCGAGCGAGGAGGACGAGATCCGAGATGGCGGCGAGCGGGTGGAGGAGCGCGGCTGCGAGGGCCGTGCCGCGCCCCGTGTCGCTGTGCCTGTGGCTCGCGCTCGTCGGCGCCACCCTGGCGCTCGCCCAGGTGCTCATCCACCTCGTCCGTCTCCTGCGCACCCATCCATACTTTGCTGCTCTCCCTCTCCGATCTGATAACTTCTCTCTATTCTCCGATTCCGATATGATTGTTCGTGACGCTTGCGCTAATACCTGAATCTGTTTGTTGCGGATCCAAGTGGCCTTAGATGTGTTTGGTTGCTGATTTGTTGGAGTTTGAGGTCTCTGTATGGCTGCAACCTTACAATTATTTCGGCTTTCAGGCGAAAAAATCAAACGCGGAATTGAGGGAGGTCACGAACAAGGTCTACTTCGACATCGAGATCGACGGCAAGCCCGCAGGTTTGTGGTGATCGCCTTCTCCAGCTTTATTTTCGGATCAGCGCAATGTATCATCTTTAGGGGAGAATTACTGATGCAAGGGTTATTGCCTGGCATTAGTTGTGTTGCAGATGCCTAGGCGCCTAGCTATGGCTTATAGAGTGATTCCTTTGAGTACGATTATCAAAATTTAAGATTGGCCTGAAGCCAACTCTATCATGTTGAGTTGGCTGCACCTACTCTTATTTATGTTTAAGGAGAAACGTAGATGTTCTGTTTGTGAATGTTCTTTCTTGGAGTGCTTCCCCACCTATTAATTGATTGATTCATTGACATTTAAATTGCTTCTGAATTGTCATAGGTCGGGTTGTCATGGGACTTTTCGGGAAGACTGTTCCTAAAACAGCAGGTATCATCAACCTATGTTATTCGACATAATACTGTGTAATTATTTTTATTAGATGACAGAAATGC
This sequence comes from Dendrocalamus sinicus, assembly GCA_036346575.1. Taxonomy (NCBI): domain Eukaryota; kingdom Viridiplantae; phylum Streptophyta; class Magnoliopsida; order Poales; family Poaceae; genus Dendrocalamus; species Dendrocalamus sinicus. The sequence continues at coordinate 1,266,765 of CM070657.1, read as the reverse complement.
TAATGGCCCTATATCTTTTATCCTACAGAGAACTTCCGAGCGCTTTGCACAGGTATTGTTCCCAACCACTTGCACCTTTTTTGTATGTTAAAAATGTTACTCCGTCTGCTTGTTAAAGTTTCCAGATGATTAATCCCATGGCAAGCTTGGCAGTTTGAAAAACTTTTGAGTGAAACTTGCACTTTCCAATCACAATTGTTTTGTAATGTCCGCTTAAAAGTATTTGGAATGGCACAATTTGGTTACATCTTTGGGAAGTTTAGCCAATCAAGTAGACGTGCTCCTCCAAAAAGTAACAAAATTACACAGTATAAATCATAGCCTTATTTGATGCACGCGTATGCTTGTAACTTAACCAAGTTGCTTACCATGTTCTTTAAAACAAAAGGGGACTTACCTATATTATTCTTTCAGTTCTTCATAGACAAGACTATCGTGTTAATAATCACAATTCACAAAGTAGGGAGAATGGCAACCTGTTTGACCTACAAATTGAGGGACTGCATTAAATCACAAGCACCATCAACCATAATACAACCATAATGGAATGTTTCTAAGCTGTAAGTTCTCTACAGTGGCTAGAAGTAATTCCTTTTTGCAGAAATTTCGTTGTTCATCCCCTTGCTCTACCATTCATCACCGCTGCATATGAATGTCAATAGGAAAATGAAGAGAACTTGAATAGCCAGTTGAATTTGTAGTGGATTATTTCCTAGTCTAAAAATGTCACAAAATATACTTTATGAAAAAAGAAAGAAAAATGAAAACAGTAACATTAACAGTAAGTGTTGCGACATTCTTCATATGTAACAGTAATTACGAAAGCCTGTCATTATTTATAGCATATATTCAGAGATATCCACTTTAGTACTACAATCTGTATGGTACCTTTCTCTCTGATGTCTACCTGTGGTTAGCAAACATGTCCAGGTCATTTATTTGTTGTGGTTTCACGCAGCTCTCTCAAATTTATTGTTATGCAGGAGAGAAAGGAATTGGCAAGAGCGGCAAACCTCTCCACTACAAGGGAAGTGCATTCCACAGAATTATCCCCAGCTTCATGCTCCAAGGAGGTGATTTCACACTTGGCGACGGAAGGGGTGGTGAATCTATCTATGGCACAAAGTTCGCTGATGAAAACTTCAAGCTCAAGCACACTGGACCAGGTGATTAACTGTTATTCTTGAAATCTTATTTGTAACTAGAAATGCTTTATTTGAGTGGTAACTACTAACCCGTTAAGACCTTCGCATGTTTGGTTGACTGTTTGTCGGTGCAGGCCTTCTCTCCATGGCCAATGCTGGGAAAGATACAAACGGATCCCAGTTTTTCATCACCACTGTAACCACAAGCTGGTAATCTACACTGTTCTTTGTAATTGTGGCAGCACTATTTCTAGTTTCTACTAAGATGTTTTGTTCTGTTGAAACTGTTTAATGATGATCTCCTACATTTTCGCGCTAGGCTGGACGGGAAGCATGTTGTGTTTGGCAAGGTGCTGTCTGGAATGGATGTGGTCTACAAGATTGAAGCTGAAGGGCGCCAGAATGGGTCACCAAAGAGCAAAGTTGTCATTGCAGACAGCGGAGAACTGCCGCTGTGATGAGCCGAAATGATCTTTGATGGAAACTACCGTCACTGGTTGTCGTCGTAGAACTGTTTTTAGTTGGTCTGTTTCCGTATGCGTCTACCTGAATTTGGTTGGAGCAAGTTTCTGTTTACTATAATGACTTGCTTATTTGCTACTTAGTTGGGAAATCTCAAGGGTAAACCGACAAATGGTCTTACTACTACATCGTTTTCGTTTTCCATCAGTTTTGCATGTCTTTTCTGTGGTTATTTACCGTAGATACATTGCTTATTCGGAGGATAAATGATCTAGATTCAGCGCAGACGAGAAACACTTATTTCTTCAGCCCTGCTGTATCAATACAGGATGAGCGAGCTGGCATGCATAGCCCCATTCTTGTCTACTGGTTAAATTAAGGTGGATAAAATTTTGCACAAGTGCTTCACGTGACAAACCATGGAATCAAGAACACAAACTGACAATTAGATCCGTGTTTCCATATATTCTCGACCGCTCACACTGTCACACGACAGCCACCATAAAAGTGATAGAAAAAATGTAATCGCATAAGAATTATCTTAGTATTAAGAGAGAGAGAGAGAGAGATCGCAAATCGCATAAGAGTTATCTTAGTATTGAATTATCTCATTCTATCTTTACAACATACTTTCTATCTATACAATGATTCTAACTATAACAGAGAGATGTTCGATATAGCAATCGTTTCTATCCTTTTAACAGTTCCTAGTATTGTTAGCCTTGGACCTGTGAAGGAAACTATTGATGCTGGGGTATCACTGCACATTGTTAGCCAATGGCATCTACTGAGGACGCTGAAAAAACGATAACTTCAACGCGCGTACTTCCAGCTTATATGTTCAGGGTTTGCTCAGTATGCTTCACCTCTCTCTGATGATGGAACTTAATCCAATGCTAGAAATGGTAACCACATGCTTTCTAAGAAAAATGCCTGATGTCTTGACAAAGAATAACTGTAGGCGAGAACGGTATTAATACACGAAGTAATTCTGCTGCTGCTGTTTCTGAAGAGAACCGACTCCTCTGAAACTGACCCCTCTGAGGTCGTCTTAAGGATCCATGGAGGAGCCACTGAAGGAACTTTCATGTGTATTGGGAGCTGGTGGATCCTCCACCTCCACCAGAAGAGGGTCCAAATAACCAACGGTCCGCACTCGCTGTGCCTCATTGTAACGAGCCCAAGTAACCAGGTATAGACCAGCAATGATGAAGACTCCCCCAATAATGCTGAAAGCAGCAGGATAGAAACATACACAATGTGAGTATTTATGCTTCATAAATTTGTTGAAATTCCGGAGCTTATAAGCAAGCGAAACGAAGTACGCGATGACAACAGCTATAATATCTATGAAAAACACCATTAGTTTACACCAAATACAATGCAGAGGAGGTTGTCTCTAGTGCTGTTTTTAGGTAAGGTGGAATCCTTAGAGACAGCATTAAAAGATAAACTATTGTACATGTCCTAATAGGACAGAGTGCTGGTTCAAACCTTCCGAGATAAATTGGGGCACCAAGAAAAATAGCTGAGAGGAAGGTAGAACATGCCGGTTGGAGCGGAGTGTAGAGGGCAACCAGAGAAGGTCCAAGAATTTTGTTCGACCAAGTTATGATCGCGTAGTTCAGACAAGATGCAACAATTCCCTGGTGGTGCAAGAAAGAAATTTAATTACAACAGCATTATCATACAAGTCATCTAATCTAAGCCTAATACAAATATACTCACAGCATATATAATAGCTATGATCTCGGTTGTTGTCAGTGCCCACTCGTGGAGCCCATTGGTTGCAAGTACCCCAGTCAACACCATAAAGACGGCGGCAAAAGAATAAGAGTAAGCTGTCAACGACAAGCTCGCTGGATATTTTATCAGCACCGGAGCCTGGAATCATCACAACAGAAAAGGGCACCAATTCGCATCAATCATGAGAACAAACAGGTAAAGAGCATAAGAAAAACATAAACAGTGAACATTAAGCATTCCAATCCTGACATTAGAACAAAAAGATTTGTCAACAGATAATGGAATATCAAACACTCTAGCAGGATTGAGCAAACGCTCCCAGATTTGCATTACCTGTATGACAAAATAAGCGCTCATCACGAAACAGCTGCATATAAGGCACACGACACCAAGATGCCAGGTTTCTACACCATATTGGAGCATTGTTGATGTCAACCACTGAGCAGGGTAGGGATTGCTACTCCATGTGCCGGCCAACACGCTGTCGTTCACAGCATCGGCGCCTCCAAGGCCAATCATGGACGGGCCTCTATAGAAAACCGTCAAAACGGCACCGGAGACACATACAGCTGTGCCAAGAACTTTGACGATTCCATCTTTCGTGAAGATGTTGATCACCTCAACACTGCAGCATGTAGGATTTGTTTGTTTACAATTTAGTTGACATTTGAAACCAAGGCATTGTCAGAAAGACAAAAGGTTATATCCAGCGATTAATTTACCCAACGATTGCAGCCAGGAGATATGTGAGCACCGGTATGGCAGGCTGGAAAGCTGTGGCGTAGGAGGCGTTGGTAAAGCTGAGGCCGAGCAGGAACAGGAGATGGTTCCCAAATATCCTGCAAGAAGATCAGGAGAGGGCCATTTTCGAGGTGTTGGCGATGGAAGACAAGAAGAGGCCGAAGAGTTCTTGAAGAGATTGTTGCCCAGCAGAAGAATTAGATTACCCAGTGAGGCCAAGAAGAGCAAAGGATGCGAGGAGCTGAGGGGTCACCGGGCGCCGCATCCTTCTGCAATAACGGGTACCAAAAAACTCTAGTAAGAGCAACTCCAGCAGAGCCCCTACTTGAGCCCTCATCCTACTTTTGAGGGCCGAGTGGCAAAAAACTCACTCCAGCAAGGCCCCTACTTGAGCCCCTCAAAAGTAGGGGGCCCTCAAATCTCCCCCTCGAGCCATCATTCCTGGGGGTCTGGAGGGAGCCCCTACTTTTGAGGGCTCAAGTAGGGACCCTGCTGGAGTGAGTTTTTGTGCCCCTCAGCCCTCAAAAGTAAGATGAGGATGAGGGTGGATCCTATGTGTCATCCCCTCTAAGAATGAATTTGAGGGTCCTGTTTTGAGGGCTCCTGCTGGAGTATAGCCCAAAAAACAGAACTCTCAAAAGTAGAGAGAGCCCTCAAATAAAAAGTAGAGGTCCTATTTTGAGGGCTACTGCTGGAGTTGCTCTAAGCATCAAATACCTGTTACTAGTTAGCAGTGTTAAGAGACTGTTAAAGAGATAGCATGTTATCTCTAAGCATCAAATACCTGTTACTAGTTAGCAGTGTTAAGAGACTGTTAAAGAGATAGCATGTTATCTATATAATTGGTTATGATTGACTGTAATCAGTCAGGTTCCTATTTAGAGAGATATGGAACCGATTCTGTTGATTGTGTAATCCCGCGTAAACCTTTGTAACCTCCTCTGCATATATATACTAGAGTACATGCATCACGGCATGGTGTGGATGCAAGTCCAAGCTTCTTCTTTCTTACTTTGTTTTCTTGTATGGCATCAGAGCCATCATACCTCCACAAGAGATGACTTCCTCTGGATCCACAACCCTAAGCTCGAGCTCCACCCCATCGGCATCAACTGGTGTTCTTCCTATTCCGTCGGTTAGTCATCTTTTTTTAGAGAAAGGATATAAAATCTGGCCTCTATATCCACGTGGGATATACGCAGCCATCGGTTAGTCATCTTATCAATGTCAAACTGATTGACAGGGAAGAATTATCTCCTCTGGAATGCCCAGATTTTGCTGTTCCTGCGAAGTCAACAACTTCTTGACTTTGTAGATGGTACATCTGTTGCTCCCACACGGATGTCGACGCAGTCCATGGAAGGGGGTGCAACACAGGTGCCCAATCCGGCATTCCAGACGTGGCCGCAGCAGGACCAAATTGTCCTGAGTGCACTGCTCTCGTCGTCTCTCTCTCTCTCTCTCTCTCTCTGAAGATGTTCTTGCGCAGGTGCTGCTCCTAAGCACCGCACGGGAAGTGTGGGAGACCCTGGAGACGATGTTCTCAACCCACTCAAGAGCCAGGATCATGAAGATCCGAATGGAGACGGCTAATTTCCTCAAGAAGGATCTCACAATGACTGAGTACTTCAACCGGATGAAGATGCATGCTGAGGTCAGGTTTATATCTTCCCAAGATCAAACAGCAGACATCCTCACTAAAGCACTATCAGTGCCATCCTTCTCCAGGTTACGTCGCAATCTCAATGTTCATTCGCCTAGTTGAGATTAAGGGAGGGTGTTAAGAGATAGCATGTTATCTCTATAATTGGTTATGATTGATTGTAACCAGTTAGGTTCCTATTTAGAGAGATATGGAACCGATTCTGTTGATTGTGTAATCACGTGTAAACCTTTGTAACCTCCTCTTCATATATATTCCAGAGGAGTGGATGCAAAGTCCAAACTACTTCTTCTTCCTATGTTTTCTCATAAGCAGCACAGGAATCATCGGGAAGAAGAAAGGTAAGGTGTCTCATCTCCACATCATACAATTAAGTTGGATTCGATCCTACGTCCTCACCAGGAATACAGAGCATCAGCTTGCCGAGAGTGGCGAAAGGAAAGATTTGCTCTTTCGATAACAGCCGGGCAGAGGGAAAGTGGAGGAGCATGGGATGGGGTGGTACCTCTCTCGGAGGAAGGCGATGGGGACGAGGAGGGCGAGCGCGATGAGGTCGCGGTAGACGCAGAAGACTATCTGGTTCATGCCGACGTTGAGGACGGACTTGGTGAGGACGCTGTAGCCGCCGTAGGCGAGCTGCGTGAAGGCCATCCCGGCATGCGCCCGCCACGCCTTGTCCGCCCACGGCAGCCGCCCGCTGCTGCTGATGCTCCACACCGACGATGACCAGCGCTGCAGCAGCGTCATCTCCCTCGCGCTGCAGCCTCCCTCTCCACACCGACGACGACGACGACGCAATCGCACGGCACGGCTTCTCCTCCCGAGTTTTGCTTTTGTTTTTTAGCCTTTTTTTATGGCGTTTGCGCCCGCGTGGCAGATTTTATAGGAGAAAAGCTCCCATCATGCCGGAGGATTTGGGGTCATGTCATTCCACGCACGCGGAGCAGCATGTTCCGATGTTGGATTAGAGCATGTACAATGCAAGCGTTTAGAGAGGTGCTTAGCAATGAAAAACTGTTTTTTCTTACCACATAGGATAGATAAAGTGCTTATTTTGAAACATCGATGCTTAAATAAGCACCAGTACTTAGTAGATGCTTATATATATAATTGCTTCTATTAATAGAAAATATAGTATCTAAGCACCCATGGAAGAGATGCTTGCATTGGAGGGAATAACTTTTATATGGGTGTTTGATGATGTGGCTATATTATCTCTCTTTAAGCATTCATATATAAGCATCTTGCATTGTACATGCTCTTAGTAGTCTCATCTAGTATTGCTAATGACTCTTATCTTATAGTAGTTCCGGAGTAGGTAAACCATAACTGTCAGATGGTGTACCAGGAAGAACCCTTTTTTGATAGTAGTTTTTGACTTTTGAATTGTTTATGAGAGAGTATAAAGTAATAGAAATTCACGTATAATTTTAATCGATATAAATAAAATTGTTATAGTGTGTATTACAATCAACTTATAGATATCTTTTGAAAACCATTTTATTTAAAAGCTAACTATTATAAAAAGATTAAAAATAATTTTTGGAAGTTGAAAAGAAAAACTTCCGTGAAACGCAGCAGGGAGTATTGACTTATTGTTTGTGTTGCTGAAGAAGGTCGAATCATCCGATAGGGAAAGTGAGGGAGGACTGCAATCATTTCCTTCTTATCCGATCAGACGGCAGCTGGGCCAACCGTTGAGTACATTGGTAAATCCAATCAGGATTAAGGTCCATTCATTTAGACTTAGACTTTTAATTTTTAATTTATTTTTCACTATTTGAAAATTTCATCTTTTTCTAACTTTTCGGTTTATTTTGAGCTTTTTTATCTATTTTTTTTCTTATATTCATTTGCATTATACGCGACGAGCTAACCTATGTTTTTATTTTTAAATTTAATTATATCAAATAAGTCATCATCAGTTACAGTATAATTTCAGCTAGCTACAGTGAAAATTCAGTTATAAACCACTAAAATTCAGCCTAATTGAACAAAGTTTGAGGTTACATGCTCTTTTTCCTAAAATAACTAGAGCCTAGCCTCTCTCGCAGGTGTCCACTCAGGCCCACAAAATTAGGCAAGAAAATTTGGTTACGCTTAAGTTGGATCCAAGTAAAAAGGAAGATCACTCTGGCTCAGCCCAAATATTAACTAACCTCGTAGCCTCGACAGCTCAAAAAAAAAAAAAAAGCACTCAAAGACTCGAGCGTTCCTCGTACACAGGCTCACAGCTGGATTGACAGGAGTGGATCGAGCATGTGCAGAATGAGATCAGCAAAAGAGGACAGTCCGAAGTACTGTAATGTGCTACAGTAATATCAATTGTTAGAAGTAGCCGATTCTTTTTGATTATAACTTATGATTTTCCTCAAATTTGTTTGAAAGATAGGAGTGTTGTTTTTTAAAATAGCTTATCGGATGATTTTTTCGTAGCGATTTATCGACATTCGATTTATTCGTACAAGTATTTGTGTTAGAACCAAAAGTCATCAGATACAATCATAAACCGTTAGCCGAACCCGCAACTTTCAGCTTTCCCATTACGGAATGCCTAGGCAAGAAGTCAGGGTGATAATTGTGGCTACCTAATACTGTTACCAGTAATAATACATCAAAACCACCCAAACCCAGCCTTTCTGAAATTGAACGAACTTCGTTACAATAAATCTCTCTGCAAAAGCCAGGCTTCCATGAATGATTGGTACCACACCAGACTACCCTTCAATGTCAAAATCCGGGGTTCCATGATTGATTGCTAAACCAATCTCATGGAAGTAGTTACTAGGACCTGTCAAGCCACGGGCATTACTTCAGTCAATGTCAATTGGTTGCTCCGGACTTATATATAATGTATTGGATTCAGATGATGTCTTATTGTCTGTAGCCGATAGTTTTTAACTAAAAATAAATAGCAACGATTGAAAAAAATATATCAACGATCGAATCATCAATCTTACGAAATAATATGAGAAAATTGTCTAAAATTCTTAAGAGAAAACATGGATATTCTTTATTTCTATGAACTGACTACATGATGTCTTTAATAAGATGTGAGACTATCCTTAATTACACTAAATGAGATGTCAACTGTATTGTCTAATTGCATCATCCGAATTATCTTCCATTTTTTTCTATCTTCTCTCGTCCAGCCTTAAATATCAATGAAGACACGTCAATTATCTGTTGGGGAAGATGCCTCATGGAACCAGCGTGTCTGGTTAGCGTGGTAGTTGTCAAAGAGAGGGTGTCTAATCGTTGGTTGTTGTCAGTAGGAGACGATCGTGGAAAACAACCACATGTTGGTTGTTTGTCAGAGACTTAGAACTGAAATATCACATTGTTTGGAGTGAATAAGATACTTGTTTTATCCACCGGATACTTGTTTTATCCACCACTCGGAAGGAACATCCTGGAATTGGGTCTAGGCACAGAATCTCCGAGCAGTCATCCAGTCGGACAACACGCACAATGTTTCTCCGGCCAAGGTATTCAGGGAGTAACCTCTGGAGGTTTACGACCATGAGGGTCCTTTGGCCTTAATTAAATATTAAAGACGCAATTAAGGGTTTATTCAGTCCTCATTGAAATGGTTTTTAGAAGCAGGAGACGAGTGGTGCAAAAAGTAATAGAGAGATGCGTACGTAAGACAAGAGCAAAAGAAATAAGGTAGATGATGCGCACATGACGTCTTACTAGTTTAAATTAGTGTTTCGCCTCTTGCTTCCAAACCCAATTAAGCAAAAGTATTCTTTGCATAGTTGTCCTACTACTCTCTTCGAAACTTTCGTCCATTTGGTTGGTTAAACACAAGAGCCGAAGAAAATTCTCTACGTTCTGCGTGATTTTTGCAGGAAACAGTGCCCTTGCTTGAAGATTTTCTAACAAGATGCTCCGCTCAGCCGTTCCAAATGGAGCCAAGGGCTAACGAACTGTAACACCCCTATTTTTGGGAGCGTTATGAATCCCTCGCAACCGCCCAGGATTGTTCAGTTGCGAGTTACATCATTCGAGTGAATAACATTGCCAACGCAAACTCAAATACAAAAGTCGACTTTATTACAACGAAAGGGCTTAAAGCCAAGTTTCACAGTAGGGCCGACGGCCTTCAGAAATATTACACAAAAAGAAACACACAGGCATGCTTGAGCAGAGAACGACCCTAATCCCAAGCTTCTTCCATATCATAGAACACCACTTCTTCGTCTTCGCCTGGCTCCTCAAAGTTAGCAGTTTCTGTTTATGTTTTTAAGCAAGTATGAGTACAACTACCGTACTCAGCAAGTCACACGGAGCTTATAATTAACTATATGCATGGAATATCAAATGAAGGGATAACAGGTTCTTTAATTGGGTAGATGCAGTTTTATTTAATAATCAATTAAAAACTTGAAAAGTAACTTCATTAAGGTAAAGGGGGTTTTCAAGCGTGAATATCAATATTTCACATCTCAAACAATTCTCAACCCTACTTATGCCTTGCTGTTGGATTCACCCATTAAACACAGCTTCATTCACCGAAAGCACGGCGTATTCGAATACAATTATTTCATGACTCTGCAGAGTTGCTCTGCTTTACCCGCAAGATTTCTCAACTCCCGCGACAGAGTTAAGAGAACAAGGTTATTCACTGCTCAATTCTTTATATAGCCTCCACCCAGTAGGTCATAATTCCCCATAAGCTCGGACGACCCCACGGATCTCATCCGACTCATAGCAATCCTACTGTTGTATGGTTAACCACCTCCCATACGAACTCACCTCGGACTCCCACTTGATTGCAGAGGTTCAATTGAATTTGAGCAGTTATTAAACCAGGTTTGACAAAATCAACGCTTGTGGTTGGGCGGATACTATGTTCTTTACTCAGCATAAGGGTCTAATCCTTATATTTTTCTCTGAGGCATTATCCACGCACAAACTCATATTCAGTACACCCTGTACTGCCAGCATTTCTCAACCAAGCCTCCACCCTAGGATAAGGTCTTCGGATCCACGATCCTCGCTTACCCTAGATCCATCTTTTCAAAACTCTAAACAAATGCTAAGATTCTTAACAGTGAAAAGATTTTAATGAATTCCTAAACTACCATGTTTATAGCATTATTATATTTAATACTACTATGTTTGTCAAAATGAATATGGTCATCAATATAAACGGGGCTTTTTCGGGTGGTAGGTCATAACTAATAAGTCATGTCATTCTAAACAGTAATTATACACAAAATAATGACTTAAAAATAACATAATAAAAATACTGCTAATTAATTAAATAGAGACATGGTAGGTTCAATATGGTCGAGGTATGTGCGACTTGCCTTGCAAATCTATGATTTCAACGAGTTCAAATTCCTCGGCGGGCTGGATCTGGGCTTGAGCTTCTCCCTCCTGGTCATGCGAATCCTCGACTCCGGAAGCTAGCGCAAAACAATTAACATAAATCAATTCCATGCCCGAAGGAATGAACTAGGAATAAAGAAATGAAATAAAGAAATAAAATCCGATAAAATTCAAATAAATTGAGATTTGGGCTTATAGGAGGGTCAAATGGATAAATGGGCCTTGGATTTGGGTTGGTGGGCTCGAAACGAATCCGGGGAGTATAAACTTGTATTTTAGGGTTTTGGGTCGGGATACCGTTCATCGGGCTCGGTTACTATTCATTGGACTCGAACCGGATTCGGCAAACGGACTCAGCTCAACCGCTTCGGTTTGGGCCGGTCGGGTACTGTTTGTGTGGCTCGACCGGGCGGAACAGGTGTGTTGGGCTCGGGCGAAGTGGCTTGGCTCAACCAAGTCCGGTCGGACTTGCTGTGCTTGCGGCTCGGTCGGGCGGGTGTGGCGAGCTGGTTCGGTCCAACCGAAACCGAGCGACGAGGCGGAGGAACAAAGGTTTCGAGCATCGTTCTTCTTCTCCCGTTCGCCCGCACGCACGCGAGAGCGAGCAAGGAGGCGGCGGCTACCGATGGGGCTCTGGTGATTTGCGACGGCAACGAAGGCTATGGTTGGATTCGCGTGAGCTAGGGGAGTCCATTTTTGGTGGTGGGAGGCCCGGTGGAGGCGGCGTTCGCCGGCGGCGAGCTCCTCCCTCTTGCGGCCATTTTTGGAATTGTTAGCTCGGGGTAGTCTTCTAGAGCAATTAGGCCGGTGTTTGGGCATCACTAGGGTTTGGTTAAGGTCATGGGAGAGTCGATTTAAGCTAAGGAGGTTCGAGTTGAGCTAGCCACGGAAGGGTGGTTTCGGCCGTTGGGGGCTACCGGCGCCGGGGAAGATGGGGGAGTGGGGAGCTAGGCCGGCGGTTGGGGGTTGCTTCTAGGGCTATGGAGAAGCTGTAGGCGAAGTGAATTGGAAAGCTACGGGGCGGGTGACCGACATTGAGCTAGGGTTCAAGCTTTGGGGATTTGGAAATTACCAACAATGGAGGTGATGATAGGGCTATGGAATGTATCGATTGGCGTCGAGAAGGTATGAGGTCCTCTGTGAAGGATCGGGATTGCTTATATGGATGGAGTAAGGCGGTTGGCACCGGATATTTGTCATGGCGGCAAAGGTTCGTGGCGGCTGGCGAAGTTGCCACGCCCTAGGGTTAGGTCGAGCGTCAGGGCGGTGGGGGAAAAGCTGCGGGGAGCTCTGCCCGCGCGGTGGAGGTGGCGAGATCAACTGGCGCGGGGGTGCGGTGGCGCGATCAGGGGAGACGGGCGGCGGCAAAAGCTGGGGGTACGGCGGCTGCAGCGGGCTGGCGTGGCCTCCCACGGGGCCTGGGGCGGGGTACGGTGGCCGACCAGCGAGCGGAGCCAACGGGAAGGGCGCAGGGGCGGTCGGTCACGCAGAAGATGTGAGCGGTGGCAAAATCGACATGGCGGTGGGAGATTTTCAGACAAGCACAGTGATAGTACTTGCTCCCTCTCCCAATCCGATTGATGGTAGTGATTTGGGCATCTGGGCATTGAGATTAGTGGGAAATAGGATGGTGGAGCAAGGAGACAAAGCAAAAAGGAAAATTAAGCTTCAAATTCAGATTTTTAAACCTTTTCAAGTTTTGGTTTTGTTTCAGGAACTTTCAGTGAGCGTAGAAACACTCTGACTCCCTCTCACTTGAACTAGTAGTAATGCCACTACCTACCACTTGCTTGTCGTGGGTGTTAGCCTAGACGGATTAAAACGTATACTCTCAATGGTCGTAACATACATGAATACTTTTGAGCAACTCAGACATACAGAATTCTTATGATTAACTTAGACACAGAGTTTTTTGCACTGTGTAATGCTATACAATTTTTCTATTTTCTCTTCTTTATATACTACCCAACACAACAAATGGTTACAAGACCTTGATGGTGTACTAACTACACCACTAATACTTCCGTTACGTGTATACAGCCACTAATATTTCCGTTATATGCATGTAGTCACTAACTACACCAAGACTCATTGTGTTTTCGACCACGGCTCTTCAACCATAGCTGCTACTTGACTTATGAGTACTTCAACCACGGCTTCTAGACCACGTTCAACCACATTGTCTTCGACCATTTCTTTTTTCTTATTTTTTTGTATTATCTGTGATGATATATTTTTTATTTTTTAAATTTAATTACACAGAAAAAACTAGCAGTAGGTACAATGCATTTTTAAATACTACAGTGCAAAAAAGACAGAAGATTAGGCTTAGAACCCCTTTGGAGCACTAAATCTATATCGAACTATTGGAGTATATCATAATTCTATGTCCCGAAATTATTTATAGGAAGCGCTTCTTCCATGCTCTCTGGAAAGATGAAAGGGCCAGGGTTTTAAAACAAAATTGATGCCAGCAAGTCATCCTCAAAAGCGTTGCATCATCTGCATTGTTTGGAACACGGGAATTTTGGTAGGAGTTCTATATGAATTATTCTGTTTTCCGCGAGATTCCTGCGTTCCAATGGAACGGAGCAGGGAACAGGCGAGGTGACTTACAGATCGCGTCATGCCAAGTAAGAGGTAACCATCAGGTTCAGAGCATACCAATGTGACAGAAGTGGTTTCCATGATGTGTAGCTAAAGCACACGGATCTGGGATTCCTTTGTTAGGGCCTGTTTGCGAGAACTTCACCACTGAAAGCGTGGATCTGCTCTATCGTGAATCTGGGATCCCACCATGGAGTGTTTGGCTTGTATATCAGCTCCAGATCCACGAAATTGAGGTTTTGATGGGAATGGTCACTTTTAGTGGGATGAGGTGTGTAACCAGTGGTATTGGTGGGTAATTACCACCCAACTCTACGGTGGAGCACCCTTGAGGAGCTCCATGAAATCCATGGATCTGGCTCTCAGATCCAGGATTTTGGTAGATTCAGATTTCGCGGAGCTGGAGCGTTTGGGTAAAATTTCATAGAGTTAAGCTGTTTTTCGTGAATCTGGAGCTGATGAAACTCTCCCAAACATACCCTTAATGTCTCTAATACCGCTGTCAAGAAAGCAGCTTACCGACCAAATAGACAGCACAATCGACGAGCAGATGGCCACCCACCCTCTTCGCAGGGGGAGGGAGGTCGCTCTCACAACTAACGCGCTGCGAAATTTGGGGCGACAAGGACTCGCAAGGTCCAAAAGGCAAGTGATTTGGGACGAAAATTTACTCCTGATCAAAGATCCTGAGTAACACACAAGCCAAGTTTGTTCCTTATTTTCCTTCTGTTCTTCATACTGAAATCGCAATGTCAAGTTTGTTCCTGAATTTTCCTCACAATGTCAAGTTTATTTCTTCAGCCTCGTATCATAGTTCCAAGATAAGATTTTTTCCCTAAGAGGACAGATACAAATTCATTGATACAATACAAATTTATTGACCAGCAAGAACTGAACTGAATTAACTGAGCACTCATCATATATCACCATGGAGCTAGGCATCGGCTCATGGAACGAGGAGGGAGGAGGCTACTTCCGGACGGTGGTGTTGGAGGTGTGCGGCGAGCCCTCGAAGAGCTGCTTCCGGAGCACGTCGTGGAGGCCGTCGAAGAGCTTCCTCTTGACGGAGTCCATGGCCCATTCGAGGCGGTTGAGCAGCTCGGTGGAGTTCTTGTTGTACATGAAGAGGCCATTGTAGAGGTCGAAGCTGTCGCTGCAGGTGTTGTCGACCAGGCGGAGCAGCGTCTCGTACCCCTTGGTGTTGATGGGCGTGGAGCGGAGCTCGAGCATGGCGAGCATGCGGCCGACGGTGTGGGTCAGGAACTGCGTCTCGGCGGCGTGCGCGTCGTGCTCGGCGCAGGACATCTCGACCATGCGGCAGCCCTCGCGCTCGAAGATGTTGAGGAAGGCCTCGGCGCGGGCGCGGCGGGCGGGGCAGTCGCCGACGCGGACCTTGTCGAAGACGAAGGGGAGGCCGTCCCAGCCGTCGCGGGCGGACTCGGGGCCGAACATGGGGTGGGTGCAGATGACGTCGAAGTCCTCCGGGAGGGAGCTGAGGAGGAGGTTCTTGGGGAACTCCTTGACGGAGAGGACGTCGACGAAGAGGGTGTTGCGGCGGAGGCGGTGGACGGGGAGCGAGCGGAGGACGGCCTCGGCGGAGAGGATGGAGGTGGCGAGGAGCACGACGTCGGGGTGGCACTCGCAGAGGTCGTGCGGGTCCTGGAAGAAGGAGGCGCCGAGGGAGGAGGCGAGGGAGGAGTGGTCGGAGCGGGAGTGGGCGAGGAGGGTGTGGCCCTGCCGCGCGAAGGTGCGCGACAGGAACTGCCCGAAGTTACCGAACCCGACGATGGCGATCTTGAGGCGCTGCCGCTCCTCCAGGAGCCCCGCCGCGCGGGACTCGTAGTCGAACGGCTGGGCGGCGTCCAGGGCGCGGATGGTGCCGCCGCGGGAGCGGAGGGGCGCCGCCAGGGGAGCACGCCGGGAGGCGGCGGCCGCCGACTGGAATTTATGGCTCGCCGGAGCCGGCGGCTGGCGGCGGTGGGCTCTGGTTGGTTGGTGGAGGCGGAGGCAGGAGGCGGAAGACGACAGCATCTTGTCTCCTAGTCCTTGGTCTTCTTGCTGCCGCTTCCTCCTCTGCCTCTCTCTCGATTAAAGACGTGTGCAAACTGATTATTAAGTTTTATACCAGCCAGTTCACTAAAAACTTAAACTGATAGAAAAGATAGATAGTTCACTTATACTTCAAACACTCCCCCTCACATATAGACTCTCTTAAACCTAATACGTGGAATAGAAGTGGTTTTTAATTGCGTCAACCAGGTCTTAAACTTGAGACCTTTTGGCTCTGATACCATATTAAGGTCCCGTTTGGCACAGCTCAGCTTCATTAGTGAAGCTGTTTTTTTTATTTCAGCTTCACGAGCAGCTTCACCGGTGAAGCTAAAACTGTTTTGGAAAACTGTTTGGCAAAAGCGACTTCATGCATGGTGAAAGAGGGCAATTGTCCAAGATGCCCCTGTCTACCTGACTTGTTCTAACATTTGGAGTTGTATGTTTGTATATGGTCATATGAATTAAAAAAATAATATATTTGAATGAGTATGAATTAAAAAAATTAAAATCATTAGAGAAGTGCGAACGGTAGAGAAGTGCGAACGGGAGGAGAGGAAACAGGCGTGGGGACCCAGTAGCAAAGTGCTGTAATTTCTGTCAACTTCAAGGGCAGTGAGTTCCTAGAACTGTGAGCCTGAGGGAGAGAGCTGTGAAAAGCTACTATTTTCAGCTTCACCCCACCTTATTCCCTTGTGAGAGCATGATTTAAGGAGTTTCATCCTTGAAATTGTTTGCAAAAAGGATGTTTGACAAAAAAACAGCTCACAACAGCTCATGAAGCTGTTGATGAAGCTGTGCCAAACAGGGTCTAAGTTTTATACTTTTATACACCAATCAGTTCACCTAAAAACTTAAACTGATGAAGAAAGATGAGTAATTCACTTATACTTCAACACTGATGTTTGGTAGTAATTAACTGGCTAAATAATCGTTGGAATGGAAGGCTAATGGTAGTACTCTACTTATGGCAGTCAAATTGATGGCACTGAACTACTAGCAGCAACAGGTCAAATTTTAAAGGAAACCAAGCATTCACTCTTTTATGGTAGAGGGACAAATCACCTTGGAAGGTAGGTAACCTAGTTGAGAGCTAACTTCAAACAATATTTTCATCACAATGAGCTTCCGTTAATACTTGAATTACATATCCGGAAGCCGGAATTTATGTCCAACAACTACCGATATGAAATGTTTGATAATCGCGTCTCACTTTGCTTGAGTGTTTCATTAACAAATGTCAAAAGTCCAACATCACCAGCGTCTCACTTTACTACCAAGTGCAGTTTTGAAACCACTCCACAAAGTTAAATTTTGCCGAAAGGCTTATCTAACACTTGGAAAAACTCCCTTCAATGTTAGTTAAAGCACGGCAAAGACTGAACATCGCATATCTTGCTTACGTCCATTTGATAGGGAAGCCTTCTACGCATAAAAGAGTAGAAAATTTCATAAGAACCTCGCTTACAAGTGGGCTCGAGAGCATGTCAGGGGCTTATTCAGTGAGTCCAAAATATATCATGAGCCTATCAAACACGCGCACTGTTTATGTTAATAGTGTTTCTGAGTACACACGCACGTGAATGCTTAGTGGTCAAAGCGCGTGTCCACGCTCCGAGACTCTTGGGTCTCCATCTCACTTTAAACATGTGCATTAGACACATCCACATAAATGTATGTGTAGTGTTGTACATATGCGTGTGTGTGTGTGAGTACGCCCTAATTGTACTTAAAAAAAATGTACACAGCGAAAGGCACAACAATTCTTCCCCCACATGGCCACATGACAAAATTCAATCACACAGTATGCATTACTATTGCATCACAGAGCAAATATCAAGATAGCAGCTGCATACTCCCCTCGGACCCTGGCGATCTTCAGAAAGGGACCAAGTCTGTGTGTATTTATTTAATGCCATCAGAGAAACAGCAAGAACGATATCCTCTGTGGTGTTACGTATAGCGCACTATTCACGCGCGGTAGTGTAGCAACCACGTGTACTGTTTACACAATACTGCAGCAGACAGGTGCACTGTTTATGTTACTCTTGCAACCACAATTAATTTTCTTTCTTAGAGATTAGATTGATTTGGTTATTTGAAACTTTATCTTTAGCTAATTTGTTTCTTTAAATTAGAGATTATTGTTTGATTTCAATAGCATGCAGCAGCTCCTTTACATAGATGGGCTCCCCTAACAGATATAATCTATGCTTAATCATATCTCTAACAAATAGAAACTAATATCATATCTCTAATTATATCTCTAACAAATAAAAACTAATATGTACTTCCTAATAATGAACCGGTTGGGCCCAGGGCCTACGCCCATAACATTACACCCCTTCCGGATATGCAGCTCGTCCTCGAGCTGCTAGACGGTGTGCCGAACTTATTTTGCTGCGCCATCTAATTGACTTGGTCGACACGTCTGTAGGTGGACTCCACCCCCGATCGCATAAGGAAAGGAGGGCGTGGGAGCGGACGGTTAAGGCGATGGAGGAGGATCTGCATGAGCTTGGGTGACAGGTCCAGCGACCAGCGCGGAGCCAGGATCACAGGGGCAGGAGGTCGGTGGAGCAGTTAGGGCAGTGGACGGCGGTGGAGGTGACGAGGGCTGCGGCTAGGGAAGGCGCTGCGAGATGGTCGTAGGCGTGGTCGGAGATATGGTCGTAGGCGCATAGTCGGAGAGGCAGCCAACGAAGAAGTGCCAAAGGAGCGGGTGCGTGGACGACGGGTGGTAGGCGGCGGAGGCGTCAATGGTGTCCTGGCCCACAAGGGTGAGGAGCAGGAGGTCCCTGCTGGGGTGGCGCAGCAGCCATGCAGCAATGTCATACACGTCGCTAGAGATGGAGATCCAGAGGACGCTGATGGCGGCGACCCGAAGAGGCGCAGCGGCGACAACGCCCGAACTAGCGAGGAGACGGCCGGTAGAGCCCAGATTCGGTGTTAATGAGCCTGAATCTAACGGCGATAAATGGCAACAACGATGAGCACCTAGCGGGGCAAGGCCTGATCCGAGAGAGGCGATGCGCACAAGCCAAACTCGGATCCGGTCTCGGTGGGATCCAATGGTGGCGAGAAGAACCCCTGCGGCGGCTGCCCAAAGAGGATGGCGGCGGCGAGGGCCTTTAATCCGGCGACGTGGGCGCGCAGCTTCGAGGAGGAGATTTTGCGGATGTTGTTGTCGACACCCTTGGTGGAAGGCATTGCGTCGACGTCGGGTGGCATTATGTGGATTTGGGTGGAAAGGACGTAGAGGGTGAAAGGGGAGGGGGAGATCGGATCTTAAAAGATGGGATATGGTTGTGTGTCGATCTTCATGTCGGTGTCGCTTGAAGACGTACCGCTGCCCATGCCAGATGAAGGAGCAACAGTAGTAGCGCTGTTACCGTGGTATGACCACCATTACTCTTGCCCCTTGTGCCACTGCGGGTCGCGCAGCAACAGCTGCTTGTACCTTCTCCTTTGCTGCCAACATTTTCATCAACATGCTCTCTATATTCTTGAGTCATGCAATGGTTTCTTCATAGTCAGTGATGATCTTATCACTTGTTAACTCGGTAGTAGAAGTCATAGTGTTGGCTCTAATACCAAATTGTTATGAATCTTAGTTCATAAGGGGTAAACACCGTCGAGAAGGTGACTGGATGGCGTCGGTGTAAAGGGAGAGAGACTATAGATAAGAATGATTTTGTTATTTCTTTGCTTGAGTCCAATAGCATACGACAACCCTTTATATAGACAAGCTCCCCCTAAGAGATAGAATATAATCTCAATCGTATCTCTAGCAAATGAAAACTAATCCCTAACTCAAATAGAAACTAATATCTACTTCTTAATAATGAACCAGTTGGGCCTAGAGGCTACGCCCATGACATGAGAGGTTACTGTAGCCCACTATTCATGCATGGTATCGTAGCAACTGCGTGCACTATTTACATGGTACTGTATCAGCCGCGTGCACTATTCACATTACTGTAGCAACCACGATTAATTTTCTTTCTTAAAGATTAAATTGATTTAGTTAGTTTGAATGTTTATATTTGATTAGTTCGTTTCTTTAAATTAGAGATTATAGCTTGAGGGTCAAGCTAAGTTATCCTTATAAAAGGGATAGCATTGCATCTTCTTTAATCAAGCAGAGGTAAATAAACAAGTCCTTAGTCTCTAAAGTCCAGCTAAAGTCATTTCCTTGACCGGCTATTCTAGATCTATTTGTCCTTCAATCGGTGTCCTCCTTCACCTAGCGCCGTTCTACTTCAAGTTATCGTCGTCCAACCTCACTCCGACGAATGATTATTCCTTGTTGTGCTAGTTCACAACAGAGGCAGCATGCATATTACACACTTCTACTCATTTTCTTCTGCGATGGTGATTATTGTGCCGTTCAGGTTCTGAATAATCAGAAGCACTTGAATCAGAGTACGGTCGTTTCTCCCTCGATCTCCTTGAATGCCTATTGCCTTCATAAGGGTTCGATTCAATATAATGCCACTTATCCCGCGATGTCTTTGAATGCCTATCGGCTATCGCTTTCATGCGGCATCAAATCAGTATAGTGTCGCCTCTCCTTCGATCCCCTTGAATGCCTATTGCTTGCAGGAGAATTTGGGTCGTCGTATCTCTTTTCCCTTGTTCTCCATTAATGCCGATTACTCTCAGAAAAACTTGCATCACCGTAGTATTGCCTGTCTTTTCGTCGAGTTGAATGCCTCTCTCTCTCAGAAGAACTTTGAGTCACTGTAATTGCGCCTCTCCCTCGATCGCCTTGAATGCCTCTTGCTTTCCTTACATTCTTTTGTCTTTAGAGAAGGAAGACGGAGCAATTTCTTCCTCCTCATGTTTCTTCTTCCTATGCTCTTTCTTTGGATGCCTCCTTGAATCTTCATCAGCTTCAACTTCTGAATCAGAAGAGAACTCTTGACTCATGTTTTTTTCTTATGCTTGCGCTTCGACTTCTGCTTGCCGTTTCCAGCTTCCACATCAGCATCAGAATATGATGACTCAGAGAAATAACTTTTCTTTCTCTTGCCTTTTGATGTTCTATTGCTCTTCTCAGGTTCGGAGTCCGAGGATGAATCATGACTGCTGTGCTGCCTTCCGGATTCTGCATGAGCAGCAGGCTCAGACTGCTTATGCCTGTTTTTTTACCCTTCGAGTGTTTCTTCCATTTGCTCGCAGAAAGATTGGTAAGGAGAGTTGGAATGTCACTACCACCCAGAAATCCTGAAATACAATAAGGCAGGGTGGTCAGCAAGCCATAAATTTAACTAACAGTAGTACATTTGTGATAAGAGTTTGGCAAGGTGGACGTTATCCATGTTTACAAGCCATACCTCCATATTCGTCAAAGATATCTTCTGCTACAATCTGCTGATTAGGATCATCTGGGTTGTATCCACCTCGAGGAGGGCTCATGCCTGGCTTTTGCTTAAGCTCCCACTTCAAAGGCTGAGAGAGAACTTCTTACATTAAAACTGTTTTTTTTAAACTAAGCACAATGAACGATAAAATATGTCATAGTGTCTACATTGGAAGGACATATATTTGCGTCCATAGTGCTAACAAGACCATGGATATGTATCTAAAACAGATGCTGATTAAACATTCAGCTCAACAAAAGTTCATATCTGCCTACAGTATTCCATTCGGCAAACAAGGTTTCAAGATTATTGATCTTTAGAAGAACAATGCACAATAAAACTAGCACACATATAGAACAAGGCTACAGGAACCGGTAGATATTGTCAGCCGGATTCACTCCGGCCAAGAACAGAGGTACGAAGAACCTCAAGAGCAGACAGAGACTCAAGATGAGCACAGGTATGTTTTTGGTGTGCTTAACTGGCTTGGCACTTTTCTGTTTGCTTCTTTCTCCTTTTATAGCAATTACATACATGCAGCAAGTAAAACTGATATAGCTCTTTATTATCAACAACCAAATATATGCAAATATAAAACCGGTAGATATAGCTCTTTATTTGCAAGTTCTTGTTATGAGTTGCCTATTTCCATGTAAATTGCAACATCATCATGGCGCGACGCCACGATTGATGATGCTCTCGCCAATGAAAGAAGATGCAAACAAGGTTTCAAGATTATTGATCTTTAGAAGAACAATGCACAATAAAACTAGCACACATATAGAACAAGGCTACAGGAACCGGTAGATATAGCTCTTTATTATCAACAACCAAATATATGCAAATATGGACCAGCTATAAAACCGGTAGATATAGCTCTTTATTTGCAAGTTCTTGTTATGAGTTGCCTATTTCCATGTAAATTGCAACATCAAGTTCACTTTGAATAGAAAAATCTAACCTCACTTGAATCAGTCTGTGCCATTATAGCTGTAGCGGATCATCCCTTTTCAACCGACTCTCCTCATTAGGCATGATCACGTGGCATTCCTGGTCACCACTCTGGTGGCCATAGTTTCCACATCTTAAACATCTTACATTACGAACTTTAACTCCAAATGATTTAATCCTCACAGGAGCACCTGTGTCCAACCTGACAATAAGAGGAAAACACATACCAAATCTTAAAATGTTACTTAACAGTAATCTCAGAACAGAATACAAATTCTATTTGGATGAAGAGAATCAGAGAAAACGTAGATGAATGACAAATGAAGGGAAAATAAATAGAACAAAATAAAATAGGAACGATTCTCTTATCTTGTTTGTCTGTTTATGAGAGAACGGAAAAGTAAGTAATTTAATGTTTCATGTTGCATTGTTTGTTCAAAAATCATCATAAAACAAGAAGTACATTGGAGCATTTTTCAGAACTTCAAATTCTTGCTCTGTTGGCAATGGCCGGCCAAAAACATCTTTTGGCCTATTTTTCTTATCAGGGCCTGAGTGGGTCTTGTCAAGCACCATGTCAGGCCTGCAACAAAGATAGCATATAATGAAGCAGCAGTCTGAGAATAACATGACACCAAATAACTTGAGATATACTTGATCAGAGCTGCCTGCTAAATAGTAAATACACGCCAAATCTGTCTTGGAACTCAGATAGTTGAGTGACAGTATCAGTGCTCGGTACAAGCTTCTAAAACAATATGGAACAGCTCGAGAAAAGACAAAATAGGTTACATTACATTGAAGAGGTACCTGCAGCTGAAGGTTGAGTGGCATCACCTTGATCCGACCTCTTCTTCTCATCTTCAATTTCAGCAGCTTTTGCACTCTCTGCATTGTAGCCAGGTGGGTGGACGTACATGAAACTCACAGCTTTCATTATCTCCATCTGGAGTTGCAAAACAAATTGACATATTGTTCACACCAATTCTCCATGAGTGATAATAGTAGCATGAACATGGAAACATGAGTGGTTGTCAACAGATAACTGGATTTATACTGTTGTCAACAGATAACTGGATTTTGAGTGAACTCTGGCAAAAGTGGTTATTCCATTGGCACGGTGGGAGGGGGGAAATGAACTTTGCTAATCTGATTGGCACTATTTGTCCTTTAACTCTCGAGTTATTCGGCAAAATCTCAGCACCCTGGCACGATTACAAGCAAGAAAGCCTACAACCACACCCATGGTACTATTTCCCCTATGGTGTTTAAGCTAATGGCTACAATGGATGGCACGGCTACTTGTCGATGGCGATAAAGGATCAAAAGCAGCAGCTGTTGAAGCTAAATGTTAATGAGCTGCTGACGATGGCAATATAGGATCTAAAGCCAAGGGCCGCATAGCATAGAGCCATGGACAAAAGTAACAGATGGCAGATGGGCGTATCAAAGAGAGTATGTATAGGTGTACCTTCTCCTTGTCCTTCTTGGAGAAGAGGGCGGTCTGGCGGAAGAACTCCTGCTCCTGCGCGAACTCTCGCTGGACCTCCTCCTGGCGGCGCGCGCGGTTGGCGTGGATCTGCTCGGCGATCCCCTTGCGGCGCTGGTTCGGGTACGAGAGCGGGTGCCACGGCTGCTGGTTCAGGTACGAGTGGCTCCACGCCGTCCCCGCCTTCTCCTTCAGCTCCACCTCCCCCGCCGCCGCCGCCTTCCGCCCTGCCCCCACGGCTCCCCGTCACCTCCTCCTCCATCGCCGGCCGCCTCTCCAATCGCCGACTGCCAAACTTCTCTCTCTCACACACCCACGGCTTCTCTCTCACGGGGCTGTGGGCTCCATCTGACGGGCCGGCGCGACTGCCTGGGCCGGGCCATTAAGGAGGCCGCATCGTTTTGTTCGAAACCTAGATCACATCACACCATTCACCAGTGGGGGTCACCAGTCACCACCATTTATAGGCGAGGCGGCGGGAGCGCAGCAAAAATAGTACCATACCGCGGCTCGCCCAGACGAGAGATGGCGATCTCATACCATTCCTTCGTCCGCCTCAGCCTACCACCCTCCTGTCGCCGCCCGGCCGCTCCCACCAACCTTCAATTACTCCACTCGGCCATCGCCGCAACATGCCGGTGGCCACGGCGCCTTCCGATAGCCGCTCCGCTCCGCCTCCGTGCCACGGACGACGCCGCCGCGCGGCAGCCGTTCGGCCACGAGTCCCGCGCCGCAGCTGAGGAGGAGGAGCAGCAGCAGCGCCTGAAGATCGCCGTGGTGGGATTCGGCAACTACGGCCAGTTCCTGGCCCGGACGCTGGTGCGGCAGGGGCACACCGTGCTGGCCCACTCCCGCTCCGACCACTCCGCCGCCGCGGCCTCCCTCGGCGCGTACTTCTTCCCCGACCCGCACGACCTCTGCGAGTGCCACCCCGACGTCGTGCTCCTCGCCACCTCCATCCTCTCCGCCGAGGCCGTCCTCCGCTCGCTCCCCGTGCACCGCCTCCGCCGCAACACCCTCTTCGTCGACGTCCTCTCCGTCAAGGAGTTCCCCAAGAACCTCCTCCTCAGCTCCCTCCCGGAGGACTTCGACGTCATCTGCACCCACCCCATGTTCGGCCCCGAGTCCGCCCGCGACGGCTGGGACGGCCTCCCCTTCGTCTTCGACAGGGTCCGCGTCGGCGACTGCCCCGCCCGCCGCGCCCGCGCGGAGGCGTTCCTCAGCATCTTCGCGCGCGAGGGGTGCCGCATGGTGGAGATGCCGTGCGCGGAGCACGACGCGCACGCCGCCGAGACGCAGTTCCTGACGCACACCGTGGGGCGGATGCTGGCGATGCTGGAGCTGCGGCCCACGGCCATCGATACGAGGGGGTACGAGACGCTGCTCCGCCTCGTCGACAACACCTTCAGCGACAGCTTCGACCTCTACAACGGCCTCTTCATGTACAACAACAACTCGACGGAGCTGCTCAACCGGCTCGAGCGGGCCATGGACTCCGTCAATAGGAGGCTCTTCGACGGCCTCCACGACGTGCTCCGGAGGCAGCTCTTCGAGGGCTCGCTGCCGCGCAGCCACGGCTCGGACTCCGCCGCCGAGTCTTCGTTGTTGGATGACGACGGGCCACTACCACTTGATGGTGATGATGATCTAGACACGGCCGACGACGACGAGTCGGGAGAATAATGATCCATATCCTGACGTCGATCTGCCGTGGTCCCCCCGCATGTGCCTTGCATTGCATGATTTATCGCATCGTGGCCGGCGTCCGATGAGCGGGACCGGATGATTAATCGTATTTGTAGGATCAACGCCTCAACCGTGCTGGCTCATAGAACACGAACTCGATCGAAATTTCTCGCTTTAATTTATGGTGTTACCTACTGTCTGTTCAGTAGTGGAGTAAAAATATGACATACTCGATTGCACCCTGGGTGTCATCCGTTCATCTTTTTTTTTTTGAGATTAATCCATTCATTCAGGATGTGTACGCAATCAGCATGCCCCAACTGAGAGTAACCATGGACCGTCTAGCCCACTAGTGGTGTCGTGCCGCCTCGCCATCTTCCTCTAATCCAAGATCCTCTCCGGATCCAGCGCGGACGACCCTCTCGATGTAAGTGCTCTCCATCGATCTCTCCCTTTATTGCCGCAGGCGAATCTGGTGGTGATTGGGAATCGATTGCAGCGGGGGGAAGCGGGCGGAAGACGATGATGTTAAGAAGAACAGGAGGAAGCAAGATACGCAGTCTGACGGAGATGGGAGCGGCAGCGAGGAGGATCAGAACAAGAGGGTGAGGAGAGGGAAGGGGAAAGGGAAAGCTTTGGCGTCCGTGGAGCCTCGGATCGATACGGGCATGTTCAGCAATATCCCGCCGGAGCTGCTCCTGCAGATCTTCAAGTTCCTCTCCTCGGAGTATCTCATATCCTGTGCACTCGTCTGCCGTTTCATGAACGCCGACGCATCCGACGAGACCCTCTGGCGCCGCCTGTAAGATATCTAAGGCTGCCCTTTTGATCCAATTTTTGCATTCGGTGCAATTCGACTCGCCTAACATATTTGATCCCATTCCAATTTTTTCAGGTGTTGCATGAGGTGGGGCCTGTCCTCCAATGCTAGACTCGGGGAGTGCGTTTGGAAGAACCTCTTTCATCCAGGTAATTCCATCTGTTCCTCACCGCTACTTTGAGTTCGAGCTCATTGAGGTCATGGATATTAAAGATTAAATTGCGCAACAGCTTAAAAGTTCACAGGCTATAGTACAGTTATCTTAATGTGAGAATTGCTACAGAATTTGAACTGACAATTAACAGAGCACAAGCACTTGAATGTACAAAACTAACAGCTGAGTTTTCTCTGGTCATACTCAGCGAACAAAATACTTCCTTTTCATATTGCCGCATAATCTTTTTTTTTGGGGTTCCTACAGTTGTATGCACGAATTTGCTAATGATGTTATCAGAGAGGATATTGGTTTCGTGAGGAATACCCCAACAGAATTCAAGGGGTACTATATCCAGATGCAGGCTGCAAAAAGGAGTCAAGCTCCCCTTCCCTCGGAGGTAATCACTAACTTAGGCCTTCTTGTAGTTGCCTCATAACAACAACAGTAAAGTCTTTTATTCTAAATAAGTTAAGGTAGGTTAGTAATGAAATCTTCAAGTGAAAGAAATGAGAGTCTTGTAATAAAATCTAGAAGACTAAAACACTAAGCTTACATCTTACCATCTAAGTAAAGAGCATAAAACACCGCCTCTAAATTTTTTTTATATCATGGTTCTGGTATGTAGATCGCTAACTTCCATGTGCTTTTATTCAAATCTAAGGCATATTCTTTTTGAATAAAGCTTATGACTTTTGGCTGCGGCTTGTAACTTTTGGGCTGCTCGTGCGAGATATTACAGAGTAACAGAAACTCACGTGCGGTTTTTGCCGATATAAATGAAGTCGGTACAGTATATACTACAATTAATTAGTAGACTCTATCTTGAAAAGATACTCCGTTTAAAAGCTAGTTACTGTTAAAAAGTCGAAAAACTGCTTTTAAAAGCTAAAAAGAACAGACCCCTAATTCTTTGGATACATTTCAGTCCATCAAGTCTCTTTTAACTGTTTCCTCCTACGTCAGTCTTGGTCGACCTATGCCTCTTGCGTTTTCGGTACGTCTTAAAATTCTACTACGTACTAGTGCCTCAAGAGGCTTCCATTGGAGATGTCTAAACCATCTCAAGCGATGTTTGACAAGCTTCTCTTCAATTGATGCTACCTCCACTCTATCACGTATATCATCATTGCGGATTCGATCCCGTCTTGTGTGGTCACAAATCCACAGTATTCTTATCTCCGCTACACTTATCTTTTGTATATGTTATTTTTTAGTTGCCCAGCATTCCACTCCATATAGCATCGCCGGTCTGATCCCATCCTATAGAACTTACTATTTAACTTTTAAGAAACTTTTTTATTACACAGGACACTCGATATTTAGCGCTATTTCACCCACCTCACTCTTATCATGTGGCTCATGTCTTCATCAATCTTGCCGTCCCACTGTAGCATCGATCATAAATATCGAAAAGTGTTCTTCATAGGTATTAGTCCGTTCAGACTAACATCTCCATCATCTACTCTGGCACCGCTGAAATCACACCTCATATATTCAGTTTAAGTCATATTGAATCTAAAGCCATTCGATTCTAAGGGTTTTCCTCCACAACTCCAGATTTCTATCGAAACCTATTATACTCTCATCAACTAGCACCGCATCATCAGCAAAAAGTATACACTAAAGGATATCTCCCTGTATATCCCACGTGACCTCGTCTATCACTAAGGAAAAAATATATGGGCTCAATGGTGACCTTTGGTGTAGTCCTATCTTAATAGGGAAGTCATTAGTGTCACTACTATATGTTCTAATGTTAGTCACAACATTTTTGTACATATCCTTGATTAGGGTAATATGTTCTGTTGAGACTTTTTTTTGAGCGGTCACCACATGACCTTTCTTGATACTTTGTCATAGATTTTCTCCAAGTTGATTGACATAATGTAAAGATTCTTCTTTTGCTCCCTATACCTTGCCGTCAATTGTTGTGTCAAGAAAATCATCTGCGTGGTCGACCTCTCGGGTATAAAACCATATTGGTTTTTCGTCACGCTAGTCACTCTTCTTAAACGATGCTCAATTACTCGCTCCCAAAGCTTCATTGTGTGAGTCATGAGTTTAATTCCTCTATGATTAGTACAACTTTAAATATCTCCTTTATTTTTGAAAAATGTTATTAATGTGCTCCTCTGTCACTCGTTAGGTATCTTGTTCGACCTAAAAATGCTATTAAACAAATTAGTTAGCCAAACAATCGTCACTTCTCTAAGACATTTTCACACCTCGGTAGGAATATTATCAGACCCCAATGTCTTACTCACTTTCATCCTTTTTAAGGCATTTCTTATTTCTGACTCCTGATTTCTTCGAACAAATCGTCTATCAGTGTCGTCAAAAGCATCATCCAATTCAATCATAGTATCCTCATTATCTTGATTGAAAGCTCGTCGAAGTAATCTCTTCACATATCCTTGATCTCATCGTCTTTCACCAAAAGTCTATTAGTGTCATCGTTGATGTATTTAATTTGGTTGAAATCTCTCGAGTTCATTTCTCGAAGTTTAACCATCTTGTAGATATTCTTCTCACGCTCCTTTGTACTTAGCTTATGATAAATTTCCTCATTGGCTTTGCCTCATGCCTCACGCATCGATTTATTTACATTCTTTTTTACTATTTTATACTTGTAGTTGCCCCACATATCAAAGAAATTGTCTTATGTTGGCAAAACTTAATTGTTTCTCATCTGAAATTTGAAGGTCAACGACGACAAGGTTATTCTTGATAAAACAATAGCTGATCAGGTGTCTAGTTGGAAAAGCAGCAGAGGCCTGACTGATGATGCAATCAAGGGGCATTCTTGTTCTGGAAATACTTGCTGGTACACCCAGATTGGCGATTCTTACATTTATGAGAAGACTGGTCCATGCTATATTTATATTTCCTAGCACACTGTCTGGTCACATATAATTTGCATATGCCTGAAGTGGTTGGTTTTTTCTGTTTTCAGTTTGCGATGATGCTTGTCGTGAATTTGCCCTGGACCAATCCAGTGGGTTGCTTCTTTGTATGATATCTGGGCACTGCTTTGAGAGATGGATGTGTCCTGATGACGAATGGGACACTTATGATACTGTAAGTCCCAATACATGGCGTCTCTTTTTTATCCATAAATACTATAGTATCTTGTTCTAAAATTGTGCGTGATATGTGTTCAGATTGATCATTCCAGAGAGAATAATTCGCCATATGTGCACTTGATTGTTCCAACAATTCAACAAATCTATCTGAATTTCTTTGTCTTGTTTTGTACTTTTTCGTAACCTTTTGCTTCTTTGCAATTTTTAGGATCAGCAACGAGGTGGTGTGACTGATGAAGCAGAGCCATTTATGGGATCTGGACGATTTGGTACTAACTTTATTTTTTTTAATTGATAAAACATTTGTTTCCACGTCTTTTGTATTGCATTTGATTTTAAGAGTAAATTTAAGGATTAAGGAGTTGCTATGTGAGATTATGGAGTATGAACAAAGTAGCTTTTGGCATTTTCTCGTGGACTCCAGTGTAGATCATATCAAGATAATGTGTTGCGAATATTTATAAATTGGACTAGTTAGAGACAAAAATGCTTGTTTGTGCTGCTTTGGAATATTAGATCATGTAGGGGAAGGAGGCAGAGTTGCTAGGTATTGTCCGGTCATCTAAAAACGTGCCTGCACAATAACAATTATTATATCCTATATAACCTACAAGTAGATGGTCATCTTTTTTTATCTCACGTTAACAATTTGTGATTGTTGTTTTGTTTGTACTTTTATTGGGTCTTCTGTTATGGGCCTTGGTTCTAGACCTTAGGTTGTAGGGATGGGTAGAAGGGACAATATCTGCTTCTTGACGGCGGGAGTCCCCTGACTCTGCCGTGATTGATAACCTCCTCGAGAGTTAGGGTTTTGGGGAAGAAGAGAACCTTTATTTCTTTCCTGCCTTCCCGTCCAAACGCGGGAGGTCTATTTATAAGTTTACAGGTGTTATTCTTCCCTAGCCCGACTCCTAAACCAACTCATCTCTAATCAATCTCTAAGAGTTTCCCTCCACCCGTTCCATGAAGGAACTGGACTCTATTCCCGGAAGGGATTCTAATCCTGGATGGAGTTGTTTCCCCGCTTGCTTCTCCTGCTATAATGCTTTCCCCAATAAACATCCATAACATTTCCCCCTCCTGCGGAAACAGCTCGTCCTCGAGCTGAAAATGGGGATATTGCTTCTTGAAGTCTTGCACCGGTATCCACGAAGCTTCGGATGCTGGTTGGTCCACCCATTGCACAAACACCTCCCATTTATCTTTATGAAGACGGGAACGGACAACCGTGGATGGAGTTGGCACAATTCGGCCGTGAAGGATGTCCGGTAATGCGGGTGGTGTGGCAGGTGGGTCCCCAATGAATTTCTTCAGGAAGGCGACATGGAACACATTGTGAAGTCTAGCCGAAGGGGGCAGTTGAAGTTTATATGCCACTTGACCCACCCGCGCTATGATTTGATAAGGGCCATAGAATTTGGGCGACAACTTGGAGAATTTTGCTGTGATCCCCACGGCTTGCCGATGATGGAGTTTGAGTAAAACCCATTGGTCGTCTTCAAATTCGACTTCCTGGTGATGCTTGTCGTAAAAATCCTTCATGCGCTGTTGAGCAAGTAATAAACGTCTCGGATTTCAAGCAGAAATTCATCCCGAGAGCGTAAATTTGCCTCGACCGCAGAATTCTGAGTTGTACCTTCTTTGTAAGGGATGATGGCTGGTGGAGATCGCCCATAAACAACCTGGAATGGTGTACAACAGAGGGCTGAGTGATAAGAAGTATTGTAGCAAAATTCCGCCCACGACAGCCAACGAATCCAATGACGAGGGTGGTCACCACTGAGATAGTGAAGGTACATCTCAATGGTGCGATTGACAACTTCGCTCTGACCGTCAGCTTGCGGGTGAAATGCGGATGTCATGTCAAGAGAGACACCAGCCAGTTTGAATAGTTCTTGCCAAAAGTTGCTAGTAAAAATGGTATCCCTGTCACTGACAATCGATTCGGGAAAACCATGTAGCCGAACAATAGCCTCAAAGAATGCATTAGCCACGGACTGAGCCGTATAGGGGTGTGCTAACGGAACAAAGTGAGCGTATTTAGAGAATCTGTCAACCACCGTCAAGATTACAGATTTCCCGTGTACACGAGGAAACCCCTCAATGAAATCCATTGAAATGTGTGACCAAATCTGATGTGGAATGGGTAAAGGCTGTAGCAGACCTGCAGGGTGAAGGTGATCCCCTTTGTTGCGTTGACAAGTAGCACAGCAAGTCACGTAATCACGAACCCGCTTTTTGAGTTGTGGTATATAGAAGTCCTTTCTGATGCGGTGCAATGATTTTTGGATTCCTTCATGACCAATGGAGTGGTAAGCTGCTATGATCTGCTGGACATAGACTGAAGAGGTGGGGATGAAGATTTGCCCATTGTACAGAAAGAACCCATCAACACAAGACCAATTGGGAGAAAGTTCTTGAGATGCCCACTGTGATTGAAGTGTCTGAATATCCGGCAGTGAACGGAGCTCTTCCTTGAGCTGAGTCAGCATTTGAAAGTTTGGCATAGAGATGGCCGATAAGGATAGATGTTCATCACGGCGAGACAAGGCGTCGGCGACTATATTGGTGCGCCCCGGCTTGAATTCAATTTGGAAATCGAATCCGAAAAGTTTGCTTACCCAATGGTGTTGAGGAATGGTGTTTAATCTCTGGTCCAGCAAGAATTTCAGGCTATAATGGTCGGTTCATACAATGAATGCCTTGCCCCAAAGGTAGTGACGCTAGTGACGGACGGCCTTTACTAATCCAATGAGTTCGCGTTCATAAGCAGCTAACTTGGCATGGTGTGGTGGGATTGCCCGGCTGAAGAAAGCAATGGGCTTAGAGCCCTGATGGAGTACCGCCCCAAATCCGCTGCCTGAAGCGTCACATTCAACTATAAAAGGTGCTGTGAAGTCCGGGAGAGTCAAGAAGGATGGTCGACAGAGCGCTTCCTTTAGGGCAGCGAATGCATCACTTGCGTCTTGGGACCAAGAGAACCCATCCTTGGTGAGCAACCGGGTTAGAGGTGCGGCAATAGATCCAAAATCTCGTATAAACTTGCGGTAGTATCCTGCTAACCCCAGGAATCCCCTTAATTGGCGAGGTGAGGTTGGAATCGACCATTGCTGAATTTCCTGTACCTTGGACGGATCCATCGCAACCCCCTCTGCTGAGACCACATGACCGAGGTATGAAACTGAGTTTGTGCCGAAAGAACATTTGGATTGCTTGAGAAAGAGTTGATGCTGGCGAAGGAGGCCGAAAACTGTTCTGATGTGGCACAAGTGCTCCGCCCAAGAAGGACTGAATATGAGGATATCGTCAAAGAAGACCAACACAAACTTGCGAAGATATGGTTGGAGAATAGCATTCATGATGGCCTGGAAGGTTGCTGGGGCTTTAGAGAGACCGAAGGGCAGAACCAGATATTCAAAATGGCCGTGATGCGTCCGGAAGGCAGTCATATGGACATCATCCGGGTGCATTCTTATCTGGTGATAGCCTGATCGCAAATCCAATTTTGTAAAGTACTTAGCATGCTTCAGTTCGTCCAGTAATTCATCAACAACCGGAATCGGGAATTTATCCTTGATAGTCTGAGTATTAAGAGCACGGTAGTCCACGCACATCCGCCATGAATTATCCTTCTTTTTTTACCAAAAGCACAGGTGAACTGAAGGGGGAGGTACTGGGGCGTATGATGCCCTGTGATAACATATCTGCACACTGTGTCTCGATCTCATCTTAAAGATAACATATCTGCACACTGTGTCTCGATCTCATCTTTATGATGATGGGGGTACCGATAGGGGCGCACTGCCACCGGCTTGGAGCCTGGATAGAGATGAATGCGGTGATCGAACAACTGTTGAGGAGGTAATCCAGAAGGGTGCTGAAATATGTCCTGAAAGTCCGACAAGAGTGCAGGTAAAAGTTCCTTAGTTGATTCATTGAGTGCAAACAACCGGCCCGATGATCTCTGCGGTATACCCAGCAGCTTGACTTGGTGTCCCTGATGCCAGAAGGACATTGATAGCTTTGAGAAGTCCCATAGGATTGGGCCTAAGGTGCGAAGCCAGTGAACCCCCAGGATTAAGTCAAAGCCTTGAAGTGATAAGGCATAGCAATTGATGGAGAATTCTTCCTGGTCAATGGTGAGCGGCAAAGATGGACAGAAACCCGGGCAAGGAATCCTGTCACCATTGGCAACCGCCACCTGGATACCCGTGCGCTTTTGCAAGGAAATAGCGGACAGTTGGGCAGCCTCCAAACTGATGAAGTTATGGGTAGATCCCGAATCCACCAATGCGCAAAATTTGTGATGATTAATGAGGACTATTACTTGCATCGTCTTTCCTGCAGAGATTCCAGTCAATGCATGAAGAGAAATCTGAGGATTGCAATCCCCAATACCCTCTTCTGGAACATCATCTTCATCAAGTATCTCAATCCAATACAACCGTTTGCAACGATGACCTCTTGTGAAGTGTTCATCACAGTTGAAACAGAGGCCTTTTTGTCGCCGATCCGCCATCTCTGTTGGTGTGAGACGCCGAAAAGCCCTCTGAGTTGGTACTGCCGTCCCTGTTGGTGGCGCTGGAAGCAGAGGAACATTAGGCGGTTTGGATTGGAGCGGTGTCGATCGTTGCGCTGGGGCAAACTTTGCGGCCGAAGGCAAAGAACTGGAGTGCGGCTGACGATGAATCAATCCCGAACTGTATAACAACTTGTAATGTCTCTCCGCAGCTTTGGCTAGACTTACTGCAGTATCCAAAGAAGATGGGCTCTGCAATTCAACATCAGACTTGATGAGGTCGCCCAACCCAGCCAAGAACAATCCAACTTCATGTTCTGGTGAGAGATTATCAGCACGGCAAAGCACCCTATAGAAATCCTGCGCATACTCTTCAACAGATCCTGTCTGGCGCAAAAGTGCAAGTTCGGACACCGGATTTGATCGAAAAGGAGGTCCAAACCTCAGGCGGCAAGAATTCTGGAATCTGGCCCAAGTGGGGATCCCTTCCGATCGCTCCAACTTGTAATACCACTGCGCTGCGATGCCGGTCATATGGTATGTAGCTAGCCAAACCTTTTCCTCCTCAAGAGTGCGATTACCACGAAAGAATTGCTCCCAACGAGCCAACCACTCCAAGGGATCTGAATTGCCATCAAACAAAGGGAAATCCACTTTGTAAAACCGACCTGGAGATGGATTCGGAAGAAGGATCATCGGCAGGACGTTGGATGGACGAATTCGCCGAGTTGGTATCCGGAGTTGGTGACGAGACACGCCCTTCAATAGCCAAGACAGCAGCCTCCAGGTTTGCATGGGCAGTCGCCTGTTCTTCTTGTCGCTTTAGTATTGTACTCAGGATCGCCTTCAAGTCGCGCAGCTCCGCGGTGAAAGCTTCCGATGCCATGGACTCTGATACCAATCTGTTATGGGCCTTGGTTCTAGACCTTAGGTTGTAGGGATGGGTAGAAGGGACAGTATCTGCTTCTTGACGGCGGGAGTCCCCTGACTCTGCCGTGATTGATAACCTCCTCGAGAGTTAGGGTTTTGGGGAAGAAGAGAACCTTTATTTCTTTCCTGCCTTCCCGTCCAAACGCGGGAGGTCTATTTATAAGTTTACAGGTGTTATTCTTCCCTAGCCCGACTCCTAAACCAACTCATCTCTAATCAATCTCTAAGAGTTTCCCTCCACCCGTTCCATGAAGGAACTGGACTCTATTCCCGGAAGGGATTCTAATCCTGGATGGAGTTGTTTCCCCACTTGCTTCTCCTGCTATAATGCTTTCCCCAATAAACATCCATAACATCTTCCAATAAGAAATGTGGCACCACTGTATCAGCTGTGATCATGGGATATATTTACAATACAGAAGTGCCTTGATTCTTTACATTGAGTTACTGATTCATGTTTTGATGCTATGAACACCTCGTGCTCATCTGTTGGGTTACAACTGTGCTGATGAGAAGGAACTCGAATACGCTTTGCGTTTCTGCTTATATGCTCATGGGGATTTGATCCTTCACTCGTACTGGCTACTTGGCAAGGGGAAATAGTGGCAGAAAGCTTTGTGCTATGTTTTACCTAATTTCGGCCTCCGGGATGTACCTATGATTATGAATGCAACTCCATCATAAATATTACACTTAAAGCTATAATGCTGATCCGTTTTGATCAGTTGAGGACTTGAGGAAGCTGTTATGTTGTTGTATAGTTTCCTAAATTATCAAGATCTATGCTAGAAGCTAGTAATAAAAAAATGCTAGTAATACTCAGTATGAGCCTATTTGTCCTCATCTTGTTTTGTTAACTATCGGTAGATTCAAGGAATATGCTGGCGCGTCATCAATTCTAATTGTTATTGTGGTTGGCGCATGTCTGAACTTGCTGATTTTTGCTCAAGTGAAGCGTGTAAAGCAGCAAGTGCTTCATTTTCTGATCTTCCTGTTCTATGTTTGTTATGTACTATCATAATGTCTGTAGTCAACACCAGCAGTAGCGGTACATTGAGAGGTCGAGATGCAGATCGTAATCTAATCATGATCCTTATCCTTATCGGGTGGGTTCTTTCTTATTAGGTGGGTTTTTTTTTGAACTGATAGTTTATAGCTTAAATATGTGAATTTTTACTGTTTATAAGAGGTAGTATATAAAGGAAAATAGTTACATGCGATTTTGATCGGTATAATTAAATTTAGTATATTTTTTATTATAATATTTCTATTGATCCTATGTTAACAAACGTACTATTTAAAGATATTTACTGTAAATAATACAAGCATAAATTAACTTTAAGTCCAAAAGAACTGACCATTATTTCGTTGATCAGCTGTTTTGTTATTGTACAAAAAAAAGGACTAGTGGCACTTTTTTTTTTGAGATGAAATACAGCATACACGTTACACGTAGTTGCGCAATGGCTAGAAGAACACTCCTTGACATTTACTCTCCCTATTCTTTTTTAGATGGCAACACTCCTTAACATGTACTCTTCCTATTCTTTTTTAGATGGCTTTTTAGAATACGTACAGCCAACCTTTGAAATCTTTGATCACTAATATACACAAAAATATTCTGATTTATCGTGTAGAAATGATATTACTAGATCTATCATAAAAAAATACTTTTATATTATCATAATTTAATAATTTTTATTAACATATAATTAAGAAAAAAAAGTAATGATCGAAGTAGTGTATTGTAGAACATGTTGATATCCAAAATGAAGTAAAAACGGAGGTAGTACTATGCTTCCCCAGGAAAACGAGCAAACGGGTTAATAATAAACTTTTATCATGGCATTGCGATATCCCGACGTTTGAAGATGCCATAGTCAAATTGAGTGTCTCAGGTTCACCCAGTTTAGTTCTAGCCATTTGGCTTACTAGAACCCAGAGAAACTGAAGAAATTCCAAGTGATACTCAACAGTCATAGAAGAAAGAACAGCCTACAAAAGAAGATAACTGGAGCTCAATTTTCAATATGCACAAAATGAGATGCCCGGATGCCACAGGATGATAGTAATTTACAAATCCAGACAGTTACATCCAAAAAAATGTCAGCTCCTCCATGAATTTGATCACCTGCTCGAGGTCCCAGCGACAGTCTCTGACATACAGAAAAGTCCGGGAGAACAAAGAATCGGCTACCTTACTAAATAATGGGGATTAAGCCAAGTATTCTACAACGTTCGGTCATCTAATAGTTTTTCTTATCGAGTTTTTCTTTCTTGTACCAGGAGTATCATGCTCAGCTACTTGTTTGTAGGTGTCTTTTTTGCTTGGAGCTTTGGCAAAGGTATTTTATGATGAAGCATGTCCTGCTGCCTTGAACAATTCTGTTGTTCACTTATTTGCTGAGTTTTTGCAGCCACAACATCAGCAAATGCCTTTTGAAGTGCAGCCTTTGCAACCTTGTAAGCACCTGGCGACATGGCCCCTCTCATACTGTATGTTAAACCGTCAAGACAAAGATCATTGTACCAAGCAACTAGGCACTCTGGAAAGCTAACTCCTGGCTCCAATGATCGCTCATCTTGTACAACACTACTCATAGCATCCATGGTCCACCGCTTCACTATGTATACCTCTGGTAGACTCCGAACCCCAACCATGAAAAAGATTCTTAGCACATGCCTGCACAATATACCAGCGTACTCAAACTTGCAACATGTACATTCCGCTTTCTTGTCCAATTGGTTGAAAGTGACTATATAGCTCCGACCATTTTCTTCCTCTCTGGCCACATTGTACTTGAGGATAATTCCATCCTCAATTTTATCAGCATGATAAGCCAGTGATTCGATAAATTCCTCCTGGAATACATCAAAAACTGCTTGTGTATAGATGCTTGCAGCCTGCCTTTCAATTACAGAAGGGGTTTTCAGAGCAGGCTTCGAGTACACTGTCACAAAGTCCGCATGAGCTTCCTTCTCAAAGCGCGAAGCCATGGCTTGATCGAACCTGGAGATAAAGACGAGCAATGGGGTCTTCATGTTAAAATGTGCCTTAAAAAACTTGTTCAAGCTCTCTGATCTTTGCGACTTGAGTAACTCAGGAAAGAAGAACCCCTTCTGATACACCCAAGCCCATTGCTGCCGAGAATCGTACAATGACTGAAGCCAAGCATTCTCCCTGAGATTGTACTTG
Source organism: Dendrocalamus sinicus (assembly GCA_036346575.1). Lineage (NCBI taxonomy): Eukaryota > Viridiplantae > Streptophyta > Magnoliopsida > Poales > Poaceae > Dendrocalamus > Dendrocalamus sinicus. Next base: position 1,228,815 of record CM070657.1, on the reverse strand, counting down.
TCAAGTACATACTCCCACCGAGCCTGAAACTCCTCAATCGTCTGAGCGCCACCAACACACTCCTTGAGATCTGCTTTCAGACTGATGTGCTTCATATACACATCATACAGCTTCTGCTTACACCGGCTCAAAATGTGTCGCTGGCAGAACCGATGGCGAGTATTGGGCAACACCCTTGCAATAGCTGCTTCCATCGCCTTACCCTGGTCTGTCACCAGCAGATCAGGATGGCGTCCACCCACCGCCGCAAGCCATGTATCAAACAACCAGGTGTACGAACCCTTTGTCTCATCCATAAGCAGGCAGCACCCAAATGTGATCCCTTGCAGATGGTGGTTGATGCCCCGGAACACCGCGAATGGCATCATGTATTTGGTCTTCTTGTAGGTGGTATCAAGTGTCACTGCATCCCCAAAGCTCTTGTACGCCATCCTCGCCTTTGCGTCTGCCCAGAACACACCGGTCACACAGTTGCTGCTATCGACCTGCATCGTGTAGAAGAACCCTGGGCTCTCGGCCTGCATCTTGCAGAGGTACTCCAGCACGCCCTGCACCTCACGGTTTTCCCTGGACAGGTTCGTTCTGACGACCCTATTGCAGAACAATGCCCCTCCATTGGACACTCCGTCGAACACTGCAGTGGGCGCTCCGGTAGGTTCGTGGAACGCTGCAGTGGTTGCTCCGTCGAAAGCTGCAGTGGGCTCTCCTGTGGGTCCTTCGAACTCTCCGGTGGGCGACTCGGCGGGCTCTTCGTCGATCGCTGCAGCGGGCCCTCCGTCGAACGCTTCCGTGGGTGCTCCGTCGAACGCTCCGGTGGGCGCCGGCCGGGACTGTCCCAGGAGCGCGACAGGGTGGACGTGGTGGATGACGGACTTGGTGACAACCCAGAGCGCGGGGGAGTCCTTCTTGGTGACCTCCATCATGGCCATGCAGCCCTCGCGGACGGTGACGCGCTTCCGCTTCCTCCTGCTGCCGCCGCCGCCGCCGCCGCCGGCATCTTCGGGGAGGTCGGGCTTCTTGGGGTGGAAGCCCTCGCGGGTGCAGACGAAGCGGCGCATGATGAAGGAGTCGTCCCGGCGGGAGCGGCGGGACTTGTCCGTGCGCACCGCGAAGCCGGCGCGGGCGGCGTAGGCGCAGTAGAACGCCCTCGCGGCCTCGGCCGTCGGGAACCGCATCCCCACCGACGGCTCCCCGGCCACCCCCGCGCCGCCGGTGCTGGGTAAGCCGAGATGCAACCCCAGCTCCTCGTCGCCTTCTTCCTCCTCCCCTCCGGTGAGATTCTCCTCCTCGTCCGCTTCCCCATGGCTCCGCTCCAGCCCTCCGTCCATCAGTGCCTCGACGAATGGTGAATTGAGGAAAGGAAATCGCGGAGAAATGGATCAAACGATTCGTCCCCAAGACGGGGAAGAACGAGGAAGAGCTCGAAAGGGAATTCGATCGAGTGGAAGAAATCGAGAGATGGGGAATTGATTCCAAGTGGGCCGTGTACTGTGGCCCATAGAGATTGCTAAGGCCTTAGATAAAGTTGGGCCTACCATGGGCTTCGAGGTCAGCTTGGAGCAATATGCCTGGCCCAAGCCAAAATCCTCCCCCTCCTCCTCCCTATAGAGAGAGTTTGCCCCAAATTTGATACTCCTACACAAGTTGGCAAGGGCAAATTCAGCGAAACGAACCGCCACACATGATCTATAATTTTCCATGTTTTTCCTGCATGGAACCATGAAGGTTAGCCATAACTTAAGTCACTGGGTCACCTGACACTGGTGATTACACTGTAGACCCGCCCCTGCAAGGTGGAGCAAAATAATTCAAGGTGGGCAAAACCAAGAAGGAAGACCAATGCAAATGAGGGTTGCAACAACGAGGGGGAATAGAAAACATGAGGGTCTTTTTAAATAAGTTTATCTATATTGCTCATGTGTGACTAATTTTATCATTTCTCGAAACATCTGTATGACATGTTCTTTTTTATTTTGGCTTATAGTTACGGCTTATAACTTTTGTTGTTAATAAGAAAGAATAAGGAGATACAAATAACTCACGTGTGATTTTGACCAATATAAATAAAGTCCCTACAGTGTGTACCATAATTGACTTGTAGACCTCGTCTTAAAAAGACACTCTATTTGAATGTTAATTAATGTAAAAAAAACTAAACAGTAGCTTTTAAAAACTGAAAAGGGAAGACCGTATGTTTGGTAACGGTAAGTTACAAGGATATGCAGAGGATAGTTCTTGTGTGCTTTGTTTACATAGAACAAATTTGTACTATATTTGATCTAAGGGGAAATGGAGAGTTGATGGCGCCGAGTACCAGAAGGATCGGATGGCGTTGTACATCATCTATCAGTCTGTGCTAGAAAAGGCCATGCCTTCCCTCGCCAGGAAGGATACGGCCAAGTCAGCATGGGAGGCGATCAAGACGGTGCACATGGGGCACGAGCGTGTGCGTGAAGCCAAACTTCAGACTCTTAAGAGAGACTTCGAGGGCCTGAAGATGAAGGAAAGGGAGTCCATCAAAGACTTCGTCGGTTGGGTGGCGTTGGTCGTCTTCGACATCCGAGCGTTGGGCGACACCACGGTGGATGAGATTGTCGTTGTTTACAAGTTTCTTCAGGCCGCCCCGGTGCGCTACATGCAGCTCGTGACCCCCATCGAGCAGTGTATAGACTTGAAGACCCTAACCGTCGAAGATCTCATCGGGCAGTATAAGGCCTACGACAAGCGCGTCGGAATCAGTCTCGACGACATGAAGTAGAGCGAGCATCTGTTGCTCACACGCACGTAGTAGGAGACTCTCAATAAGAAGAAGAATGAAGGGTCAGGTAGTGGCACGAGGAAGAATCGTGATCGTGGTGGTGGCTGTGTCAAAAAAGATGGTGGTCGTAGACACGACCATGACGATGATGAGGACGACAACGACTCGCAGACCAGTGAGCGAAGAGTGGTCATAGCACAGTAGTTGTGCTACAGTGTTACAGTGGTCGTAGCTACATTGTTGTCATAGAAGTCGCAATCATGAGTCAAGCTGCATTGTGGTCGACGGTTGATACTTGTAAGCTTTAGTCGACAAGCCGTGTGAGCAATACTACCAGAGATACTAGTCGACAAGCTATGGTCGATGAAGCGGTCGAAGGCATTGTAGTCGACATGCCGTGGTCATAAGGCGTGGTCGAGGCACCGTAATCGACAAGGCGTGGTCAAAGAAGGACTCGAAGATGGTCAGATCTGTGTGCGGTCACAGATCTGGTCAGGTAGCAGTATGTCTGATGTACCAAACGTATCCACTAACTGTTAGTTGGTTAGAGGACCGAGTCATTCGAGTATTGCGTAGATTACGAAGTCATCGAGGATCTCGGGCATTCTGTTAGTGTGGAATCAGTGGGATCGTGGCCGAAAGTTTCAGGTAGTTTGTTTGCCTGTGTAAATTGTAATCTGAGTCTATAAATAGAAGAGAAAATAGAAAAACTATAGCGGATTGGCACAGCACAAACTCTTATGTGTCTTGAGTAGATTCAAGGTGTTTTTGTGAGTTTCAACCACCATTTATGTGCGTGGTGTTCTGTTTCTGGGCCAACAATTGGTATCAGAGTTTGGTGTTCTTCCTGTGAGTTAGAGAAGAAGTCGAGGTGAAAGGTTTCCGCAGTTGATCGTGCGTTGGTCGAATGCAAGGGGCTGAGGAAAGAGGCAGCTGCAGCTAACCATTTGGTGGTTAGATGGCAACATGCGTTCGGGTCAACGTGATGGCACATGCAGCAGCGTGCGTCAGGCTGAGGTGCACAAGGCACTGGTGACGAGCTGGCGTAGCACCGAGCACCCAGGAACATGACGATTGAGGTCTGTGCAGCCACGATGAAACCGGTTGTTTACCGATGCCACACATGATGTGCGTAGTGGCGATGCGGCGAAGGGCAACGAACAGCACCGATGCGAATAAGCCATAAGGAGAGTCGGCATGAGGCCAATGATGGTGGTCATTGACATCGTCACTAGAAGGTGTGTGAGTCACGCAAGAATGTTGCTACGTGCGGCAAGAGCAAGAAAGCTGCTGTGTGTGGCAAGAAGAAGACGATGTGTGTCATCAGCGTCGTGAGTCGACATGTCAGATGATGACAACAAGATAAGAGGGTTGATTGTTGGAACTAATTTTATTCTTGGTCGTACCCATGTGTTTGAGTACTGTGTATTGTGTGTAGAGTACTCGGTGTGTTCGAGTACGATGTGCTGTATGTAAAGTATTCGGTGTGTTTGAGTACTGTAGTCGTGCCGAGTGCTCGGTGTGTTCGAGTACTCCGTAGTCATGTGCTGGGTGTAAGTCAAAGAGCTAGAGTCAGAGAGCAGTTGGAAACTTCGGAGTCAGAGACCGGTCGTAGCACTGGTCGTAGTCGTAAGTCGAACTGCGCAGTGATCGGTAATCGGAGAAGTACTGTAGCAGTAGTCGTAGGTCAACAGTGGTCGTAGCACAATAGTTGTGCTACAGTGGTCGTAGCATAGTAGTCGTGCTACAGTGGTCGTAGCTACAATGTTGTCGTAAAAGTCGTAGTCGTGAGTCGAGCTGCATTGTGGTCGACGGTTGGTACTCGTAAGTTACAATATCCCGGTCTCCGACTCTGGAGTCTCTGACCGCTCTCCGACTCCAGGTCTTCGACTTGCACTCGGCACATGACTACATAGTACTTGAACACACCGAGCACTCGACACGACTACAGTACTCGAACATACCGAGTACTTTACATACAACACACCGTACTCGAATATGCCGAGTACTCTACATATAATATATAGTACTCAAACATACGAGTGTGAACACCAACAAAATTAGTTTCAACAACCTAGAGCTAGCACGGCGACGTGGTTTGCTCGCAGGCAAACTCTATCTGGCAGAAGAATCAATTGACGATACACCCGACGAGCTGGTGGATCGCGCGCTCAGGTGGCCGGCCGACGGCGACCGCGTCACGGCGACCTGAGGCGGCGGCCGATCGACACCTTCTCGTTGGTGACGACCGAGTTGCACCTGTCGGACGGGGCGGACGGAGGGACGGTCGGCCAGGAGGGCGGCAGCGGCCGCGGGGTCACCGGTGCCTGGATGGCTGCTCCAGTGGCCGCAGAAGGTGAGCTTCCCTCACGGCCTGCTGCTTCCGCCACGCCATGGCTCGCGGGGGCCTGCGCGCTCAGCAGCAAGAAGGCAAGGCTGGTGACGAGGACAAGGTGGCTGAAGGAAGCCATGGCCACGGGAGCAAAGCAGCACAAAGCAAAGGTGACTGTGTTGCTGCGAGCCACTTCAATGGCAGGGGGCAGTGATGATATATATGAATCCTTAAGAGGTGGTTGCTGCAATTACTCCGCGTCTTGGATTCTTGCGCTTGATACTCCGATCCCAGATAGAAACTCGCCGCCACCACCGCCACCACCACCACCTGTTCCATTCAATCAATCGCTAGCTCCATGGTCAAAAAGGCAGCAGGTTGACGCGCGCATGCATACGACGTATGTACAGACAGCCGCGGCTCCGGCTCCGAGAGATGGACAGCCAGACCAGGCGAAACTGTTCTGGGTGCCATTGATTGATGTCATGCGATGATGCAACGCAATTAATCACATCTCCAGTAGAAATCAATGGGGGGGTTGAGAAATTAATGGAGTTGCAACTTGGTAAGATATACACGTCAAGGTTCAAGATGTGACTGAGACTCTTGAGAGGGAGGAGGCATTGCATGGAGATCATGTGTTCATGCCAACCACTGCAGTGGCTCGTAGCATTGACACTCAGATTCAATTGATGTAACTCATTTAGTGCTGCAGATGCTGATGATCTTGACAGTTTCTACAAGTTACAAGCGTTCAAAGGCATAGACTGGTATGCAGTAAGCGTTGCATGATTTGTACGTGCAGAAATTGGACTGGAAATCTTGTGATGTCCCAACGATAGCTCGATCGAATAATTCTGAATTCCAAACAGGACAGCAAGTGAATCAAAGGCAGGATATGTTGAATTAAAGGTGGTTTTAGCATCATAATTCAAGAATTAATAATTGAGAGTTTCCAAGTACATATTATGACAAGAGCATAAATAAAATCATATCATGATAATATGCCATTCTCATGTCATACATACATATATATATATATATATATATATATATATATATATATATATATATATATATATATATATATATATATATATATATATATATATATATATATATATATATATATATATATATATATATATATATATATATATATATATATATGAAATTATATCAACTAGAACAAGAGTGAACAAAATAATAAATTAGTATATTGCACAAATTGTTATTTTATGATTGTGCCCTCAGATGTTGGCTACACTTGTATTGTAAGCAAAGCAACCTCCACATAGTTGGTCTAATTCTCCGATCGATGATATAAGTGACTACTCCTAGACATTCTGCTATTTTGAGATCAAACTTAACCACTTTAATCTATTGCAATTTCAAGAATAGCAACAATGTGACATCTGCAATGACAGGATATAACTTAAACAATTATATCAATAACAACAGGATATAACCAGGATTAAATGTTCGGCAAGCGCATGATAGCAGCATGTAAATGTATCCACTAACTTAATAACTAACAGAATATCCTAAACAGTCACAAATACTTCAATTAGACCATTAATCCTCATTGGACATACGATTTCCCACAATTAATCATACAAAGTTGCCCAGAACTAGTGTATATAATCAATTAAACATATATGACAACACACTAGAATGGCACACTAATGTATGATTAACAACAGTAAACAGCTGGCAATATTCATGATGGAATGGCACTCGAAGCCACTAAGAAACAAATCGGCTAGGCACGTCGCAGCCAACGCTGACCCAAAAAAACACTAGGTCATAGTTTCACGGCGTGGTTCTCCAAGATACAAAGTCATCTTCCTATACTAAAGTTACAAAACAAGAAGTCAAGGTACTCAAGGATGTCGCATGACACAAACCGAACAGAGCAGCAACCAAGTGCTTGGAGGAGCAAGACTCCTCAAATCCTTGGCCAAATTATACCCAACACCACTAGCACAGAGTCCTCACCCACGAAGGAAGCCTCAAGATCTGGCACACACTGACATCACCCAAGTATCGACATTGGTCGGCTCTGCCCTCCATGAAGTCACTCAACACAACCGATCCAATGGTGAGTTGAAGGACTTCAAATTGCTAAAGATGACCAGTCCAATGTCTCCTCTGCTGCTTCCATCACCGAAGACCGAGAGGCATAGCCGATTGGATCTAATTGGTGAAGTAAAGCTCTCGGTAGAGGAGAAGAGGATGGGAAAACAAAGAGGATTGCTTCCAAAAAGAGAAGACCCACCTTGGGATTAAAAAGGAAGGAAGAGGAGGTGGCACAGCCCTCAACTGCAGTTGAAGATGTCAGGGAGGCGGGAGTGGGGATTGGAACAATCCCCATCTCCACACACACACACCCACATAAGAGCAACAGCGGGAAGATAAGCTCATCCCTTCCTTTCTCTCTTATCTCTTCTCTCTCTCTCTCTCTCTCTCTCTCTCTCTTTTGTGTGCAAATTGGGAAGCTCCCAAAATGCCCTCATCACAAATAATCCCCACTAATTTTTCAATTTGGTGTCACAGCTCAAACGTCTTGCTTGATATACAGTTGTTTGACAATGAGTAGCTTACGAGTTGGAACTCAATGTCTAGCAACAAGAGCAATGACTCTGCACAGACAAAGAAGGACTATGCCTTAATCCAGTGCATTGGTATGAGAGTTTTCGCCCAATTCGCACTCTATTCAAGGTGGCTTGCCCTTTCTCTTTCAGATTGGGATGTTACAGTCATGTCCCCGTATCTCTCTCATGAATACTTAAGAAAGAATACCTAAACTTCATTTAATCATGACCCTATGATCATACTCACATAGGTAAATTCTCTAGGGAACTCTGTAGGACAATTCTCGATCGCTATATCAGGCATCAAATTCATTAAGAGCTATTGCTTAATCTACCATATAGTTAGAGTACTGTAGCTAATGGGACCTTTTAGTTATACTCCCTGCCTTTTCACGATTTGTTGTCCTAGAGCCTAGTTCACGAGATCTCTATTCTTCTAGAATAGGTTACCACCATTAAAAATCATCGAGCCCTATTCCTTTTGATGCTGCAAGGATGACCTTTCTTGGCATTCCTTTAATGTATCCACAAATTACTGATTCCTTTTATAAACCTAAGTACCTTTTTAGTGCTATCCAATAATTATCTCCTGTATTAGCCGTATAATGGCTCAACCTACTTACAACATATGAGATATCAAGCCTCATTGTACTAGTCAAATACATTAAGAATCTAATTATTTGTGAATATTTAAGTTGGTTTTTTTGCATGTCCATTGTTTTTTGTGTAGCTTGGTATTTGGATCATAGGGTGTAGCTACTAGCTTAGCATCCGTGAATCCAAAGCAGTTCAGGATCTTATCCACATAATGTGGATGTACTAAAGTGATCCCATCCTCATCCTTTAATAGCTTAATGTTTAAATAACATTAGCTTCACCCAGGTCTTTCATTTCAAAGTTATGAGAGATAAAATACTTAGTATTATTGATTATATCCATGTTGGTCCCAAATAATAATGTCATCCACATAAAGACACAGGATGACACATTCACCCTCATTAAATTGATAGTAAATTATCTTGTCAGCTTCGTTTACACAAAACCCGATCGAAGTTAAGGTATTATCAAATTTTTCATGTCATTGCTTGGAAGCTTGATGAGGACATTTTAAAGACACCAATTGGACCGATTACATGAGCATGAGCTAAAAAGATTAATCAACAAGTGAACTCGCTCCCAATTAAATCTAGTTTTAATTTATGAGAAAACTGAATATTACCTCATGCAAATGTTGTGTGCATGCTCAGGTTTGAACGATGTGAAGCTTTTGGAATTGAAAACATGGAGACGAAGCTAACAGAGAAGAAGTACATGGAGCCAAGCAAGGGTAGATACGTTCAAGTCCTCATACCACGTTGGATCATCTACAAGTTCAATCAAACTTACAAAGATGCTCCAGACATTCAAACGATTTCAACTTGTATCAAAAACTATCTTTAGATTGGTCTGATTGACCTCAGATGTATTCAGGACCGTTTGATCCACATCGGGTGCTCACAAGACCTTCAAAACATTTGGACCAGTCTAAATGGTTTCAACTATCCGAACCGTCTGATCGACGTTGGACGCTCAGATACCTTGGAAACGTTTGGGCCACACCAAATGAGTCATACCGTCTGATCTTCAATAGACCGCTCGATCACCTTAGAGATGTTCGGACCACTCTGAACGTTCATTCATTCCACGACGTTCAATTGGTTTTGGATGGTCGATAGCGACGGTGAAGTTCGGACTGCTTCGAACGTTCACCCTTCTGCATCGTTCAATCAACTTTGGATGGTCGATATTGATGGTAACGTTCGGACCAGGTCAAATGATCCCGCTGTTGGATTGGCTGGAGACTCTTGTAGCCATTCGATTGACTTGGAGGTGTTCGAAATAGTTTGATCGTATCTCTAACTGTATACCTGGCGTATAAAAGCAATAATTTTCACATACGAGGTTCAATTGAGGTCATCTTGGATTCGTTTAAAAGCTTATTTCAAGGGCTATGTAATGGAGGAGAATTTATCTTCAAAAGCATCATAGACTTTTATTTTTATTTTCTTTTTCTAAGAGTCTGAGTCTAAAACACTTAAGAATTGTGTAAGAGACCTTGTAGCCTCCCAAGGGTAATATAAACCTTGTAATACATAACTTTTTGGCAAATCATGATTGAATCTATTATTTTTAAGAGAGAGCTATGTACTTCTTCTTCCCAGAGTTTGCTATCTAATTGCAACCTAGAGGGAAATTGGGTGTTTCTTTATGTCATTGTTCTTGTGTTTCCTTGTGATTCTCAGGAGCTACGACGCGTCTGCTTTGTGGTCAGGTAGATGGGATCACGAGTGTATGGTTGGGTGAATTCTTTTGTCGTAGGTTGTTGTTGTAACAGTGGTTGGTGACATTGATTCATCAGGTTGCATAGATCAAAGTTATCATTATCAATCCTACGTCATGAAAATCGAGCACCCTGCATCAAAGCTTATTTTAGACTGTCCAGGGATTTAACCAAGTGACATATTTTCTTTTCTTATCCTTGAACCACAAAATCGTCAGGCTGTTGCATATAAATCTACTCATCCAACTCTCCATTTAGGAAAGCAGTCTTTATATCCATTTGATGTATTTGGAGATTATGGGCCTTGTATCCATTTTACATGAACCCCTTAGCCACTGAACATGCCTTGTATTTTTAATAATACCATTAGATATTTGCTTTCTTTTGAAGATCCATTTACAACCCACTAGTTTATATCCATTTGGAAGATCTGTAATCTCCCAAGCTCCGTTAGCTATGATGGAATCCATCTCACTATGGATTGCTTCCTTCTGGTACTCTGCATCTGAAGATGTGTATGCCTCTGAAAGGTTACGTGGTTCATCATCCATGAGGTAGGTGACATAGTCATGCCCAAAGACGTTTTAGTCATCTGTCTCTTACTCCTCCTCAACTCCAATTCAGGAGCAGTGTCATCCACACTAGGAAGAATGGAGTGTTCACATGAACCATCAAAAGAAACAATTTTATTTGCTCTCATAGCGAGCGCATTTTTAAAGAAAGTCGCATCATGATATTCCATAAGGGCATTTTTTATGATATTGCTAGCCTCGGATTTAACCACTAGAAATCTATACATTGTGTTGTAATACACATACCCTAAAAAGACACAATCAACAGCCTTATGACCAAGTTTCCTTTTCTTCGGTAATGGCACATGCATTTTTGCAAGGTAACTCCAAGTACGAAGAAAGGACATATTCGATTTTATCTCCTTCCATTCTTTATGGGGAATCTATTTATGATTGCGGGGAGGAACCCTATTTAGGACATAATTAATTAGCTATGAGAACTATCTCACCCCACCATAAGTCTGACATGCCTAAACTATGTAACATGGCATTCACCAAATCACAAAGAGTTCGGTTGTTTTGTTCAACAACTCTATTTGATTGGGGTGAATACAGTGGAGTAACTTCATAAATTATTCTACCTTCTTCATAGAATTGAGAGACTTCTTTGAAAATATATTCACCATCTCGGTCCGATCTTAACGTTTGATTTTCTTTTCTAGTTGGTTTTCCACCTCAGCCTTGTATATTTTAAAATATTCTAGTACTTCCTTTTTTGACTTAAATAAATAAATATAACAGTACTTAGTCGCATCATCAATGAGATTAAATAAGTAATACTTGCCACCTTTAGTTAATATGTCATTTATCTCACATAGATCAGAATGGATCAACTCAAGAGAAGTGTCTTACCTCTCAACTCTGTGAAAAGGTTTTGAGGCTATTTTAGTTGCACATCATAAATTTTATTGCAATGAATAACATTAAAAATATTTGAATTATTAAAATCAAGAATGGATAAGCGGAACATGCCTCCACTATCATAGCCTTTTCTCACAAAAGTACCAAATTTGGTCAACACGACCTTATTTGACTCAAAAACAAGTTTTATTCCTTGCCCACAAAGCATAGACCCACTAAGTAGATTGCGGGACATTGTTGCAGGCACATATAATACGTCTCTAAAAATGAGCGTCTTATCAGAAGTGAGCTTCAGGCAGACCTATCCAATCCCACAAATTATAGTAGCTTCACCATTGCCCATTAGGACAGAGCCACCACCTTCACCCTAAAATGAAGAGAAGCATGAACGATCAACACAAATATGTTTAATTGTGCCTGTATCAATCTAGCAATCAATTAATAAATTTTCCATAAAGGCCTAACATACATACCCATCTAAACTGGGACTAGCCAAAACCACAATGGCTTTAGCCTTGCTCTTATGCCGATCTAGGGAAGGCCCCTTCCCTTGCGGTCGTGACACTTGTGGCTTTATGGCCAACCTTGCTGCGCACATAGTAGGTAAAGATCTCCTTCTTCTTCATTGGCCGGGTTTTGGGTTTGTTCTAGAGATAATTTTTTACTTTCTTTCTGTTGCTTTTAGAGTTCTTGACTTCAACTTGGTGGGCTTGGAGAAGGGTCTTTCCATCAGCACTGATGACCCTGGCACGCTCCTCCACATTAATCGCGCTAGACAATTCATTAATTGGCATGCATTCCTTAACGTGTCTCCGAGCTGTCACAATGTCTCGCCATGAGGGCAGTAACTTGGCCAAAATGATGTTTACTTGAAAACTCTCTAGTAGAAGACAGGCATATTGATTTGAATCACGTATATGGAGCTGTAGCTCGTGGAGTTGCTCCATCACCGATTGCCCCTCTACCATTTTGTAATTCAAGTAATTTGCAATGATAAAGAACTCATTCCTGTTATTCCCTTCTGAATATTTTTATTCAGCTCATCCCACACCTTGTTAGCCTATTTAAAGTTAACATACACATCGAAAATTCGGTTTGACAAAACGGCCAACAACCTAGACAAATCAGAATGGTTTGCATCCTCCCAACGAGTTTTGTCCTTGCCTTCCAAAGGAAGGATTGGAGGATCAGAAATGGACCAAAATAATTCGAGTTCAGTCAACCAAAGCTTTCTCTTGGCTTGCCAATGCTTAAAATTAGCGCCGTCAAAGACTTCCGGTTTAACGAAATCAAATGATGAAGCCATCTCAATACAAATAGGTTTTCTAGACTATTGAATTAAAGGTGGTTTTAGCATGAATTTAGTCATAATTATATCATTAATAATTGAAAGAAATATATGATTCCAAGTACAATATAATGACAAGAGCATAAATAAAATCATCTCATGACAATATACCATTCTCATGTCGTATATGAAATCATATCAACTAGAACAAGAGCAAACAAATAATAAATTAGCATATTGCACAAACTGTTATTTCTATGATTGTGCCCTCGATGTCGATTGCACTTGTATTATAAGTAAAGCCACCTTGACACAGTTGGTCTAATTCTCCGATCAATGATATAAGTGACTACTTCTAGACATTTTGTTAGTTTTGATATCAAACTTACCACTTTAATCTATTGCAATTTCAAGAATAGCAACAATGTGATATACTGCAATGATAGGATATAATTTAAAATTTCATATCAATAACAACATGATATAACCAGGATTAAGCCTTCAACATGTTCATGACAACAACATGCAAATGTATCCACTAACTCAATAACTAGGAGGATATCATAAACAGTCACAAATACTTCAATTAGACAATTAATCCTTATTGGGCATACAATTTCCCAAATTAATCATACAAAATACCCAGAACTAGTGTATATAATAAATTAAACCGGTATGACAGCACACTATAATGGCACACTAATGTATGATTAACAATAATAAACTACCACAAAACTCACGATGGAGTGGCACTCGAAGCCACTAAGAAGCAAATCGGCTAGGAGGTTGCACTTTCACAGCGTGGTTGTCGGAGATAAAATGATGTCTTCCTGTACTGAAGTCACAGAATAAGAAGTCAAGATACTCAAGGATGCCGCACTGATACAAACCAAAAGTAGCAAAAAGTGCTTAGAGGAGCAAGACTTTCCAAATCATTGGTGAAGCTAAACCCAACACTACGACCACAGCACCACCACAGTACTCTCACCCACGGAGAAAGCCTCAAGATCTGGCACAAACCGATGTCATCCAAGTATCGGCACTGATTGGCTCAGCCCTCCGTGAAGTCACTCAAAACCGCTGACCAAATAGTGAGTTGAAAGACTTCAAGTTGCTAAAGATGGCCGACCATCCCTTTCTCTATCATCTGTTCTCTCTCTCTTTTTTTGTGCGGATTGGCTGACCGTTCATTCCTTCCCCTCTCTCTCTTATCTGTTCTCTCTCTTTTTTGTGCAACTTGGGAAATTCCCCAAATACCCTCAGCGGCAACAGGATTTGCTTGATTAGCCACGGTGTTCACTGTAGAACAGTACAAGAATTGCAGGGTACATACGGCATTTCTGTGGTGCCTGACCTGAAGCTTTCCCTTTGTCCCAGCAATGCGAAACTCTGATAGATGTAGACAAAGGAGAACATGCCATCCACGATCGATGGTGTCACAAAAGCACAGTACGAACCAAGTATATATAACTGATGGATAAGGCACCGCCGCTTTGTGGTAGCCCACTGCTGGTGAGGTAAGCACATCACATCGATCGACCGTATCAGTAGAGATCGGTCATGGCAAAATATCTGAATTCCCAAAGTAAAAAAGGCTTAGTTATCAGATTCAGTTAGGTCTACGTATGCGCACGATGTAACACAGGTAATAAGCATATACTGTGTGCATCACCATCCTAGTTCAATGTCTGACGAGAAGAATCGAGCCACATAGCCCATTACCCGGAGAGAAAAGATTTAGTATATGCTAGTTGAGCATTGCACACTGAGATAAGCAAAAGCAGCTTTGCAAGCATGGACATCGCAGGCCAGCTGTGCTGCCACACTGAAGCTGTATTATATTAATTGCTGAATGCAAGTTAGTGATTAATTCTTTATTTCACATACCTGCAGTGACCTGACCACCAAAAAATATAAAGCAAACTTATATCACATTATCACTGCTTAGTCACATGGCTGAATAAGGAAGCAGCTTTGTCAGGCACTAGCTGCTGCTGGTCGAGTTTTGGAAACACTGAGGTTTCCTTTGTTCAAAAGGAGATGCATTATGGCCACAGGACTGAGTGATCTGTGTACGTGCAGATGCCCTAGTGTGGTTGACGGTTTGACCTGAAGTCATCATTCAGCAACAACTAGAGAACACTGGGTGAAAAGACATAGTTGGGAATTGGGATTAATGCTAAAATAAAATAAAGCACTGAAAGATCACTCTTCTTTCGTAGGAACAAACTGAAGTTGCCGACCGAACAAGTGCGTGTAATTGGACCGTATATAAGCATACTGGTTATCAAAGGAGTCATGTACTGAAATTAGGACACTTGGAAATTGAAGCTTTCATGCATCATCATTCATTTGGCATTACAACGAAGAAAAGCAATTCAACTATACTAGAGATGCACGGCCACACACTACGACAGAAAGGATCATTATAGACGATTCATAACTATTATCACTAACGGGTTTTCAAAGAAAATTGTATGTAATATATCAGATATCACAGACGGTTCTTAAATATAGCCATCTGTGATATGCTAATTATCACAGATGGTTCATAGACGGTTCTCAAACATAGTTATTTGTGATATTTTACATATCACAAACGGCTAATACCAAAAACCGTATGTGACATTCATATAGCACAAGACGGTTTATTGCTACAAACTATTTGTGATAGCTAGTTGAATATATATATTATTTCCTGTTTTTTGATTAGCCTCAGGAAATGCTAGCCATGCCTTCTGAGAACAAGCAAACATATTACATGTATAGCACATGACAATCATTACACAGATCTCACAAATGAATTAAAAAACTAAATGGAGTACATTTCAATGAATTGTTTGATTAAGCACAATTGAGTGATTATAATTGTATCAAATGTTTCAACATCTAATTTTCATCACTGGGGTAGAACTCTCCAGTCTTATTTATGACCTCCGCTATCAAAAATTAGGAGAATTTTCCTCGAATTTCAACGAGTTTATCAAGATCGAATGTACTTACGTCGAATTCCACGCGCTGTTGCTAGGAGTGTTAAAGTTGTTAGCACATATATATATATAATCACGAAATAATTATTAGCAAGTTGACAAACATCTGGATCATTCGTCTCGTAGAATCCACATACGCTGCCTTCTCAGTAGTTGAATTTAAATTTTTGAGTTTGACATCTCAAATATACTTTTTATGGGTATATGAAGATACCCACATCAAACGGTGGCACTGCAAAGGCGTGGCCTCCTACATAACGATATACGTTGAGCTAAGGTGTCCACCAGGTCTATCTATGTAGTATTTTAGATATGTATATTACCTGGATGTCATCGATAGGTAAGTGGGTGTCGCTATGTTCGAAAGTGGCGCGGACGTGCAGCTACTCCGACATTGAGGGGGGCTAGGTACCGTAATAACGGGGTTGGCTTGTGACTAGTTGTGGACTTCTCTCAGTTCTTTCCTCAATACATCTCTCTCTCCTCGAAGTGAGGCAGTTATGTCCTCAAGTATTGCATCAAAGTCTCGTTTCATACTTTCCTCGCGCTCGGCCTTGGATTTCTTCCTACTCCTATACACCTCAGAGTCTTTTGGGAATCTGTGCCTCCAAGATACGTAAACCCCTAGGCCTCGCGTGCGACCTGGGTGCTCCTTTATTTCTAGGGCCATAGACAATATATCCCTCTCCCTGACTGCTTAGAAGGAGCCTTCAAAAGATTTTGTAGTCAATTTTTGCTGCAAGAGGCAGTCATGTTATTTTAGACCCCATAAAGTTATGGATCTATTAACATGTAGCTAGTTTAACATATCTTACCGGGCGTTGGGACACTTCCTCGTCTGTAGGGTTTTTGAAAGAGGCGACACCCGAAGATGTGGTTAATGACCTCACTCTTAATCAGTTTCGGGCGCACTCGTTTGTGATCCCGACAAATGGTGGGGAGGCCTCCGATTAGATTATGACCTCATCCTCTATTCTCCATTGTGGAATTTTACCCACGTAGCCAGCGGTGCCAAGTCTGTGGAGTGTTTCATGCTTGGATAGCCTTGTGCGCCATACTTTCCTGTTAAAATTCGGTCATCGTCTTCATCCACACAAAGGCCTCTCATATTTCCAGTGACATAAAAGGATACCTCATGAAGGGCGTGCGATCCTTGGTCATGTACTATGTGACAAGCATGCTCTTGAAGGTTTTCCACACTTTTCCCATCGCGAGAAGTGCATGCCATTGCACACGTTCCTGGACTTCTGCTAGGATCTCGAACGAGTTTGAAATTTCCGCCCACAACACATTTCTCTCGTCTTCTGTTAAACCTTTCCAGTTTGCTACGGTGATGGGGACCCGTTCTCTTCCAATTATCCTGCAAGTAATCCAAAATGTTGTAGTTGCTTTCTTTGGCTACAGAGAGGACCCCATCCAGAGACACCTTCATTGTGGTCATTCGGCCCGCTGGCCTTTTACATACTCATCTGCCATGCTTAGTTACCCTAGTCTTCGGAGCGTCAGACGCAATCAGCGACATCGATGACGACGATGACATCTCTCTTTAAAAGAACTATCTATGATATTAGTATCAGTTTAAATTGATTTCATCTTCTCTTAAAGCTTTCATCTTTGCATTGATTTCATAAGAATTTCAGTAGTGCAAACCCTTTTTACTTGACTAATTTGCACAATTAAAATGAAGCTCCACAATTACAATAGTGCAAACCATTTTTTTACTTGACTAACAAGTTAATTTTCAGGCTTTTTTAGGTTATCCGTGGGAATTTCTACCTCTCACGAAAATGATATGCCTTAATTTAGTCTCATTAGCTATTTATATTGGTATGATTAAAATTTGCAAAGCTATAGGTAGTTTGTGAAAACTATCGCAAAACCATGTATCAAATTTTGAAGTGCAATAATACAAATGAAGGTTAAGAATGTTTTATGATGTATTTACTGGTTAGACCATATTGTTAGCTTAGGGCTTGTTTTTCTTTTAACTATATTGTTAAAAGAGGTAAGTAGTGACATCAAAATATAACTTCACTTCATACACAGCGAAAGAGGAAGGTTGTATATGCATACATTCACGGGTCAGGTGCTATGTCGGCTGCTCATATTACCGAAAGGATTCATTCCATCTGTACTCAACATAAACCTTATATTCCTTAGTTCTGCAGTGAAGTCTACAAACTTCCTATCGATGTTCCTCCATTGGACAAAATCAATAACGTGTCTTATTATTCCATCTTTCTTATACTCCTCCAAGTACCAACGCAGCAATCTTGCGTCCTTTCGGTTCACAAATAAACGCAAACGGGGAATTATAGGCAGATACCATAACATCTTAGTAGGAAGTCATTGCTCCACCTCGATGCCTTCGCTGTCATCAGAGTCATTCTTACGCTTGTATCGGGATGCCTTGCATACCGGACAAACGTGTAATTTTACATACTCTTTACATTAGAGGATACAATCATTCGGACATGCATGTATTTTTCTATTTTCATTTTCAATGGACAAAGAACCTTCTTGACTTGGTAGGTGGTTCTCGGCAACACATTCCCTCTGGAAGGATGTTCGCTATAAGACCTAACAACATCATAAAACTCTTGTCAGACCAACCATTACTTGCATTCAATTTTAGCAATTCAAGAATAGATGAAAACCTTGTGTATTACAGCCCCAGGAACAAAGGTTTCTCCATGTCCTCTATCAAGCCCTCGAATTTACCAAACTCTCTCTCACTATAGTTTCCTTATACATCGTGTAGCATCTAATCTAGATTGTCATCATACAATCTATGCTCATTGAAAGCATAGTCCACAACCGATATATCGTTGTCTCTCTCGACACCTTTAGAATCTTCTCTTCACCGTGATTAGTCCAACATGTATACTTCTTTTTAAAACCCCTTCAAATTAGGTGACCTTCGATCTGCGCTGAGTTGGTAAACATCTTTAGATTATCACAATCAATGCATGGACAGTACATATATTTCATCCCCTTCTTCAACATATCATGTTCGACCGCTCTTCTAAAAGCAGACACGCCATTAATATACTCTTGACTCACACGGTCCTCAACGTACATCCAACTTCGGTCCATCTACACTACACATGTAATAAATTAGTGTCAAATTAGATTATTAATGCTACTATATATAGCTAGCTAGCTATGTACTATTCATGAAGCAATATATATCAAGCAAGAATTAATATGTTGAAGTAAACAAGAATGTTGACCCATTCTTAAATTACAGCAAACTACCAATTAAACTAGATCTAAATCTAGCTACCATCTCTTTTATTACAAGGTATATAAATTAGAAACAAATACTAACCTTTAATCATCTAGCTAGAACAAATCGATCTACAAGCAGCTAGATTTACAATCGAAATGTTTCCCCAAAGCCGGTCACCTCCTTCAATGCAGTACAATGAAGATAGATCTGTTGGGACCGGTCAGGCTTGGTATTAATTAATAACGCGGCGTATCCTAGACATGTCCAACTATAAACCATCTGTAATATGTAATTATCACAAACGGATTATGTTAATAACCGTCTGTGAACTATCACAGATGGTTCATGTTAATAAACATATGTAATGTGTGCAAATATCATAGACGATTTGTGTTAATAACCTTCTATGGACTATCACAGACAGTTTTTAATCGAACTACCTGTGATGTCTTCAACTATCACACACGGTTCATGTTAATAACTATCTGTGAACTATCACAGACGATTATTAATATGAACCATCTGTGATAGTGGCTCATCACAGACGGCAAACGATCACTCATGTAAAACTGTCTGTAATAATAACAGCACAGACGGTTCCCCATGAGTATGGAGAGGATAACCCACTTACCCATTTTTAGGGTAAGTACGGTAAGACTCATACCCATACTATTGAGTAGGGTATGGTAAGAAATGATTTACCCATTTAAATTTGGGTATGGAGAGGATAACCCACTTCCACACTTTTACTCATACCCATTCAAACCTAGTATTAAGAGTGCACTTGGACTATCCATATACTTGGACTACTCATACTTAGTTATAGATTCATGTAAAAGCATGTATGAGTTATCTGTGCACATGTGCCCATCAATTTACACATAATAGCTCCCATACACAGACTCATTTCCAACAAATTTTAATTAATTTTGTAAAATTTTTATGGTGTGAGCGAGATTAAAATTTTAAATACCGAAGTTTTATGAAAGCTTTCTATAAAAGTATGTGGGACCCAAGTGTGTGTCCAACCCTACCAATTTGCATAAAGTAGCTCTCCTACACAAAAATCATCTCTAATGAATTTCAATTGATTTCGAGAAACTTCTGTAGTGTGAACGCGATGTTGTAATTTCAAATACCAAAATTTTATGAGAACTTTCTTCATAAGCTTCTTTAACTTAACCCCTCCGTTTCCTTCTTCTTTACCCACCGGGGTACCCAAATTCATTGGGTATACCTTTTTTCATTTAGATATGAGTAATATTACTTTAAATAGATATGGATAAAAATTATGTATAAATTTAGGTTACTTATACCCTACTTAGTGGCAGCCCTATATTTTTTTATCATCAGCTTAGGACATCTCACACTCGCTAATTTCCCATAGAAAAGCTGCATTGTATTGCTGAAGACGGTGGAGATTCCTATCAATCTAGAAAAATGATAAACAAAGAAGATGTTTGTCAAAACTAACATATCACAGCTCACACATGCCTCAATTCGGAAATATCTTTCTCAGTCACCACCTATTGCTGGTCATTTTTTAGTAACAATGAGGTTTCCCTTTTTCAAAAGCAGATGCATTAACATGGAGTACTACTACCTAGTACACGGTGATTTGTTTATAAACTGTGACCAGCAACAGCAAGTGATTTGAATGTACTCATCGTTTTGGCTTCAGCTTTTAGCTTTCGACTTATTTTTCATTATTCATAAATTTCGTCTTTTTATGATCTTTTGGCTTTTTGTTGAGCTTTTTTGCCGATTCTTTTTTCCCGTATTTGTTTGTATTATATGTAATGGGCTAACATATTTTTTAATTTTTTAAATTTAATTATGCTAAATAAGGCTCTGTCAACTACAATGTTTTTCAGGAGAGAGAGGAGAGAGAGAAGAGAGTGGGCTGTAAGTTTGATCATGAAGCCAAGATTCATGATGAGTAGGTGATAAGTGGGTCAGTATCTTTTCAGCCATAAGCCCAAAAATCCAAATGATCACCGCTAATAGTTGCCTCATATTTTAAGATCGTAGTACCACTACTGCTGCTGCATGCTTTGGTCATGTCATACCACTTAGCAAAACAAGTGTGCAGTGAGTATAGCCAAATTCCTAGACAAACTCTCTCTCTCTCTCTCTCAACACAAAGAAAGTTTCGAAACAAAAGAGAGACTCAGTGCAACAAAATTAGTGTGCCGAGATCACCTCATTTCAAAATGAACATACTAGCTGGTTGTTTCACACAAGTACATGCAACAAGAATGCGGACATAACAATATGGCACGGTTAGAAAATAAATGCCTGATTATTCAGAGCTCCAAGGGATGCCATGAAGTAAAAACATCAAGCAATGTACAGCCGTATACTATTATAAGCGTTTAATTGTCTTCCACAAAAAAAATTAATAGATGATGCTGTGGTCTACCATTTTTCTTAAAGAAAAAGATTAGTCCGGATCAATTTACACAAACTTTGATGTATATATGGAAGGTATTGTACAGAGGTTACAGAGAGATGGATCCAATACAAATGCACATGCAGAGCTGTTTCATCTACATGGAAAACCAAAGAGCCAATTACAATGGACCTCTTTCAAGTTTACATCATCATAGCGGGAAAACTTTGTACAAGCTCACCTTACAATATACTTCTCAAGTTTACAACATAGAATAAGCTGTAACTTCCGACAGGCACACTGCTACACATCCATAGACCCTCCTGAGAGACAACGGTAAGCAAATTCACACATAAGAGTGACAAAATCTTCGTTAGCCTTGATCACATGCCTTATGCCTTTCGTAACAAACACGCAGAAGCTCGACAAAACACCATAAGAGTTTCAAATTTCAGGTAGGGATCACGACAGTACGTAGCAGCATCAGATCATCTCAGTTGGGAGGAGTGTTATGGCCAATGCTAGGGCCATGACCTGGAGAGGTTGAATCGACTTGTTCAGCAGGCGCCTCCAGAGTACTCCTTTCAGTGCATGGACGATACATGCTGATGATAGGTGCCCGCACTTCTAGCCTCCTAGCATGAGCTGGCATAGAGAGCTGCAAGAAGAAGACAGTACTGGCAAGCAACACGAAAATGGCAACAGTTTTTGATGAATTGGCCATGAAGTTGACAAGGAAAACAGATGGCGGTAGCTAGTTTGGAAATTGGAAGAGGAGGATAAGAATTAAGAGCTCGGTACACAAGTTACTCGCAGCTAAGATGGCTCACCTCTTGAGCCAGCTCCCTTCTTTATATATCAGATTGTATCACTATTTTAGTTAAGAAAAGGTACTTTTAGAGGAGCTGAGTGATGGGAGGACCAGGGAGTTGATAACAGCAATCCCTTGCCAATTGTTTACGATTTGGATGTCTCAATATCTTAATTTTTTACAAATCCTATACCAAAGGGTTCACCTTTTCCCAATTCGGTTTTATTCTAAGAAACATCTAAGCTTCTCCTGCCTGAATAGACACTGTAGGCTGTGAGGTCAATAGTTAAAATTAATGGCATGGGAATATGCCTCGAGTCTGGGGGGCACTCTGTGACAGCTTAACAGGTATCAAGCTAATGCTTTCATGTGAACTCATCCTTCTAGCCACCATGATCATTTCTACTTTTTTTTAGTGTATCAATCAAACAAACAAACTACAATCTGCACACCACCATGATCAGTTTTTTCTAGTGAAACATCTGCTCAGTAACGTATGTTTAGTGCACAAGTTGATCCACTTGTACTAAATCTAACATATAACACTCCACGGTCCACATTTTGGCAGCAGGAAGTTACCATGGGACAAATATATCACGGAAGCCTCGTGAAGCATGCAACTTGCAAACTTGAAATATCTAAGTGCAACACTTTGCATGTTCAGTTTCTACTTTTTTTTCCTTTGTGTTAGATATCTGTACGATCATCGACCACGACATGTGTATAGTAAACCGATCATGGCTACAATGAACTGGTTGTAGCGTCGACCGGCCGTGGTCGACCTCCCGTAATTGTTACATGCCATGGATCACGTATATCTTTTCAGGTCTCTTTCTTCCTTATCTCCTGTGTATTGTTTCTATAAACCGATTGTTCAGATATAGAAGGAAAATGCCTATATATGTAACACTTAATTCATTAATCGATTCATTGTGCGATTTCTCCAAAACACTACACGCTTTCATGGTATCAGAGCCAATCGCTCCTGCGATCGCACGTTTCCACAAACCCCAGCCACCGGCCTCCATCTTCCGACTGATCTATCCCTCTCTTTCCTATGGCCGACTCCACCGACCTCTCTGCCGACCAGGTGGCTCGGGCCGAGTAGGCTGCTTTGGCCGCCCACGCGGCTCAGACCAACGCCACTGCCGCTGAGTACCATCGGGTTCAGGCCATCGTCGCGGCTGCCGTCGATCGCGCGCTCCAGGAGGCACTTGTCGTGATCGCTATCGAATACCAGTAGGTCCTGGCTGCCGATCTCGCCAATGGCGTCGCCAATTGCCGCTCTTCATGCCCAGGTTGTTAGCATCCTCAACATCAAGGCCCTCATCCCAGTCACCCTCGACTTCACCTCCGCTAACTATGGAAAGTGGTGGAGCCTCTTCCTCGTCACACTTGGCAAGTACGCCTTGACAGATCACGTCCTCTCCGACGATGCCCCATTCCCGATCAGGCGGATTGGGTACGCATAGACTGTGTGGTCTTGTCTTGGCTTTACAGCACCATTGTTGTGGACCTCTTAGAGATCCTCATGTCCCTCACCACTACTGCCCGCATCGTGTGGACAAACCTCGAGCATGATTTCCTTGGCAACAAGGAGACCTGTGCTCTATACATGGAGGCGGAATTTCGCAACTTCATTCAAAGTGATTTATCAATCTCTGATTTTTGCCGCAAACTCAAGAGTATGGCAGATGGTCTTGGCGATCTCAACGAACCTATCTCCGACCGGACACTCGTGTTGTTCGTCCTTCGCGGCCTCAACGAGTTCTCTCATATGGTGCCAATCCTCAAGATGCAATGGCCGTTTCCTGCGTTTGTGGAGACTTGTTCGTATCTTCTCCTCGAAGAGATCATCAAGAACTCCAGACCGGCCGCGCTACCCTCCGTTTTCCTCGCTGCTGAACAGCAGGGCTCCCGCCCTCCGAGCCCAGGCGGGGGTGGCAACGGCAATGGCAGCTATGGGAAGAACAACAGTCGCAACCGCCGCCGTAACAAGGCACCGATGGCAACGGTGGGAATGGTGGCTCGAGCTAGACCAACGGGGCACCCGCCACCGGCGCAGGCAGAGGCAACCATGCGGCCGGCAAAGCCGGGCAGATGGGGTGGCCATCTTTTTTTAACCCATGGACCAAGATTGTTCAGGTGTGGCTACACCGCGCCGATGGCATCCTTGGTCCTCGGCTCAATGCGCCAACTCCACCATCGCACCCAACACCCCGTGCTCTCGCCATCACAACCCCTCCTGACCATCCTGACGTCCAATTCAGTGTGCCAACCCCTTCTGGAAACATCGGCGGTTTTGGCGGCCCTCCTCAGCCGCCCTAGTCAGCACCATGGACTCCATGTCCGGTGTTGGCTCCTGGGACCAACGGCACCTAGCCAACGTTTTCAGTACAATGACGTTTATACCGCCTCCCTCCACCACCAAGTGGTATATGGATTTGGGTGTATCTTTGCACATGACTTCAGATGCCGGTCCTCTCTCTGCTTTTCACCCCCCCCCAACATCTACTCCTAGCATCATTGTCAATAATGGGTCAGTGCTACCCGTTACCTCCACCGACTCGCTGTCGTTCCCCACCACCCATACCCCCTCTCTTTACGGCATGTTCTTGTCGCTCCACAGATAATCAAAAATCATATTTCCATTTGTCAGTTCACAGTTGATAATAATTATTCAGTGGAATTTGATCCCTATGGTTTCTTTGTGAAGGATCTTCGTACCAAGAGCGTGATCGCCAAGTGCAATAGTTCCAAGGACTTTCATCTGTTTCACCAACCCCCATGCTCTTGCCGCCACCTCCTCCTTCTCCGTGTTGTGGCATCGTCGTCTTGAGCACCTTGGTCATGAAGCTTTGTCTAAGTTTGCCAGTTCTAGAGTTTTTTCATATAACAAAACTGCATCCGAACCCCTCTGCCATGCGTGTCAGCTTGGCCGCCACGTGTGTCTGTCGTTCAGCACTTCCTCCTCTCGGGCTAGTGATATTTTTGATTTAATGCATTGTGATCTTTGGACCTCTCCTGTCGCCAGTGTGTCCAGTTACAAATATTATCTTGTTATTCTTGATGACTGCTCCCATTTTCTTTCGACTTTTCCTTTGCGTCTTAAGTCTGACACCTTCACTCACATTTCTCATTTTTCACTTATGTTCGCACCCAGTTCGGTGCCACCATAAAGAATATTCAGTGTGACAACGGTCATGAGTTCAACAATTCCACTGCCCGCACTTTCTCTCACCCACAGCATTGCACTCTACATGTCATGTCCCTATACATCTTAGCAAAATGGGAGAGTCGAACGCATCATTCGCACCACAAATGAGATCATACGATCACTCATGTTTCAGGCTAGCCTCCCTCTCACTTTTTGGGTGGAAGCCCTCCACGCTGATACCTATCTCCTTAATTGCCACCCCACCTAAACTCTTAATTTTCTACTCCCTTCTTTGCCCTCTATGGTGTTGCCCCCTCCTACTCGCATATTCACGTCTTCGAATGCAAGCGCTACCCCAACCTAACCTCCACGGCTCCAAACAAGCTTTCGCCGCGTTCCACCTTGTATGTCTTCCTTGGCTATCCATCCAACTACAAAGGTTACCGGTGTCTTGATTTTTCGTCCAACAGAATCATCATCTCCCGCCATGTCTGTTTCAATGAGTCCTCCTTCCCCTTTGCCGAAGCCTCTCCTGCGCCTCTCTCTAACCTTGATTTTTTCCGATTGTGGCACTTCACCTTTGCTAATTGGATCACAAGTTGTTGCAGGACTTGGTATCGGTGGATTCCCCCAAGCATCGGCCGGCCCTCACTGGCCACTGTCGGCCAGTCCTCGCTCAGTGGCGCTGACACCCCAACGTCTACCCCAGTGGTGCCGGGCCCCATCAGCCATGGTTGACCAGCCATGGTCGACACCTCCCATGGTCGACCTCCCACGACATGACGACCGCCAGCTCACCTAGCGCCGATGTGTGTCGCCCTCGACACCGTGCTCTCATCTATCGCTGCGGGTGACTACGCTAGCCCTATTGCCCCTGATGGCTCTGCGCCTTAAGTTGATGCCAACGGAGCCGGCGCCGTCTCTCGCCCACTGACAGCCATCCCTATTACACCGACAACCAATGATCATCACATGGTCACGCGCAGAAAGTCAAGATTTCGTCTTCCAGTAGAACAGTTCAATCTATAGGCCACAGTGCTCTCCCCTATGCCCAAAACATACCGGGACGCCTTGGCTGATCCTAATTGGTGCCACGCTACGACTGAAGAATACAGGGCTCTTTAAGCCAACAACACCTGGAGTTAATGTGGTGACAGGAAAATGAATTTTTCGGCACACATTTCTCTTGGATGGTTCTCTTGATTGGTACAAGGCTCGTTGGGTTCTTCGTGGTTTCACACAACACCCTGGCATTGATTTTGATCAAACCTTCAGTCCCATAGTTAAGACTGCTACAATCCGCACTGTGCTCACACTGGCACTATCTCAAGACTGGCCGATTTATCAGCTTGACGTCAAGAACGCCTTTCTGCATGGCACTCTATCTAAGACAATCTACTGTGTGCAGCCCTCTGGATTTGTTGAGCCTACTCGGCCCAATCATGTTTGTCAGCTCAACAAATCTCTCTACGGCTTGAAGCAAGCTCCTCGTGCATGGTACAGTCGCTTCGCCTCACATCTCCTATCCCTTAGCTTTGTGGAGGCCAAGTCAGACTGTGAGTTGGGGAAAACCCTTGAATAGATTGATGGGAACAAGGCACAAGACTCATGTACATATAGGTGGGGATAGGGGTGGCTTATGGAAACACAACCGACCTCCAATATCCTTGCCTAATACAACTCAATCTATTAGAGTCCCAGACGTAAAGTCCAAGGGAACTCCCTAGCCCAAACCGAGTCCTATACAGAGTCCTGTCTAACACACCCCCGCAGTTGGATCGTCTGGTGACCGGACGTTCAAACTGGACCTGAACTCCGTGAAGACCATGGAAGGCAACCCCTTGGTGAAGATGTCCGCATACTGGGATGAAGTGGGAACATGAAGAACGCAGACATGACCAATAGCAACACGCTCCCGAACAAAGTGAAGGTCGATCTCAATATGTTTGGTGCGTTGGTGCTGAACAGGGTTGGAGCACATGTAGACAGTGCTAATGTTGTCACAATAGACCAAAGTGCTGCAGCGAAGCGGGGTGTGCAACTCCGGAGCAGTTGTCGTAACCATGAAGCTTCAGCAACAGCATTAGCAACAGCTCGGTATTCAGCTTCTGCACTGGAACGGGACACAGTGGCCTGGCGCTTGGAGGACCAGGAGACAAGGTTATTGCCAAGAAACACCGCATAGCCGGATGTGGACTTGCGAGTATCGGGGCAACCAGCCCAATCGGCATCTGAATATACCACCAAATCAGATTGCGAAGAAGGCCGAAGAACCAAGCCAAGATGCAAAGTGCCACGGATGTACCGAAGGATCCGCTGCAAGGCCGCCAAATGTGGTTCGCGAGGATCATGCATATGCAAACAAACTTGCTGAACTGCATATGAGATGTCTGGGCGGGTGAACGTAAGATACTGGAGTGCACCTGCCAAGCTGCGATAGTCTGTTGGATCAGCAACCGGAGCACCAGCAGTAGCGGAGAGCTTCGGATTCAAGTCAACTGGAGTAGAGCAAGGCTTGCAGTCCTCCATACCTGCTCGACTCAGGATGTCAAGCATATACTGATGTTGGGAAAGAAGTAGGCCTCCTGAAATGCGCTGCACATGCATGCCAAGGAAGTGATGAAGTTCACCCAGATCTTTCATGGGAAACTCTGTGAAGGGATGTAATGACACGCCGAAGTAAAGCAGGTGAAGAAGCCGTGATAACAATATCATCAACGTAGACCAGAAGATACACCGTGTCACCACCATTATGATAGATGAAGAGTGATGTGTCTGACTTGGCTTCAGTAAATCCGAGCTTGAGTAAATAAGATGCCAGGCGGCTGGACCAAGCACGCGGAGCCTGCTTTAACCCATAGAGCAAGCGATTCAGTCGGCAGACGAAGTCCTTGTGAACGGGATCCTCAAAGCCAGATGGTTGAGAAGAATAATGTCAGGGGTGTGGGCCTTGGGCTCAAGGCCCAGTCGGGTTATTATTAGGAATTAGAGATTGGTTTCTATTTGAGTTAGAGATTGGTTTCCTTGTATTAGAGATATAGTTAGAGATATGATATTAGTTAATATATCTGTTAGAGTTATGATTGGGATTAGATTCCATCTGTTAGGGGGAGCCGTCTATATAAGAGGGCTACCGCATGCCATTGTAATCAAGCAGAGTAATACCAAAGTCTTTCTAGTCTAAATCTCTAGTCCCTCTCCCTCTCGTTCTACGCCGACGCCATCCGGCCATCTTCTTGGTGGTGTTTACCCCGGTTCATGACAACTTGGTATCAGAGCAGTCGATCCCTTCCCACGACTTCTGCTACCATGGTTCCTGTTGTTGATTCATTGGCCGCAATAAGAGATACCGCTAATGAGATAGCTAACGGCTGGAGCGACGCGATCGCGCTCTGCAAGGAGATCCGCGAGCAGTTGAAGGAAATCAAGGAATCGAATGAGAATGCGATGAAGAAGCTACAAGAGATCATGAAGGCACGCCATCATACAACATCAGATCTACAACAACAAAATCAAGATCCACAGCCATCGCCAGATGCCGCCAACCACATCGCCTCAGCGTCTTCTCTGACGTCGCCGGCCATCGCCCCAGACCCAGCACCCTCGCTGCCCAGGCCGGTGCTTCTTTCACCGGCGGCTCCATCCAGCTACACAACCGCTGCCGCCGTTGGTCTCGCGCGCGCGCCACGACGTCGCGCGGTTCTGCAGTGGGCCGCAATCCCCGCCGCCTCACGCTGCCGTTGTGCCAGATCCGCCAGTTCGCCTGGGCCACCGCCGTCGTTTCCATTGCCAAGACCGATGCCGCTGCACTCGGCCGCCGCCATCGACAGATCTGGCCGTTGCCAGATCCGTCGCCCCGCCCGAGCGCGCCGCCGAGCGCTCGCCCAAGCCGTCACCGCGCGCTCGCGCGCCGCCGCTACCACCTCGCTCCGCCACCGCCGCCGCTCGCCGCCGTTCGCGAGCCGCCGCTCGGCGGCGCCGCCGCGCTCCACCACCGTGGGCGCCTCGGGCTCGAGTTGTTGGCGCCACGATTCGACGGCCACCGCCGCCGGCCACGCCACGCCTGTCTTGGCGTTCGCGCCACCGGCCGCCGATGCCGATCGAGGAACCTCCGCCGTGTCGCAACCGCCGCCGCCGGATCTGCCTCCTCCCGAGCCGCCGTTTCTGCCGCTCCTCACCGACGCCGGCCGCCGTCCGGAACCACCGCCGTCGTCGCCCGGGAGCCGCCACCCTAGCCGCTCCTGTAGTCGCCTCTTCCGAGTTTCCACCGAGGCGTCCGTGTCGGTCGGGTTTAAAACCGACCAATAGATTAGTTCAGGGCAAAAAAAACAAAAAAAATAAAAAAATCAAAAAATCAAAAAAATCAAAAAAAATTCAAAAAAAAGAAGAAAAAAAAGAAGCTGATTTTGCAGGCATCATATTCCAAAGACGCTACACGGTCGTCTCATCCGCTGCAGCACCCCGCCATCGTTCGTCTTCTACATCGGCGTCGAAGGTCTTCCATTGGCCGCCGTCTAGCAGCTCGAGGACGAGCTGCATGTCCGAGAGGGGTGTAGTGTCAGGGGTGTGGGCCTTGGGCTCAAGGCCCAGTCGGGTTATTATTAGGAATTAGAGATTGGTTTCTATTTGAGTTAGAGATTGGTTTCCTTGTATTAGAGATATAGTTAGAGATATGATATTAGTTAATATATCTGTTAGAGTTATGATTGGGATTAGATTCCATCTGTTAGGGGGAGCCGTCTATATAAGAGGGCTACCGCATGCCATTGTAATCAAGCAGAGTAATACCAAAGTCTTTCTAGTCTAAATCTCTAGTCCCTCTCCCTCTCGTTCTACGCCGACGCCATCCGGCCATCTTCTTGGTGGTGTTTACCCCGGTTCATGACAAATAAACTGTCTCAGTCAACAAGCCATGCAAAAAAGCATTCTTCACATCCAGTTGATGAATCGGCCAGTGTCGAGAGAGAGCCAAGGAGAGCACCGTACGAACTGTGGCAGGCTTCACAACAGGACTGAAAGTCTCATCGTAGTCGATCCCAGGTCGTTGAGTGAATCCTCTGACCACCCAGCGAGCCTTGTAGCGCTCAAGCGAACCATCCTCCTTGAATTTGTGTTTGAAAAGCCATTTGCCCGTCACCAGATTAGTACGAGGGGGACGAGGCACAAGATCCCAAGTGTGGTTAGCCTGAAGAGCGGAGAACTCCTCCTCCATAGCAGCACGCCAGTTGGGGTCTGCGAGAGCTGCACGGTAGGACCGAGGCACAGGAGACAGGGGAGCTGCGTGGAAGATGGATGGTACCCGGAATCCATGCTTGCCCCGTGTAGCCATGTTGTGCTGATTAGACACCGGGGGTACTGGAACTGCTCCCTGCGGAAGGGAGGCAGGAGTGACCGGTGCCGGAGGCAGCACCGGCGAGCTGGCTGAAGCTGGTGATGTGGCAACAACTGGAGGGCGTCGAACGTAGACGAACCGAGTGTCCTTTGGAGGCACAGCAGGAGTGGCCTGGGCAGGATCGGTCGGCAGGTGGGAGGCGCCGGCCGGCGCAGCGCAGCCCCGTGAGTGCCAGGGCTGGGGCAACTCTGGGCGGACCAGAGAGGAGCCAGGCACCGGAGTCGCACAGGGCTGCGCGGTGGAGTCTGCAGAGACACCGGGGGCCGCACATGGCTGTGCGGAGGGACCTGCAGGGAGAAAAAACTGTGACGGTCCAATGGGGGCCGGCACAATGTCAGCAGGAGTATCCAGGAACGCAAGCTCTTGGGAAGAGGGAGGGGAATCTGCCGCAGCGAAAGGAAATGAAGTCTCATCAAAGATAACATGGCGAGAGATGATGATGCGGTTAGAAGCAACATCAAGACACCGGTATCCTTTGTGGTGGGGCGAGTAACCAAGGAAGACACAAAGAGTCGATCGAGGAGCAAGTTTGTGGGGTGTGGTGGCCGACAAATTGGGGTAACATGTGCAGCCAAACACACGAAGGTGGGCATAGGATGGGACTTTGCCGAATAAGGCAAAGTGAGGAGTAGAAAACCCAAGGGTTTTGGTAGGCAACAGGTTAAGAAGATATGTGGCGGTGCTGAGGGCTTCAACCCAGTAGGAGGGAGGAAGACTGGCTTGAAAGGAAGAGAGCGAACTACATTATTGGTAGTACGAATAATGCGCTCGGCTCTTCCGTTCTGAGGGGAGGTGTGGGGGCAAGACATGCGAAGATGAACACCGCGAGAGAGGAAGAAGGCCCGAGAACTGGAGTTGTCAAACTCCCGTCCGTTGTCACATTGAACACCCTGAATAGCAGTGCCAAACTGCGTAGCCACATAAGAGAAAAAATGGGACAGCGTAGGGAATGTGTCGGATTTGAGCTTAAGTGGAAACGTCCAAAGAAAATGAGAGCAGTCGTCAAGAACAACCAAGTAATACTTATGGCCAGAGATGCTCAGAATAGGGGATGTCCAGAGGTCACAATGAATTAATTGAAATTTCTTAGTGGCACGAGAGGACGACATATGAAAAGGAAGACGAACATGACGACTAAGCTGACACGCATGACACAAAGTATGACTGGCACCATTGGGGCAAGGAATAGCTAAAGACTGGGCTAGCTTTGACAAAACTTCTGAACCGGGGTGCCCAAGACGCCGATGCCACAAGGAAGCGCCGGTTGCAAGGAAGGAAGTAGCCGGGAGCTGCAGCGGGTATAAGGGTCCGGAACTATTGCACCTGATGATCTCTCTCCGGGATGGAAGGTCCTTGATGGAACAACCAGAAGGGTCAAATTCAACAGAGCAATTGTTATCAGAAGTAAACTGACGCACAGAGATTAGGTTCTTAATAAGGTTCGGGGCAACAAGAACGTTATTAAGACGAAGGGATGAATCAATGGTGGTGGAACCCGTGGAAACAACAGGAAGTAAGTTCCCATTGCCGACAACAATAGATGAAGGAAAAGAGGAAGGAGTGGAGGAGGGATGAGAGAGGATACCGGCGTCGGAAGTCATGTGGTTAGTGGCACCGGAGTCGAAGTACCATGGCTCTCTGGAGGGACATGGTGCTGAGAAGGCATTGGCAAGAGCATTGTGATCCCAAGGCGGTGCGCCAAGAGGGGTTGTGGAACCACGTGGGAAGGCGGGAAGTTCGCAGCGCCCGCCGCCCGACCAAACGCCTCTGAGGTGTGACCAAAGGTCCCTGGGTAGGAGCCGCCTGGAGCTGGAGCCGGCCCTGGAACACCGGTGAAATAGGCGTGGGGTTGGGGGCCTTGGGGCGGAGAATGCTGCTGTGGACGCGCCTGAGGAAGGGGTGCCAGAGGTGGAGGACGAAGGCCGGGGCACATCTGGATGGTCCCAGTCCATGGGTTGAGAAAGGCTGGCGCCCATGAGCCAGCGCCTGCTCTGCCGTCCACCGTAGGACGGCCACCCGAGGAGGCGTTCTTCTTCTTCTTCTTGCCGCCCCATAGTTGGCGCCCCCGTTGTTGTAAGATGGCTGCTGCTGGGGGGGCGTGGAGCACCACTGCTGTACTGATTGGGGGGTAGACCAGTACCAGATGCGGCGACAAAGGCCGAAGGGGTGGAGGAGCGCTTGGCGAGGTTGAGTTCCTCCAACGTAAGATCATTCCGGCGGCGAGGAAGGATGGGAACGCCGAGCGCTGCGCAGATGCATCCCAATCACGGCAAACTTCTCGTTCAAGCGCGAATAAGGTTGAGGACCGCAGCGATCCCGCACAGTTCACCAAGATCTCCGAGCGTCGGCCATGCCCTTGAGACGGCGGCGATGAATCCGCAACACCGAGATCGCCTTGCGAAGTTCCGAACTCAGGCATCCGGTAGAGGCGCGGGTCTCACGATTGCCAACGAATTGATCTTCAAGGGCAAGCCGACACGATGCAGCGCGATGGTAGCGGCGCCATCACGGTCTCGACAAGATCAGGGGAGATGGTGCCGTAGAGCCAAGAGAGGACAACACAGTCCATGCGAGACCAATCTGGTAGCGTGACGTCGGGGTCATCGGAGAGGGCATGCTCGGAGAGGGCAAACTTCCCAAGGGTGATGAGGAAGTGTCCACGCCACTTGGTGTAGTTCCCGGCGGAGAGGTCAAGGACAACCGGTACGAGGGACCGGATGTTCTGGACGGAGACAGCTTGAGCATGGAGATTAACCACAGCTGCTGCCTCGTGGAGAAGGAGGGCTGCCCGAGCATCGTGATGATCTGCAGTGTTGTCGCCGTGGACACTGAGATCAGGAGGAGGCGGGGCAGCGGCGCGAGCCTTTGCAGCGCGAGAGAGGGCCTCACGCATGCGGGTTTCGCGAGAGAACTTCGATGCGCTGCGTCGACCTCAGCCAGGGCAACCGCACGGGCTTGAGCAGCCGTGGCGGCAGAGAAAGCCTTGGTATGAGCTGCAGCCGCGACCGCAAGCGTCCTCTGAGCATCGACGACAGCAGCAGCGGCGGCGGTGTCCTCCGGGGCAGCGGCGGCGGATGTGGCCGTGGCGACAGCAGCGGTGGCCTGCTCATGATCTGCGGCCGCCACATCTGCGGCCTCGCGGCTCGAGACGGCGGCGGCCGCAGCAGCCTTGGCGTCGGAGATGCCAGACGAAGCAGAGGGCTCGGCCGCCATCGATCAGGGAGAGGAAATCACGCGAAGAAAAGGGGGAGGAATCGCGCGGAGGGGAAGTCGCGGGCGAAGGAGCCGCGCGAGATAAATCAGCGGAAGGAGAGGATCGAGACGATCCGGTCTCGTGATACCATGTGAGTTGGGGAAAACCCTTGAATAGATTGATGGGAACAAGGCACAAGACTCATGTACATATAGGTGGGGATAGGGGTGGCTTATGGAAACACAACCGACCTCCAATATCCTTGCCTAATACAACTCAATCTATTAGAGTCCCAGACGTAAAGTCCAAGGGAACTCCCTAGCCCAAACCGAGTCCTATACAGAGTCCTGTCTAACACAGACACATCACTCTTTATGTTCCACCGCGGTGCTGACACGATGTACTTACTGCTCTATATGGATCACATAGTCTTGACTGCCTCCTCTGATGGTCTTCTTCGCCAGACAATCTCAGCTCTCTAGCAAGAATTTCCCATGAAAGATCTCAGTTAGCTTCACCATTTTTTGGGGATTCAGTCCACTGCCAAGAAGGTGCTCTCTTTCTTTCCCAACACTAGTATATTTTAGACATCCTAGCACGCGTCGGGATTTTCGCCTGCAAGCCTTGCAACATGCCTGTTGACACGCACTCCAAGCTCTCTGGCAAAGGAGATCCAGTTGATGATCTGACTCACTACCGCGGTCTTGCCGGCTCTTTGCAGTACTTGACTTTCACTCGCCCTGATATTGTCTACGTTGTGCAGCAGGTGTGTATTTACATGCATGATCCACGTGAGCCACACCTTGCTTTGGTGAAGTGCATCCTGCGTTACCTTCGGGGGACTCTTGAACATGGTCTGTTCATTCACTGCACTTCACCTACTGAATTAGTTGTATACTCTGATGTTGATTGAGCGAGCTATCCCAACACACGCAAGTCCACCTCGGGCTACGGCGTCTTTCTCGGTGACAACCTCGTCTCTTGGTCGTCAAAGCGTCAGCACACCATCTCCTGGTCAAGTGAGGAGGCTAAGTACCGCACCATGGCAAACGACATCACTGAAGCCTACTGGTTGCGTCAGTTGCTCGTGAAGCTACATAGTCCTCTTCGTCGTGCCACCCTAGTCTACTGCGACAATGTCAGCGCGGTCTACCTCTCCACCAACCCGGTTCAGTATCAGCGTACCAAACATATAGAGATTGACCTGCATTTCATTCGGGAGCGCGTTGCACTCAGTGACGTGTTCTTCATGTCCCAATGTCATCATAGTATGTGGATATCTTCATCAAAGGTCTGCCCACATTCATCTTCATCAAGTTTAGATCTAGTCTGAACATTAACGTTCTGACTGCGAGGGAGTGTTAGATGTACAGTAAACCGGTCGTGACTACAGTGAACCGGTCATAGAATCGACCTCCCGTGATTGTTACGTGCCACAGATTACGCGTATCTTTTCATGTCTCTTCCTTCCTTATCTCTCAGGTATTATTTCTATAATCGGTTGTTCAAATATAGAAGAAAGATGCCTATATATGTAACTATTGATTCATTAATCAATTCATTGTGTGATTTCTCCAAAACACTACACGCTTTCACTTTCCATGTTAACTTGAAATATCATTTTCTACTTTTTTTAGTGCATCAATCAAACAAACAAACTACAATCTGCTCACCACCATGATCAGTTTTTTCTAGTGAAACATCTGCTCAGTAACGTATGTTTAATGCACAAGTTGATCCACTTGTACTAAATCTAACATATAACACTCCACGGTCCACATTTTGGCAGCACGAAGTTACCATGGGCTAAATATATCACGGAAGCCTCATTAAGCATGCAACTTGCAAACTTGAAATATCTAAGTGCAACACTTTGCATGTTCCAATCAAGAACAAGCAACCATGACCTATCAGAGCTCTTCAGGCCATCTGGTAGAGGGAACAACTGCAAGTTGGGGCTACTAATTTTGTTTCTCATCGCTGCATATAGAAAAGGGAGTCTACAATAGCAAGTGTTCAAAGTTATTATATACATGTTTAGCGAACGAGCTTCTATCGTAGTGGTAGAACGCTCTAGTAGCACCCCCCAGGTCCTGGGTTCGACTCAGGCCGGGGGCAAAAAAATCCCCTCGCTTGCCCCATAAGCCAAAGCACAGACCGAAAGGCTCGCCCAGTCGCTGGTCGTTAGGGTCAGGGCCCAGTGTCGTGCAGGCCGGCGTTAAGCTCCCTAGGCGCTCTCACACGGGCCGATGCCGCGTGTGTCGAGGTGGGGCAAGGGTTCGGGGATTTTCTCGATCTGTGAGAGGATCTTTCTTCTTAAGCTAATGCCGGGGGGTGTCTTGTACCCCTGCAGGTCGAGTTTTTTTTTATTATATACATGTTTAAGGCATTGCACCACCAACAATTGTTCCTTATCTGTGGGATCCTCGTTTTCTCAAATTTCTGGAACTTCGATTTGAATTTGGAAAAGGCACCTTGAGATATTTTTTGATTTGGAGCCTTACTTCCATTGGTTGGCTTGGAACACATGAAATAATTTATTTGAGGCACTGTCATCCTTTGTGGCACAATACAACTAATCTCATGTTATTCCTCACCTTTAATTCAATCACCCCCAGAAAAAGTGTCGTAAACTTGACCAAAGGGCATAAAGCATGAATTTTCATCATTCTTGCCACAACAGTTTTGTTACTCAAGTGAAAATTTTTAGGAAAGGATAAAAATACTAACTCATGTTAGGAAAAAGAAAATACCAACTCACATTAGGAAAAGATAAATACGAACCCATGTTGGCATGAGTCGTCAAGCGTGCATCCAGGTGGAGATGATTGAATGGTGCTAAGGATTGTAAATACCTCAAAGCAAGCATTCCGGCATCCACATCTACTAGATTTGTGGGTCTTGATCACACAAAAGTCCCAGAACTGTAAATCGGCTACAGTGGTTTTTCATCAAACTGCAATATCAGGAGGAAAAAATGTCAGAACTATTATATTTACCTCATAAACTCTTACTCAAACTGCAATATCAGGCTAGCTTTTTTGTCAGAACTATTGTAGTTACCTGATATCAGGATATCAATTTATCATTAAATCCATGATGTTGGTTATATGCAATTAGATTCTGCAGGTTCAGTTTATTCACAAGGCAGATCCTGCACAAGAAATGTGATGCACCAGCACCAGACAAGCAGCCTCCATTCATCAAATATAGTCTCCATACAAGCGCCATATTATTACTTTGGTCATTTGGTAAGCTTCAACCACTGCTACAGACAGCCCTATCACAGACGGTTCGGAACCGTCATCACAGACGGTTCCTGAACCGTCAGTGTTTATGTGTCAGTGATAGTTGGTGGTTATCACAGGCGGTTCCCGAGCCGCCTGTGATAAAAACATTACTGAGCGGTCTTGATTACTAACGTGCGCGATAGGCGAGTATCACGAGCGGTTTTATAAGCAACCGTCGGTGATACTCCTCTATCACAGACGGTTAGTAATCAAGACCGTCGCGATATCAAATATCACGACGGTTTGTATTACAAACCGTGCGTGATATTTGAATATCACGACGGTCTTGATTACTAACCGTCAGGATGAGGAGTATCACCGACGATTGCTTATAAAAACCGCTCGTGATACTCGCTTATCCTGACGGTATTACTAACCGCTCGTGATATTGTGTATATCACGCATCGCCGCATAGTAAAAGCCGTGCGTGATAGCGATCACACCACACATACGGCACTCTTTGAAACTGCGTGATATGGTATCACGACGGTTTTTAACAATGAACCGCTCGTGATACCAAGTGCATCATCATTTTTATATGTTGTTTCTTGGCTAGACTCGGGATATGCTAGCCATGCCCTCTCAAAGCAAGCGATTACGATAAATGACGATATAAGTTAATTGCAACTCATACTAAATTACAACAAAATTCGATACACGATGAATGTAACAATATCACATATATAGAATGAAAATTGTTACACAAAATCGACAAATGTATTCAATTGAAGGAATTGTTTGATTTATGTACAGCTTGAATCCAATGTTTCAACATCTAATTATCATCATCGCCGCGTGGAACTCTCCTCTTATTTATGACCTCTGCTAGCAAGAATTGGGAGATGATTGCACGAATATCGACGAGATTGTCAAGATCATATGCACTTCCGTCGAAGTTCACCATTGTCGCTAGGAGCAATGTTATAATTAGCATGTGTGTGTAATATAATCGAGAAAATAATAATTATTGGAAGGACTCGACAAACCTCTCGATCATTGATCTTAGTACCCATGATTTCCATCATATGGCGCAAACGTAGAATCCACATACGTTGCCACGTAGCTGCTGGTGGCACTGCAAATATAGAATTACATACATCGGTATTGTCAATTCTAGAGGCATTATTAATTACAAAGTATGATATAGGATTATTGTGTTGTAGCGGTACCGAAATCGCGTGTTGTGTCGTAGCGTGTCCTTTGGATTTGTCATGTGTTCCTCCTTGGGCAACATATTCGCAAACGCCCTCGTGATTCAAAAAACTTAGCCTCGGCCGTGGCAAACAAAAGAAATATTACAATAGAGTTATGTATGGAGGAAATGAGTTTACTGTTAAGTACTTCTTGCACACGATCAAGTCGTGGTTGCTCTAAGGAGGAATCAAGGTATATTACCTTGCTCCACTTTGGTACAATCACAATCAAAATCCGGTGATTCCTAGTCATATGTGTCGCCATAGTGATTAATCCTAAGTTCATCTGCATGTAAAGTACAAATGAAACATATGTGTGGCAACTAGTGAAGCACTTACCCTTGGTTGAAGGGTACCATGACGTACTCCTTGTCGGTGTGAGCAATCAATCCCCTCGTTATGTAACCTTCCACGAAGGATGCATCTGCGTTGATACATTGCTCGGAGACCAAGTGAGGGTCGAGAAACCCACCGTCGTCGCGATTTCGGGCTTGTTGGATCATGTATCTATACATAAAGAAAGAGTAATGACATTTATCGTATAACGTGAATGTAGAACTTCATTGTACGAAGACACACTACGATGTCGAAAGATCGTAGAAGTGAGGCGTCGAGTTCGCCGAGATTGAATAGTAAGAATAAATCTTGAATGTCACGGCGATGTAGCCCAAGTCATGGAGGAAATGCGTCTCTTTATATTTCACAGTGAATGCACTCTGCCGGTTTGGCTTCATGTTGGACTTCTCCATGTACCAGGCATGCAATGTATTGCAAATCATACCAAGCTGGCGTAATTGTGAATCGGGCACCAACGACATTCCTAGAATAAACTTCCATGGCACGGGACCCGGCTTAATTTTCTTCGCATGAGCCTTGGAGGCCTTGGAGCCTCGCTTATGATATGTTCTCGGTGGCATCTCAGCGGGAGCCGATGCAACAGACTTTACTAGATTTGGAGGTGGAGGTGGAGCCACCGAGCCGATGTGCCAGTCGAGCGACGTCCCTCTTGGGCCACCGGATGTGAAGATTGTGGCACGGACATGTCGAGGACGATGTCCTCTTGGGCCATCGAGCGAATGTGTGGGCGGCATCCCCTAATGTCTTAATCTCTTCGTTTGGGGCTTCTCAAGAGGACAGCTTAAAAATATCATTAATCATGTCCACCGGACCTTTATGAAACCGGTGTCTACTTGTACACCGTGCACCGCGTCCTGGCAGCAATGGATACACCATGCCGCGCCGCGTCAACGGGAATAGAGCCAACAAGCGACTTTGAGGCGCAAGGCATGGGCCCCTACATAACGATACAAGAGATGAGTTAAGGCGTCCACGAGAGATCTATGTACCATTCTAAAGAGGTACATTACCGAATGTCATCAATACGTAAGTGGTCGTCGCTATGTTCAGAAATTGGTGTGGGCGCAGCCATCGCGGCGTTGAGGGGGACCGGTACCGCAGTACTAGGAGTGGGTTGCGATTGGTTGCGGACTTGTCTCGTTCTTCCCGCAACGAATCTATCTCTCCTCGGTGAGGCGATCTGCTCTTGAAGTGAGGCGAGATAGTTGTTCCTCAAGTTGAGCACGAAGCTCCTGTTTTATTTGTTCGCTGCGGTACGCCTTGGATCTCTTCCTACTCCTATATGTCTCGGAGTAATCTGGAAATCCGTTCCTCCAAGGTACATAAACCCCCATGCCTCGTGTGCGACCTGGGTGCTCCTTGTTTCCCAAGGCCTGTGATAGTAAATCTATCTCCCTATCTTCTTCAAAGGAGCCACGAGAAGATTCGGTAGTCAATGATTGCTGCAAGAGGCAATTAATCATGTTATTTTTGAACCCATGAAGTTCAAGAGGTGTTAACAACTATGTTGTTTAACATATTTTACCATGCGTTGGGACACTTCCTCATCTGCGGGGTTTTGAAAGAGACACCAAGATGTGGTTGATGACCTCGCTCTTAACGATTCGGCGCGCTCGTTTGCGATCCGGCAAATGGCGGAGGCCTCCGATCGGATTGCAACCTCATCCTGCATCCTCCATTGCGGGATTTTACCCGCGTACCAGCGATGCGAGTGCGTGAGGGTGCGTGTTTTGTGATGGAGATCCTTGTGCGCCGCACTTTGTTGTACAAATTCGGCGTCGTCTTCATCTGCACAAAGGCCTCCCATGTTTCGGCGACACGAAAGGATACTTCGTGAAGGCGTGACATCCTCGACCACGTGCCGTCACAAGAGTGCTCTTAAAATTCTTCCATGCTTTTCCCATCGCGAGGAGCGCTGCCGTTACGAGTCCTCGTAGCCTGCTGGGAACTCGAGCAATTTGTAAGTTCCTCCCATAGCTGATTTTGTGATCCTTTGTCAAATCTTTCCAGCTTGCTATGGTGATGGGGACCCGTTGCCTTCCAATTATCCCGCAGTAGTCCAAATGATGACGCTGCTTTCGGCGGTTCCAGAGGACCCCATCCGGAGAGACCACCGTGATGGTCCTTCGCCCTCGGCCTTTTCGATACTCCTCGGCCACGTTTAGATTTCGCGATCTTGGGAGCGTGAGACCCGGATGACGGCACGCGAAGGCGTGTGGGCGCCATCTCTCTTCTAAGAAAAAACTAACTGAAGTGAGCACTGGAGTGTGTCACTTGCTTTATGCCCTTTGACAAAGTTCTAACGATTAGCTAATTGCAGTGAGCTATGGGCCTTCCAAATAGACCGTGCGAAGCATATAACATGTGAAGCATATATATACATGTGAAGCATATACATGTGAAGCATATATATATCATGTGAAGCATATATATACATGTGAAGCATATATATATCATGTGAAGCATATATATATCATGTGAAGCATATATATATATCATGTGAAGCATATACATGTGAAGCATATACATGTGAAGCATATATATATAATGTGAAGCATATACATGTGAAGCATATACATGTGAAGCATATATATATCATGTGAAGCATATACATGTGAAGCATATACATGTGAAGCATATATATATCATGTGAAGCATATACATGTGAAGCATATACATGTGAAGCATATATATATCATGTGAAGCATATACATGTGAAGCATATACATGTGAAGCATATATATATCATGTGAAGCATATATATATCATGTGAAGCATATACATGTGAAGCACAGGGAGGGAGGGACCGGCGTCGG
The DNA here is from genome assembly GCA_036346575.1 of Dendrocalamus sinicus. Taxonomy (NCBI): domain Eukaryota; kingdom Viridiplantae; phylum Streptophyta; class Magnoliopsida; order Poales; family Poaceae; genus Dendrocalamus; species Dendrocalamus sinicus. The sequence continues at coordinate 1,187,267 of CM070657.1, read as the reverse complement.
GCGGGAGCGGCGGCGTCGGGAGCGGCGGCGTCGGGAGGGAGGGACCGGCGTCGGGCGGGACCGCCGGCTCTGGAGGGACCGGCGTCGGAGGAGCGGCGGCGTCGGGAGGAGGGACCGGCGTCGGGGACCGCCGGCCGGGAGGAGGGACCGGCGTCGGGAGGACCGGCGTCGGGAGGGACCGCGGCCGGGAGGAGCGGCGTCGGGAGGGACCGGCGGCCGGGAGGGACCGGCGGCGTCGGGAGGGAAGCGGCGGTGGGAGGAGCAAAACCTAGCTAGCGAGGCGCTGCGAGTGGAGACAAGAGAGCTGCGCGAGCGGACTCCGCGAACCTAGCGCGGGTATTTAAAGATGATCTATCACGAGCGGTTCTATAAATATAACCGTTTGTGATATGCATTATCATGAGCGGTTCTATCTATAGAACCGTTTGTGATAAAATTATCGCGACGGTTATATCTATAGAACCGTGCGTGATAATTCTATCACAAACGGTTCTATAGATAGAACCGTCTGTGATAATGATATCACAAACGGTTATATTTATAGAACCGTCTGTGATAGATCATCTTTAAATACCCGCGCTAGGTCTGCGGAGTCCGCTCTGCCGCAGTCTCTTGTCTCCACTCTGCAGCGCCCCTGCTAGCTAGGTTTTGCTCCCTCCCACCCCTGCTACCCATATTATCACAGACGGTTATATCGATAGAACCGGTTGTGATGTGTTATCACGAGCGGTTTCTTTTGATAAACCGCTGTGATAGTTCACTATAAATACCCGCACTAGCTAGGTTCCTATGTCATTTATGAAAACGCAAGCATAACCATAAATATAACTATTTCTTAATTCCTTAGTCATTTTACAATTACGATTGCATGGGTTCCTTAGTCATTTTACAATTACAATGGAACATACATACATTTATGAAAAACACAAGCATAACCTATATCATTTATTACACTTTGGCTATATCATTTTAAATAAAGCCCTTCATGATGATCGATACGCATATAGCTTGCTTCATCGCCTTGTTCTTCATCGAGCTCGATGTCGTCTCCGAATGGAGGTAAATCATCAAATTGATTGTACTCTTCCTCATCCACAACATTCTCAACCCCGACAATCCTTCTTTTTCCTGAAGAACTACATGGCGCTTCTTATTTGCCGGTCGGTTACATAAAATACTTGAACAACTTGCCTCGCGAGTACGAATGGTTCGTCTTTGTATCCTACACATTCGAGGTCCACGGTAGTGACGCCGTACTTGTCAACCTTACACCCGTGGGAGTTGGACCCAACGGCACGAAATAGAGGAATTTTGAAAATTACGTAGTCAAGCTCCCAAATCTCCTCTACAAGCCCGTAGTACGAGCTTGGGCCAGCGGTTCTGCCGTGCGAATCATAGGCATCTATGCGGACACCGAGTTACGCTCGTGCTCTTTCTATCTTGATCATTTGTATAAAATGTGTAGCCATTAATGTCGTATCCTTGCCATGTCACAATTGTAAATTTTGGCCCTTTTGCCAACCATTGTAGTGTTTCATTTGACGACCTCCTAGTCAATTGCGCCTTCAACCATTCGTTGAACCGACGGTTGTGTTGTCTCGTGATCCAAACTTCGATCGGCTTTGCATTCTCCGACGTAGCATGTCCTTGTGCTCTTCAATATATGGGGTCACTTCAGTCATGTGTTGTAAAACCATGAAATGGGCTTGAGCATACGTATTTTGATCCGGGTTATTGCTTTCCTCCCGATAGTCCCTATACCCTCTAACCTCCCTCGTGACGAGATAGAGGTACACCTATCGGCTCTACCGAGCCATGTAGCCGATCAGAAATTCAATGACCTCTTCGTTGTATAACCTTCGATGATGCTACCCTCCTGGTCGAGATCGATTGCGTACATAGGACTTCAAAATTCCCATGTACCTCTCGAAGGGTACATATGACGTAGAAATACGGGGCCACATATTTTTATCTCTTTCACAAGGTGGACAATGAGATGGACCATGATATCAAAAATGATGGAGGGAAATACATCTCTAGATGACATAGAGTTGTCACCACCTCGGTTTGCAGAGCATCTAGTCCATCCGGATCAATGACCTTACGAGCAATTGCGTTGAAGAAATAACATAGCCTTATGATTGTCACTCGAACCTTGTTCGCAAAATACTTCTAATTGCAACAGTAGCATTTGAGTCATTAGCACATGACGATCGTGAGACTTCATGCCAATTAATTTCAAATGTTCCATGGAAACAAGTTTCTTCATGCTTGTCGAGTGACCGGATGGAACTTTCACACCATTTAAGGACCGCACAATTCAGTTCTCTCGGACTTAGACAGAGTGTAACATCTTTGGGGAAGGTACGTCCGCCTTTATCGGTCTCTATCGGTGCTAACTCGGTCCCGATGTTCATAGCGACCAAGTCACGCCTTGCGTTAACACCATCCTTTGTTTTGTCGGAATGTTCAAGAAGAGACCAATCAAACTGTCACATACATTCTTCTCTACGTGCATGACATCGATGCAATTGCGAACTTCTAAGTGCTCCCAATAAGGCAAGTCCCAAAATATTGACCTCTTTTTCCACATGTTCTTCCTCAATTTACGTCCCTTTCCAAACACAACATTTATATCCTTAACCATATCATACACCTCTTTCCCGCTAAAAGGTCTTGGTACTGAGTCATCCTCTTTTTTTCCGTCAAATTGTTTCTTCATCTTGCGATATGGGTGATACTTTGGAAGGAACCTACGGTGACGCATGTACACAGTTTTTCGGGAGTTGTTCAACCACACACTCTCCGTATAATCTAAGCAGTGCGGACACGCTTTGGCTCCTTTTATACTAAACCCTGACAGGTTACCAAGGGCAGGAAAATCATTAATGGTGCAGAACAACATGGCCCGTAGAGTGAAGTTCTCTCGTTTGTCCGCATCCCATACATGTACCCCTTCATTCCACAAGTTGCAAGATCTTCCACCAATGGGGCTAGGAACACATCAATATCGTTGCGAGTTGCTTCGCCCTTGGATAAGTAGTGACATCAAAATATATTTCCGCTTCATACACGACCAAGGAGGAAGGTTGTACATGCACGCAGTCACGGGCAGTGCTATGTCGATCGCTCATGTTACCAAAAGGATTCATTCCATCTGTACTCAACCCAAACCTTATATTTCTCGGTTCCACACCGAAATCTACAAACATCCTATCGATGTTCCTCCACCGCGTAATCAGCAACATGTCTTATCATTCCGTCTTTCTTACGCCGCTCGCGGTGCGCATCAATCTTGCATCCTTGCGGTTTGCAAATAAACGCTTCAAACGGGGATTACAGGAAGATACCACATCACCTTTGCGGAGGTCCTTGCTTCACCTCGATGCCCTTCCCATCATCGAGTCATTTTACGTTTGTATCGGGATGCTTTGCACACCGGACAAACATGTAAGCTAGCATACTCTTTACTGATGCAGATACAATCATTCCGACATGCATGTATTCTTTCTACTTCCATTCCTAATGGACAAAGAATCTTCTTGGCTTGGTAGGTGGTTCTCGCAACACATTTCCGTTGGAAGCATGTCCACTAGGAGACCTAATAATGCCGTGAAACTCTTGTCGGACCAACCATTGCTTGCCTTCAATTTTAATAGTTCTAGAACCGATGACAACCTCGTGTATTGCGGCTTGCGGCCGGGAACAAAGGTTTCTCCGAGTCCTCCATCAAGCCCTCGAATTTACCAAACTCTCTCACTATAGTTCCTTCGCATCACGTAACATCGATCCAGTTGTCATCCTGCGACCTATCCTCATGATCCAGTTGTCATCCTGCGACCTATCCTCATGATCCAGTTGTCATCCTGCGACCTTTCCTCATGATCGAAAGAACAGTCCACAACCGGCATATCGTTGCCTCCTCGACTATGTCATAACTACCTTCTTGTGTACTCTTCTCTTCACCGTGGATCGGTCCAACATTTGTACCCTTTTCAAATCCTTCAATCAAGTGAGCTTCAATCTGTACTGAGTTGCTAAACATCTTGAGATTATCACAATCAATACATGGGCAATACATATATTTCATCCCCTTCTTCAACATATCCACTTCGGCGCCCTTCTAAAGGCGAACACGCCATAATGTACTCTTCACGCACACGGTTCTCAATATACATCCACTTGGTCCATCTATGCTACACAAGTGAAAAATGGGTGTCAAAAATGATTATTACCTCTACTACTAACCTCGATCGATCACTAAGAATGTTAAGTAATTGAATACTAATCTCGATCGATCACTAAGAATGTTAAGTAATTGAGTATGCTAACCTCGATCGATCAATAAGAAGACGGTGATATTTTTCACCCCCAACTCCCTAAAGCCGCCGCCTTGCTCCACCGATGCAACGCAATGAAGACAGATCGTGTCGACATCCTTCAAGCAAGTACGCCAAGTAATTAATACTGCGAGAATATCACGCACGGTTCCAACTACAAACGGTGCGTGAAAATTAATATCACATACGGTTCGTCTTAATACCCGTCTGCGAATTATCACCGCGGTTATTAATAACCGCTCGAGATAGTCTCGTTATCACGAGCGGTTCGTAACACGCAACCGCTCGTGATGTACATAATATCGCGCAGCGGTTCTAAATATAAACCGCTCGTGATTTATGCGTATCACGCACGGTTTGTGTATAGAACCGCTCGTGATAGTCCTTCCTGCACGTTTACATTACAAACCGCTCGCGTGATAGTTACACGGGATGAATCGCTTGCCAGCGCATGATCGCCAACTCGAAGCATATATAGCATAGCATTCGAGGCACATCCGAGGCTCGCTTCTTGTGTCTTGAGGAATGCCAGAGCTGGTCTTGGATGTGGCCGCCACATCGAAGACCGATGTGGCCGCCACATCGAAGACCAGCTCTTGGCATTCCTCAAGACACACCGCAGCCTCGGATGTGCCTCGAATGCTATGCTATATATGCTTCGAGTTCGCGATCATGATCCGACAAACAGTTCATCTTTCCCGACAAAATTCAAGGCAATCTTATTACAATAGTGCAAAGAAAAGACATTACAGTTCTTGGTTGAGTGGTCGAGGAACATGCAAATACAGAGGCAAGCACAAAAACTCAACAACACATTCAGATCGATCTATTACAGGATAACAAGCTAACAAACCCTTCGTGGCACGACGGTTCACACTAAACTAGACACACTTACGGCAAGAGTGTGTTGTTTAGTATGAACCGGGCGTGCGCGATGGAGGTGCTAGCTCACGGCGGAGGAGATGCATGCAGAAGCTAGCTAGTGTGGATGAACTCACGCGTGACTAGTACCGGTGGAAAGGTTGATGGGAGATATTAATAAGGGCCCGCCGTGGAGGAACTGGTGCCACCATTCGATGTGGAGAGAATAGACGGTGAGATCGAAATCACGTGTATACGCCAATTATTGGTGACATGTGATTATTACACACCAATTATCGGTGACATGGGATTATTACGACGGTTCTTAAACGGAACCGTCGTGTTATCTCGATTGGTATAGACGGTTCGTATTAAGAACCGTCGTGATGTCTCAATTATCACCAGACGGTTCATGTTATTAACGGTCTATGAAATTATCACAGACGGTTTTTAATGAAAAACCGTCTGTCATAAGCTTCATACCAGAATTGTTTCGCGCGTGTTTCGATGCCAGAACGCTTCGTGTTTCGATCGTCTTACGTCTCTCGATCGTTATACGAAGCGTCTATATCATTAATGTTTGGGTATACGAACCGTTTGTGCTAAAGGTTAAATATGCGCTCCTAATCCATGGTCTCTTCTACGCACGCACAATACAATATACAATACAACATGGCTTCTACTCATCGTTCTTGTGATCATCTCCTTCCTCTCATCTGCTCATCACGAATTGTTCGTAGGAACCTTACAGCGCGCCGACAATTTGCATCCGGAGCGACTTCTCGCACCCGCCTGCTCTCCTTCCCGACTTTCTTGCATCCGTCTGCTTGACTGATCCTCCGCCGTCGACGGAGGCGTCTCGCCGCCGCTCAAGAAAGGGAAACGGCCCACCCCGGTTCTTCTCCACAATGTGCGCAATGCGGAAGAAGCTCTACTCGCATTGCACGGTCGATGGATAGCCTTGCCGCTCATGCGAAACGGCAGATTGTGAGGAATGTTTTAATGCTATCCTATACGAAATGATGGATGTCGCGATCATTTGCCCAGCCGCACGAGGAAGTGCAGAGGACAAGGGCAATCTTAACGTGCTCGAGAATTCAGCACGATCCTCCAAGTCCCAAAGTCGAAGAAGAAGCGTCTGAAGCCCAAAAGAATACAATGGGAAACTCTGTACTGCGACTTTTGTAATAAATTTGCCTCTAATTGAAATTAATAAATTTGCCTTTAATTTGTGATCTCTTGTCTCGTAGTTACGTAGTTAAGTTATTAGAAGCAATGTGTACTTATATATTAACCTCGATCTAGAATATGACAGAGAAAGGGACATCACAAATGGTTCTTGTGAAAACCGTCGTGAAAATTCCCAGACACGAGCGGTTTTAATAAAAATCGTGCGTGATAATCTAGATTATCACGCACGGTTTTAATAAAACCGCTCAGGATATTCGATATCACGCACGGTTCGCAGGTAAGAACCGCTGCGTGATACTCCTTTTCCCGCCACAAATACGGCGAGGCGGCCTTCAAATTAAAACCGTCGTAATAGTTTCCATTACAGACGGTTTCACAAAACCGTCTGTGATTTGCCGTCTACTATTAGCCTTTCTGTAGTAGTGAACTACCAAACAAGGAGGATGTAGGAGCATTTCCATATCACCAATTTTAGGAAGATCAAAATGGAAAGATATGTGTTACCAGGCTAATGATTTGTAAAGCCACGCAATAAGAATGAGAAGGTTTCAGAAGCAGCCATCTAATTGAAATATTTTCATAAAAGACATCAGAACAAGTAGCAACAGGTGCACCTCCTTCTGATCTAATACTAGTAGCTACTCAAAATTTTCCTTTTGGGAAGTAATGAAGCAAACCTCAAAAGCACTCATGCTCTAGAAACTCTAAAAAATCATGACTACATTACTAATCAGTTCACAACACACCATACCAGTTATTGATTGTATATACTATCTATTAGAGAGTTACAATATCAAGTGATGTACATGATGAAATTGTCTTATTGTCCTACTATAGAGTGTGCCTCACAGTAACTGTCAACCCATACACAGAGTACATGAGACATATGTATACCCTCCCCAAAAAAATCATCACAGAAACATAACCTGAGGTGTTACACAGGCCACAGAACAGACCTATCTCCTATGTACAAGACTTGTGTTTCAGGCATGGCTCCCTCCTTTGGTGCTACTGAGGCTGGAGAGTAGGTAGAGGCAACCTGAAGAGAGGAAAATCGATGCGGCGAAGCATAAGAGGTCAGCACACGATGTGATGGTCACCCTCTTGCTCTTCTCAAAGATGCCAACCAGTAGAACCATGACGATGACATGACCCAGCTTCGTCTTGAGGTCATTCACCGACTGGATTTCCAGCCACTTGGGCCGTTCCTACACAGACAGTATCAGAGATATCAAGACACTGAAATTGACCCCATTGCCTCATGATCATTGAGAGGGATGTGCGCGCGAACCAACCGGAAGTCTGAACAAGCCAAAGAGATTAGAGCCATAGGAGGATTGTTTTGCAATGTCCATGTTGCTGATGAACAGCTCGTACAGGCCCGTCCCGAAGACAAACATGACCGTTCCAATGAGATACATATCTAAGGCGAAACAAATAATGTGCAACAGTTAGCCATTATTGCATATCTCAACTGATGGCATATGTAATCCCTCTAGCATGCATGTAGCGACGGTGCAAATCTTGTGCCACAGTTATGCCGCTGTGTTAAAAATTGTACTTTCGCAACATGGATTTGAAGACACAAGTGGCTAATTGTGCATGAGTAGAGTAGAGAGTAAGCATGAGGTGAGTCCGTTTGGTTACCAATGGCTTCAACCAGCATCAAAATGACCTTCCCACGGCCGTGCAGGTTGTACTCCATGAAGGCGTCCATCACATAAACGCAGCCCTGCAGAGTCCTCCCACGCTCCAGTTAACAAATCGGAAGGAACAAATCAAACTTGAGAGGGGTTCATGAACCAATTCAAGCAAGCAAAGCAGGAAAGCACCTTGAGGAAGCAGGGGACGGATCCGGCGAGCGATCCGGCGATGGCGATGAAGGTCATGAAGCGGCAGGCGTAGATGGCCTTCTCGATCTGCGCCTCCACGTCCGAGCCGTACCCCACGCCGGGCAGCCCGACCGGGCGGAACTGCACGCCGCCGTGGTGGTGCTCCGAGTGCAGCGCGCTCGCCGCGGCGGCCGCGTGGGGGTTCGACGCCCCACCAACCCTCACACCGCGCGGCCGCGCCCCCGACCTCGGCCGCCACGCCCAGCCGCCGCATCCCGCGCCGACCAAAACCTCGGCCGCCGCCGCCACTCCTGAACCGAAAGGTCGGGGCCTCATGATTGCCACTTCCTTCCGCCGCGCGCGGTTTGGTGGTTAAGTAGGCGGCGGGACGGGAGAGCATCGCAACTCACAAGTGGGGCGCCACGTTCGGTGCACCGTGCGGGTGTGGACACCGACGGCGACGGTTCGTCGGGTTGCGGCCAACGAGTCCACGTGGCGGAGGAGGGGAGCCAGCCCCCGTTGCCAGTTCCGTGCTTCCTCCCTGCCGGTGGTGACAGCGACGGAGATAATTCCGTGTGAATGATGGCCGATGAAGTCAGCTCAGCTGGTGACCTGGCCTCGTGCCGTCCTCCTCTTCGCCGGCGAGCCCCGGCCATTCCTTCCGCCGCAACTCACAGCGCCACACGACAGTATGACACGTCACGGCTCGTGACTCGTGACTGATTGATTTGATTGGGCTTTTGACTCTTGCGCCAAGACGACGAGACGTGTGGGCTTTCAGGCCCAATAAAGTTTAATCGCGCTATTGCTGTGCTTCTTTCGTAGCCTAGTACAGTTAGGCCACGTACATTCAGAAAAAAAAAATCCGGCCCATCCAAAAGGGAAAGGATGCAAACAAACACAGTTCACAGCCACAGACACACGGTTCATCGATTGTGAGGGAGATAGCATGTTCATCGACTAAAGACTTGATGGTGATATATTTTCTGTCTACAATCTTCAACGTAAAAGTTGGATACTTATATACTTATTCGTTGAGTTAGTAATTAGGATTTTTCAAAAGAAAAAAATAAGACAGAACACATTGACGAAAGTATGAAATATGTTAAGATGTACAAATTAACAAGGGACCCGAAAAAATGAATTACAAATGTACTTGTCGCGCTAAATTGAGGTATTGCAGCTGCGTATTATACGTACAAGTATATGTATCGCCGCTAAGTACGCGTTGAATGTCGTTGATACAACGGACGGACGAATCATGAATGGCAGAGTATAATAAATAATGGGTGAGCAGAGCAGAGGAGGAGCAGCGTGATGATGAATGATGCTAGCTAGGGCGACTTGGATTTGCAGCGGTTGGGATCGATGGGCAAGGCGGTGCCGTTGCCGGGGAAGTTGAAGTGGAGGCGGCAGGAGATGCGCGTCCAGAACTGGAGAGAGACGAAGATGCCCACCTTCCAGCTTGTGCGCGCCTTGCCGAGCAGGTCGAGCGGCACCGCCGCGGCCTTGAGCGACGCGTCCATGGATTGCATCCCGGCGGGGTCCAGCGGCCGCATCTCGGACACCACGTTGTACTGCAGCGGCACCGAGCTCTCCCGCCCCACCGCGAACGGCGCGGCCCGCAGGCGCGCCACGGCGGCGCCATGGAACCGCAGGGCGAGGTCGACGCGGGAGAAGGACGCGTCCGTCTTGGAGTTGGTGTTCCTGGCCAGGATGGTGATGGACACCTCCAGGTACTCGATGGTGCCGTCCTGCACGTAATCGAGCCGCCCCAGCTGCGCGTCGGCGACCACCAGATACGGCATCTTGGGCTTGTAGAGGAGGTACACGGCGAACACCGTCACGCCGGTCACGATCACGCCGATGGCCAGCAGCGTGCAAAGGATCACCAGCGCCCACACCCACCCGGGGCTCTTGTGCTCGTCGCCGCCCCGGATCAAGGGCCACGTCTTCCACTCATGACGGTGCTCGGCCGCCATCGGTCTCTCCTCCGTCCTCCCCCGCTCTCTCATCTCCGTCGATCTCTGCATCCTCTCCTGCTGCTCTCTCATCTCTGCGACCAGCGAGAGGCCGCGCGCGCGGGAATCGGGTTAATGCCGGAGGAGTGGAGTGGCATTAAGGGAATGGAGTTGGATGGTAGGGTTAAAGTTGGGGATGAGAGGAGGGGATAGGGGAAGGGAAGGACTCGGTATCTTCTTTGCTCTCTCTCGCGGCTTCCTTTTTGGAGTTTGCGTGCTCCAGGTACTTCATGCTTGCTTTACCTGGCTTTAGAACTCAGCTCTAGTAGTATTAAGGTGTCGCTTATTTAAGCTGAAAAAAGTGATTTATGATTAAAAGTTTATTGTAGCTGATGGTAAATTATTTGGTGTAATTAAATTTTTTTAAAAAAAAAAAAAATAGATTAGCCCATCACAGACAATACAAAAATACAGGAAAAAAGAACAAAAAAAGCGCCAAAAAGTCATAAAATGACGAAATTTAGAAATAGTGAAAAATAAACTAGAAAACAGAACCTTAGGCCAAAATAAGTAGGACCTAAATCATCACAGATTGTACTCCTCTAGATCACTTCACTGAAACATGTTTTTGGACATCTACACATCCCAAAATATAATTTTGACTACTAATTTTTAGTGTAACATATTTACATAATCCAATAAATTTATAATATTATAAAAGTACTTTTCGAGACGAATCTACATATACGATTTTATATATTAAATCTAAATATTTTGAAATATACCTATAGCTAAAGTTTTAAAATTTTAAACATGCCTATCCCAAACGGCGTGCTTTCGTGAAGCTGAGGGGGTACTCCGTATTCACAGTCACACATCATCGGATCTGGGCCCTACATTTTGTCGGCTTGTGAGACATGAAAGTTTTGATGAGCTGGGCTCTCTCATCTGGTTGATCTGGAACAGATTGGATTTGCAATAGCGTGGTTTAATTTTGCATACGGGTTCGTTGTTGCGTGGCCGGTCAATGGAAGCCGGCCCAAACACTGTCAGTCCAAAAATGCTCACTTCTGCTTTGTTGTGTGACTTTGCTCGTAATCCTATTTTGTTGCAGTATTCAACTAAAGTAACCTATTAGAGCATGTCAATGCGGATGCTTAGAGAGATGCTTAGTAATAAAAAACTGATTTTTCTTGCCATATAGGATAGATAAAGTGCTTATTTTGAAGCATCGATGCTTAAATAAGCACCGGTGCTTAGTAGATGCTTATGTGTATAACTATATCTATTAATAGATAATATAGTATCTAAGCACCTATGGAAGAGATGCTTGCATTGGAGGAAATAACTTTTGTATGGATGCTTGATGATGTGGCTATATTTTTCTCTTTAAACACTCATATATAAATATCTTGTATTGTACATGCTCTTAATCTTCAGTCTGAGACTAGCTAGCCAGGAATCTACTGTGAGAACTGCCATCCGAGAAGGCCTTTTTGGCAAAACAAAAAAAAAGTGTTGCTTTTGTCAGCAAAGATGGAGGCATCTGTCACTGCGCGCACCGTCAGGAAAAGGAGGATGGCAGGGGGCGAATCTATCGCCGGACGTGAGCCTGTGTAAGAAGGAAAAGCAGCAAAGATGACGGCACATTTACCAATCTTGATCGCAGCATTCGTGTAGGACCCAGCCCCATGCGTCACGCATTGTCGAAGAATCATCGGGTCAATTTGTAGCGGCAGCGGATGACTGGTAGCAGTAGCACACTAGCACTGGATGATTTGTATCGTCACTCGTCAGGCCAGTCGTGCGAAAAATTCTATTGTGTAACTGGTGCACAATAGAGTTTGTGTAACAAGCGAACGAGGCGACGACACGTGGAAAAGATACAGTAACATTTATTTTTAAAATATTTTTTCGTACAGTCCGGCACTGTAGCACTAATTTCAAATATTATTTTTGTACGGGCTATAGTACTGCTACAGTGTACCAATACCACGTGTTGCCGTCTCATTCGCTTGTTATACAAACTCTCTTGTATACCAGTTATACAATAGAATTTTTCCGTTCGTGGCCGGTGCTGGACCCATGCGCCATCACCTCTAGCTAGCTGCTGTTGCCATGGCCGTGCATGGTACGGCCACTGGCCAAGTTTGCAGCAGAGCGCCGGTCGTTGAGGGTGAGGAGATTGTCCATTGTTCTGCGTTCAGTTGAGGGCGGAGCCACACCTCGGTAATGTATGAAAAAATATATAGTATATAATTCAGATAAATTTAGTTTAGTCTAGATAATATTTTTATAATCTAATCCAGATAGTTTATATTATTCTACCACTGAGCCCAGAGTGTAACTAAATCCTGACTCTGCCACTCCGTAGGGAACAGGGACTACGGCTACGTAGGGCTTGTTTATTTTTCTTTTGTGTTTTTTTTTGTGGTTTTTGCCTCGGAGAAGTCGAAACAAATTAGACGACTTTTGTGAGCGATTTGTCAAAACTGCTTCTCAAAACAACTTTGTGAGTTTAAAATCGTGTGTACTATCTGTGTCGACGTCTCCATTATCTGTCGTCGTCTCAAAAAGTACATACAAAAATCAACAGCAGCTATCCGTGACAGCTTAAAAGAACGGGACATTAACCAGTTACCAGAACGCTACAGCCACAACCCGTGAGGCCGTGAACAACAATCCTACCATGATCCAGAACACATGAGACCAAAAACCCGAATCTGTTTACCGGCATGCAATGCAGCCGCTCGTGATGGATCGTATATGTCGGTCATCCTGTTCAAGTCTGAACATTCATCCGTCGATCACAGATCGAGCGAGCGGCATGCCGCGCGCCCAGGCCCTCGCTTGACATGCCATGTGACGCGCGCGCAATGGGGAAATAATTGATATTCGGTGCCGATTCGCCGGCCGACCAATCGTCGCGTGTACGTATGCGGCGGATCGCCGAGGCCTGATCTCCCGCCCCCACCACGCACCGTTGTCACCGTTTGCTCGCCCTCACCCGTGCTGTGCAACGGATCATGATTCGTCCTGGATGCAGTGCAGTCCGTCCATGCCGACCAAGGACAACCTTAGCAACGCCGACGACGTGAGGCCGCTCACTGGCCGGCGGGCCGGGACGATGTTCCCGTGAACGGCGTTCTTGTTGCCGCCAGTCTCTTGGCTTGGCTGGCTGGCCCCCAACACCAACAGCCCGCGTGACTGGATCTTGGAGCCTTGCGTTTATGCCTGCCGAAACGCATCAACCAGCTCGCGCGTTCCAGCTGCTCGTGTGCAGAGGCTTCCAAGGCTAGCTTTAGCTATAAGAGCTCGTGTGTGCGCGTGTGAGGCCGTGAGACGCGCAGCGTGAGGTGAAGAAAGAGATCGCAGCCGCCTCTGGTTCGCTTGGTGCAGGTCGGGAAACGCGCGCCGCCTCATGAAAAATGGCGTTTGCCTGATCGGCGATCGATACGAGTAGCTGACCTGCATGGGTGTGCGTATCCCGCTTTGCACCAACCGAATCGGAGCCGGCGACGCGATGCATCGTCCGTCCGTCCGTCCGGCGGGCTTCTCCGTGTTCGGTCGATCGACTCTCTCCGGCTAAGCTCTCTCGATCGATTCATCTTTCAGGTATCTATGTACGTTGCATGGGTTTGATTTGGAGGGAGTATATACATTCTTTCAGTTTCGGACCCTGAATATATGTTCAGTTCAGTTAAAGTTCTTTTTTTCTTTTCCTGAGGGAGTTCAGCTAAGGTTTTGTTGCAACTGATAGGTGTTTCTCTTACTAATTCTTAGTATTACTCCACTTATCTTTGGATCGCGTACTTGATCTGAATTTCCGTTGCCTTTCCGTTTTTTGGGGGATGAATTGAAATGGAATATGGACCAGAGCAACTCGGTAAGTTGGTAATGCTTCTCGCTGCCCATAATATCCTGTGTCCAGTAGTATATGTCAGTGTTCAATCCAGATAAGAGTAGTAAGTGAAGGTTTTGTTTTGTTTTTTTCAGCAGAGTGGCTGTGGTTTCATCTTGTTGCAAGATCCTACCTTATCAACCTATCTTCTCCCAGTGAGTGCATGGCTTGCTTCAACCACCTAGGAGCTTCTGGAGGGATGGTTGTGGTCTATTTTGTTCAGTTTGGTTCCCCGTTCAAATAAAAATCAGCTTGACTATTCCTGCCCATATTTCAACACAATCATGCATCAAATAAATATACCTAGCAACCTATTTTCATTTCTAAATCAACTTATGCAAAATGGTTACTTATGATTGTTAACATTGGATTGAATAGCTTGGCTTTATATGTTGGTCAATTTTATTTTGGCTAAGCAGCGTGGGGCTACAATCTCCCACATGCACTCGTCCATGCACACCTGTACATGAACCGCACTTTTGGGTGGGTCCTGCTGATCTTTGCGCTGAGTTCTCACAACACGTGTGAGAACATGGTGGACACTTTTGGTTCTCAATTTGCCCCTGCACATAGCTATGTGTAGGGCACCCTGCAGCTGAGCCAAACTCTACATTTCGTTGCTTATGATTAGGATTCACTAATTACACATTCAAATTGTATAGATAGAGCATGTTCGTGCATTATATATATGAGTATTGCTATACAACATTCGACTGTTTTTGAGGATAAAAACAGTCAGATTGATCTGGGACGTTAGATCTCCATCCAACGGATCCACCCATACAAGTCCCCTCCAAAAAAAATAACCCCCTTCAAAAAAATGATCTAGGGCGTTGGATCTCCATCTAACGGCTCAAAATCTGATCATTTTTGTTCTCAAAAACAGTCGAATATTGTATAAACACTCCCTATATATATCACTCACAGACAAATTGAGTACTAGAGCAAAACATAACCAACAGAATAACCCATGGTGCGTAAACAATGCACTTATGACGATTGATCGATGCACGTCGTTGTAGCGTACTGCTTTTGCATGTGCTATACACCATGTCGCCAGCGTATGCGCGCGCGCGCGCCTAGAGCTTGGCGGTGAGGCCTTCCACCTCGAGCTGGAACTTCTCCATGGCGTCCTTGGGCAGGCAGACGGGCACCACCGTGCCCTCCTCCCCCATGCTGTTCCTGGACCGCGAGAAATAGTTGGTCACGCCGGGGAGCGGCCCCTCGCCGCCCTTCGCCGGGCCGCCGTAGACGGCCTCCCCCCACCCGAAGTCCACGCTCTTGAACCCGGCGTGGCTCACGTCCGACACGATGTACGTCCGCGACAGCGCGAACGGCGGCCGCCCCCTCAGCACCATCAGGTCCGCCACCGACTTCAGGTAGTCGTACGTCACGGCGGACTTGGCCTTCTTCACCAGCTCCAGCGTGTACCCGAGGTCCCCGCCGCAGAGCTCGCCAGCGGTGGTCGCCGCGACGGAGAAGGCGAACGCGTTCCCGTAGAAGCCCTCCGGGAGCGGGATGCCGGCGCGGCCGCAGGCATTCACGATGAAGGACAGCCGCACCTCCTCGTCGGCCGCGTACCCGAGCGAGGCCGTGCGGCTGCGCCAGATGCAAGCGGCCACGAGCTCGAAACGGGAGCAGCTCCCGCGCATGTGCGGCGGCGCGCGCTGCCGCAGCCCAGCGATCTCCCGGGGCCCGAAGAAGAACGGGACGCGCGCCATGTCGCCCGGGGGCGTCGACAGCATCCGGTCCGGCCCGCCCGCCGGCTCGCGGTACTCGAGGTGCGGGTACGACGGCCGCGGGGGTGAGCATGATGTCTCAGCTTCAGCGTTTTCACAGGAAAACTCCCTTGTATACCAAGACTCCGCCAACCAGACAAGGTCGCGGAATACCCCCAATGCGTCTTATGAATTAGTAACGCGGAGGCAGCGCAGGCCGCAACTCCCGACAACAGCGAGTCGCGAGCGCGCGCTGCATGGACGCATAGTACCTCGTCCTGCCATCTGCCGCCACCCATCCCGCGTCTAACTCCCCGCTGCCGATACCGCCGCGTCATCACCGGCGCCGTCGTCGTCTGCTGCTCCATCGCCGCGGACCACCACCAAGAGCGGCCGTGGGAGTCCTACAACCGCGACATCCGTTCCCACGCCAGCTCCGACCTCGCCCACTCCCTCCACCTCCTCGCGGACATGCAGGCGGCCGGGATGCGCCCCAGAGGATTCGCCTACGCGCGCCTCATCCGCGTGCTCGCCCGCGCCGGCCGCACGCTCGAGGCCAAAGCGCTCCTCCTCGAGATGAAACGCCTCCGGCTCTGACCGGACGCCGCGCACTACAACGCCCTCCTCGAGGGCCTCCTCGCCAGGGCACACCTCCGCCTCGCCGATCGCCTCCTACTGCAGATGGCCGACGACGGCGTCGAGCAGAACCGGCGAACTTACATGCTCCTGCTGGACACGTGCGCCCGTGCCGGCCGCCTCGAGGACTCGTTGTGGGTGCTCGGCGAGATGAGGCGCCGGGGGATTCGGGTCGACACTGCCGGGTACAGCACGCTGGTACGACTTTACAGGGACAATGGCATGTGGAAGAAGGCCACTGAACTCATCACGGAGATGCTGGAGCTCGGGGTGGAGCTGGATGTTAAGATCTACAACGGCTTGATCGATACACTCGGCAAGTATGGACAGTTACCGGACGCACGCAAGGTGTTCGACAAAATGCGCGCAGAAGGGGTCAAGCCGGATATTGCTACTTGGAATACTTTGATTTGATGGCGTTGTGGGGTTGGGAATATGAAACATGCTCCGTGATTCTTCACCGCAATGCAGGATGAAGTGATGTACCCTGACCCTAAAATCTTTATTACGATCATTGCCTGGTTGGGGGGAGAAGGGGAAGTGGGATGAGATCAGGAAGCTGTTTGATGGCATGAGGAATCGAGGACTCAAGGATAGTGGTGTAGTATACGCAGTTGTGGTTGACATTTATGATCAGTATGGCCATTTTCGTGATGCCCATGAGTTGTGTAACTGCTCTCAAGGCTGAAAGTCTGCAGCTTTTGCCTAGCATCTTTTGTGTCTTGGCCAACACTGATGCTCCGCTCAACAGGTTAGTCTACCTACTGGACATAGGTGAAATCAACTCCGAATAATGGGATGATAGTTGTCAATGTCTTCTTATGCAGACCAATATTTCCTGTCAAAGTAATTGTGTTAATTTTCCAGAACAATAAATCGCAGTCCTGTTCTTTTTCAGTATTAAAACACAGTTCTAGGTCTGGAATAGTGTTTTCCATAAATAATTCACTGGATCTCTAGCCTTTTATTTTTCGTTTACCAGTTCAATGCCATACCTGATGTTAAGTTAAATCAAATTTGCATAATTAAAATTTGTTATATCCAGAAATAAGAATACCCTGTCATACAGTTATATTTTACTCAGTAGATTCTGCATTTTGTGTTTGTCTAAAAACATAAGTGATCTGACTTAATTGAAGTATGATGCCATCTAGTTTAGCGCTTCAGCCAAGCCAAGCTTCTTCAAGATGTAGTATTTGACATTCAGTCTTCTGTTAAGATCGAGTAATTTGCCTTGCTCACTACTGTATAGGTTCATAATGCTTTGTTAGTTTAGTTGCTTTTTTCCTTGAGAAGAAGCTTAATTGGTCCGGAAAACATCAATATCTGCCTTTCCCTATGCATATCTGCCTGTGTGGATCATACTTATCTATCTCTTTTCAGGGTTTGCGTGAACAAACTGTAAATGTTCTTCGATTGATGGAGGCAGAAGGAATTGAGCCGAATCTTGTTATGCTGAATTTGTTAATCAATGCTTTTGGTACTGCTGGAAGGCATTTGGAGGCCCTAGCTGTATTCCAGCATATCAAGGATGGTGTATGTACTTTCTTCCAGCATATCAAGGATGGTGTATGTACTTTCTCCTGAAATGAGATATTTCCAATATTTTATTTTTTCTGGATTCTTGTTTGGGTCTCATGATTTGACTTTATTTGCGCTATCTCTTCCTATCATTACTTTTTTTTATCAGGGTATAAGCCTAGATGTTGGGACTTACACTACACTTATGAAAGCTTTCATGAGAGCAAAAAAATTTGAGAATGTTTGTCCATTGTATTTCTTCTCTTTAGTACTTTAGTAACTAAAATATTTGTGTGATGTAGAAAACACACAACCTTAATTGTTGGTAAAACATACGAAAAGCTCTTGTTTTCAGCTCTTGACTGTAACCGTTTAAAAGGGTTCTTCCTCATAATATGCAACTCCTTCCTTATGGAATCAAGATTTGACTGTCTTGATAAAGACGGTGCTAAAAAATTATCTGTGTAATTGAGATTGTGAAGCATTATAAAAACCTATGTACATGAATAATTTGAGAAGCTGGAAATAATTCTGCTCACTGTCTTGAATAGATATCAGGAGTATATAAGGAAATGGAGCGTGCTGGATGTACCCTGCATAGAAAAGCTAGAGAAATGCTGCATGATGCCTCTGTTATACTGGAACAAAGGGGGCGTAAGTGTTTTGTTGCGCTACCAAAAAAAGTGTTTTATTTGCAGCGGTCCTATTGCTTCTTAAGGATGTATTGGATGATGCATGCTTTGGCAGGTTTTTTGAAGTTGGAACCCCTGCAAGTCTGAAGTTGCTTCTACAGTTCTCCCTCTCATGGCACTAAGATGTCCTTTTTCATGAAGTTGCTCCAACTAGGTTTTTCAATTTGCTTGTAATGTATGTACTGCTGAATCTGATGAAAAAAACTGAAAATAATATCTTGATTATAACAAGAAAGGTTAGACCTCAACTTATATGAAACAAAACAAGGTGTTGTGTAAATGTTCTTTTATCACATGTTCATTTCAAATTTGATGGCGTACTTGGTTTATCCTCAACATAATAGTTGATATTTTCTCTCTCTTTTAAGTGGCAGAACATCAGACAACAGTCACTTTGCACAAACAAAGTTCCAATCCACATGGTGTTGTTTGTGGCACATTACATGTGACAAATTCATGGAATCCAAAGAATCCCGCTCTGGTATTTTACCCATTGGATTCTCTCTGTCGTTGAAAAATACTGGGCCGACAAATCATAGATTGAGATGACGACAGCAATTGCTCCTGGTCTGGTTTGCCACACTCTGGAGTTTTGAGGTTGTACAGAAGGCTGAAAATGATAATATCGTATGCATGTCTGGTTCCATAATGCAGGTATGCACACAAACAGTCCGGCACTATTACATTCATTTACATCGTAGGATCAACCGGTATACGCTTGTCTTTGTACTTGAGTGCAGATTTCGCAGTCAAGGAAACATTTAAACTACTTTCGGGCATCAGGATGAGGAATAATAAAAAAAAGGGGCCTTCAAATCATGGATAATGAGATATGGATATAAAAAATTGTGGAGATGGTGAAATACATGAAAAGTTTGGAAGTTCCTTACATTGCTTTCTTTCTGAATCATATCGATAAAGAAATGTTGCAGAATATTAGGTGTGCTGAGTATTGACTTGTGTGCCACTTGATTCAGCTAAGTACAAGATAGCTTATGCAATCAATCATCCTGTGATATAGACAACTAAGGCAATTAATTTATAATCGATCATTTTCTGTATGCTTCACGGTTTCCATTTCTGTGATCTCTGCCGATAGACTGTAAAGTCAATTTAGGAGCTATCATTTAGGTCTTAAGTGTCACTGCTTCTGTATTTGTTTGGGTATATATGTGATGTACTATATTACAATTTGAATTATCAAGCATCTTGGTGCTGTTCTTTTGAGTACCGAATAGCTTGCGCACCCAACTATCACTGAATTCATAAGCTGCATCGTGCGTGGTGGCATGGGCAATGGTTTGTAGATTTATAGAACAAAAAATCAAACCTTCACAGAAGTAGGTTCTTCATTCCTGCAACTCATCACCTCATTACATATTCAATTCATACATATTTCTTCGTCTATGTCATACAAAAAAAGCAGCAGAATTTGCATCATTTTCTCTGATATAACTCTTTTGTTGTAACTTTAAACATTTTCGTAGTCTGTTCAAGCCAGAGGAAGTAAAGTAGAAGCTATGGAAGGCAGGCAAAGCAATGATTTTGTTCACTTGAGCTCCTCGTCGTCGGCGTCGCTGAGCAAGTCGTCAATGGCAACGGTGTGGGTCATGCGTGCGGATGCCTGCTTGACCCACCGCGCCATCTTGGCGGTCTCCCTGCTGACCTTGACCTGCTCCTCGAGGACCTTCTTGAGCTTGCGCTGCTGCTCCTTGAGCTCCGTGGCCATCCTCCTGTTCTCGTCGCCCCACTCGCTGGCGTCCCCGACGCCGAGAACGTTGTCCAGGTCGCCTCCTCCTTCCGCATGGCTCTTCTTTCTCCTGGTCGGGGTCCTCTGCAGGGACTTCTTGGGGGAGGAGAAGCCGAAGCAGCAAGCCTGGCGTGGCGGCGACGGTGAGTCGTCCCTCCCCCTGTTCCGCTCCCTCAGCGTCGGCCGGCCGCTCCCTGGCCCGAACAGCTGCTCCAGGTCATCCTCCTCCTCCCCTTGAACCGCGGGTACAGTCGCCACGGGAGGATGAGCCTGCGGCGGAGTGTTCTCCTTCTTCTGGGCGTCCTCCGCGTTCTCCGATCGCTGTTCTTGAACCGTCGGGGCAGCCGGTGCAGGCGCAGGAGGGTTCGGCTGCAGCGGGTCGGCGGGATCGGTGTGGTGCGGCGGCGGCGCGGTGGAACTGCGTGCCAAGGTCTTGGCGGGCGCCGCGGCGGTGGGGAGGGACTTGAGCTTGCGGAAGCGCGACTCGAGGTTGGATGGGAGGGCGGAGTCGTCGGCGAGGTGGGCGGTGTTGAGCTTGGCGATGTGCTCCAGCGCGACCAGATCGGCCGCCTCGGCTAGGATGGCGTCCACGGCCGACAGCTTGCCGCCGCCGCCCCTGGAGTAGGCCATGCCGGAGGGTGCCGCGGTATGGGGATTGGGGACGGAGAGGCTGAAAGGGGGAAGGGAGCTACAAGTTAAGCGCGGCCGTTTCCTTCTGTTGTTGGTGGTGCGCGAGCGGAGCGGGGCAGGCAGTTTTGTCACGTCCGGCGCGTGGGGCCGCCTCGGAATCGGATGCCTGCGCTTTTGACCGTTGTGTCCTGGCCTGGGCGCCTGCTCGGCTGGCTCGGCGCCGGCTGCGTGAAAAGGTGGGAGCCGACACGGCCGGGCGCGCCTCCGCTCACCGGTCGTGTGGTGTGGTGACTCGGACACTGCTCCGCCGGCCGTGAGAGCTGGTCGGCCGGTTTGGTTGTCTCACTCTCACCACTGCAGGCTTCGGTCGCCGATTTGCTGCTGATGTGGGCGCGGGCAGGATCGAGATACCAGTATATCAGTGGAAGAATCAATCATCCATGTAAGGGTGATCAGCCGACGATTCATCGTGAAATGATAATGCTACGGAGAACTAAAAAGGGATGTCTGGACTTTAAAACTATAGAGAGAGTGATGTATGACACAAAACTAAAGAGGGGTGTCCGGAGCTTAAAACTATAGAGGGAGTGATATATAACGTATGGTTAATACTCAATCTAGTTCCTCACCCTCAATAAATGTACTCTCTCCTATGGAACCCTAACGGTTATAGCAATAGGAGAGATTATTTACACAACTGTTTCCTTTAGTTCTTTGCTATTAAGTATAAATATGTTTTTTAATATAATCTTAATGTGTCTGATCTGCCTTCTAGTTATATGCATATACACGCATAATGGGGCTTTCACCTGATGAGTCGATTAGGCCAGGGCCCGCTCCCCCAACAACTACTATTGTCCAAATCGATATGACTGTGTAGTTAATGTCCATATGGACATCCATGCAATGCGGCCTGTTTAGTTGGTGTACGTGTTAGCCCAAACGTCCATATTTCTCAAAAAGAGAGGTAAGCCTAATCCATGTCCAGGGGAGGTCCGGAGGACAACGCCTACCGGAGTACATACACATTAGTGCCATCTGCTGGACATATATACACCAAGTACTCCAATATTAAGTTCTCAATGGAAACGAAACTGAAATTTCAAAAGAATTTTGAATTCACATTTGGATTTGGTTTCCTTTGATCCCTAAGCCCAACTTAGCATGAATCTCAGCCCTCCAAGCAATCAATCCTCACTGGCATTGCTTCAACGGGAGATATTAGCCCCACACTGTTCATTACCCGAAAATGATTCACCGCACGTCCCTGTTTTGCCGCCGCCCAACAACTCCCGCTCGCTCTCGTGCCTTCTCACGCTGTCTCACCGTTGCCACACCTACGCCACTTGTCAGAGGATGTATACCCTCTCTCAATACCTTGACCCCGTGTCAGAGCCGCCGGCCACGGCCACCACCACCACGCCGACCTTTCCCACTCTCTCTGCTCTCTCAGCGCTCGTTGCCGACTTGACTTCCTCTGACAACTTTTGACTGCCACATTCCTTCGCCCGAGGTAGCCAGTGCGTCCCCTCTGCCAGCCGCACCGCGCCTCCCTGACCCTTCCCGACCATGCCACGCACCGACCGCCGCCATTGTCGAGCTACTGTGCTGAACCGCCTCTGCTGCTCTATAAAAGCCCCCGAGCCCCTCCATTCGAAGGCATCGACACGTAAGGTCAGACAAACACCCCCGAAGCTCCTGACAGCCTTCCTCATTACCAGTAATCACCAGAATTCTCCAAGGCAAGCTCTAACTCAATTCTACCCCTCCGATCAATCATTTTCCAATTACCTTCGTCTGTAACCTCCTCATGCCCCTAGGAACACCCCCGAGCCATTGCCTTAGCTTCTCGAGCTCCCCTCTTCCCTGCCACTGAGAACCGTCGCACGACCAAAGCACCTCGCTGTGGACAGCCCAACTCTGGCCACCACTGCCCAAATCACCACTTCCCCGAGCTTACTCTAACCCCCAAAGATTTTCAAACACAAATGCTACTGTCTGTTTACCCCGACGCCTTTCAAACATCCTACGCGTGGAAGACCTCACCGCCGGCGAACGCCGACTCCCCTACGACTACCGACGCCAAAAATAGACTCCCCAAATCACCAGGAACCTGACCATAGCCCTAAAAGCCATTACAAAACACCCGAGCCCCGATCGCCCGACATTTCCAGCCGCTCCCTTGCTTCAGCTCCGGCCACTGCTTGAAGTCTTCGACCATCTTATAGTCGGGAGAGACTTCGACCACGCCGTTACAAGTCCTGCGCAACCCTACTCGAACATCGTCTGATGCTTCTAAACCACTTGGTTGTTAAGTCTAAATTTTGTAATAAAGTTGGTTTTTGTTTTTAAACATATGTTGACAATGTTGTATACTTAATTAATGTAACTCATATCTGAACAGTTCTAAATAATCACGAGTGATTTATGACATCTCTAGAAAAAAGAGCGTTGCATCAATAATCAATTCTGTACCAAGTTTTTTTATCTGACCTTGCAACAGCAAACACATGCTATAAAACGAAACCGTGCGAATTTCAAAACAGCTCAATGCCTCGTGTAACGTGGTTCGATGTACTGTCTGGTCTTTTATAATTCAACTTTACTTGCAACTTTAGCGGTTGGGCTTGTGAGGGCCTTCTTTTCAGCCTCCTCATGACTTATATTTTTTTCTTCTAAATAAGTAGATGGGACGAACTTTTTATTATCTTTTTAAAATAATTTATTAACACAATCTTTTAAAGTAATTTATCAATTTATTGGTATTTGATTCATTCATATAAGTAATTATATTAGAGCTAAAAACTATTAACATTACCTATAAGCCATCGGCTATAGGCAAAAAGAATCTACACATATATCCCTTGTACTATGAAGACAGTTTCAAAATAGTGGTACAAGCAAAGCAACCACTCGCCCGGACATGGCTCCGGAGCCGCCCATTCCGTGAAAAGAGGATGAAAAGGAAAGGGAAAGAGCGCACCTACAGATCAGAGACTAGAAGAAAACCCAAAGATGAGAGCTGAAACAAACTTGTGTTGTGTAGGGAAGAAACCTCTTCCCTCTCTCAGGAAGACAGGAGAAGAATGCTGTTTGTGGCGTGCAAATTAAACCCAGATTATGGATTGGATCATATACCCTTCTTTTAGTTGGAAAATTCAGGATTTACCCTCCTCATCTTAATGACATATGAGGTCATCATAAGTCACTGACACATGGGCCAGGAGGGTAAATCATGAATTTCCATCTAAGTGGAGGGTATATAATCAATAAATCCGCCATGTAATGTGGTGGTCTATACGGTGATGCTAACAGCCATTAATTCATTATTGTACTTTAGTCCACTGTAGAAGCTTCCGGACGGCGGCTACAACTATTCATGGGAGAGTTCCTTTTAATTAGACTGATAGTTTTTTATCATAGCGCGAGTGTTTATACGGCCATAACGAATAACGATAAATTAGTTTAAAAAGATGTTAAAAAACCATTCTACTCATTTATTCAGTAAAGTCATAAGCTAAAAAAGCCTACTACTCCTGCTTAATCACTGTATACTGTATCATGTATAGAAGTATAACATAAGGGCTGTATGTATTAGCAAATTACTACTACTCACATCCTGTTCTATTATAATCACTGTATAATACTCTCTCTCTCTCTCTGTCTCCATCGGATTGGACCGCCGGCTGCCACCAGCAACCGCGACTTGGACCCCTTCGTTATATTATTCCACCCCATTTCCGTTCCCAAAGTCGCCCACCTTCGTTAACCTCCTCACCTCCCTCATCACATCAACCTCCAATCCCAACACATCGCCAACCTCAAGCACTCCTCCACCTCGCGTCCCTCTCCTCGTCGTTCCACTTCCACTTCCACTTCCTATCCGAGTCCCAATCCCATCCTTCCCCGTGTACCCGTCATCCTTTGGATTCTCCGCAATATCTTAGTACAAGTCAAACCTTGTAGTTTATTCTTGCTGCCGTTGTTTTCTGTCCAGAGGAGGAACAGCAGGTTACAGGTAGGTGGAGGTGAGGATAATCCGGCCGCCGGCGATGGACGAGGAAGCCGGAGGAGGAGGGGGGGACCAGCGGCAGGCGGTCAACCCGGACTGCCCCAACGCCGCCAACCCCTTCCACCGCTGCGCGGAGTACTGCCCCGTCCCGGTCCCTAGCGCCGCCGTCAAGCCTCCGCCGCCGGCGGGCCGCGCCGCCCAGAACGGGGGCGTGCACAGCGACGGAGAGCTGCAGCCCAGGCCGCGCCGCCGCGACAGGGGCGGCGGCTCCGGGGGCCTACCACTCTACGTCTTCCGTGAGCTTCTCTCTCTCTCTCCCCTTTCCATTCCCTTCCCCCAACCAACTCTTCGTACTTCGTAGTAGTAACGACAAGAGATTGTAGTACATGGTGGCGAGGAGTAATTTACGAACGAAAAATTCGATTTTTATGCATGGGGCAGTGCGCGAAGGCTCGGACGGGGACGGCAAGAAGGTGGACCCCCGGTGCCCCAACGCGGCCAACCCGTTCCACGTCTGCACCGACCACTGCCTCGCCAAGATGGCCGAGGCCAGCCGCTCGTCGGAGGGCGGCAAGTCCCCCATATCCCTCTTCTCCCGCCACTCCCGCCGCTCGTCGTCGTCCTCCGAAGGTTGTTGCTTGCTTCATCACTTGCTACCAATATCCTCTCCTCTCGTATGGACTGGCTGGCAATTTGGGCGATTGGGATTGTTGGTCTATGCGTTTTGTGGTCATAATTTCCGTGTTCCCTTGGTTGGTTGTGGCAGATGGCAGCGTCAAGTCAGGGGGCAGCAAGAAGGCGGATCCAAGGTGCCCGAATGCCGCCAATCCGTTCCATGAATGCGCAGAGTACTGTACTGCCAAGATGAGGGAGGTAGAGCAGCACAAGGGAACCGATAAAAAATCCCCACGCAAGAAAGGTATTATGAACTACTGGGCTTCCTCTATTGATATGGATTGCATGTCTTAATTTGTGGCATTGCAATGGTGTGCTGAATTATCATATGGATTGATGCTGCCAACTGTTTGACAATTCTGGTGGTTCTCATACGAGAAATCAGTTCTCATATGAGAAATCCATGAATTATTAAGAATTTTTCATTTCGCTTGTTTCAATCCATTGTAGAGGGTGCATTTGCATGCATTCTCCCTAAAGATGCATTTTTTCTTGAGAAAATCAGAAATTACCTGATGATACTCAATTGAGGGTTCTTTTTGTACTTTCAATTGGCATTGTCTTAAGTGATGGTTATTGCTACAGGAGGAAAGGAAATTACAGCGATGCCAAATTGGAAGGTGGATCCGAGGTGCCCAAATGCGTCCAACCCATTCCATATATGTGCCCAGTACTGTTTTGATCATTTGAATGAAACGGCACAGAAAGATGCAAGCAAGCCAGGTGTGGTCATTTAGTTATCCTCAAAATGCTAATGGTTTATACATGGGTATGAGGCATTGATGTAAGGTCCAATTGGCAGTTTTATTGATGCCTCACTATCTTTGTGTTTGTTTTTAGACTCAAGGAAAGGCAAGGCTGTTTTGAAAGCAGAGCAGACAGGAGAAATCAATCCTGATTGCGTCAACGCATCCAACCCCTACCACAAGTGTGGGGAATATTGTAAGAGAAAGAGTGATATGTAGATAAGGTAATGTACATGCAGTAGTCTCTTCTATTGTGAAAGAGTCATTCATCATTTGTGTAAATTGAAGTTATCTTAACAAAGCAAATGCTTCAGTTGGATGCGCATATCAATTAACCAAACATATTTTATTTAACATGGGCAGCATTTGATCAAGCTAAAATTTAGTTGTTGTAAATTTCAACTTGTGAAGTCCTTTTGACTGGGTTCACCCTTCATTCAAGACCCTGGTTGGTTAAAATTGAGTAGTTGTAAAATGTCAACTAGACAAATTTCTTTTGACCGAGTCCATATTTTCATTTAGGACCAACTTCTCATCTTTCAATCAGCTGCTAAATTAATGTTGCAAACCTAGTAACTCAAGGAATGCACTTACGACCTAGCCATGGGCAAATCAGCTTTCACACTCCCCAAAAGACCATGAAGTATCTCACAGTCCTTATTTGCAATTTTCTTTTAGAGGCTGAATAGAAATGCATATTCCACAATCCATATGCATTCATCTAGTCCTAGTTAAGTCATGGTTTAGATGATGATGTCATAAAAAAAGTTGTTTAAGATACACCCCTATCTTTTCATGCTTAGTACATAAAAAGAACTTGTTTGTTGGATTGCATGTCTTGTAGATTTCCTTGTCAAATACTTGAACTCGGAAGAGTTGTGCTATTGCGCCAAACACCTAAGACCCAAGATCACAATTGAGGCTTACAAATGGCTGCTGCTGTCTAGTTCATTATCCCATATGATCAACTAGTAGATATGTCTCCTAACACAGCAAGACTATCTTGGAGAGGAAGCTATTGCACAATTCTTTGTGTTGAATAATTTGAAGTTTCTACAACAGTCAAAAACAGTGTTAGATCTAATCTTGACTTAAGAGTCCTAGCGTAATGGAGTTCGATTTCATCTGTAGTTCGAATTGAAGTAGCGTCCAATTCGAAGTCCTAGTCGTTTGCTATTAGGAGTCTTAGGCATATAAATTACTTTGCTTGTAATCAGTTTATGCATCGCATGATTTGCAAGAAATAAAGCGTAGCAAATTAGAGCTATAATCGTAACAATTGGTATCAGAGCTTGAGAGATCGAGAGCCAAGAGGCTAAACCTGAGTTCTTCCGCTGCTGCCCCCGGGGGGTGATCTTTGCTCGGGCGCCACCGCCGCACCGCCACCGCCGAGCCGAGGCGCGCGGAAGAAGACCGCCGCCGCAGCAGAAGCCGACCGGCGCGCGCGCGCAAGCGCGCTGAGCCGCCCGCTGCCGCCGCCCAATCCACCGCCGCCGCGCCGCTCGAGACGCCCACCGCCGCTCGCGCTGCTCTCCGTGCCGTCCGTTCGCATCGCCGCCGCCACCAACCGCCCGGCGCCGCCGACAGGGCGCGCGGCGAGGAGGAGGACGCCGCCGCCCACCGCGAGGAAAGAGACGGAGGCGCCGCCGAGGAAGAGGGCGCGCGCGCGCCGGCGAGAGCAAGGGAGCGGCCGGGAGGCATAGGCGCGGCGGAAGAGCCGAGGCGCCACCGCCGCCTCCGCCTCCGTGGTCCGTGCCCGCCAGCCCTCCGCGTCGACATCCCGCCGAAGAAGACGCGCGCGCCGCGCAGAGCGGCCAAGGGCAAGCGGCGCCGAGAGACGCGCGGGCGGTGGGGAGGCGGCGAGACGCAGCCGAGGGGAGCGGCCGACGCGCGAGGCGCGGCGAGGCTCTGCGAGAGGAGGAAGAATCGGCGCCAATGGCGGGCCCGACGGAGGAAGATGCGAGCGCGCGAAGGAGGAGGAGCGCCGTGTGTGCAAACGACGGGAGATGAAGAAGGCGCACAGCGGATGGGGAGTTGCAAAGGGAAGGAAAAGGCGTGCGATTGTGGCATGCTCGCATACGCGTCGGGCTCGTTTTTTCAGCAATTCCCAATCCGAAGCAAGTTCCCGCAAGCGCGAAGAGGGACCAAGTCGAGACCGTGTCGATCCGGTCGAGTGGAATCGACTCGAAGTGGATCGCCTTGACACCTCATAAAAGGAGACCCGGCATGCCAAAACCCAAAAACGCAGAGGAACAAGCAAGAGTGCGAGTCCAAGCAAGAGCAAGAGCAAAATTCAAGGAAAGAGAAAAAGGAAAACGGTAATTTTTCTTTCCGTTTCTCTCCGTCCAAGGGTCTTCAAAGTAGCCGAAGTTTTTGATCCGCGCCAAGATCATGTCGCGTGAATCGGAAAGCGGTCTCGACGGCAACGAGGCATCATCCGTGCGATGGCGAAGGGAGTTCGCCATCTCGCCGCATTATCCGATGCTCACGGAGAGCAATTATGCAGCATGGGCAATCAAGATGAAGGTTTACATGAAGGCTCAAGGTGTCCGGGATGCGATCGAGAACAAAGAACGTCGATATGCGCAAAGATCGATGGCATTGGCGGCCATCTACCGGGCATCCGAGGAGACGCTCTTCCCATCGGCGAAAGGAAACGGCCAAAGCCGCGTGGGAGGCGTTGAAAGCGATGCATCTTGGCGCAGATCGCGTGAAGGAAGCAAAGGTACAAACTCTCAAGACCGAGTTCGAGGTGCTGCGTATGAAGGAAACGAGTCGATCAATGACTTCGCCGTCCGGTTGACGGTCATCGTCAACAAGATACGGGCCTTGGCGAGAAGGTGGAAGAGTTGTATGTGGTAAAGAAATTCCTTCGTGCTATTCCTCACGCTTCTCCCGATTGCTTGGTCATAGAGCAATTTGGAGACCTAAAGACAATGACCATGGAGGAGGTCATCGGTCGTCTTAAGGCGTATGAGAACGCATCCATGACACTAGCAACAAAGGTGAAGGACAACTCTTGTTGACTCGCGCCGAGTGGGAGGCTCAATCAAAGCGTGAAGGCAAGAACGCTTCGGGGGTGATGGCAATGGCGTAAAGGTCGGAGGTTTGATAAGGCAAAAGTGAGGTGTTATAACCGCAATGATTATGGACACTTCGCCGAGTGCCCAAAGCCGAAGACGAAGAAAGCGTTCGTTGCCGAAGCGCTCAGCGAAGATGAAGTGCTCTGAAGATGAGTTGAGTCAGGGACGTTTGAAATGTGTCGCCGTCCAAACTCAAACAAGATGGAAAGAAGTTAGAAAGTCAAGATTAAGGGGGAGATTGTTAGATCTAATCTTGACTTAAGAGTCCTAGCGTAATGGAGTTCGATTTCATCTGTAGTTCGAATTGAAGTAGCGTCCAATTCGAAGTCCTAGTCGTTTGCTATTAGGAGTCTTAGGCATATAAATTACTTTGCTTGTAATCAGTTTATGCATCGCATGATTTGCAAGAAATAAAGCGTAGCAAATTAGAGCTATAATCGTAACAAACAGCTTAGCATAAGTTTGATTTTTCTTTGGGTGATGCCCTGTTTGGTTATTTGGGCCCTTTCCCCCTTTTTCCTCCACACACTAGGGCATTTTTCTTTTGTTTTTTTTTTTAATCCTGTCATGACCACATCGAATATGTCCCACTAGTAAAACTTAGTTACTGATGCGATTTCATGTACACCCACTTTTGTATGATTTTCCTTTGGTCAAGCTTTGAACTTAAAAGAGTTACTTAAGCATTCAGTTGATCAATCTTTTCTTGTCAATCTTATGTGGATACAAGAACATCTGACAACAATGAACATAATTAGCAAATGCCTTTATTTATTTATTTGCTTGAATCATACAAGTGAGATACCTTTCTTTGGTGACAATATCTCCTTTTGTGCTGCTAGACTGGCGAGATATGTTTCTTCTCCAGATGATGATGGTGAAAAATAAGTAATTCCCGCGACAGTAGCCTTTTTAAGTTGCAGTAGAAGCTGTGTTTCGGTCGGCTCATTTTGTAGTGTGACTGCAGCATTTCTATCTTTGCAGTGTTGTCATGGAGTACACTTCTCGACATATATATTCGTGTTGTCGTGCAGACCCTGTAAAGAGTCACATATATAGGCCAGTGTAATTTATTGCCTGAAGGTTGTAAAAATAGAAGCGTCCTATTCTTTTGTAAGATATCGCCAGCTTATATAATTTGTCATCCACCACAAGAAGCCAGTTTTCTCATCAGTGTCTTCCTTTATGTTTATTACGAGAGAGAAGACGACGAAGGGGCAGATGGATGTTTGTCATCAAGTCGTGCTTGTAAACCAAGATTTGTGGGCATTTATTTTCCCATTCTATTTGTTTATCGATGAACATGGAACGGCTCATCATGAGATCGTCGCTCTTTGCCAAGCATGAGCTGCTCTTTCTGGTTGGAAAGCTTGCTCCGGCTGTGCTGGCATTATAAAGGGGTGTTCGTTTCCAGGATCTATGGCGTTATGGAGCCATGGGTCAGCATCGTTACCGGAGAAAACAAAGTCCTACCGCTGCTGGTGGCGGAATTGACAGGAATCGCTGAAACTTGGAAATTCTGATGCGGTCAGTTGGCCGGAGCCGTCCAATTCGGTGCTCCGATTTCCTATGACCGAGGGAGATGGATGTACGCAGGGCTGATGCGCGGGGTCGTGCGATCTGCAGCACGGGTGGTTACCGCACAGCTTGACGAGGACGAAAAAGAAGTCGCGCGCGGCAGCCGCCGTGCCCTGTCCTGGTCCCATCTGGTTGGTGTTTTTGGTCTTAGAAACTTAGTCGGAGAATTCGTTTCAAAAATTGTCATACCTGTTTTGATTTCTGAGAAGTCAAAAAAACAACCTGTTTTCATTTCTGAGAAGTCCTGATTTCTGATAAGAAAAAACAACCTGTTTTGATTTCTGAGAAGTCAAACGTCCGGCTCTAGCTAAATCCTCCTTTGCGGCGTATCTTGTGCGAGAGATCACAACAGTAGTGTACATGCTTATTAGAGTGATACAATAAGGCTTAGTCAGCAGGCTATAGTAAATAGGCTTGTTTGGGAGAGCTCCACCAGCTCCAGATCCACGAAAAACAGCTTTACTCCACGAAATTTTATCCAAACGCTCCAGCTCCGCGAAATCTGGATCTACCAAAATCCTGGATATGAGGGCCAGATCCATGGATTTCATGGAGCTCCTCAAGGGGTGCTCCACCGTGGAGTTGGGTGGTAATTACCCACCAATGCCACTGGTTACACACCCTATCCCACAAAAGTGGTCATTCCCATCAAAACCTCAATTTCGTGGATCTGAAGCTGCTGCACAAGCCAAACACTCCATGTGGGATCCTAGATCCACGGTGGAGCTGCTGCTCCAGATCCATATTTTCAGTAGTGAAGCTCTCCCAAATATGCCTAAAAAACAAAACAAAATCCGGAAGCATGCTTCTCTGTGGCCCCATGCTGCTGGTTCGTTGGCTTCGCTCTCTGTGCGCCGCTTGTAGGGGTGCAAACGGGTTGGATTCGGACGGATATTGTTGTTACCATATCTTAACCCATATTTTTTCTCCGGATTCGGTACCAATCGGATTCGGTGCCGGATCGGTCGGGATTAACCCGTTTGTAAGGAATGCGTGCAGTACAGCAAATGGAGTAGGAGGATGTACTGTCAAGAACTTGATGTTACTACTTAATAGTTGATGTGGAAGATTTTATTTTACCATTGCAAAAGAAAATAAAACGTCAAATAGTAGCACTAACCTGAAATCAAACTTGAATACGTATCGGATTCGGACGGATATTGCTGTTACCATATCCTAAACCATATTTTTTCTCCGGATTCGGTACCAATCGGATTCGGTACGAATCGGATTCGGTGCCGGATCAGTCGGGATTAACCCGACCCGTTTGCACCCCTAGCCGCTTGCGCGACCCATCGTGGGGAATGGGCCTCGGTCGGCTCGGAAGCGTGCCGCTACCTTCTATTCTTTATTCGTTTCCAATCCTACTCTATTCCTTTCTTCTTCTGTTTCCATTCTTTCCGTAACTTCTCCTTTCTTTCCTCCTTTTTATTTTCTTTCTTTCTTTTTTTTTACCCGACGTCGTAATACATTTTTCCCTCATTGTTCTCTTAATATTTTTTATTTTGTTCAACTAATTGCTTTGATTTGTTACGCTATTATTTTAATTTATCCCACTAATAGTTTCGAATTGTTCTACAAGCACGTATGATTTGTTTCACTAATATGTATATTTCGTTTGAACATTGTTGGCAAACTGTTGAAACACTTAAACTAAACGCGTGGAGCATAAGCCTCTTCTATCTTGGAACTTAATGTGTGGAACATTGTTGATGTACAATCGAAACATTGAAATCAAATGATTATAATATTTTATTTTACTTACTGAAACATCCAACACTCGATTTATTTCCCGCATTCAATTCAAATATACTTTTTGGAACATCATTCTTTAACTAATGGAACATTAGGAAGTAATGCATGGAATACCTTATTTTTTCGACCAGAATATATGGCATATGATATCCTTATCAACTCAAAATATATATAAGTGTGGTCATATTTTGAAAATATTGTCGTAAGGAATAGATAGTTCAAACGAATCGTGAATCGGATACTCATTTAAAGAATATGTATATTTGAATTTTTAGATTGAAAAAATAAGAGTGCTTCACGAAGCTCGGTACTGACTGTGGATAGGTTGGGTTGGGTTGGGTTACAGCAGTTGGGCGACGGGGTGTTAAATTGAGGAGGCCGACTAGAGAGAGGGTGAATAGGCGGTCTAAAAATTAATTTTTAATTAATTATCAATTTCTATTTGGCTAAATCACGCAAATAATACGGAACCTTAACTCAAAAAGGTTTAGCACAAATAACGCCAAAAACAACCAGATTCACCTAAGTGCACCAATAAGATAAGCCTATGTCAAGGTTTACAATACTAGGATGATAAGCAATCAATTTAATTCTATAAGTGTAAATTGCTTGAATGTAAATTGAGCACAAGAAAACAAACCATAATTGACACCGTTGCTTTTTACCATGGTGATCGGATACTTGCCGATCTCCCCTAATCCACGTTGAGGTTAGCCCAAACGAATTGGACCTGCTCCACGAATTAAGCCGAAACACCTCAATCCACTAGTGATAGCTCTTTTTGCTACGGGTAAGTGAGCTCTAACCTCTACAACTTTGCCAGGTGTTCTCACAACCTTCTTTGAGAAGATCACCGCGCACGACTCCTCCAACGCTGTCTAGAAATCGGCAAACTCTAAGAGTAATAAGTCAAACTCCTCGCTTGACTCTCACCACGTGCAACGAATGCACAAGCTTAAGTAGATATGCAATCCACCTCAAGATGCAACACATGCAATCTAAAGCCTTCTTTCTTATTCACAAGGTGCAACACATGCACAATTAAATGGAGGACCTCACAATAGCCCAAAAAAGTGTTAAAGGATGCAGCAGCACTTACTCCAACCGACCACAAGGGGTATATAAATCCACACCAAAAAAACTAGCCATTGGAGCTAAATTCATGAAAAAACAGGATTTTTGGAAAGTACCGCCAGCTTACGACCAATACTTCCACTCTCCTTTGCAACAGTCAGAAAACTAGCCATTGCAGGCAAATCCAGTAGTTCCGACAAGCAAAGTCTAGAACTACTGATCATCGAAAGTACCGTAGCACTCGAGTGGAACTACCGATTTCCTCGGGGACAAGAAGACTCTACACAGGTGTCTTTATGGAAAAACAACATACTGCTACACAAGCCAGTCGTTTCAAAACGCGAAAGTATCGCTCACACAGAGCCGGTTGTACCGCTCGCTGATCGGACCGCTCACACAGAGATGGTCGAAAGTACTGATCGTCGACTACACTAGTCCCTGACCACGTCGGATGGTTAGACCACTTAGGTCTCTGACCATGCTGTCCGGCTCGACCACAGATCTCCGACCACATTGTCCAGATCGACCACACATGTCTTCAACCATATTGGTTTTGACCACTCAGGTCTCGACCACATCGACCATGTCAGTCTTCGATCACGCATATCTCTGACCACTACGTCGATCTTCAGCCACGTTGTTTTAATGATGTCAGTGTGACAACATCCATTTCAACCACACAGGTCTCGACCACGTTGGTTTGACCACGCCGGTTTCGACCACGCTGGTTTCGATCGCACAGATCTCGACCACGTCGGTCTCTGAGAAGTGCATATACTTCAATAAATTTTGCAAAACACATTTGCAAACTACAATATCACGCACACAAGGATTATCCATGATTCCCAACATGTTGCAAAATACATTTGCACACTTTTAGAATCATAACATAAGGATTATATATATATGAGTTTCAACCATTTGTAAAACACATTTGCAAATATAAGCCTCATACTATAAAAAATGGAAATATGGACTTCAAACACTTGCAAAATACATTTGCAATGTATAGTCCTATGTTACAAGGATTCAACACATAAGCCACAACTATTTGCAAAACACATTCGCATAATACAAATCCTATGTCAAGGAGAGCTAAAGCAAGTGAGGTTGAGCTATCAACATATGATGAGATTCAAGCTACTAGACATGACCCCTTTTAATAGTACGGCAATCTATACTAGCAATCCGATCTTTCAACCAAACATCAAGACCGGTAAAAGACTAGGAACACATCCTTAACTCTAACTAACCATACCTTTGTCTTGAGTCATAGTTTTGACATGCATCAACTCATGATGCATCCTTTACTTCAACTCCATCAACACATGCTTATACAATTTTTCCTTTTTGGTAGTTTATAACAATCTCAACAAATAATGAGATAGCAACTGAATTACGAGCATACAACATGTACACAATAGTTATATACTCTAAGATAATCTTTTAAAGCAAAGCTTATTTATCCGGTTGTTATTAATCATCTAACCATTAACGTATAATGGAAGAACTACATGGCAACCCAATTATGAGTATATATGAACTGCATAAACTCTATGTACTCAAGGAATATGTTTCAAAGTAAAAATACTTAATATGTGAAAATGGAACATGGATAAATACTAATGAGACAACAAAACATAGAGTGAACTCTCCCTAAATGTGTGCATATAAGAATGCATTGTGAAAGTATATGCACATATTCAAGTTTGACTTATTTGGTGAAGTTCATTCTATATTTCGGATCCAAGAAATGCAATAAGATAAGAATGTATATTGAATACATATCTCTTATGTTTTTCACCTTTTCATCTAAATGAGATTAAACAATATCATAATCAATAAACATATTAGTCTCACAATTGTATTTGTTATTATCACCAAAAATAACTTAATAGAGCTTGAACTTACACGGGTGATAATTGTCGCTTGCGCGGCATAGCTGCATATAGGTGCTCCCAGTGCTATATAGCTGCGTCGACGACGAATTCATTGAATCTACATGAAGTTGAGAGATCAAGGCTGGGTTCTTTTTGGCTTACTGCTTTTGGCTTTTGGTTTGTACTACAATAACTAGATTTTAAACGATGTGTCTTTTCAAGGTGAGATCTACAAGTTTATTGTAGTAGACATTATATTGACTTGATCTATATTGAGAAAGTTGCACGCGAGTATCTCTCTCATGAACAAATATGATTAAAAAATTTAAGCTAAAGCCATAACTCAAAAGAACCACCCTAAACTTCCTGAAAATCACATGGCCCGATCAGCTAGGAATGCCAAGCCAGACGGACTCCAAAGCCCGGCCCAACCAGCCATTGAGCCTCGATTTCCGCGCCTCACTTAGGCTGGGCCAAACTTGATTTAGATCTATTTAGCTGTCACATGAACCTTTTTTTAGGGAAGGCTGTAACATTGACCAGTGGAACCCGTAGCAGGTGAGAACTCAAGTGAAAAACACGTAATACATATATATGGGTTCTTTAAGGCTACGACTGATGCTGGATAACTGTGGCTAATGTTTTTATACTTTAGCATAAATATTTAAAAATCGGCAATCGGCAAATATCGATAAGTTATTTTAAAAGATATGTCAATAAACTATTTCGAAAAATCGGCAGAAACTGATCAGTTTGTTTATTAGGAAACATGAGCCAGGCATTAGCCCTTGGGCCATGTGACGAACTACAGTTACCGTGTGCGACGCCAAATCGGCAACCGAATCCGCGTGGGAAAGGCCGAAGTAGGCTTGTGCTTGAGGACATGTACAACCCACAGACAAGGGCTTGTCTACAAGTTCCTGGAATTCACAATACAGACAACTAAACAGACAGCTCGTACAACCCACAGACAGGGGCTGTGTTTGACTGTCTTCAAGTTGTTTAATACTTGTACGTAGCTATGATCAATCATGAATATCATTCTTATGGGCCATTGTGTTGCTAGTTGATATAAAATAGAACAAGCATAAATACGTTAAATATGATTGCAATATTTTTTTAGAACCACCAATATAATTGATATTATATATATAATGTAATATAATATTCTTTCATAAATCAAATATAACATAATATGAATGCAACAGTTTTGTCTAATGTTCACACAACTAGCATGCATGTTCAAGCAATCAACATATTCACACTATGAGTCATGTTCGAACAATCAACATATTCACACATTCACAGAAAAATACTGGAACAAGAAAAGTTCTTCAGGCACAGTGATAGCATACAATACATGAGACAAGAATGCTCACAGAAACCTGTTTTCAGCATGCTCACCAAGCATTTTCAGTCACAATGATAGCATCACAGGTAATGATCACCAAGCATTTTTAGAATGCTCATCGATTTTTTCAGTCACATGATCAACATTCTACTATGAACTGAGAATTATGTACCTGCCAGCATCACAGGTAGAATTTATCAAATGACCAGCAGCATTTTTAATTTGTTCACATGAACATGAAAACCAGATAACAGCCAGTGCATACAAGATAACAGGTCACACACAAAAAGACAGGTTCACACTAGAAATTGCTAACAGCAGTAGATAGCTCATAGGTAGTAATAACTTGTTCATCAACTTCTTCTCAACCGGCCATGTCAACTTCAAAGCACTGCAACAAGAAATGGAACAGGCCATTATATTCAGAATTGAACTTAACTGTACCTGAACTGAACAATCAGCAAATTTATGTGTGCTATTTATATTAAAAAAAATCAAAGAGGCAAGTTAATGTGGCTAGCTAATTGCTTCAAGAATCTAGCATTGTGGACTCAGCACAACAGGAAAAGAAAAATTATAAACATGGAAGCAGCCATTTTCAGACAAGTCACAGCTTGCACAATGACATGCAGTTTTCAGAAATAATATATAGAAGCTACTGGTCATGTTCGTATAGAAGGCATGTCTCTCAAGTTGTATAATTTAAGTACCTGTACTTCTCTATTTTATCAGCTTACTGCATGACAAACCATAACAACAGGGGACATCTACACAGAGCAAGCTCTTTTTGGAGCACCGTGTTGTTACCAACTTACATGACATTGTAAATGGTCAAAAAGACAGACAAAGCTTAACAAATTTCAACCATCAGAGCTGTAACTGGTGTTTAATGTAGCCATGAAAAATCACAATCTCTGGGACTGGTTAAGTTTTAATTTTGGCTCTTTGATATAACACTAGAACAAAATGATATTTTGATCTGATTTGCTAATTGAGAAGAAAAATACATGCAGTCTGATAAGGCTAAAATCTTCAGGTCATGTAATCCATTAAAACTTAACCAGTCCCAGATAAAACAGATCTGCCTGACAACCTGATAAAACAGATCTGCCTGACAATGTTAATAGGAGATTGGTGATTTGCCATACAAAATAGTCTGATCAGCACAACAGGTGCTCCAAATGATTTTAGAAGGCCAAAAATTCTGCCGCTAAATACATTTGAGGATCAAAAGCTACCTGAATTAGTAGTCTGCGATATGAGACTTACCAAGCTGGTTCCGGCGAGCCTTGTCAACCTGGAGCCTTGTCTCTAAATACTTGTAGCGTTGACTGTCCTTTTCGGCAGAAAGTGATTTCTCCAGGTTTGCCTTTGCATTATCACATTTTGAGAAAAGCCTACCTCTATTCACTTTGCTGTTCGTATCATACACAAATAGACTTGTACTCTGGTAGGTCATCATTCAAGGCCAAACTTCAATCACCTCCATACCACAGCAATCTGAAAAATATGGCGTCTAATTCAAACTAGTTACTCTCCAAGATCCAGATTTCAGCTAAATTGGAACCTAGAAGCCAAGAATTCACATATTCGTCAACCAACCAAGAAAACAGAAAGCAACAGGAATCCATGACCATGGATTCAGGACATGGGGAAAAAAATATTAGCTCCCAATAACCGCATCGAGTAGCACAGACAGAGGCGGATTCAATTAGGCTTTGAACCTGGAGCGATTTACCTGGAATTGGAGGGGTGGCTTTGGCGCCTACAAGACCCAAAGCCGCGAAGCTAGCAGAGTTGGGGAAAGTTGCTATACCTGCTGTACTAAATAGATTGTTAGTATAAAACTCCCCCAATACTTGCGGTGACTTGGACTCTTGTGGAGACGACGACCACGAAGTCTCCTGGCCGGCTATGTGTGTTTGTATTACCGCCGCCGTCCGCTTCTGCTCCCCTGCCGACGCCACGGCCTTCCTCTCTTGCGCCGCCGCCGCCTTCCTCTCCTGCGCCGCCGCCTGGTGCTGCTCCTACGGCATGGCGCCGCCGTCTTCCTCTCCTGCGCCGCGGCCGGCTGGTGCTACGCCCTTGCTCTTCCGAATTTGGGGCGACAACTCCCTCCCGCGCGCGCCCAAACCAGAACCCCGCGCGCGCGCACGGGATCCGCGCGCCGTCGAGTCGGGGAGGCGAGCCGTACAACGCTGCTGGAGCCGCCTTCTGCGCCTCGGAGCACGGGCCTTCCCCGTCGCCTCGCGAGGCGACGCGGCCTCCGTCTCCAAGCTACGACAGGGTGCTTTTTGCAAAAACAGCAACGAAGAGACGGGCGGAAGAGACCCGTTGTACATGCCCTGAAATCCAACGAAACCATCAAGCCCAACCCAGCAGCGCCTGGGCCGCCGCCGCGTCCTCTCCAATCCCCACGCGAGCCAAATCTCCGACGGAAACGTAGCGAAGCGAATCTAGGGTTCCGGCGCGGGAGCTCGATGGGGAAGGAGGAGGGGGCGGCGGAGGGGATGCCGCGGCCGGAGTGCATCAACTCGTCGAACCCGTTCCACGAGTGCTCCGACTTCTGCCTCCGCAAGATCGAAGAGGCCAAGCGGCGCCTCGACGACTCGTGGAAGCGGCCCCCCGAGGAGCGCACCGTCCACCCCGACTGCATCAACGCGTCCAACCCCTACCACGACTGCTCCGAGTACTGCTTCAAGAGGATCGCCGACGCCAAATTAGGTCGCGACCTCTTCTTCTCGTCTGTAATTTCATTAATTGTGCTGCCTGGATTCTTCGCCAATAGATATTATTTGGGTTGATTTATTCCGTCCTGAAGGCTGAAGTTGATTGCGTGCTTATCGATTGACTTCTTGTTAGGATCGGAGCGCGGGGAGCAAGAACCGC
Source organism: Dendrocalamus sinicus (assembly GCA_036346575.1). Lineage (NCBI taxonomy): Eukaryota > Viridiplantae > Streptophyta > Magnoliopsida > Poales > Poaceae > Dendrocalamus > Dendrocalamus sinicus. The sequence goes on along the minus strand of CM070657.1, from coordinate 1,147,191 downwards.
CTGCTGGAGGGTCCGGCAAATCTGACGTCGCCCCAGACCAGGCTGATGGTGATGCCGGACGGCAGGAGGACGCCGGCGCAGATGATGGTTACCTGCAGATGACCGAAAAGCAGAAGAAGCTGTTCGAGCTGCGGCTTAAGATGGTATGGTGAATCGGTGATTCTGTGTCCGTCATTTAGATAATGCATCTGGTCCATCTGCAGCTTAGGATATTCATATCCATGGTGTTTGATTGTGCTGCAGAACGAAGCTAGGAAGGCAAATCAGCAGGCGATGGTTGCGGAGAAGAAGAGGATTGAGCCTCGCCCTGAGAGTAGAGGTGTTTCTAAGCAGAAGTGGCTGGAAGACAGGAAGAAGAAGATCGGGAAGCTGCTCGACTCAAACGGGCTGGACTTATCAAAGTCTTACATGCTTGATACGCAGGAGTCGGCAGAGGCGAAATACAAGAAGTGGGAGAAGGAACCTGCACCTTATGGGTGGGATGGTGAGCTCATCTCTTTACTGCTCTAATATTCACATCCGTTTGATTGGTAGAGAAACGTGTTAGTTCAGTCAAGTATGGAAAAAATGCATGGGCTGTTATATTGCAAAGGAGAAAATTGGATTTTTGCCATCCGAAACATTGGGCTTCGCAGTTTTGCCATCCCAAACATTGGTTTCGCAAATATGCCACCCAAAACATGTGCTTCTTGATTTCTTTGCCATTTTCTCCATTTCTCTCTTTTTTTCTCTTTTTCTTTTTTTCTCCTGGACTCAGCGGACAGTATTGCCCCTACTAGGCAAATCCACGTACTGGAACCGAATTGACAAGTTCCTCTCGCCGCTGCGCCATAAACAATTCATTTTTCTCCTGTGGAGGTAATTCCTGAATGGATACAACAATTCATTTTTTGGAAGAACTACAGTAAATTGAGATCTGTATATTATTCATCGTTAGGTACTCTGCAAATCCTACCCATCAGAATTCATTTCTTACTTCCACTACTGCCGTTCATTGCGGTTTGAAGACAAGCCAGATTATTCTTACCTGAAGAGACTATTTCGTGATCTCTTTATCCGGGAAGGTATGTTTTTTGACAATAAAATTTTCCTTTCTGCTCATCCATTATACTTGTCATCTTCCATGGTGTAGTCTTCTACACAGGACATACTGCTTGCAAACATTCCCCGTTTCTTTCTGATGGTATTATTAATGCAGGATATCAATTTGATTATGTATTTGACTGGACCATTTTGAAATATCCCCAGATAGGTTCCAATCCACGGATGAGGGTATGCAGTTTTTATTATTGTTATAACTAACGATGCGGCGCAGCGGCGAGAGGAACTTGTGGATTCGGTTCCAGTACGTGGATTTGCCTAGTAGGGGCAATACTGTCCGCTGAGTCCAGGAGAAAAAAAGAAAAAGAGAAAAAAGAGAGAAATAGAGAAAATGGCAAAGAAATCAAGAAGCACATGTTTTGAGTGGCATATTTGCGAAACCAATGTTTGGGATGGCAAAACTACGAAGCCCAATGTTTCGGATGGCAAAAATCCAATTTTCTCTATTGCAAAGATATGTCTGAAAGTGGACAGTGTACAACTTTATGTTCTTTGGACAACCACCACGTGGGTGTTGCTTAATCGGTGAATTTCTGCTCCATTCACATTAGGATCTAGATTGAAGTGTAAGTGTGGGACTGTTTGTGAGAACTTCAGGCTTGCTATCATACTGTAGATCCTCTCTTTGAATAATTCTTATAAATTGTAATTATTTTACAGTTTGAGCTGTTTTTGTTCAAGCTAGAAAATAACTCCTGGGAATATAGAAAGTTACTAATGGTACTTTTTTGGCCAAGTTTATTCAATAGCTATCTGTCTATCTCAGTTCATCCTGCATATGTGCATTGAACCAACAAAGTAAGTTACGTTTGTAGAAAATAAAGGGAAAATATATGTCTATATTTTATGCACAATGGATAAAATGTTTGATGTCATGTTCCTTGAGTCTTTCTATATTGCATGGAAACATTTACTTGGTACCTAATATTCAATCAATGGCAATGGGAGTCCCATTAAATCTTCATTTTTTTTTTGCTTTCTGAATGTCTTCTATGCTTTTCAAGTCTGAAGGTAGAATGGTTTGGATTTACCATTTGCAATTAACTACATGCCGAATGTCATGAACTCAGGAGTCAGGATGCAACTTTTTTTAATAAAAGAAAATATTTTACATGTATCTGAGTGAGGTGTTAACGCTTGCAGTTTTCAATCAGAAAACCTTGTACGATGCCTACAAAAAGAGGACCAAGAATATAGAAGTTGACATGGATGCATACAATAAGGCAAAGGAAGCTGATCCTGAATTTTATCGTGACACTTCAAGTCTTCAGTATGGGAAGGTACTGCAATCATACTCAACAAATGCTTTGTGAGATTTCATAGGTCCTTGTAGAAAAGATACCTTATTGACAGTTTGGTATCTTCGCGTTGGCGTTGCACAGTTGTCTAAGGTTCCGGAAGAAAACATCGACAGAATGGTCAATGAACTCAAGGAGAGGGACGAGAAGCGGAAATCCTTCAGCAGGAGGCGCAAGTTCAACGAAGATAAGGACATCGACTCAATCAACGACCGGAACGAGCACTTCAACAAGAAGATCGAGAGGGCCTTTGGCAAGTACACGCTCGAGATCAAGAACAACTTGGAAAGAGGGACCGCCTTGCCGGATTAGTATACTTGCGCAATGTTCTGGCGTTGTTGGAGTAACCACTCAACTCGCAGAGTGGGCCTGTTGTTTTCCCCCTTGTTTCTTGTAACTTGCGGTCAACAATTTCCTTCGGAACTGTAAGGTAGTGTTTGGTTTGAGGGATATCCCAGGATGGGAGGGGGCCAACCCTTTTTTTAGGGTGTTTGGTTGTAGGTTTTGATGGAGTGGGTTGAACCCAAAAGAAAAAATTCCTCAGAAAAGTGGGTTGAAACCGTCCGCCAAAACCGAGCGAACGGCCGCAACCCACTTTCCTTCGCGCGCCGATCTGCCCTAATCCTCACCCCCGCGCAGCTTTTCCTCGCCCGTCACCCCCGCGCAGCTCTTCCCCCGTCTACCCCCGCCGCCCGCGCCGCCCTACACTTCCCTGCATATCCCCGCGCGCTCGCTTTTCTCTCCGCCGCCGCGCGATCCGCCCTCGCCCATCTCCCCGCGCCGGATCTCCACGCGGCCGCCGCTCTTCCCCATCTCCCCGCGCCGGATCTCCGCCGGATCTCTCCGCGCGCCGGATCTCCGCCCCAGATCTCCTCTGCTATCTTGTGTGATATATGTGATATTTGGGCACTGCTATCTTGCAAGTAATTGTGAATGCAGCAATATCAATTTTCTGTTTGACAGTAAATATTTGTGATGTGTGAGTTAGCATGTGAATGCAACAATATCAATTTTTTGTTGATTATCTGTACTATACTGTATTTGTGATGGAGTGGCATCTATTGCTAATCTGTAGAATTAAGTTGGTAAGGAGGTAATCCTACCAAATTCATGGGAAGGTGAGTATATGCAGCTATCCCACTCCATTCCTCCGTCCAAACAAGAGGTGGGATCATTAGATCCCATTCTATCCCTCCATCCAAACAAAAAACAGGGATGAACACATCCTTGCAACCAAACAAAAAGTGGAATTATCTCATCCCACATATCTGGGATGGAGCTATCCCATCCCACCAAGTCCCCAATCCAAACACCACCTAAGAAAACCGAACCTGGTAGTAACGTTCTGAGATGATGGCATGTACAAACGGTTGTTTATCAAAGTTTGCTGAATCAGTAATAGTAAAAGCCTAACCTGGTTGTAATGTCCTGAGACTGATAGCATGTTCAAACAGTTGTGTATCCAAGTGAGCTGAATCAGTGATAGTAATCAGTGCTTTGGTGATGGTGTTCGTCGACTTATTTACACAAAGATAACAAAGTGGGCTTTGGGCTTCCTTTGGGTCAGTCGTAATTGGGTCGGCGCATGGACTTCACCTCACGACAAGCCTATACGTCCAAATCCTCGTCACCTTCAAACTGTCAGTATCAGCTGCTGCTCCGATCCATAGCACCTTCATTTGCTAAGGGTCCGCACAGTTAGTTTTACTGTCATGTAGAGTACTATTATAGATGAAACTACAAACGTATCTACTTTATGACTTTATGGTAGCAGCCAGCGAATTAATATTAACGGATGAGCATTTGAGCGAGAACAATCAAGGGGGATTAAGACGAGCTCACGAATAAGCTGCTTAGTGAAAGACAGTGATCGGTTTCGTTCTGTTGCTACAACCTTATGAGGTTGGGAAGGTGCTAGTAATTAACCTGAGATTAAGGTCCATGTACGGGCGAACAAGCTGGTGGGTGGAAAAGGGGACTGTTCCTGCAACCTTAATTTGGGCTTAGATGATACTCGTTGTAGTACTCCTTCTGTTCTTTTTTTTTACTTGACTTTTTATAATTCGTTCTATCAAATTTTTAAAATTTTGACTATCAATAGATTTAAAACTATCTAGATTGACTATACGAAAATTATATTATTAAATTAGCCATTAAAAATATTTTATAATATTATTAATTTATCTTAATATAAAATTATAAAAAAATATAATTAAAATTATATGCTGAAGACCGTTAACATTTAAAAAGGGTAAATAAAAAAAGAACGGAGGGAGTACGACGGAATGCTAGTTGGACTAGTCTCGCTGAGCTAGCCACATCATGTGGCATTGATGGGAAAATAATTTGCACGGGATGACTGATCTGTGATAGTGGAGGCAACCGAGGTATTCAGACTTCAGAACTACTCGAGTTCATTCGTTTCAAAACTAGTCAAGAGTTCGAGTGTTTCCACTGCCTGTTTTTGGGCTACCGTATCCATAAACTTGTGACTTGTGAGGTCCGCTCCACATATGAACCAGGCGCTTGTCACCAGCGGTAATGGGACACGGGTCTTCTCATTACACAGAGTTCTTGACTTTAACTTACGGGTTTGCACATGGGTCTTCCCATCATTACTGTTGGTGCTGACATGCTCTTCGATATAAATAACGCTTGACAACTCGTTGAGAGTCATGCACTCCTTAATATATTTACGAACCGTCATAAAGTCACGTCACGAAAGTAATAACTTAGCCAAAATAGCATTTCCTTGAAAGCTCTTGGGGATGGCATAGTCGTACTGACCAAGGTCACATACGTAGAGTTACAGCTCATGGAGCTGTTCAATCACTGACCGTCTCCTCTCATTACTGCTGGCACTGACACGCTCTTCGATATTAATAGCGCCCAACAACTCGTTGAGAGTCATGCACTCCTTGATATGTCTACAAGCCATCACAAAGTCACGCCATGCAGATAGTAACTTGACCAAATAGTATTTACTTGAAAGCTCTTGAGGACAGCACAGTCGTACTGACTAAGATCACGTGCGTGGAGTTGCAGCTCATGGAGTTGTTCCATTACCGACCACCTCTCTACCATTTTGTACTTTAAGTAATTTGAAGTAATAAAAGACTTATTACCATTATCCCCTTTTAAATATTTTCCTGCAATTCATCCCATAGTTTTTTTAGCCTCTTTAAAATTCACATAGACATTGAAACACCAGTTAGACAAGATGACTTTAACAAGCGTGCTAAAGCTGAGTGGTTCGCATCCTCCTAACAAGTTTTAGCCTCGCCTTCCAAGGGAAGCGAGGGAGGATTAGTGATGACCCAAAATAGTTTGAGGTTCATCAACCACAGCTTAGTCTTAGATTGCCAACGTTTGAAGTTAGCACTATCAAAAACTTCAGGTTTAATGAAATCAGATGATGAAGCCATCTCAACACAGGTAAGTTTTCCAAATTGTTGTACAATACGCGGTTTCATCAATAAATTATTAATAATTCCATAATTATAAATTGAATTTAATAGCATAATTCCAGTAGAATAGATATGGCAAGAGCTCAATTAAAATGTTTATTAAAACATGAAATTTCCTCAAGTCATGTAAACAGGATATTATAATGATCATTGCAGAGATAAAGTGATAAACAATATATAGTATATTCATTTTAAATTAATGAATTGGTGCTCTCAGATATCAGCTGCACTTGTTATGAAACAAGGCCCACTTGACACAATGGGTCTAATTATTCAAGAAATAGAATGACAATTCCAAATAATCTGTTAGTTTTCACTTATACACTTTACCTTAACTATTAACATTAGTTTAACTATTATAATATCAATTGAATTGCAATAATGGAATGAACCAAAGAAAAGTTAATACTACGGCAAGTGACAGAACAACAAGTAATATAATCACTAATTACTCAAAACTAGTAGATTGCTTCTAAATTGTCACTATTATTTCAACCAGACCATAAAATCCTCTTCGAGCATTTCCCACATTTAATCATGTCAAGTCAACCAATACTAATGATGAAATATATTAGAAATAAACAGGTGAAGATATTCTCTAGTATAGCGCACTTAACAAATTGAAAATAGCTCTTGAAGCCAACAGAAGCATTCACAACCGAGATAACACTTAAAGCTATCTAGAAGTAACTTGACTAGGCACGTCGACGATGATGACGCCAACTCAAAAAACTTATCGGCACCGCTTGAACTGTGGTTATCCATCCTAGTTCTCGTAGATACAAAGCCTCCTTCATGCATTAAGGTCCACTACAAATGCGAAGTCGAGGATTAGAGAATGCCACACAAGGTACAGAACCAACTGAGACCGGCCAAGCACCCGGATGAACTAAAGCTTGACCCAAACACAGCCACCAAAGGCTGCAAACCACAATACCTCAACACACCACCACCACAACACCTCTACCTCATGGGAGAGGCCTCAACAACTGACAAAACGCAGGTACAACTGCTGCCTAAGCCCATCTCTCATCAACTCTGTCCTCTTTGGAGCACTGTTGGCACACACGACCGAAGCCAACGGAACAGCAGAGCTCCAAGTTGCAGGAGGAAAGGATCGGATCATGCTTACCACCACCGCCGTAGCTTAGGGAGAAGGGCTCAGCCACAGCTGATCCAATTGGTTCTAAATGAAATCAATCGGTGAACATGAAAGAAGGTAAAGAATATATTGAGATCTGATTTGCTTAAGAGAGAGAGAGAGAGAGAAGGCTAACTGGATATAAGAGGAAGGAGACGAAGGCAGCGCCACCAACATCCATAGCAAAATTGCCGGAGACGCCAGAGTGAGGATCAACACGATCCCCATCTCACGCGTGTGGCCGAACCGTCCAGGCGGATGGCCTTATCTCTCTCTCTCTCTCTCTCTCTCAATAAAACAAATTAGAAAATTCTTAAAATGCCCTCTCATTGTATCCCCCACCACTTACCAATTTGATGTTAGATGCTCAAAACGTCTTGTTTGATATACAACATGGGAGCGATAGCAATCAAGGTAGATTAAGACGAGCTCACGAATAACCTGCTTAGTGAAAGACAGTGATCGGTTTCGTTCTGTTGCTACAACCTTATGAGGTCGGGAAGGTGCTAGTAATTAACCTGAGATTAAGGTCCACGTACGGGCGAACAAGCTGGTGGGTGGAAGAAGGTGACAGTTCCTGCAACCTTAATTTGGGGTTGGATGGTACTCGTTGTACTATGACGGAATGCTAGTTAGACTGGTCTGGTTGAGCTTAGCCACATCATGTGGAAATGGCATTGATGGGAAAATAATTTGCACGGGATGACTGATCTGTTATAGTTGAGACAACGTAGGTATTCAGACTTCACGATTACTCCTAGTTAGAGTTCCATTCGTTCTTTGATGATTTGATATGGCGCTGCTGGTCCTGTCTTTGATGATTCGATCCGACATCGGACTACTAGGATTTCCTTTTTTAAGCATAGAAACTGTGGAAAAGGCCCTGATTTGTGGTGTTAGTACGCGTTTCTTCACTACTACTGCTGCAGGCTACACATGGATTGGCCATGTTCCAGAGCGTTGCAATGGTTTCTGTAGAAACTACATAGCCTTTGCACTTCCATTAAAAAAACTGTCCACATTTACATGAATACATGATATGGGGATATCTGTCATCGCACACATAGAAGGAAGAACATCCAAGGAAGAAATGTTCCGACAGATTAACCTTCAGTTTTGAGCGAGGCGTGCAGTCCAACTTCAGAACACCTGGAGATAAACCCACTGATAAGACAAGCTAGGGAGAAACCAGGGCGTTCCAATCGTTGAAACGAGCGAGTAATAGACCAATCGAGCGAGCAAGATGGCATCAGGCACGAGCGAACTGGCGTCGGACGCCTGGCCTGTGCCGTGGCCATCACAATTAAGGAGGCCTTTTCGTCCAGCCTTGTGCCGTTGTCAATAGGAGGATGCTCTAGCAACTCGTCCACATGACCGCGGGGAACGGTCGCCTTCCCCGGCCGGCCATCCTGTTTCTCTCTCTCTCCCGCCGTCGCGCTCGCCTTTCCTGAATGAATGAGCCAAAGTTTCCCTGATTTTTCTCTCTGCCCCGACGAAAGATCCCGCTGCGGCAACCAACCAACCATCCTTGGTATTCCTCTGCAGCCTTGTTTATAAAGCTTTTTAATTATGACTATGACTTATGATTTTTAATTATGATTTAAAACATAAAATGAAAAAAATCGACTAAAAAACCATAAAGAACATGTCTGCATCCTGCAGTGGACAGATGCCAACTTTTCGAGGCCGGCCTTGCCTTCTTGACTGGCGCCATTTATAACGACAAGTGGTAGAGACTAGAGAGTACTAGTGCCAGGGCGTGGTTGGCCGGCCGAAGCGTAGCGTTCGTTTGTGTTGTGTGCGTGGATCGCTCCATTCTTTTTGTTTTTGTTTTCTTCGATTTGTCTTCTTCAAAAATTGAAATCACGCACATCGTTTGCATCAATACCTTTATCGTTTATCGTTTTCTCAAAATCTATAGCTAAAAATAGTCTGCTAGAGCACAAAATAACATGGCCGATGACTGGACGGATGGTTATCACGGCGGCAGGGGCGGCCGTGCGTGTCCGTGGGGACGATGGCGCCCACCGCAACCGCACGGGGCTTTCCTGCCTTTTGGCCGCACATGAAACGGCGACGCCTCGCCAACGACTCCGCCTTTGCGCCGGTCCGTGCTCCTCGATCTCCTCTAGAACGTGAGCGGCTGGACTGGGTCACCGAGAGTTCGTCCATGCGTAACTAGCATGGCACGTAGAAATAAATGAAACGGGAAATACTACAAGATAGTCGATCTTGAGTTCCTACCGGCTAGGCCAAGGCATGGTCGTCATCGCTGACCGTCGGCGGGGGAGGGGGAGGAATGGCGGATTCCCTTGGAGATAACGGCTGTGGATGGTACGTTGCGACAGCGGTGGATGAGACGGGAATCAAATCTATGGTCTGGCGGCGATCCATCTGTACAATCCAGCAGAAGAAGAAGAAAAAAATCAGGCTCCGTGCCATGCTCCGACGCGCCCACCGGCCGTGAAAGAAAGAGCCGATCATTCCAATCATGCGAATTCGAAGGGATTGGCATCGATCGCAAAGGGATCTGCTGCTTTCGCGTTTGATTTCCGACGAACAGAACCTATTTTTCTTCAAACAGAAACATGCAGGAATCGAATTTTGACAAAACTCCAAAGAAGAGTCTAGTTTTGGAAACGGAATAGTAGGCAGAGCAGGAATTCGCCGCAGGGAGAGAAGGCAATCAAGGGAGGGCTTCGTTTTGTACAGTGGTAGTACGCGTACCGAATCCCATATGCATGCACGCACCGAGACGTGGCGGGAAGGGGAAGCTAGCAGCAACCTACTCGGGGCGGGTCATCCTGGGCAGCACGTGCAGGGCCACCACCCGCTTCCCGGCCGGCGCCGCCACCTCCCACATGCGCGGCGGCGCCGTGGAATCCCTCCTCGCCGCCTGGCGCGTCACGTCCACGACCACCACCTTCGTGCCGCCGTCGGCCACCACGCAAACCCTGCCGCCGCCCACCGCGATCTCCGCCGCGCCCTTGAGCCGCTCCGCCTCCGCCACCGTCCTCCACCGGTCGGTCCCCCAGTTGTACGCGTTCAGCGCCCCGCACTCCTCGTCCACCACGAATATAGTCTCCCCGCCGTCGGGGGACGTCGCCGCGGGGCCCTTCCACCCGGCGAGCATGCCGAGCGGCATGTCCTCCCACCGGCCGGCGCGGAGGTCGAACACGGCGCCCTCCTTGGCGCCGCGGCTGCGGAGGTTGACCATGCAGACCTTCCCGCCCGAGCAGACGGCCTCCGTGGCGTCCCGGCTGAACCGCCCGTCGCGCAGAGGCGGGAGCGGTTCCCACGAGGCGGACGGCGTCGCGAGATCCCACACCGCGCCGGAGCGGCCGACGGCCGGGTCGTAGCCCTCGCCCACGCCCCCCGCGATGAACACGCGCCCACGCGCCGCGCCGGCCGCGCACCACCTGCGCGGAGCAAGCGGGATCCGAGGGCCGAGCAGCCAGCGCGGCGTGGGCGCGGCCGGGTCGAACACCAACGGGCGGGACAGCGCCGGGCGGAGCGACTGCGTGGAGCCCGCGACGAGGACGAGGCGCCCCGCGGCGGCCACGGACTGGAGCGGCAGCCGGCGGGAGAGGAACGACGGGTGCCAGAGCATGGGGGGCGGCGACGGCATCGGCGGCGGGGGCAGAGCGTCCCACCGTCCGGCCATCGGATCGTAGGCCGCGAAGGAGACGCCGCCGTCGGCGTCGTCAAGGAGCGCGTAGAGGGACAGGAAAGGCGGGAAGGAGGGCGAGTACAGGAGCCGGCGCCACGTGCGGCAGACGGCGTGCAGGAGGCGTGGCGGGAGCGGCGAGAGGCAGAGCTGCGCCAGGTGGTCCGGCAGCCCAGGGAGCAGCGGCTGCGACTGGACCGCGGCCGCAGCATCGTCCATGGGCGACGGCGCCGCGCGGTGCCGCTTGTGTGGCTGCGCACAGGAGGAGGAGGAGGGCTTGCAGCAGCAGGGGCGCTTGGGCGCGGCGGGTGCAGCCATGGGCGCGGAGGAGAGCAGTACTAGTAGTAGGCAAGAAGAAGGGTTGCCTTGCCTTGCTTTGCTTGTACTAGCACGGCTACCGTACTATATTATATCGTGGACGTTTGCATGTGATGGTCGATGTGGTACAATTAATTTAAATCTGGAAAGGTGCAGGCGAGCAACAGGGGAGGAGGAACTAGGCGACGAGGGATATGGCCAATTGGCCAGTATGCCGGTGCCCCCGTGTGCGAGTGGGAGGCTAGCTGCTCACTACTTTTTAGGTAGGACTACTACTCCAAGTATGCGTTTCGTGGTGCAGGAGAGATTTCGGAAGTTCTTTTGCTCTATGCGGCGGATACCTTTTAACTGTAGGTGATATATCTAATAACTAAACGACTTACGACTGAATCTTGTTATATGGCTAATAGTATAAAAGAATATTCTAATATATTTTTATTTTTTGTAATTATTAAGAGATAAGATAAGAATTTTTCATCCTAAGTAATTCATATATATGTATATGTGTGTGTGTGTGTGTGTGTGTATATATATATATATATATATATATATATATATATATATATATATATATATATGAAATGGGACACCTAGGTGCCTGCACACCTGGCTCTATCTTAGTTAGATTGCTTTTAGATACGTGCTGAGAGCAATGGTATGTATGGTATGTAATATATTAGGTATGCTAAATCAATCATGGAAGGAAAGTCTTAATCATGGATGGAAAGTCTCAATCACACTAGCACGCATCTAAAAGCAATCAAAGGTAAGGAGACTAGGTGTCCGCACACCTAGGTGCCCTCATTATTTATACTATATATATATATATATATATATATATATATATATATATATATATATATATATATATATATATATATATATATATATAAACCCTCCAATAGGGGATGAGAGGCCTAAAGCCATTTATTTCTACTAGCTCTTTTCTCTCCGTCGGTCATCTCTCTAGACCTCAATCTATGTCCCCCAAGGGGGAAACGGGTACTTTGTACCCACTATTGTGCTCATACAACAACAGTTGGCGTCGTCCGTGGGGAGCGCGTAAGAATCTGCGCAAGGAAGAGTCAACCGGGGCACAACCACAAGTGGGTCGTCGACACCCACGACCATGTCATGATAGACGTAGTTGTGAAGCATTCAACGACCTCGTAATCGCCACCATAAGAGAGATCCGTTGGATCTGATGTGTGCTCAAATCGCACGGTGGCCTCGTGCCCCGGCGTACTCTGCAAAGTATAAAGTACTAAAAACTTAGCCATCCTAGGCAATTCTACAAAGTATAAAAAATTGCAAGGTGGTCTCGTGCTTCAGCGTACTTTGCGAAGTATAAAGCGCTGGAAACTTAGCTGTCCCGAGCAATTCTATGGAGTATAAAAAAATCGCAAGGTGGCTTCGGCCCCGACGTACTCCGGCTCCCCCCACCAGGGAGTCCCCACCACTAGCGATAACCCCGGCGAGCCTTGCGTGCTTCATGCGTCTCACCAGGGAGTTCGCCGTGCAAACAACATCGAGAGATAGTTTCGCCCCTGAGCGAGAGCTGCATCCAATCATCTCATGGATAGTATCTATTAGAGTTAAATATAGGATGATTGCTCTGAGTTAAATATAGGCCGATTGCTCTATCTATATGAGTGGAGGGGACTGAAAGCATGTAGTAAGGATGCAAGGCTAACCAACCAACCCATTCATTCTTTAGGATTTGAGAGAGATGATTTCTTAGAGAGGAGGCTTGGGTGTGTGCTCTTGAGAGAGAGAGAACTCTGCCCCTTATTGTAGAGTGACTGTAAAATTTATATCTACAAGTTGCAATACATCAATCTTGTTCATTCTACATAGTGTGTTCTTGCTCTTGTTGATTTTGCACTTGTTTTGGTTGGTGATTTGCTCTTTTTCTTTCTCTCTTGATCTTATTGGGTTCTAAGGACTTGAAAGAGATGGAGATACCTCGTGAGGATCATATTCCATCCATTTCGGGATCAGTTGCACCAAGATCTTGAAGGTTGCCCGGTTTAAATCGATTTGGAGCTCTTCTAGTGATATCTTGATCATAGAGTTTTGTCATCAAATTTTTTTGGTGCTTTTGTTTGCTATGATATGTGAAACTCATTTAGAGCTATTTTGGTTATCTCTAACCCATGAGCAAGTCATATATTAAGTTTTTGAGTTTTGCCCAGTTTTAATATAACTTCGCTTATTTTGAGGAAATGTTAGAACTTCAGCTAAAATCCATGAGATCTTTGGATGGATTATGTTTCTGAGATCCTCACTAAGATGCGTATAAAGTTTTATATTATTTAAATATGTATTTAGAGATTGCACCTTCTTTGTTTTTTTTTTAGTTCGGACTGATTTCCGGTGTGTGCAAAGGTTGGGGTATTAAAAAGTGGATAATCTTGCCTTGGGCACTCCAGCCCCCCCACATCTGTTTCCAGTTTACAGAAATTTGCTCTGGTGGGACACCTGAACCCGAAACACGGCCACGGCGTGATGAACTGGCGGCCCTGGCCATGATACCTCATATGCTGATTTCAGAGAAGGCGCCGTTGCTATCAAGATGCCAAGCTACAGTGTCCTCAAGCTGTCCTTGGCTTTTAAGTTTAGATCCATTATATATTAGCGGTAACAAATAAGAGAAAATTACAACAAATATTAAAAGTTCAAATTTATTAGAATTTTCTCTTTTTTGATACATAGAAATATTCTCAGAATTTTTTATAACTTTTTTAAGTTAAAATACAACGTAAATATACTTTAAACTTAAATCCATAGAAATCGTTGCCGAACATTAGCCGGTACGAAGAGTAAACAAAACGCAACCACGTGAGGCCTCTCCTCAAATAACGAGCACGTTCTTTTCAACTTTTAAAAAGTTGATTTTCAATTTTTATAGTAATTAATTTTTAAACAGAATATCTTTTTAAGTTAGAATTTACTAATTAATTATAGTACATACTATACCGACTTCATTTATATCGGTAAAAAACTACACATGAATTTCTATATAAATTTTGTCAGAATTTTTTTTATAACTTTTTAAGTTAAAATACATCGTAAATATACTTCATACTTAAATCCATAGAAATCGTTGCCGAACATCAGCCGGTACGAAGAGTAAACAAAACGCAACCACGTGAGGCCTCTCCTCAGATAATAAGCGGCAGAGATGGCAACGGTAAATACCCATCGGTATTGCCATTTCATACCGTGCACTGCTAGGTATAAATTTACCGTCGGTTACTCTGTATCCGCACGGATAGGAAAATTTACCCATACCGTACTCGCGGGTATTACTACCCAACGGGTAACCCGCACCATAAGCATACCGGTTCAACACATAAGAATATCATCAATTTAGACATTCATTAATCATACATGCCAAGCACAAGAGCGTCTAATGATCAAAATTAGTACATCACATAAATATACTTGACATGACCATATCAACATATGACAAACAAATAAACAATCAACAACAAGTAGATAATAAAATCAACATTTGAGTGGGATGTCTAGTTGTCTAATGCGGGTATTCATTACTCGGTAGGCGGTATGGGTAGTATATACCACACCCGCACTACACTACCCTACGGCGTAGAGGATTTCGCCCAATAACGTACCCATGAGTACATAAAATTTTCCATACCCGTCTCTTTATCGGGTAAAACCCGTCGGGTATTCGGGTATCGGGTACCCATTGCCATCTCTAAATAAGCCTGTTCTTTTCAGTTTTTAAAAGCTACTTTTTAGTTTTTCTATAATAATTAACTTTAAAATAGAGTATCTTTTTAAGATAAAATTTACTAATTAATTATAGTACATATTGTACCAGTTTTATTTATATCGGTAAAAATTCACATGTAAGTTTCTATTACTCTATAATCTCTTAAATAGATCAAAAATTATAAATCATAGTTAACTAAAAAGAACAGAACCAAAAATAGTGCTTCCGACTCTGCACCCAAAAGGTCGCCTTTGGCCTTTCTGCACGCCCAGGAGGCAAAGGCTGGCAGGACCCATAAATGCACGCTCACGAACCGACGACTTAATGCGTGCTTAATTAATAATACCCCAACCATTCAATCTTTCCTCCAGTAGCTGTGACACAATAGTCCAGCGATTGCCTTTTTGCCCCGATTGATTGGCACGTGACCATCGCTTCCTTCGAAAGGAACAATCTCCATGTGTATTACGGACAAGTTGGCTCCACCCCAGGCGTACCAAACAATGCCTAGACCGTGTATCGGGGAGGCGTTCGTTAGATCTCTCGTCTCCAATCATGGTTAGTCTTGGTAGATTAGTCACGGCTAAGGGTCTGTTTAGAGAGAGCTCCATCAATTCTAGATTCACAAAAAATAGCTTCACTCTACGAAATTTTACCCAAACGCTCCAGCTCCGCGAAATCTGGATCCACCAAAATCCTGGATCTGAGGGCCAGATCCATAGATTTCATTGAGCTCCTCAAGGGGTGCTCCACCGTGGAGTTGGGTGGTAATTACCTACCAATGCCACTGGTTACACACCCCATCCCACCCAAAGTGACCATTCCCACCAAAACCTCAATTTCGTGGATCTGGAACTGCTGTACAAGCCAAACACTCCATGGTGGGATCCCAGATCCACGATGGAGCTGCTGCTCCAGATCCACATTTTCAATGGTGGAGCTCTTCCAAACAGGCCCTAAGTGCAGCAGCAGGACGTGAGTAGTATTATGGTGTGATCTAAAACGATAGAAAAAAGAAGCCATTTGGTGGTTATGGTTGAGAAATCACCTGCGTTCAAGGGAGTTTGATGGGCGTAACTCTATTATAATTCTTGCGCTCAAGCATATATGGATTGAAAGGAATGCCAGAATCTTCAGGAATGCTCATAAGAATGTTCCCTTAGTCGTGAAAAAAAAATTAAAGAGCACTGCGAATTGTGGAGATTACGGGGTTTGTAGCTTTGGGTTGTTTCTTTTCTTTTGCTAGTCTCTTTGTGTCGTTGTTAGCCGAAGGTGTTGTTGGCTACTCCCTTCATTCTGTACTATAAGTCCAAAACCTATCATGTGTATAGATCAGAGAGATATTAATCTTTTTTTAAAAAATAATATCATTGGACCATATATATACCCCTATTAAATGGTATAATACGACTGTTCACTTATTTTTCAATATTAAAATATAGATATATGGTGAAAAATATTGTAATAACTACATATTTGATCTCTGTAATAGACTTATATTGTGGAACGATACTTTCCAAGAATAAGAATTTATATTGCGGGACGGAGGGAGTATATGGCTGTTGTTCTTTGCACAATACCTCTCTTTGTTGTTCTTTTCTTTCCCTTAATTCAATAATACAATGATGCACACATCTCCTGTGTTCTTAAAAAGAAAAGAAAAAGAAGCTATCGCATTCACTCTTAAAAGCTACAAATTACCATGTTAATCGAGGAAAAAAAAGAGAGAAATAAATCTACACTATCAATTGTAACTTATCTAGATTATAATGGTGCAAATTAAACGGATATAGATATAAGAGTTGTAGCAATTATATAAGGAATGGAATTGTATTTCCATCATAAGCAATACAGTCATATAATACATACAACTCTATGTTTAAATTATGCATTGTAGTATCTAACGGCGCAATTGCGTGCAGTGTTCGAATAGTTATGGTGTGAACCACATCTTTTTGCTCGAAGAGAACACGATCCGTGATCATGCTATGGCCGAGAAAGGAAGAATGTTTGAGCACATAGGCGCGGGTGGGTGTTTAATTAGCGGCGTGTCCACGAATGTTGAGCTGGAAGGATTTAATCTCAGGTTTATGAGCCGGGCTTAATTACTTTGCTAGCCGCCTATATTGTTGGTTAGCAACATCATCATATGTTTGTCTTTAGCTAAAATATGAATGTTGTACCAGGAGCATACAATCAGTCATTTGTGGAAATTAAAATTGTAGACTTGGAATTAGTCTTCTGAGTTCTGACTGCATACCGTTCAACAAGTAGAATGGTTAATTACTTGCTGCTGAGTTTTTCTTTCAGAAATTCTGAGTTAGACAGTATAAACTGTCTTTAATGCGTGATTCTTCTGTTGGCTTGTTCGATGGTAAAACCAAGGAACATCTTTTCCTCCTCCTTTTCTAAGCGCATCTCCAATGGTTATAGCTAGCAACTAACTATAAGACTTCCACATCATCTATAGAGTACACACTAAAGCTAGTATTCTAAATAATATCTATAAAGATATTTATTTGATGCTTACATGCACACATAGAATTTATAGAGACTGCCTCGTTTGGCGTTATAGACTAGTGCTTAAGGAAGAGCTGGCTCGATTTTTTTTGCATACTCTCTTTCCTCCACATAGGATATATGCTGATGTGTACATGCATATAGCTAGCTGACTCAGACCATTGGAGATGCCCTAAGCCTTCGTACTCAGCACAATGGATTACCATTTTTTTCTCTCGGACCGATGGCTTCGGCCCTCCTCCCCACAAGCTGGTGGCTTTTGGTTTTTGCTACAGTACCTAACTTTTAAATAGAGTATCTTCTCAAGACGGGGTCTACAAATTTAACGATCTACACGTTAAAAGCCCAACATCTGTACTAGCCAAAATCATAAGTGAGTATCTATCTCTCCGTAATCTGTACCGTAAATAGTCAAAATTCAAAAATTTCAGTCAAAAGCCATCCAGATCCTTGGGACGAATAAGTGACCATGGATAAACAAAGGGGCTTATCAGAAGCTCAGGTTAACGGAAGGGAACAGCTAAACAGACGCGGTCCTGTCCCCGGTACACGCCAAATACACGCCTTTTCGCCCACTTGCCCCACATGTCAACTTCATCCTACCTTAATACTATAATAAGGTGCCTTTTTGGATGAGCCAGGATCCCCCCAGAAGTTGCCGGCCGTAGAGATTTTCATTTTCCTGATCTGACTTGGCTTGAAGAATCGTTTGGACGTGCCCGGGCAGGGGAAAATCCCGGCCCAATCCAAGTCGATCTCGATCCACCAGGAATTACACCAAACCGCTGCGTTTCCATTCCCTTACATTACGAACAAAGCATCGGACTGTAATTGGTTTGGGTTTAATCACCGGGTGGATTGGGTGCTTGGAGGGGGGTCAACCCAATCCAAGGGTGGATGAAGTTTCCCATGGATAATTTCCCTTTCTTGTTGCCAAACAAGCCCTCATGAATAGTTGGGGGTTGTTTGACCAAGCTACTATGGATAATTCCCCTTTTTCTAGCTGGAGAAATTCTCATGAGCTGCTTAACATGCACGCAGCAGCAGCCATGAACAGCTCAACTAACTCTCTATTCCAGTATAAGCATACGCACCTACAACCTAGGTGTATGAGTTGTTACGGAAACGATCACCCATACATGTTATATAGCCAAGATCTCTAAGTACAGGCTCAGCAAAAGGGTCAACCTCGACATCCATTTTTAAGACATAAGAGAATGAAATCCCTATTCAACTCCACCGACTGCCGGCCTAGGCCATTATATATGCATTCCAGTCGGCCAACAAATAAAATACGTACAGCCTGATGCATGGTTACATACACACGTCTTCCTAACATACAATATACACTGAACTCGATCCACTCGCGAACAAAAGTGACCTTTTTTTCCTGCTCCATCCGTTTTTTTTCATTAAGGAAACCAGTGGAATTAACAGAGTTGAGCTGCTGCAAAACACAGCCAGCTATAAATAACGTCAAACAGCAACCACCCGACGCGAATGATCTGGCATACCAGGATCATTCTACCAATGATAAAAATGCGAATGATCTATAAATAACTTTTACAGAGTTAGTTTTTTTTCCTCCAAACGCAAGCATTCAGTGAGTTTAGTACGAGATCTACTTGCTACACAGCTCAGGAAGCATCAAGTGAATAGCTCGCAGCGCCGGCCTCCTCTTCAAGCAGCGGATGTCCATAATGACAAGGTGAGACGGTTAATTAGGCCCAAACGCCCATGATAACGCCGTGTTATCATCTCCCTCCCTGTCATATCGCACGAGTAGGTACCATATCATATATGTGGATTACGGAGAAATGTCATCAAATACACACTAGCAAATATATAAAGTAAACGAATAATACAATCTACCCTACTCTATAATTCACCAAAATTTTCTTTGCTAAATCCACCCCCCTTAACCACCCCCACAGTCATGCCTAATCTAAGTCCACCCAGAATTGTGTACCAAAATAATCCAACTTCATACAAATAAATGGTCTGGATCTCTCCTCAAGTCTTATTCTCTTACTCATTGAAGATCCTA
This sequence comes from Dendrocalamus sinicus, assembly GCA_036346575.1. Taxonomy (NCBI): domain Eukaryota; kingdom Viridiplantae; phylum Streptophyta; class Magnoliopsida; order Poales; family Poaceae; genus Dendrocalamus; species Dendrocalamus sinicus. The sequence goes on along the minus strand of CM070657.1, from coordinate 1,127,890 downwards.
AGGCCAATATTATTTGGATCATGCACATCATTAGACATCTCCTCTCTCTGATATCCCCCACCTCGCGAGCTCCCCCCACCGCGCCGCGTCCCATCTCCCACTCCTCCCGCTCCGCCCTCGCTCCTCCTCCACCCGCCGCCTCCCCCGCTCCTCCTCCTCCGCCTCCTCCCCTGCTCCGCCGCCTCCTCCTCCTGCCCCTGCCCCTGCGCGCGCCGCCTCCTCCTCCACCCCACCCCGCGCCGCCTTCTTCTCCCCACACCACCTCGCCGCGCCTCCTCCTCCCCACCTCCGCTCCGCCGCCGCATCGCTTCTCTTCGCCTCTCCTCACAGATCCGTTCGTTTTTCTCGCAGATCCGCTTCGTTTTTCGCGCTTGTTTCTTTGGGGTTCTTGGGATTTCGAGGGTTTCGTCCGGGGTTTCAAAATTGGGAGCTTTGCGGGCGCTTGGTTCTTGGTAATGCCGGCTTTTCTTGCGGCTCACCGGCGGATTTGTCATGCGTTCTTGACAATTAGGGTTTCTTTGCCGGGTTTTCTTGATGATTAGGGTTTTGTCGGAGCGAGCTTGGTTGGTGATTTGCGTGCGTCTTTTGGCTTGTGGAATTGCAGGAGGAGAGGCTCCTCGTTTCTTGGATGCGCCGTGAAGGAATTGAGAGCAAGAAGCCGTGATGTTTACTCCGCGGGAAGGGGTGGACCGGATGGTCCACGCCGTCTCCGGCGAACCAATGAGCGGTGGTGCCGCTCCGCCGCGTCGCGCCCTCGGCAAGGGGAAAGGAACTTCGCAGAGGGTTGTCGAACTCGAGCGGAGGTTTGGCCCAATCTTTGTTTTTTTGTTCGATTGATGCAATTTGTGAATCTAATTTGTGAACATGTTTCGTACTCATGTTTATTTCCATGGTTTGGAACTAGGACTCAAGTAGGATCAACTATTGCAATATGTACTATGCATATTGTCGGTCTCAAAAGTGAAAATTTTAACATTTAAACCAAGAGGCCTCCAAGTCTTCATTTTAAACTGAGCATTTGAAAAATTGGGTTTTGGTGACAATTTTTATTAGCATGATGAGCAAAACTTGCATTAGAACTATTGCCGCATTGCTATTGATTAAACAAACGTGGTTCTTGAAGAAATTCAAGTTTCATGTCGCCAAGGAACAAATCGTGTTTTCTCGCCGCCTTGGCACATCGGTGTGAAACAAAGCACTACCGAGAGGGATAGATTGTCTATTCTTATACCCTTCAAAACTTTTAAGTCATATTAGTGGTCATGATTTGAAAATCTTGACCTTTGGTTCTTTATATTGTAGAAAGAACCGTAATAGGTGTTGCCTATGCCATTTTAACATAATAGATGTGCAAATACTTATACAAAGGTGAAAGGTCTTATATGTAACTTCTATTTGCCATTTACTGCATTTTGGGTAAATTTCACTTCCCAATTCTTCTTTTCCTCATTAAAGTGTATCATCTATTTGCATTTTAACCTTCCTTTTTATAGTTTGATCATACCCGTATTTGTTAGTTATTTACTTGTGTATTTTCTTGTGTATATCTGTGCTACATGAATATCAAGACAATATGGGCTGCTCTTGATTGAGAAAAAGAGTGGGCAACCAAACTTGATGAAGTCACCAAGCTACCGCACGAAGAGGAGGTTTTAAAGCGCGAACAAGTGCACATTTGAATGCTATATTAGAATATGAAAGACGGAAGAAAGCATGCGACAAGCTCTGGGTGTTGAGAAACAATGTGTAGCTGATGTATGTTGGTGTCTATCTCATAATTTCTTATTCTTGTCGTGTATCAAGATTATTCGATCAAGTAATACATTAGTAGTGGAGGATTGAGGACCAAATAGATTATTTTATGCCATATTGTTAGTGATATGTTATTCTTGAAAGTTGTTCAAATCTTCTAATCTTGCTTGTGTTACATGGTATCTTAATTTTGTGTACACCTCTAATTGTCAAAATGAGTTGGTAGAATGATTCTTTGGGAATAGTTTTCCCAACTAGCGCTTTTGCAGATCGCATCCATCTGAGTCATCAAGATTACGTTTAGTCATTTACATTCATAAAGATTGTTGTACCTCGCATTATGCTGCACTTGCCTTTGTATTCTTCAAATTATCATATCTGCACTCTTGCCCTAAACTAGCCTTTTGATTATATACTTTGCATTTTGCCTCTGCATTTATCTACAAATTTTTAACAGACTCATATCTAAAGATTAAAAATTGGTAAACATTAAGGAACAATACTTATATGGTTCGCTTTCTTTTATCAAAGACATTAGCATTTTAGCACTCGACTTCTTTCATGTGATAATTGCAATACGTTTTATTCCCATTTTGCCTATTTTGGTTTTCTATCTCTTTACCGTAATTATCTGTCTTTTGTGGAGGAGCATTTACAATGAACCAAGAATGGATTCTTAATTTTTCCTTTCCAGAGGCGCGTGCATATTCTAATTGAAGAAATGAATTGAGTGGAGTTTTCCTTTTCTTCTTTGGTATATTAAATGCGCTTGAATGGTTTTCATTACGTATTTATGTGATGCAACAGAGGGTCGACGCTGATCGAATGGAAAGAATTTTCTACCCTGAAGGACGAAAGTAAGTTCATACTGGAAATAATTGCCCCTAATGGTTTGTTATTTGGCAATTCATGGATTTTCTTTCTTGTCGTATTCTCACTATTCTATTGTTCCGTACTATTATAACAAAGTGACAAAGCAATCCAAATGGTCTATTCTGATGAGTGAAGGTTCTTGTTCTTTTAATGTGACATCTATATTTTTCTAATTGGAGATTGTAAATTTCTTCAATTACTTTTGTCTTCTGTTTAGATTGCACGTGAATTAGCGAAAAGGCATCAAATCAACACTGATCGAGAAACGAAACAACTCCCGGTGCTCTGTTGGATCTACTGCTTTCTGCGAGCCTTCTTCTGCACTGCAACCAGTCTTCATCTACAGAGGTATAGTTTCTTCAAGCACACATAATGCAACAAAGAAACTCATTCCGAGAATCCCTATGGCTCCGTCCGACGATATCTTGCTTTCTTTTATATTTTACCGTAAGCGTTAGCACAGACACACTACTATCCTTATTACATGCTCAAATTCTTGAAGAAGACTAGGAAGTCTGGTTGGATGTCCCTGGGAGGAATCTTGCTTTGCATGACAGGTAAAGTATAGTATGCCTCTCTTGAGATCAAGTTCATTCCTTACCTTTCCAACAGCTTGTGAGATGGGAATTATTGGATGAAGTTAACAGTCTGAAATGTTTGGCATTGCAGGATCTGAAGCAATGTTTGCAGATCTTGGCCACTTCTCCTACAGTGCAATACAGGTAATTCACTGATCCTGCATTTCAGTTCCTATCTTACATCTGTTTCATTCATTATTTTGTTTGGACAAATCCTCAGTCTGATCCTTGATTTTGCAGCTTGCTTTTACTTCTTTAGTTTACCCTGCACTGATTTTGGGATACATGGGCCAAGCTGCTTATTTATCAAAACATCATAACCTTGACTCAAGCTACCAAATTGGATTCTACATCTCGCCTGTGTACTTAATGCTTCCTAATGAACATGTATACTGTTATTAGTCGATGATTCTTACGTACCTATCGGCTATCGTGAGAGTTGCACCGCTCTGCATTTACCATTTGAGTAGTCACTAAAAGTTGCGCGTTTTGCAAAAATGCGTGTGTGTAAGGTGGCTCGTGCTTGTCTTTGGCGATTTTGGCGTCGGTGGTTGGAAGCCAAGCAATCATTAGTGGAACATTCTCCATCATCAACCGAGCCAGTCCTAAGTTGCTTCCTAGAGTGAAAGTCGTGCACACATCCGAGAAAATTCATGGCCGATTATATCCCCGAGATCAATCGGCTGCTCATGATCCTTTGCATTGCAAGATTCGCCGGATTTCGCGATACAAAGCACATGGGAAATGCATCCGTAAGTAGCATCTTACTCTCTATCGATGCCCGACAAGTAATTTCAATATCTTTTTCACAACTTTCAGCAAGACTTGCGCACTTATGCAATGGTGGTACTAATCTCGCATCGTTGGATCTCTTCTTAGTATACTTGTGGTATGTCATTTTCTTCATAATTAGTACTATGTACTTGTGGAGAATCGTCTTTGCATGGGTAAATGGTCAGTGCAATCCGTGTTTCAGTTTTGGTGTGGCTCTTGTCCTGTTTATATGTATTTTTGGGATCAAATTCTATTTTGTTGTGACTACTGTCATTCAATTACTGTGTGGAGGCTTCCCTTCTATGTACACTTTTAGATGGTAATTAACCCACACAAGTAGCGTGTGTGTTTTGCTGATTGGTTGGGTTTTGGTGATCAAGGTCCCATGCTCATCGCAGCTTTGACCGTAAGAAGAAGAGCTGCAGAGGCAACCTGTCGATCACAATGCTCATTGACGAAGCAAAGAAGATGTGTTTTCCTTGGCGTCGGCAAGGCTGCCATCATCATTGTTATTTGGTAATTTATTCGCATCTTAAGTGGGTAATTATGAAATATTTACATTTCCTTGCTCTATACATGGCTTGAGGTTACTTTTATGCTTTGTTGTAAGCTTTGATAATATCATGATTAGTCAGTCATTACATCAGATGTTGGAGCATCAGTTACATTCTTGTGTACCTTCAAATATGAGAATTCAGACATGCTCTGCGCAATTTGAACATATACAAAGCGTTCAAATATAACAATTCAGACATGCTCCATGCAAGTTGAACACGTTCAAAGCCTTCAAATATAACTATTCGACATACCAAGAATCACTATAGTACACAGTAATACAAGGCATAAACTATATTTGAGTAAATTTTGTTTTGAAGAAATATGCAGAGAAATGACTTTCTTGAAATGCATATGATATGATAGGGTTTAGTTGACAATGCAATTATTTTTGTAGCTGTGTTTACTGCTTAGCATCAGCCATTCTCCTAGATTGTATTAATACCAAACCTTTTTGGGAGTTAAGGCACTGTTCATTTGCGTTGTTAGGAAAATTCTGAAATTTTGTTAGAGGTAACACTGAGAAAATACAGTGAGTGAAAATATACATGATTGTTTTGCTGATATTGATATTTATTATATGGTTCAGGATCCTTATATTTATGTATCATCTTTTTTTGGATTCCATTGCAATGCACGGGCAATATACTAGACGGTTGCAATGCACGGAACTACTTAGTATCGTAGTAATTTATTTTGTTCTGTTTCAAAAGGATTAGCAAATAAGGTAACTTTGAGGAAAAAGATGAACATACTACCTATTTCATACTCCCAACTGTCAGGTATACATGAGATACTACGATACTAAATAGTTGGTTATACAATATATGAGACGTGAATCTTAATGAATCTGATTGTTCGTTTTATTTTTTTTTATAAATTTTTATCTTGTTTTGTATTTTACCGTAGCGTTAGCACGGGCACACTACTAGTAATATAGGTAGGATGAGGCTTCGCTAAAATGGGCAACGGGCCATGCATGGTTACCAGGCCAGGGTCCCGAAAAACCGAAAAACCAGCCCAGACCCGCAATTGGCTCTCCGTCAGAGAGCAGCCCAATGAAGCCCACGCGAATGAACATACTAGCTGTTTCTTCAGCCGGCTCGGCTCGACGGCCCATGGCCGGCGGGCAGGCTGGGTTGATACGCGCGTTCAGGGGAGGAACCAAGCTCAGTCTAAGGGCTTGTGCTTTTCGGTTGCGGCTTATGACTTTTGACTGAAATTTTTGAATTTTGGCTGTTTATGGTACAGATTACAGAGAAACAGATACTCACTTGCGATTTTGCCTGGTACAGATGTTGGGCTTTTAACATGTAGATCGTTTAACTTGTAGGCTCCGTCTTAAAAAAATACTCCGTTTGAAAGTTAGGTACTGTAGCAAAAGCCAAAAGCCGCCGGCTTGTGAGGTAAAGAACATGCCCTAAATCTCAGGCTGGGCTAGTTGGTTTTAAATTGTCTTGGGCTTTCGTTCTTACACTTTCACACCTAAGTGACTATTTTCTATAGGTTTTGGTTTCTAGACCTTAGGCTATAATCCACCTAGCCTGAGGCCTGGTTCCACTCCTGTGCGTGTTGCATGGTGCGACATGTGTGTGGCACGAATACAGCGCAGTTGAAGAAGTCAAAACCAAAAAACAGTTGGAAAATCAAAAAGGACAAGGCCAAAGAGTTAGAACTTAGAACATGTGGAATTGAAGAAGAAAGGTGTTGCCAACAAGAGTTATTGCTCAAGGCTCACATTTTGTGGAACCTTTTACATATGTTTTGGTGTTTGCCCAAGAGCGCCTACATATATTGGCTATGCTCGTTCCAACGCGTGCTGGGACTGACTAAAATCCTAGGGGAATTTTTTTTGCAACAAGGACTAAAAATTCCTCCCTTTTTTTGTCGAAATGATGCATAGCAATTGAAAAGAAAGTGACCCTCTTGGGCCAGGAATTTTTTTTTGTTGCATTGGCGGGGTTTTACGGTTTATTTGAAATAGTTTATCGGTTTATCGGTATTTTGTACGTAATTGTCAAGCTCCTTGCCAGCTCAGCTTAAAAAATAAGGGGAAAAGGTATAAGGAAACACCATGTTGGCTGAACAAAACAGCTCAGCTCAGTTCTTTTTTATTACGGCTAATAGTTTTTATCTGAGCTTTCTAAGACGATAGCATATCACTAGGGGTGGAAAAAAGCTCGTTAGTGAGGCTCATTGGCTCGGTTCAAAATTGCTTCAATTATACTTGTAAATTGGTTAAATATTAAAATGAGTTGATTTCAGATGAATTTGAATTTTGCTCAAGCTCGGCTCGGCTCGGCTCGTTAGCTCGTTTATAAAAATACTTTTAAATTATATGTAAAATGATATTAAATCAAACCATGTTATTTTTTTAAAAAAAAGCTCGATAAGACAAGGAGTTGGCTCAATATCCACCCCTACATATCACAAAGATATCGATATAAAATAATACGTACTATTTTAAACTTAAAAACTATTCAAGAATCCGTTTTTAAAAATCATTTTCTTTGTCTTAACGTTTGGAGAAGAAAAATAACAGGGCTAGTGTTCTGCGATTCCAGTTGTGACCTCGATCTGCAGTGAACCAGACAGCCAGTAGCATTCACGCTGGCCATGTGGGTCCATACAATCACATGGCCACCTAAGACTGACAGGTCGCCGTATAATTCATCTGCCAACTCGGGCCCTTAAATAAGCGCTCGACGTCTCTGTCTGCCCAAACGCTTCCTCCTCGTGCATTTTAAATTGGGAAAATTTGTTTAGTAGCACTGAAAGCTCAGCTCTTTCGGAAAATACCACAAAAAAATGGGGTTCTGGAAATTACCACCGAAAATTTTATTTTTCTTCGAAATCTAGCATTTTGGACAAAATACCTCTCTCCTCCCTTCTCTCCTCCCGCCTCCTCCTCCCAAGACAACTCCTCTTCTCTCCTCACTCCTCCGCCGCCTCCTCGCCTCCTCCTCCTTTGCGCCGCCTCCGCCTCCTCTTCCGCCTCGCCTCTCCTCCTCCTCGCCGCTGCCTCCCGCCTCCTCCTCCTGCATGCGTGGGCGGAGGAGAGGAGGCGAAGCGAGCGGAGCGAGCGCAGCGAGCAGCGCGGCGGCGGAGGCGGCAGCAGCGGAGGAGGAGGCGAGCGCAGCGGCGGAGGAGGAGGCGGGGAGCGCGAGCGGCGGAGGAGGCGAGCAAAGAGCGGCGGAGGAGGCGGAGGCGGCGAGGCGAGCGGCGGAGGAGGAGGCGGAGGCGGGCGGCGGAGGAGGCGGAGGAGAGAAGGGAGTTGTCTTTGGGAGGAGGAGGCGGGGTGGAGAGAAGGGGAGGAGAGGGTATTTTTGTCCAAAATGCTAGATTCCGAAGAAAAATGAAATTTTCGGTGGTAATTTCCGGAACCCTGTTTTTTTTATGGTATTTTTCGAAAGAGCTGAGCTTTCAGTGCTACTGAACAAATTTTCCCTTTTAAATTCATGGCGCAACACGACACACTTAACAAACGTACATATACGTTTGCTTAGCCTTGGATCATATGTGGCCCAGAGGGCCCTGCTTCAACCGACCTGTGTTTATTTGGTTTCACGCTTCTGACTTTCAAGAGCTCAAAGCTATTTAGAATATATTGAATTTTTTATTTTTTTAGCTTTTAACTTATTTTTTGGTTTTTCCTTTTTTAATTATGCATAAAAATATAATAGTTTTTCTTATTTTTAATTTTTTATTAAATAACTTAGAAAAATTAATAACAACTATAATATAAATTCAGCCAAAAAGCTAGAAGCGATATCCGAAAAAAGTCGGTTGGAGCAGCCTAAATTTAATAAACTGGTTTATGGCTAAAATTACACTGTATTGATGGTGGCTTATTTGGTGTAACTAAATTTTAAAAAAAATTAAAAATGAAAAAACATGTTAGCCTATCATGAACAATGTAAATAAATACGAGAAAAAAGAACGGATGAAAAAGCTATGAAAAGCAAAAAAAAAAGATGAAATTTAAAAAATAGTAAAAAAATAAGTTAGAATCTAGAAACTCAATCCTACATACTACGAAGAGTACGAATAATTAAGAGTCCCTCGCGTACAAACGCTAAACTAACTGGTGGCTGTAAGGGGTAGTATCGTGAAGAGTACGAATAATTAAGAGTACCTCTCGTACAAACGCTAAACTAACTGGTGGCTATCATACAATCTGCCGAATAATGCTGGTCTGGACGGAGCCAACAAGCGCAACAAACATTACACTATCTTATAATTTATACCATTTCTTTAATAAATAGATATGATAGTTTGTTCATCATATTTTCAAAATAGTTTATCAAAATAATTTTTACAAAATATTTTATCGATATTTAATATATTTATATAAATATTTATAATAAAATTAAAACTATCAGCTGTAGTTAAAAAAAACTCACCTACTGATGGCCTCGAGGAGGGAGGAAGAATCCCCCACACAGGGCCCAACTCACCAGTCGCGGCAGACACCACCCAAGCATATCATTACTGAATATGTTTCCTCTTCTTCGGCAAGGAATTATAACATGAAGACGTCACCATCCAATTCCAACCCCAATGCATGAACAATTGGCCAGGCGTTCAAAATATATACTTGGAGAGAGAGAGAGAGAGAGCCTTTTGCTATGTTTGTATATTTTCCTCAAACTTCTCCTCTCTTAGTCTAGTTCCGATTCATCTTATCATTACTTGTCATGTCCATCACCGCAGTGGCGGATCCAAAGAATTTGATGAGCCTGGGCGGCAGCCGGTGGCCGGTGCAGGCGGTGCTCCGACACAGCTTGTGGATAGGTCGTCGGCCACCGCAACGCTTCCCCTGCGAAAGGCAAAAGGGATCTAAGGCGTGAGGATGGAGGCAGAAAGAAGGAACGACACCAGGGATAAAGGCAGGAGCGCAGTGAGTAAATTGGGGAATTGAGAACGTCGCGAACCTATAGCCATGGCTGATGATTGGTCTCCGGGCGCAGCTGGTTCTGGGGATTGGGAGTGCCGCCGCCGCCGAGCGACGCCTCGCTTCCGTCATCGCGCATTTACTAGCGCTACTGCGCTATGTCCCCGTGCCCCTGTAATTCACGGCAGCAGCTTGGGAGTTCTGTTAGCATATCAAAATTATCTATTTTAATTTTGCATCATGAAGATTGGAGTTGGATTACCATACCAGCAAGATGAAGATTGGTATGTTTAGATTGAGGTTCTGTGCATTGCCAGCCATCCTTTTTGACGATATTTTATACTGCAGCCATCCTTTTTTAATTGATACCACTGCTGAGATGGTCATTTTGATGATAGTGGAGTATGGAGGTAACCTAGATTGGTGCTCTTACGTTAGATAATTGTCCTTCAAATAGACAAATGATATTACTTGGTTCCGATTTCATTTTCTGTAGAAGTAAAAGAGATGAGCCCGGGCAGGGGCCCAGGGTCGCCGGGCCCTGGGTCCGCCCCTGCATCACCGGTAGCTCCCACTCCGGTTTCTTATCGTCTTGGCATGCGCGTGACCTAGACATTCTCATGGTACTTCGTATACACATTACAGTATAGTTTTGGTTCTTGCATGTAGTAATTTGATTTATGTTATTTAATCGCTTAATTTGGTGCTGGATCTTGTATTCATGCCTGGGTATGGTTTTCTTGATGGGATGATTCCACCGTCTGCACGTTGGGGCAGATCTGGCTGTGTTGGAGCTTACCGCCAACGCACACCAAGACCGCATGTTTCTGCCATCCTCGCCACGCCTCTCCTTCTCTCTTTGTCACCGTCGGTAGTGTGGCTCATCACACCGAAGGCCGGAGGTAGGGCTGGAAAAAAGCTCGAGGCTCGTGAGCTGCTCGAGCTCGAAGTTAGCTCGGCTCGGCTCGAGCTCGGTTCGTAAATCAGCGAGCCAAGCCAAGTTTTCAGCTCGGTACATTTACGAGCCGAGCCCGAGCGGCTCGCGAGCGCTCGATGGCTTGATCGAGCCAAACATCGTGGCAGTCGGCAACCTTAGCTGCGAGCCAAAGAAAGCCACCACCGATTCCCGAAGGCCCGAATGCTCCTGAGCTCCTCTCTGATTTCCTCAATCCACCGAAATACCATTCTCATTCATCGCTATCTCCACCAGAAATGCTCGTTTCCTCAGTCATTGACTCATTCTCATTCCATCGATCCGCGGCCCCCAAATCCACCGACCGCGCCCCAAATTCATCCGATCCGCCGCCCCAAATCCATCGATCCGCGCCCCAAATCCACCGCGCCCCAAATCCATCGATCCGCCGCCTAAATCCCCAAATCCACGCGCTCCCAAATCCATCGATCCATCGCTAAATCCATCGATCTCACGGAGATAGCGATGGTTTTGCGATGCCTCGCTCGGCGCGTCCGATGGCTCGCCGTCACCGGCCGCGCGTCGGCGGCCGCCTCTTCCGCTCCGTCTAGCGATTTCTCGGGAGGACTGTGGCATTGCCATCGGTGCGCTCTGCGCGAAGCTCCGACGACGATGCCAACACCGATGGAGGCGTCGGTAGCTCGCTCCTTCATTCTTGCCCCGCCGACGTTGCGCCGTTCTTCATTCTTGCTTTGTTTCTTCATAAGCAGATACACATTTCAAGCCATTTTGGCTTGAAATGTGTATCTGCTCTTATGTGTTATGTGTATTGGCTTATGTGTTATGTCATAATCGATATGCTATTAGTATTACATCCGAAATGCACTATTAAATCGATATACATCATAAATCAAAATGCTATACGATAATTGACATACTGATCGTATGCTATGCTATTTATCTCTGCCGTCTTGCTCTCTCGCATTATGTGCTCTCTGTTATGCTATCGATAATTGACATTCTGCTTTTTGGCTCGGTCGGGCTCGCGAGCTGGCTCGAGCCACCAGTCGAGCCGAGCCAAGCCTCCCGTGTAGCTCGTTTCCAAAACGAGCCGAGCCGAGCCGAGCCACATCTTTGACCGAGCTCGGCCGAGCCTGGCTCGAGCCGGCTCGGCTCGGCTCGTTTCCAGCCCTAGCCGGAGGTCAGCATCCTCATCAACGCCGTGGTGAGCCCAGTGTGGCATGGTGGGCTGTTGGTAGCGGCTCTTGCTCACACAGGATTTGGAGGTGGTTCGGGCACTCTGCAGGTGGTGGTAGAGTCCGCAGAATCCTCGAGCAGGAGGAAGATGAAGTGGGGGAAGAAGAAGGGCAAAATGTTTTTTCGTCCTAGTTAGCAGAAAACTCATGGGAGTGGCACTAAAGAGAACAAAAGAGAAACTTGATGGCATAGTAGGAAATACATTTTTTCTAATGACATATAAGCAATGGGGCAAACTTTCGATGGCATTGAAGAAATTGTCCTCTCTTTTTGAGACCATGAGGCCCCGTTTGGAATGGAGGTTTTTCAAAGGAATTTTGTAGGAATGGAGTCCCTCGAGGATTTCCAGTGGCTCGTTTCGGATTGATTTGAGGTACCCCATGAACAGATGAGTTAATGCGATCTGAATTACGACGACGAGGTCGACACGACATGTGCACGTTGGCCAGCAGAAGGACACAACTTTCATTTACTGACTGAGCAAAGGCAGGTAGCTGTCTCTCCAATCCTGGCTGCATTTCATATCAAAAAAAAAATCCTGGCTGCATTTGAAGGCTTTTTAACTCATCGAACCAGCAACAGAACTCCGAATCCACAAAAGACGATGCGTCGTCTTCCAAACTGAATTCCAACCCCATCAATATTCATCACTCTGTGCCGCTAGCTGGTACATTTTCCCCTACCCTGTTCCTCATGTAATCACTAACTAAACAGCAACTTTACGATGACACACTTCATAGATTCTAGAAAGGTACTCCATATGGGAAAAAATCGCAAATATTAAACAGTCTAAACCGTATGGAGAAGCAAGAATTAGCAAGCATCGATCGATTTGATTTCTCAGCACCTTTGGTGAAAACTTAACATTACAGTGACTCTTAACTAGCTAGTAGTATATGTTACAAGCGTAGCAATAATACATCGAAGTTACAATTAATTAACCAACGCACCACAACAAGATCGACCAACCTTATTTAGTTTATAGCACTGCGTACGTGGTGGAGTACGAGTGTATGTAGCTAGCAAACCATCTGAGGCTGGCTGGGCCTGAGGGCCTGGGCTAGTAGCCGGGCCCGACCCGGTTGACGAGGGCGAGGGCGTTGCTGGTGACCTGGGCGACCTCGACGACCTTGCCCCGGATGGCGGCGCGCGTGCTGTCGTCGACGCCGCGGGAGAGCCCGTCGAGGCAGGTGTTCTCGTCGGTGAGCGCGGCGCTGCACCAGGTCTGCACGTTGCTCAGGTGCCACTTGAACCCCGGCGACCCGGCGCGGCCCATGTTCCCGCCCATCTCCTGCGCCGCGTCGCGGAGGTGCCCCACGCTGTCCGCCATGTTTTCCAGGCAGTCGCGCACGGGGCCCGCACCGCCGCGGCCCGGCCCGCCGCACAGCCGCCCTACGTACGCCGACGCCGACCGCGCGCGGTCAGCACTCACGGCCAGCGCCGCGCGGGCCAGCTCCCGCGGGCTGCGCGGCGGCGACCCGCCGGCGCCGTACGAGGACAGGCTCTGCAGGCACACCGACGGGTACTGCGTCGCGCGGCACGACTTGCGGATGAAGTCAGTGGCGGCCGGCGCGGAGTTCGCCGGCGAGGCGGCCGCGGCCGCGAGGGTGAGGAGCAGCGCGGCGAGGACGGGAGCAGCGGCGCTGGAGCGAGGCATTATTGAGTTCTTGCCTTCTTGGGGTTGGAGTGAGCTAGCTAGCTCGTGTGTACAGAGACACAGTGGCGTGTGTTGGCTCTTGGCTGGTCACTTGATTGCTTGTTGTGTAATGACCAGCTTCAACTTGTGTGTCCGTATATAAGGGGAGAAAAAAAGCACTATGTAAATTTGGAGATATTCTTTTAAATTTTTCCTTTTCAGTTTGGACATTGCATGGACAAAGGCATTTGCATGCCATGGCCCATGGGGTGAAAGATATTTCTACAAAGGTCCTGTACTTTGGTCAGAATTAAATATGCCAGCCACTTGACTTGCTTTCCCTATGTGCACGGGTAAATACTTGTTGAGGGAAGCATACTGTGCATCAATGATTAGATACCTGGCAAGAATATAATAATTCTCTAATTATTAACGATAAAAATGAGGTTTTATAGGGTAGTCATAAGTCTTACTATGACTACTCTTTGGTCGTAAATTTTTCTACGACTACATAGTCGTAAGTCTTAATACAACTAATTCTTAGTCGTAAATCTTCCTACAACCATATAGTTAGAAGTCTTACTACAATTACTTCTTGGTCATAATTCCTTTTACGACCACTTAGTCGTAAGATATCCTACGATCATCTCGCGATCATAGGCCTTTCTGCAATCAACATATCTCCAACTAGCTTATTTACGATGACATACTTTACCGTGGAGTCGTCTGACAAGACGGTTAGAATGTTCGCTTATTCTTAATAACCGCACACGATATCTCTCTGACAACAACCGTCGCACGACGACTGGGCCACTATGTCTATCTGACAGCAACTTCCGTCAGATAGTTATTACTCGAAGCGTTGAGGCGTCTTTTGACATAGGACAATAGCCACCACTTCATCGACTATATAAAAGGTTGGTGTTAGGGAAGAAAGGGGATTGAAATACATTGAAGCAGGACATAGTGCTAAGCATTTTGCATTACCCTAAGTTGTAATTCTTTCTCTGAGCAATAGTCACATAGGACGTAGGGTTATTATTCTCTCAGGAGAAAGTCTGAACCTATATAAAAATTTCTATGTCTCTACTCTCCATTTTCATACACCGAGTCTTTTAGATTTTTTTTTCGAATCTAAATAAATCATATATAAGATCGATATTAGAACATCGATAATACCCCTAAACACGATCATACGTAGCAATACGAAAGATCTCTATCACAAAGGAACCTTATCTCACCATGAAAAAGAGTCACGACTACTCTTTTACTCCAATTCAAAGGTAGTAGGAGGAGTGAGGGTTATGGATAAATCATCTTACACTATGGGCTCGTTCATATTGATTTTTGCTGATATCTTTTGGCTTTAGTTTATAAATAGTAACAGTTTGTAGAGAGTCGTACGGGAAGAGAGAAACTTGCGTGCGATTTTGATCGATATAAATAAAGTCACTACAGTGTGTACTACAATCGATTAGTAGTCTCCACTTTAAAAAGACACTATTTAAAAACTAGATACTATAAAAAAGTTATTTACTATAGAAAAATGATTTTTAGAAACTAATATAAACAAACATGGAAAGGGCCACGGTGGAGTAGCTAAACCAATAACCATAGCTAACATGGTATGACATGTATCTGATGGGGATGCATGAGCCCTCGAGATTATGCTTCACATCTAATTAGCTAGCACAACTCTAAATTGTGTAGACCTTAATGTCGATGAGCATCAAAATTCCGATAGCAAGATCGTAGGAACAGCAGTGTCATATTTAAGGAGTGAAACGTAATATATTAGCATGCCAGGGGTTGTCGCCCAGAACAACGCGGTAAAAACTAGCAAATGATATGATCTTGAGGGGGCGAGCTGGTGAAGTGGTGTGATCACGTGATGGGCCAGCGGGGTACTACTTTTTGCCTGTTGGATTTTCGCGGGCGATGAGGTGTGAATGCCGCCGGCTGCTCGTGGGATGTACTGCTACTGATGATGGTGGACCCCGGTGTGTGATGCGATGCGATCTAGGAGTTCGTCTTGTAAGAAAGAAAGGGAAAATAAACTCAAGATCATAAAAATTTTATGTCAAGATTTTATCGTTCTTAAGGTAAAATTGGACCAAATTGATTAGTACTATCTTGCTAACTTAGCAACCTCTAAGAGTATTGGATTAGTTGAAAATTAGATGAGATTTTGCCCCCTATGATGAGGGTGTGAAAGCACATTGATAGAAAGAAGATATATAAATGTAGTACTATGTCAAAAGATTAAAGAAACTTTGAAAATCTGTGCAAATAATTGTAGTTGTGTAGTGCATGTGTGCTAGCTAGCTTGAATCATTCATGGTTGGATATGGCCTAATGTTTGGTCCACACTCACCCTACCGTTCTGGGTTTGGTCGGCTACACCTAATGACCCCCATGATGATTTTCAACCATCCTTTAACACACACTTTCCTTTTAGGCTGAGTTAGCTATACCATCAATTGCTGGTACATTAGTCAAATACTCCGTACAGAGTTCGAAACTTTGCTGACCTGCCGAGAGACAATGAATTACCATGGATGTTAATTTATACTAGAATTAATACATCTACTTGTAGATGCTTTGCCTGCACATTAACAAAGAAAAAAAGAGTAAATTTCAGGGGAAAGAGGAGCTAAAAGTACATGGAAATCGTTTAATATGTACGTGTGCTCTTGGCATTTGTTGAGCTTCTCCTCTGTTGACATCCGATGTCAAAGGAGAACCACACTCTGGTCTTCTATCGTTGCAAAACGGCGCCGGGAATCGAGAGCTCGATACCTCAATCTCCGCTAGGAACGACGCGGGCCTTGAACTCTTCAGCTTCTAAACGTTGCTTTTCGGTTTTTCTATAATAACTAACTTTTAAACAGAATATTTTTTTAAAATAGAGTCTACTAGTTAATTATCATTAGTTTTGGAATTCAACCACCTGCTAATATTGAGACATTGTTTGGTTATTGGCTTAAAAATTTTTCTATGAAGCTTAGAAATCAGATTCTAGTGGGTATAGCGGCTTTTTGCTGGGCTCTGTGGTTGAATAGAAATGACGCCGTTTTCAAAAGGATCAATACTCACTCTTTCGTGTAGGTCATTTTCAGGGGGACTTACTTGATCAGAAGCTGGTCGCAACTGTCTAAAGAGGAAGCGAGAAGGGCACTCTTAAAAGGATGTACAAGACTTGAGAGAGTGGTGATGGAGTTTTTCAGCAAGTTTGGGTGGAGTGCTTGTTTTAGATTAAAGGATTAAGTCCTTTTGACTTTTGTTTTGTACTGAGGATAAATCCTTTTGGCTTTTGTTTTGTGCTGAGGAGGTTGTGTAACACCGTTTGGTGGAGTGTGGTCGGTTTGTTCTGTTTTGGTACTAATCGGTTGTAGTCATTCAAGTGGAATGATCAAGGCCGGAATATGGTTATATTCCGTTTTCTAAAAAAAAGTTAATTATAATACATACTGTACCGACTTAATTTATATTGGTAAAAACCGCATGTGAGTTTCTGTTACTCTGTAATTCCTCGTAGAAACAGCTCAAAAAATACAAACCACAACTAAAAACTACAAACCGTAGTCAAAAAGTACATGCCCCTAGGCTTCTTCGGAAGCACTCCCCACTTCATCCGATCCGTTCTCTTTTTTCTCCCACTGTTTCCTGCGCCAAACCTGCAAGTATGTTCAGTCTGGCTGTTACCAGTGTGAAAATAGGAGGAGCATGCCAACACATTGCATCGATCGTTTTCAAGCTTGCACGATCCATGTACAGGTTTCTACACAGGATCTGAAGAGCTAGCTGGATGTGTACGTTTCAGTGTTCGCCGGAGCCAGTCACGCGAGGTGGAGAGCCTGTTCTTCTGCAATGCGTTGTGGCCACTCGGCTCTCTCTGCCTCAGAGAGAGAGAGAGAGAGAGATGGAAGCATGCACTTTTATTATAGAAGATATGTTTCGTTTCCTACAAAATTTTTTCCAAATCGAGTTTTAACATAATTGCTATACATTATTCGTATGGTTGAATTATATTGTCTACTTTTCTTCATCGACTTAAATTTTCGGATGAATTGATTGATACTTATGACTCAATTTGCATCGGAGCACCCACGGCCTAACTTATCTTTTTTCTGGTTGAAATAGCACCGTCTAACTTGTCTTCAGTAGCTAATCGTAGTGCATTGCTGAAGAAGAAAAAAACAGAGCCCAGTGCTTTCTTTTTGCCAAATTTTGTTTTGGTAGGCCACCTCCCAACAACAAGTGAAGCCTGAGATGGATGTTAATGGCTATGCACATCGATCTAATATCAGTCCATGGCTGGCGAAGTTAATAAGTAGGAGGACGCCTAACTCTCCCCAAACTGCCCCATTGTTTTCGAAAAGCAGGCAGCACCAGCAATTGTCCCCTTGAAGACTGATGTGCTTACGCAGCACAGCAGCGCTTGGATATGCAGTAGATAGGCGTTAAGCTTGAAGAGGCAGGTGCATGCATTCACTGAGAAGAAGGACCCAAATTGCAATTAATATGAACACCAAAGAAGAAAGACGCCTGATCGGTTCGAGCTTGAGCTTCTGACTTCTGACTTATTTTTTACTATTCATAAATTTTATCTTTTTTCTGAACTTTTGGCTTTTTGTTAAGCTTTTTTGCCGGTTCTTTTTTCCCGTATTCGTTTGTATTATATATATTGGGCTAACATATATTTATATTTTTTTAATTTTTTAAATTTAATTATATTAAATAAGCCTCTGTCAATTATAATATTTTTTTCAGCTATAAATTATAAATTTTTAAGCCCAATTGATCACCACCTTAGGGGTGCGGCTGACTGATCAGTTCGTACGTCAGGGTGTTTCACAGCTTCACATGCATGCAGCCCCAGACACGTCTGTACACGTCGCCCTAGGCCCTAGCTACGTGACGTTCCTTCCTTGGATTCCGCTGAAAGGGGAGGAGAGAGTTGGCATTTTCGGGCGTACCCAGGTCGCAATCATGCTCTCCCATAGCCAATCCATTCACAGCCGGAACTGCCGGGTTTGTTTTTTCAGTTTCACCTTTATAGATCTTAGCTATGTCTGTAACGTTTAAATTCTTTTAAATTATTTGTAAGAGAAAATGTGAAGTAACAGAAATTTATGTGTAATTTTATCTGATATAAATAAAAGTCGCTACAATGTATACTATAATCAATTTATAGACTCTATTTTAGAAAGATATTTCGCTTAAAAGCTAATTAATTTAGAAAAACCAAAGGCAACTTTTAAAAACTGAAAAATAGGCCCTCCGTCACTCGTGCAAGGCGGCGAAGGTATCATAAGTTCCCCGCTGGCCCAAAAGAAACTATGTACCCTACTAAAAGGCCCAATTAAGCCCAAAGCGAATATCCAATATATATTTTTTTTTCATTGTTAATTAATTAACAGATTTGCAAAATAGTACTTGAGTAAAATTTTTTGTGATTTTTGGTCGAATTTCTTATTGTTTGATTTTGCTCCTAGACTCGTGCGCCGCCCTCTCTACCTTCGTTTCTAGCGATAGCATCGTCACCTGTGTCGGTAGGGTTAGAGTTTAGGTTCATCGGACACCGCCATAGAATTAGATTAGGAGGCAGCGGTCCAACGGTGGAAGCTGGAGGTGATAGTGGCATTGCCTTAGCTGCGGACTTAGAGGAGAGCGATGGCGGTGAGGGCAATGAGATCGAGAAAGATTAGGAGGCGGTGGCGGATCCAGTAGCTACCACCGTCAAAGACAAGAAAGGAGGGCGACGAGGTGGAGGGTTGGCAGAGAAAGAGACAGTAGTGGAAGGGGGGTGAGGCGTCGGTGTTGAAGGAGGATGGGGAAGGAAGTGGGAAGCGGCTAGAACTAGGATGGTGAGGGTTTGTATGGCATGAGGATGGTTCTGGAGGCATTGGATGCGAACTGAACAGAAAAACAGCCGAGTGTCATATATCTTCACCTCAAATCTTAAAATAAAGATCTTCACCTCCATCGATCGTATGATACAATGCGTGTATATATATTCGATCAGCTCGCGTTGAGTACGTTGACAGCGAGCTGTGAGCTCACATGCGAACGTTATGTAATGCCGCGCGCACGCAGGTAGCATGCATAGCAATGCTAAAAGCCATCTTCTTTTTTTCTTTTTCTTTTTTTTTTTGCGTCTTTTTGGCTTCGACTTTTTTAGAAGCCGAAATAACGGAAGCGGCTTCTTTAAGTGGTTATTTTCAAATTGTTTTTGAATCCAAAATCGTTTATATCATTTGTGTTGATGTCTCTATCGTCTATCACTATTTCAAAAATATAGACAAAAGCCGTGCGTCTTAGCTAAAAAACATGGCTAATATATATCTGTTTTTTTTTCTCTATGTATTTTTCACCCAGCTGATTACGCGCACCGTTGGGCGCGCGGTGGACATGGGCGAACTCCTGGTGATGTAAGAAATTAAGAAGCACCCAGATCCTTCGATCGTAACGAGAAGCGAGGCATGCACTGCGTGGCATGCATAACGCAGTGCATGCCTAATTCACACGCGTCACCGATCCGTTGGCGATCGATCTGTCGATCGAATTATGTCAGATTCGCCAACCAAAGTTCACATCCATCAGCTGCTTCTGTTTTGGACACGAGCAGTATGCTGTTACGTGAATTGAATTAGCCATCAGCCATGCAAGATGCAGCTAGCTGCACGTACATGCCGCCAACCGAACCACCCGGGCGGGCATGCAGTGACACACGACACGACACGCACCAACGCAACTCCTACGTACCCATGCATCCCTAACCTCGATCGATCGCCAGCAATGCGATCCGCATCTTGTGCGTGCGAGAGTGAGGTAGCCTGCTAGTGCGAGTGCGAGTTGTGGTGGAGGTAACCTTGATCTGCAGGTGCCCGCCACGGCGCTGGCCGTCGTCGTCGCCTTCGCCTGCATGGCCGCGCCGTCCTCGGCGCAGGGGGCGACGGACGGCGCAGTGCCGTCGTGCGCGTCCAAGCTGGTGCCGTGCGGGGGCTACCTCAACGCCACCGCCACGCCGCCGGCGTCGTGCTGCGGGCCGCTCAAGGAGGCGGCGGCCAACGAGACGGCCTGCATGTGCTCCATCTTCTTGAACAAGGCCGCGCTTCAGGCGTTCGGCGTCGCGCCAGAGCAGGGCCTACTCCTCGCCGTGCGGTGCGGCGTCACCACCGACGCCTCCGCCTGCGCCAAGTCATTAATTGCTCACTGCTGACCGGATGGATCAATTGCTGTGTTCATTTGCTCAAAGTGTAGCACGTACGTACGCTAGCTCAATCTCTGTAATC
Organism: Dendrocalamus sinicus; assembly: GCA_036346575.1. Lineage (NCBI taxonomy): Eukaryota > Viridiplantae > Streptophyta > Magnoliopsida > Poales > Poaceae > Dendrocalamus > Dendrocalamus sinicus. Next base: position 1,107,360 of record CM070657.1, on the reverse strand, counting down.
AGCATGCTTTGTCTAGCACTAACAGTAGTAGTTGGATCAGATCAACATCGATTATTCCTTACTAGAAACTTTGTCGTTTGATGGACCTAATTTAGCTAGCTTTTTCTCTCTTCTTTTTTAATCTTTTTTACCGTCAATCTAGCTGCCAGTACTGCAGTTGTCATCATGTAGAATTTCGTCTGGTCACAAAAGAATTGAAGGTAGAGAATTGAGTGTGAAATATGGGATCTCATCAATCTTTCCTAGGATCAGAATCAAAATTAAATTAGTTATCTTTTTTCAAAAATAATAACTTAATCATCGCCTCCATGTGTTAGATCTCTTCATCGATCTTCTCATCAGATCTCAACCGATGAGACCACTTACGTCATAATATAATGCCGTGCAGAGCTATTAAGGTGATCTTAACACTTCCTGCAGGCACAGCCACTGCAGGTAGTACTGCTGCATCATCAGCATCCACGGGCACTGCTGCTTCTACAGGTATAATGTTGCATGTTCAGAAATCAGAAGTAGAAAAAAAAGAAGCTGGCCACGCAGTCACTTGCTCACTTCATCTTCACTGCCGCTAGTGCCTTCTTTTTATCACTCGTTGAGCATAACAATAGCAGATACATTCATGTACACATGACATGAGACGTACAGATTAACTGCTAGAGAGTTTCTTTGCTTGACTCAGAAGGCCAAGTTTAAACAAGGCGGTTTTTGTAGTGAACTCTCTAAACGATTTTTCGAGCGTAAAATTATGTGCACATAAAATTGTATACTTCATTCCCATCGATGTCTCGCCGTTTACTATTGTGCCAAAAATTACAGCAAAAAGTCATCAGTCATAGCAAAAAACCATCAACCGCAACCCAAAAACGCCTCCTGATTTTCTACTACTTGTATCTGAGCCTTCTATGCTGTTGCAGTGGCCAAGCCAATGGCAAGCGGAGGCGCGACACATCGCCTGAGCTTGATCGGTGCATCTTCCTTGGTAGGTTTCAGTTTCATCTGGTGGACGCTCATGGTGTAGTCAGTCACAAAGCTGCTTCATGCTCGCCTTCGGCTACTGTATGAGTGTATACTATATAGGATGGTTTCGGCAAAATTATTTTGTGGATTGTTTGTTCATTGCCAGTCAGTTTATCAGTTGAAGTGGAGATGTGTAATTCTGAACTATATCCCAATAAATATACATACATGATATTTATTTTGTTCGGTGAATCTTACTGCATGTGCCTCTCTACATGGCCTACACTCTGTCTCTGTATTCAGCTATAGGCTACCATAGTTGTTGATTGCAAAAGAGAAACATGTTTAGCAGAGGAAAAACAATGAAAAACAAGCCTGAGCATGGGAATAACCTCCGAGCACTTTTCACTAATCACTGATTACCATGCACCAGCCAATCATATCGCTGGCTAATCACGAGTACTCGAGGTACTTGAAAATCATAAGAGTTGAAGCACTTGTACTAACCATGAAGTCTACGAGTACCGATCATGAAGTCTATAGCAACTGATTGCAAAGCCTTCGACTACTGGCCGCGATGTTTACGATAACCAACCGAAAAAACTAAGATAATGACAAAAGACCGCAAAGTCTACGAGTGTCGAGTATCGACTAGTAAAGTCTACGACTATCGAGTACCACCGACCGAAACTTTTCAAAATGCAAATTTTAATGCAACCCAAAAGTCAATTATTCATCATCAATAAATCCATGACCATCATATGGCCTAACACTTAATTAGTGAATTACGCAAGAGAGAAGAGACCCAAGTAGCAACTTAAGGTAGTACAAGTTCACAACACTGGATCTAGTTTGAAATGAATGCCTAAGCTTTGAGTTTACATTTCAACAGCTACCAGCAGATCACCAAATCTGATGGAAATGATGGTTAACTAATCAACCAAAGCCAAAAGCACATAGAAAATAAAAATCAAGGAGAAACTATCCTTGGCGAACTCCAAGAACTGTGGCGGCAAGGAACCGCGAGTTGGGACGGTGCCTCACGTTAGGCTTCTTCGCCTGCAGCCGCAGTCCACGCGAGGAGCAATGCCGCGAGCCGATTCTCTGTTGCTAAATCCATCGTCTAAACTGCGAGTTCAAAGGCTCTGGATAGAGGGGGAATACTAAATTTCAGTAATTTCACGCGATACCGATATCCATCCATAGCACCAGACCATGCCATGAAATTTGAAGGCCCTGTACAAAGCTCTAAGTGCGATCTAAATTAAAGTACCAAATATAGACAAAATAATGTATACACAAAATTAAAATTATACAAATAGTTCTAGACTTTCATACGAAGGATTTAATTTGTACAATACAATTAGAATTGAAAAAAAAAGAATACCTGCACTGCCAAGCCCTCACGCGGCGAACGGTGAATTGGTGACCGTGTGTGCCTTTGGCAGTTTAGCTGCTATGTATTGTATGGCGGGTAATACAGTTTAACACAGGCCGTCACATCCTCGTGAGCTGTTTAGCTGCATAGAAGAACATAAATTAACCCATCAGTAAGAGTTTCATGCCGAGATGAGTACTGACCTCGTCTAGAATGTGTGAAAGGACAACAGCCTCAATACCTGACAGCATATACTAGTATACTACCATGTACAGAATCATATTAATATTTAATAGCCAACACAGTGACACAACCCAAACCACTCGATCATGTGCGAGCTACGGAGCTACCTAGCATGCATGTAGCAGATTATTTTCTCTCTCCAATCTCCATTCCTTGGTCGATACAAACAACTTACAACTTACAAGCTTAATTAGATGATCAGAGGAAGGCCCTGACGCCGCCTGCGCGAGGCGAGCCGCGGCCATGGCCGCCACAGGGAAGCGGCGGAGGTGGAAGGAGAGCAGCAGGAGCGCCACGGCTGCCGTCCACAGGAGGAAGCCAATCGCGACGTGGCTGTCAGCACCGAAGTGTTCTGCCGTTCTGCTGGCCCGGCGCAGTTGCTATTCGCTAGAGCCTAGATGAATGGACGAGAATACGAAGCGCCCCTGGTATTTGGTAGTTGGGGAGATGTGGCAGTTGGTAGTTAGGGAGAGAAAATAATAGATGTAAAGAAAATTGTATTTTAATACTTGTGGTCAGGTCTTTAACTTGAGGACTAGCATCAAGCCTTTTTTTGTTATAGCCTGCTTAAGATCACCCCTGTAATGTATAAGTCGATCTTAAAGTGACTTATGACCTTATATTTTTATACACTACAGATGCCCTAACGACATCCCAAACGGGGCACGTCAAAACAATTCATCGGTTAGCGCGTGACAACCGGATCATTACGTACCAAGTGCATAACAAAGGGAAGAGGAAAGTCGTAGCCAACCTCGATAGGGCCTCGGCGGTGGCGACGGCGCACGCGGTCGCCGGCGGCGATGGTAGAGAGCCATACGCAGCGGAGAAGGGCGTCTTGAATGCTCAACAGCAATTGGGGAGAAAAAAACTCTCTTCCTCCCTGTTGCTTTGTTTCTCCAAGGACACCACAAATACAAATATGTGAATGTTCTACTAAAACACATACTAGAATTTAAATGGTGATCGCTGAATAAATCATGAACTTATCTAATATCTTATAGAACATAGTATCATTATTTTCTTAATTAAATACACATATGTATGAGAATGAGATGAAAAACTCGAGACCGATCCAGATATTCAACCCACACAGACAGACAGCTCACACAACTTCGAAGCTTGCTATGGATGGGATGCTCCTCCGCTTCGTATTGGGCTTCGCTTTTCGGATTCTTTTCAAATTGGGCCGTAGATGCATGGGCTATCGGGCCTCCCATCCCATGTGGTGAGACGAGAATGAGATTCTTCTTCTTCCTACGCGGAGAATTCTCCACGCAGCGCGACCCACTCGACTCGATTCCTGAGAATTCTGTCCCCAAATCGACGCGCACCGATGCGGCCGCCGTCGTCGCCGCCGCCGCTCGCCTTCCCGACGCTCGACTCCCTCGCGGCGTTCCTCCGCCCGCGCCTGCCGGCCTCCGCGCTCGCCTCCTGGGGCACCGCGCCGGGTACCAAGACCCTCCTCAACCTCTTCCTCGAGCTCTCCCATGGCGACTGCGCGCTCCTCCCCGCCGCCGATCCGCCGCAGCAACCAATCGTCGTCCGCGCCGTCCACGTCGCCACCGTCCGCATCCGCAACCGCCGCGGCGCGCGCCTCGTAGAGACCCGGCAGCTGCTCTCCGACGGCACGCTCCGCCGCCGGGGCCCGCGGCCGCTCTCCGAGAAGATGCGCCCCGGGGAATCCCCCGAGGCCGCCGCGGCGCGCGCCGTCCGCGAGGAGCTCGGCGAGCGCGTGCGTGTCCGGATCCTGGGCGGCGGGGGAGGGGCGGAGGCGGAGCCGCGCGTAGAGGAGCGGGAGTCGGCGTCCTACCCCGGCCTCCCCGCCAGGTACGTGCTGCACGCGGTGGACGCCGAGGTGGTGGAGGGCGTCCCGGAGGACGGCGAGTTCGAGACAGAGGAGACCGGCGAGGACGAGGGGGAGGGCGGCGGCGAGGCCATCACCGTGAAGCGACATTACTGGAAGTGGGTCGACGACGACGAAGACCACAAGGACGTCGCCGGCGAGGGCGAGCGTGAGCGCGAGCGCGAGCGCGCGCAGTAGGAAGGATATATACTACTAGCATTATCTACTAAGTGTTTGGTGACGCTTGCTTGCTAAAATCTGCTCTACTTGGTGTCATGCCGTTGTGATTTTGTTCTGTTCCTTTTCTTCGTAGTTCATGTGTACTTACATTTTAGCGGTTTGATGTATGATTGTTGCAATTGTGTCATGCGGTGTCATTCTCCGTAGTTCATGTCTACTGTCTCAGGTTCTTTGCTTGCTGCACTAATAATTCTCTGCCCTGTGTCGCCGAAAGTTTCTTCCTGACTGATCATGCCATTGCCACCCTCTGGAAACACTTGTGGTAATTCTCTGCCCTGTGACGCCGAAAGTTTCTTCCTGACTGATCATGCCATTGCCACCCTCTGGAAACACCTGTGGGCAAGTCCTGCAAACACCAACATGATTAGCTGAACGCAGCGGTCAGAGGACGGCTATTCTTGAGCAGTGCTGACAACATGCTTGCAGACGTTGGCCAACGGACTTGATTGCCGCTGGGTAATGAACTGGCTTATAGTTGATATTGTATTGTTGCTAGCTGAAATTATATTATAACCGATGATGATTTATTTAGTGTAACTAAATTAAAAAAAACTAATAATAGGAGAAACAGGTTAGCTCATCATAGACAATGCAAACGGATATGAAAAAAAAGAACAGGAAAAAAATAAAAAAGGCTAAAAAGCTAGAAAAAAGATAAAATTTGATAATAGTAAAAAATAAACTAGAAATCAGAAGTTTAAATTGAAATGAGCGAATTATCGAGCTGCACCGATCTGTTTACTGTTTATATCATATCTTGTTTGGACCAGATCAATGGTATCGTACGTCGTGCCGGTTGGCCAGTGTTCGGCGATTGCAGCTCGCATGAAGTAGATCTGAATCATCTGATTTCAGTCGGCAAGCGTTGCCAGATTCACCGAAAAGCGATGCTAGCATAGCATCTAGGACGCGGTCTCGTCTTGTGGGTGTGTAAAATGTATTGGCTGCTGTCTTCAACAAACTTTGGGAACCACGTGCCGCCATGGAGTACTAGCATGTGTTCAGTCAAACACGTTAAAAGCTCCGTTCTTTCGAGCCGTGTGACGGAGTATTTTGTCTGTGTTTTTTAAAATAATAAAAATACGTATATATAATTTTAGGTTTGAAAAATTATTTGAAGAATCGATTTTGAGGAACTGTTTTCTGTATAGCCTATTTCATTTTGTAATATGGGCTAAATAAACATCAATGTGTTGTGTTACTGTATAGCCTATTTCATTTTGTAATATGGGCTGATACCTTTTTATTTGAGTTGATGAATGCTTTTAAATTTCCACGTGATTAATTGTATTTCTTAATTCGGCGTACTCAGATTGTGTTAATTTCCAGAGATGATATTTGTGAACGCAATCCATTTATTTACCGCTCTTTAGATTTGCAAAGACTTAGGCATGGGAAAGTTCAAATTTACTTAGTAATTTATTGATTAGGTATTAATTAATTTTGTTTAGCTACATAATCCATCACTTAAGGTTAGTTAAAAACGCGGGGCGTTACAATTTTGTAGAAGAGGTGGCTCTGATAGCATGTAAACAAATGATTTGAAGTTGCTATCAGGTGCATAACCTATGCTGAGCCTCTTCATTTATATTGCATTACTGTCAGTAGTAATTACATGACAATACAACTTCTTGCTTTATCTGTAAGCAGCCGGAGAGATATAATACAAAAGGAGTTTGATCACGGCACAACAACTAACTCTTGAATCAGAGATACAAGGATGCTAAGCTCTAGATAGACTTAGAGGTAATATTCCTTCACACATTTCATTGGACATCCTTCACGTTCACGTGTCCAGCCAACTAACACTAGATCTAATTATCGCCTAGCGGTGCAGGATCCAACACGAATGAATTGATCATATCATATGCAGCAGTCGAATACTCGGATTTTTTTTCCCATGGAAGATAAGTCGAGTATCGTTTGGAACGACCAAGATTCCAAACCACTATCACGAGTGGCAATTTTGAGTATTTTTTTCAGGTATTTTCTACTATTATGATCCACTGCTTGCGCTGTGATCAATCCATCCAGCCATATAATTTTCAAGGATCTCATATCTCGCAGATTCGAGAGATCCCGATCTAAAATATGCCGTGCCGGCGCAAGATCTCATGTGCGCTTCAAGACTTCGCCACATGCATGCAACCAGAACTAACAATCCCTGTACATTGAGAGGCGACGCGGATCGATCGCCCGATCCACATGGCAAACAACACACAATTTATTAATGAGAATCTGGAGAACAGTATACCGTCGAATGATATTCCATCCTCTGTTTCTCTTATGTTCCTCACTCCTGGCCACTGCTTTCGCTCCTGTCTGCCACTCCCTCCCTCTCGCTTCCGACCACCGCTCTTGCTCCCTCCCACTCTCTCTTGTCCATCGCTACGGGTTCACCCTTTCCCCTAGGACATAGAAGGAGATTGGAGGGAGGCGGTGGCCCAGTGGTGGGTAGGGTAGAAGGACAGTGGGCCGAGCCACAAGGTGGTGGCAGCGGTGAATGTGGCAGTTAGGTTGGACAGGGCGGCACGGTGTGAAGGGGTCAGGGGGCTACGTGGTGAGGCGACGACGACGTCGCCGGTCGCAGGTGGTGGTGGAGGGGGCGGCGGAGGAGACGCAGAGCTGCGGCCGACGCTGGAGAAGAAGGTAGGAAGGGCAGCGGGTGCGAAGAGAGAGGGCGAGGAGGGTAACGGCAGGCGTCAGAGTAGGAGAAGAAAGGAGAGGAGCGGTGGCGCTTCGAGAGGAGAGAGGAAGGGGAGAGGTGACCTAAGGGGTATCTGTCGGGATACCTTTCGATGGTATATTGTGCCGTAATAGTATATACGGAGACGGTGACGATATCTACGCATAATAAAATATATGTTTATAGAATTCTTACACGCAGGCACGGACGGACGGATCCAAACTAGGATCGATGAATCCTGTACGTACAACTGAACAACGTGCTGATCTGCAGCGGCGCATGTTTGGACGGAAAAGATTTGGTAAGCTCTGACTATGAACAAGTGAGTGCCGTATAATGAACTTTTCTTTGGAATAACAATCAGAAGAGGCGAGTGCCGTATGATCAACACTGTATCCATGATCATAGTCTTTAGAAGAAGTGTTTAATTTTGCCATCACATACAACAGAAAGATGACATAAAACTATACGACCGAGGAGACGATTGAGGAAAGTGAGAAGAGACACACTTAGAGATGGCAATGGGTACCCGAAACCCGAGTACCCGATGGGTTTTACCCGATAAGGAGGCGGGTATGGAAAGATATCTTCACCCGCGGGTATGCTAATGGGCAAAAATCTCTACCCATCGGGTATGCGGGTGCGGGTGCGGGTGTATACTACCCGTACCCGCATATCCGCGGGTAAAATATACCCTACGGGTGTATATTAGATATAGCAACAGTACATATACCGTGGCGTATATATATATATTCAAACGGTTGATGGAAATACCCGCACTCGTATATACCGTGCCGTATATACCCTTATCAATTCGGGTATGGGTTACCCGTCGGTATAAATACCGCGCATGCGGTATGGGTAAGTTTCTATACCCGTGTGCGGGTACGGGTATTGTAGCGGGTGCGGGTGCGGGTATCGGGTACGGGTATGGTTTGGCTATACCCGACGGGTATTTACCCGTTGCCATCTCTAGACACACTTCGCTTTCATAAACTCCTTTCTGCAACAAAATTCAGTAGATATCTTATTTCAGTTGATAGTTGGAGTATACTATACTACTAGTAGTCAGTCCATTGCATACGACGACGACTAGACCAGGCAGAAAGGCTGTAAAAGGGGCAGAGATGACTGGGCACGAGGCCACTTCCTTCGGTGGGCCCGCATGGTAGTCTCGTAGGGTACATTTCGGCGTGCGCGTCGTCATCGCCGGGCGCCTCGCGTCGCGCACCACGAGCCCGCATGGTAGCCTTGTTTAAAAGAGTATATATATTCCTTGGTTAGCAACTCCATCCCATTAGTCATTTCTCCTTCTCTATTTCTTAAGATGAAGAGGTTAGCTATTATTTCCAACTTTCTATTTGAGTTAGCATTCCAATGGCCTAGCTATTTGAGAAGCGAGTGAGGATGCGCTCGCCAAATCTAGCTAGCGGCCGGGAGAAAATAGCGACTCGATAAAAATGAAGAGGAGGATAAAGAACCGGTTGGAGTCCATTTCTTGAGTCATATTAGGTAAATATACAATGAAGAGCAGGATAAAGAACCGGTTGGACCTGTTCCCTCACCGCGACTGGCTAGAGTAAAAAGAGATATAAATTATACATATTATCTATTTATCATATTCAATAAAATACAATAGATTTTATCTAATTAATAATTTCTTTTCTATTTATATTTAAATCCAAATTCACATAAAAAAATATAAATACAAATATATATATATATATAAACTTTTATCATCTAAAATATTATTTTATACAGACTATATGTATTCGTATTCGATGAAACAATATATATTTTATTGCAATACAACCAGTTAGTTGGATAAGTCTTTTAATTCAATGTTAATTAATGTTTCTTTAGTAAAGTAAATGAATTAGAATAATTAAGCGCGACTGTACAAGGATAAAATATTATTAATATCTTCATATTACATATGTTATGAGAATATCGGATCCAACCGAATAGAGTAGATATTCAATTTAAATTCGTATTATTATAATATTTGATTCATATTTATATTTATTTAGAAAATATAAATATGAATATGATAAAAACACTAATTGATTCATACGGGATAACTTTTCAGCCCTAGGTGGTGCTCAATTGGGCTGAATTTTTATGACTTATGACTGAATTTTTATTGTAGTTGGCTGAAATTACATTGTAACTGATGGAGCTTATTTGGCATAATTAAATTTAAAAAAATTTAAAAATGAAAAAAGGTTAGCCTAACACGTATACTGTAAACGAATGTGGAAAAAAGGGACAAAAAAGTTCAAAAAAATCAAAAAAAAAGAAAAAAAATAAAATTTAAGAATAATAAAAATAAGTCGAAAGCTAGAAGTCCAAACCCAAACGAGCGGGCTGGTGTGGCCATCTGTACCTGTCAATCGCGCCAGGTGGGTCCAGGAGATCGGGGAGCTCATGTCAGCGAATGGGTGCCGAGTCGCGCGGGCGGTGGAGGGAGGCCCACGTGCAGCAACCTGCCCGGACCGTCCGTGTGTTTTGTACATATTTCAGTGTGCACCCTAGACTACTGAGCAATTACAGTAGAAAGCTCTCTGCGTTTGCAAGAAGCAGCAACCCAAAGTACTACGTGTCTAGGCCTGTTACAGCACATATCTGATTTTGTTGGATATCCTATTCTAAAGAGTACAGTCTTACTCTCAGAAAGTGGAGTGTAGAAAATACCAGTGTTAAGAGCAAAGTTGAGCATTTTGTTTAATAAGGAGCATTTTGATTGGCACGGCCTTCAAAATGAAAATCTTGATCGTTAATTTCTTTTAGATATTAATAACTGAAAAAAATCATGATCGTGTGAAGAAAGTACTTTCAAATACGAATTTAATGATGTTATTTTTATGTCATTGAACTACATATTGCTAGTCTAAGTGTTGTTCAAACATTACAAAGTTAGGGTCTCAACACGTATGAGCGCCTTACAAAAATGAATAAAGAGAGTATAGTTAAATATCTGTACTAATTTTGGCACCTTCTAAGGAATAGAGTGGCTCACTCAATCATAGCACCTTCTGCAGTCACGAAAAAAGATTTCTATGATCTGTGACTTTTTAATTACCTTTGTTGGAAAAAAAATGCATAGTCTTCTAACATTGCTTGACAAGTGATATAGGTGGCTTCGGTTTGGCTTAAAGCCAGTTTATGTTCGTACTGTCTACAAAAACTAACTTTTCAACAGTACGCTTTTTAATGCGGGATCAGTAGGAAGATTGTAGTAAAAAGTGTACTGAGTTCAGCTGTACCGACTAAAATCTCATACGACTATTTTTCTATGCATGCTACCTCTTACGAACAAGCAAAATTCAAATATTTAAGTCATAAGCCATCAGACAAAAAAAAACCACCCAGTACTCCTCAATTATTCCCATGCCATAAAACATGTTCAGAAATCAAACATGTTTGTCAAAAAACTTTAGCATCTAGAGTATCTATATCCACACAAATGAAACTAAACCCACATGTTAGCTTAATAAGGACCTCAACTACGCATTGGAGAGAAGTAATATAAGTAAGAAAGCATGAGAAGAGGAGGGGAAAATGTAGTAAAGAGACCAGGATGAGGAAAGCAGCCTCTCACCGACCGTTCTCCGACTCCGGACGATAAAACGCAGAACTGCAAGGACTAGAACGCAAGAATGAAACCACGACACGACACGACCGCAGAAAAGGTTTTCTCCTCCGCTTCGCTATGCTATTGCTAAGCTTTCATATAAGCCATAACTCCTCGCCTCCATTGCTTCCTCCCTCCTTTTTATCCTTCCGCTTCCGCCGTCTCCTCCCGCCTTCGCCGCCGCCGTCTCATCCATGGCCTCTCCAAACCCTAACCCTAGCCCCACCTCCCTCTCCACGCCCCTCCTCTCTGACTCCATCACTCCCTCGCCCGCCCGCGTCGCCAACGGCCACCCGCACCACGACGACGACTCTTTCTCCGCCGCCGCTGCGTCGGTATGCGACGGTGGCGACCCGTTCGCGTTCCTCTCGGAGGATCGGTCGTCATGGCCGCGGGCGCGTGGGGCGTCCCCGGCCGACCCGTTCCGCAACGGGACGCCGGCGTGGGGCGGCGCGTACGGGTGGGTCAAGGCTCTGCTATGCGCGCCGGTCGCGGCGGTGCGGCTGGTGCTATTCGGGCTGGCCATCGCGGTGGGGTACGCCGCCACGTGGGTGGCGCTGCGAGGGTGGGCGGAGACGCAGGGGCGGCCGCGGGAGGGTACCGGGCCCATGCCGGCGTGGCGGCGCCGGCTCATGTGGATCACGCGGATCTCCGCGCGCTGCATCCTCTTCTCCTTCGGGTGAGTAGCTGATTACTACCAGATCATTGAACGCAATTACCTATTTGAATCGAGTTTGGATCGGTAGGAGATGAGAAAACGGCTTCGCTTTGATCTGATCTGAACACCTGACGATCGATTGGTTGCTGGTTGATTAACCTTAGAATTTAGTGATTAGATTTGGATGAGGCACACGAAATCTGTGGATAGATGATGCGATCGCGACGAGATGTGTGATTGGTTTGCAGAAATTTGGGGAGTTGGTGATTTTGCGGCACGTGTGGGCGGGCGTGGCACGGCAATCATTTGTTTGCTGGGGGCGACGCTGTATGGAAGGTGAAGGACCGCGTGCATGATGTTGTTTGTTTCGACCTGCACTTATTGCGGCTGGGAAGAAACCGACAGGAAGGGGAAGGAAGGGTATGCGTATCACAATTCACATAAGGTTAGAAGCCGATGTCTGTACGGTGCGTTCGGTTAGCCTCGCTTGGAATTGTAGATCAAAACATGCAGGATGATGATGCCTTGCCAAGCTGATTTGACTAGCTAGTTAGAAAGAGCTTCAGACGAATTAGCAGAGGACAATTTTTTATTAAAAAACTAGAGAATTTTTTTACCCCTGTTAAGCTGACACACTAATCAGGTCTTCCCTACTCTGTGTGGTCTCTGGAATAATGTGCTACATAGTTGATAGTTCAAACAAGGATGCTGTCCATGCTGGAAGTTCACGAAATCACCTAGTCCTGAATTCTGTTGTGGGGTGTACCCTGTACGTTATTGGGTTTGCTCAATTGGAGATTTTGCATACAAGTATTGAGACCTTTAAAATGATGTGAAAAGAAGGGGAAAAACTGTCAAGGTCTGGTGGTGACTGGTGAGGAAATGCACAAATACCTTGCGCATCAACATTCCCAGAAAAGAAAAGTATTGCCGCTGAAATAAAATAAAACCCCAACTTTCAGAATATTGTCATTTTTGTATTAGTATACACAGTTACACAAGAATTGCAGGCATTTTGTTAAGACTACAGAGATGCAGAATGCTCACTGGAGGGCTCCAACATCATTCTGTTGACCTATTTCTGTATTGTCTAATCTCCTTTTGGTACAAGAACTCCATTTTACACCATAGTTTTCTTTTGGATACTAAAATCTCGTTTGGGCCATGCTCCATATGCTAAAACATTTCGACAATCCCTTTTGATGTTTGTTTATGCTGGGATGAGCTAAGAAGTATTAGGTTTTGACCGCATACCGTTTACCATAGTTTCTCTTCTTGCAATGCTAGAGTGTACTGTCTGATCTCTGTTAGCCACTCGTCTTCTATGTCAGGTACCATTGGATCAGAAAGAAAGGAAAGCCTGCGCCTAGAGAGCTCGCACCTATAGTTGTTTCCAATCATATATCGTACATAGAACCCATATACTTCTTCTACGAATTGTTCCCGACCATTGTTTCGTCGGAGTCCCATGATGCCATACCATTTGTTGGAACAATCATTCGAGCAATGCAGGTATGTGCCTTTCCATTTTCATCTTAAAGCATCTCAATTTGCAAGTTTGTTGCGAGTGTCAAATTTACAACAAATGTATACTATCTTCTAGGTTATATATGTTGATAGATTCTCGCCAGCTTCAAGGAAGGCAGCTGTGAATGAAATAAAGGTTAGAATGGTTCCCTTCAGCCCCATGGTTGTTCTGCATTCTTTTAGTTAACTATATCAAACTGCTTGTGTGGTTAAACTGGGTTGAAGAAACGATAGTCATGGTTTTATAGTCATGTTTGTTGGTTGAAGAAACGATAGTCATGGTGTTAGGCATGCATTTATTGGGTAACATCTCACATGCAAGCTATCCTGTTGCTTTCTCTTGTTTATAGCTGTTAGGCTGTCAAATTATCATTACTTGACACAGTTGACTTATGATATAAAAACGATAACAAGCAGAAAAGAACCCAAGCAGGTGCTTGCAATTGTCTTTTTTGCAGCTCCTTTTTACTGTCACCTACAATGTACAACAACATGATCAATTCTAAAATCGCTACCATGCAACTCATCCTAGAATAGAATACAAACACCATGATTGTCTATTAGTTATCTTGTTCATATGGTACATACTCTCTAGGATGTGCTTTCAGAGAAAAGCAGCTTGCAATAGCTTTCCGCGCGTCCTGTTATTCCCTGAAGGCACTACAACAAATGGGAGATTCCTGATTTCATTCCAACACGGAGCATTCATACCTGGCTACCCCGTTCAACCTGTTATTGTCCGTTATCCACATGTGCATTTTGACCAATCATGGTAAGTTTTTCTCTATGAAAAGACATGCTTCTTCTTTCTTTTCTTTTCTTTTTCCTTTTTTTTTTTTGGCCTCAATGCCGTTTTATTTATGCTCGTGCCTTGTTTCAGGGGAAATATATCATTAGGAAAGCTCATGTTCAAGATGTTCACCCAGTTTCACAATTTCATGGAGGTATGCATTGCTTACCGACTTTGGCCTACCAAGGGTCTCATCTTTCATGTCTTTTGGCAGTAACTACTTAAGCAATAAGCTTATTGTATCAATCACATGATTTACAGGTAGAGTATCTCCCTGTTGTTTACCCACCTGAGATCAAGCAAGAGAATGCCCTTCATTTTGCAAAGAATGTAAATCTTCTTCACTCAAATAAATTGCACATTCGGCATCTTGTCGATGCTTTACCAATGTAATAGTAACATCACTTTCTTCCACTTCTTAACTTTGCAGACCAGCTATGCTATGGCACACGCCCTTAATGTTGTACCAACTTCTTATTCGTATGGCGATTCAATGATTCTGGCACGAGCAGTGGAAGCTGGCAAGGTAAAGAAGCTATTTATAACATGATCTTCACTCTGAATTCATGTACTTGCTTTAACCTTTTGTTTGCTGGACTACCCAGCAACTGGAACCTTCCAAAATTCCACACACTGACAATTAACTGGAAATGGGTGTGTTGTCCTCCCTCGAGTAGGAATTTGATATCTAATAAGCTGAGTTTTCCATTTGCAGGCGAATTGCTCAAATTACATGGTGGAAATGGCTTGGGTAAAAGAAGTAAGTCTTTCCTAAATTGCACCATTGGCATGTGCATGCCAATGAAAAAATAACACGAGTAAGAAATTATGTTATTAGTGAAGTGTAGAAAATGTTGTGGTACAAACTGGGTTAGTGCATGATTTCCTATGTGTTTTAGAGCACCCTTTTGGATGAAGCATAATTCACGATTGTGATATTTTATTTTTCATGCTCTACGCGGCGTTTTCTTTTGCATGTTGGCCCTTTCCTAAGCATCATGCATACTGCTTCCAGCAATGTAGCATCTGAATTTTGTATGTACCTTTTCAGATGTATGGTGTAAGTACATCAGAAGCAATGGAACTCTTGGAATACTTTTTGGCTATGAACCCAGACAGCAAGTAAGTCCCCTCATTTTCCATTAACTGCTTCACCTATGTCAGGTCTACAGAATTCGGTCGTTAAGGATGGCTATAAGAATGCAGCATCATATCAATTTTTGTTTACGAGCCAACATGTCTCCTCGGTCCTTCTATTCCATAAAATCATGATAAATGACGTGAATTAACCCTTGGCAGTGGACGTGTGAAAGCGCAAGATTTTTGGGCTCTTTTTGGCCTAGATTGCAGTCCTCTATGCAAGAAGGTACTGGCACTATTCTCCTGTAAATGCTGTCGATTCTAAGTGAAGCCATCACCTTTGCTGAATTTCTGTATTCTTTTCAGATATTCCAATATTTCGATTTTGACAATAAGGGATCCATTACATTCCGTCAGGTATTAACTCGAATGCGACCAATCTCATACCCGCTGCCTTGCACGTGTGTTATCACTTACTAACGTGCTAGTATACTATGCACGCAGTTCTTGATTGGGCGCGCGCACCTCAGGAAGCAGCCATTGTTCGAGGGAGCGTGCGAGACGGCCTTTGAGAGGTGCAGGGATCCCGGAACGTCCGACATCTCCCGGGCGCAGCTGGCCGATGTGCTGCGGTCCAGCATGCCTGTGCTAACCGATGACGGGGTAAGCTTTCCGCCGTCGGTTCGCTGTTATCGCCGGCCGGCCTACCTAATGCTCTTGACATTGAGAGTGTCAACTCACCCTCGCCGCGCTCTGATGCTGCAGACGCTGAAGCTGTTCGAGACGTTTGACGCTGACGACGACGACAAAATCAGCAAGGATGACTTCACGGCATGCCTTGCGAGGTTCCCTTCATGATCGCCCTCTTTGCCGGCCCGATCAACGGGGAAGTTTACATCGAGATAGTTTGATTGATGGCCAAGGCTGGAGTCGTATCCTCCGTTTATTTAGAGGGACGATTCGCACAGGCCAAAACCCAGCTTATTCCGCGTTGCACATCTCGAAGTGGCTAACCGGTATAGTGCGACATTTTCGTTCCGTTTGTTTTCAAGGGTATTTATAGATGGATAGAAAGTGTTGAGACAGATAAGACAAACTTGATCCTGCCAACATCGGTCGACTTGGATGTGCACGTAGAAAGCATTTGCAACATCTCCATCATGTAACAGAAATTTTGGGTAGAGAATGGAAGCACTCGAACATACGAGCATCACGAAATCCCCCTCCCACCCCCACCCCCGCGGGTATGTTTGGCCCTACTTAAAGTACTGTAGCTGACTAAAAAATACTATAGCTGATGGTTGTTTATTTGACGTAATTGAATTTTAAAAAAATTAAAAATAAAAAACAGATTGGTCCGTCACAGACAGTACAAACGAATACGAAAAAAACCGACAAAAAAGTAAAAAAAGACAAAACACCAGGAAAAAAACAAAATTGTTGAATAATGAAAAATAAGTTAGAAGTCAGAACCTCGAGCAAAAATGAGTGGGACCTATAATTGAGACTAGTTTAATGCCCGTGCGTTGCTAGACGAATGTCCACTTTGACCACAGCACTTCGACGACTATGGATCTTCGATGTCGACCACTTTCACCTTTGACCACCGTCTCCTTCAACCACTCTCCCCTTTGACCACAGCCTTTCGACGTCAATCACTGTCCCCTTCGACCATGGTCCTTCGACATCGACCACGACTTTGACTTCGACCACTGTCCCCTTCGATGACCACGGCCCTTCGACGTCGACCACTTCCCCCTTCGACCACCGCCCCTTCAACCACGGATCTTCGACTTCAGCCATGGCTCCTCAACCACGTCCCCTTTGACCACAGCCTCGACGTCGACCACGGCCCCAACGTCAACCGCGGATCGACTTCGTCCACGTCCCTTCGACTTCGACCACCGTCCCATTCGACCACGGCTTGGACTTCGACTTCGACTACGGCCCTTCGACTTCAACCGTGGACTGACTTCGTTCACGGTCCTTCAACTTCGACCACTGCCCCTTCGACCACTGTTCCCTTCGACCACTATTTGGACTTTGACCATGATCCATCGACTTTGACCATGGCCTGACATCTACCACAACCCTTTGACTTCGACCGCAGACCGA
The DNA here is from genome assembly GCA_036346575.1 of Dendrocalamus sinicus. Lineage (NCBI taxonomy): Eukaryota > Viridiplantae > Streptophyta > Magnoliopsida > Poales > Poaceae > Dendrocalamus > Dendrocalamus sinicus. The sequence continues at coordinate 1,090,206 of CM070657.1, read as the reverse complement.
CTTCGTCCACGACCCTTCGACTTCGACCACTGTCATCTTCGACCACGGCTTAGACTTCGACCATGGTCCTTCGACTTTGACCACGGCTTCGACTTCGGCCACGACCCCCTTTAATCACAGTTTCGACTTCGACCATGCCCCCTCGCCCATGACCCCATTCAACCATGGCACTGACTTCGACGACCATGTTGGGAGATCAAAATCGTCAGACAGCACGATCGGTTCCGAGCAAAGAGCAGAAGGAGGTAGAGAGGCTCACTGGGCGAGCGACCGCTGGGCGGCGGCGGGGGAAGAGCCACGTGGGCAGGCGTAGTAAGAGGAAGCCGTCGTCGCCATCATCGAGTGTCGTTCTCTCTGATCCACCTGCCGCTGTTGTCGAGCGTCATTCTCTCTGATCCACCGACCGCTGTCATTGAGTGTCGTACCGCTGGTTGGAGGGGCGATGGGAGATGGAATTGGTGGTGGCGCCTTGGGGCCGAGGAGGAGGCACGACACAAGGGTTCGCGGGAGAAGAAGGCGGTGGTTGCGAGAGGTGGAGGCGACGGGCAAATGCGTTGGAAAGGCGGCGACGGAGGGATGCGACGCTGTTGGGGGAAGTTAGGGGACTGCAACCAGACGCTGCCATACGGGGAAAGAATTGGTGGCGGTGCTGAGGAGGAGGCGTGGCACAAGGGTTCGGGGGAGAGAAGGCGACGGTTGCGGAAGGCAGAGGATGCAGGGAAGAGAAGAGGAGGAGCACGACCCACGTGTCGGCCTGACATTTTCTATGAGGAGCGGAAGAACTACCTACATGCAAATCTGGATAACTAATATTTAATAGGACAGCTAAGAAAAGAAAAAGAAGAATAGACCGATGACCGCTAACTCACATTTTTATAATAGTAAAGATAATCTAAAGCTGAGTTGGGTGCATGTACACGTATAGAAAGCATTTGCAACATAGTCAGCACGTGGCGGAGTATGGTGGTGATCGGTTTGGCTGAAAAGCTCGTGGCTTATGACTGAAAACACTGTAGCTAGCTGAAAAAAGCACTGTAGCTGACAGAGGCTTATTTAGCATAATTAAATTTTAAAAAATTTAAAAATATAAAAAATATGTTAGCCCATTATGTATAATACAAACGAATACAGGAAAAAACTAAAAAAAGAACCGTCAAAAAGCTCAACAAAAGTCAAAAATTCAGAAAATGGAGGATGAATCGAAAAATTAATGAATAGTGAAAAATAAGCTCAAAATGGAAAGGAAACGGCATATCTTTACATCACAGAATTAAGATTTTTTTACAGATATATGGTGCTTCTTGTCCCGTTTTTTTTTTCTCCCTCTTCTGTTCCCGAGATATCTTTACATCACAATGCACCTCTCTTTCTTCGACTCGCTTCTTGCCGGCGGTGGGACATTTGACCTCTGCACGAGTTATTAAACCACGAAATATTCTATTCAGAACCATGAAGCAACTAGTCAGTACTATAAAATAAGTGTTCTGATGCGCCATGAGGCATGAAGCGATCAAGCATAAGAATTACTTGTATGTGTGAATTAGGTGAAGCCAGAGATATGCCTGGTCTTCAACGATTGTGTTTTGACCCCATAATTAATGATGGAAGTATGATAAACACTTTCAGAAACCAGACACGCTTCATAAAGACTACAGAGGCATCATTTCAAAGAGCAACTATGCTTGCCTAGTACAACTAGTTCACATTGTAACTAACTATGTTCTTTGCATGCTCTTCTCCGCAGATCATGTACTCATTATTTAGGGTCCACAACTGAACTTAGAAAAAAAATTGATTCCGTGCAGTAGACTAGTTTGTTATGTTCACAGGTAAGTTGCGACATTTTAGCACCAGTATGCAGGGTGTACAAGTAAACCATAATTTAAAGATCACTAAGAACAAAAGTGATTTGAACACAGTAATTATAGTTCTTCAGGATTCACAAGCAGAGAAACAATGTGTCTTCAGGACTGTGGACTGTGGTCATATTCAGCTCTAAAATAAAATGACATCCCTAAAACAAAAAATGACACATACTTGCTGCAACATGCTATAAGCCTATAATGGGCTCACGAGTCCCGCACAGGCTTAACCTTATAAACTAAAAACCTGCCCCCCCCCCCCCGGGAACACCCCACCACCAACAGTGTCCGAACTATGGGATGACATGCATCATACAAATCAAATCCAACAAATCTAATGGTCATAAGAGGCAGTACACGATAAACAGGGGTGTGCTAGTTTATACAATTTGCCATACTGGAAAAAAAAATACTTCAAAGCAAAGAAAACATACCCTTGGACCAACAACGAGTCCTGGCCGGCCTGTGCCATATGATTGATTGGGTGTCTGCTGCACCTGCTGCTGTTGCTGTGGCTGCTGTGGTGGAGACTGGTGTTGTTGAGGTTGCCGCTCAAACTCCTCTTGTTGAAGTGCTATAGCCAGCTCTAGATCAGAGCTGCCAGCACAGAAGAAAAACCAAACACATGGGTTAGACCTTAGGTAATACATGTGCAAATGCAAGTAAATGGAGACATGAACAAAACAAATAACAGCTAGTGCATACGTGCAATAATCATATGATATTGTGTTACTGTATTTTCTGCAACCGTCCATTGTGCAATTCTCTTCCTTTGTCATGCACATTTTGTTAATCAAGCTAAAGTCATGCGAACTTGTTAAACAGGTTACCGTAGATCACATAGTTGTTACAGCCATCACTTTACATCACACTTCTCCATCCTACTGTACTGATTATGCATCAGCCAAAAATATGTTTGAAAACAGTATATAATAACCTGATGCACATAGAGAACTTACAAACATGTTAACTACATGTCACGTAATGATACAACACATTAAGCAGGCACATGATCTCCATAAACCATACCTAGAGATGATCATTCAAATAAACACTAAATGAAAGTCCAATACAAATTTCAAGATCCCCAAGCCAACCCCATCAACTAGGCGAGGAACTAATAATGGGAAGTAGTCAAGGCACTTGGATCAAAACAGAGAGATGTGCAATAAACCAATATCTTAAAACTAAAACAAGCAGAACAGAGCCAAGGTCTACAAAGCATAGCTAAGAACAACAGAGTGGAGAAAGACTATGGATTCAACTGGCATCACATTATAGCTGAACAGATTAACACTTGTTGCACAACACAATACCATACAAGTATTCACATGGCTGCAAAGGTCAAAATATTGTACGGCAGTGATTTGAGCAGGACCTACTATCTGACCAATATAACACTTGGTAATAAAAAATGCAGGTAGGAAGGACATACTTTCCAGATGAGTGCAGTAGTGTGGAATTGTCAAATTGAGTAAGATAGTCCTGTGGACAGAATACAAGTCAAATCAGCTAATATTATAGAACCCAATGAGAATCACAGCAATCTATTGATGTTGCACTTGCACATACAGCAGTACTCGTCATAGCGTGCTGTTCATTCCATGAATCATTTCTCGGAGTTTCAGCCTTAAATGGTGTGAAGTTGCTAGTCAGAAAAACCCCATCCCCATTCACCTAATGATTGTCAATTGACAACAAAATAAATCATGTAGCTTTCATCTCAAGCAAACACAGACGGTGGCAAAAAGGGCTAGGACATTACCTCATCCAACTTTTGCCATACCAAATCAGTTTGGCTGAAGAAACCCTGATCAGTTGCTAAGAGATATAGGCTTCCATTGTACTGCACAAAAAACATGAACGTAATAAAACCAGCAAGTTTATTATAGCAATAGGAGACTATAACTTAATTAATTATCATACCTTGAACATAGTGTTGAAGTGGTTATTACGGAAGAAGACACAAAGCTCTCTTTCATTAAGGCCCTCTTGTAAACAAAACAATCTGTAATGTTGAAAATTTCGCCATATATTCATTAAAAAATATAAATGACAAAAAATAAATGTGCTTAAACTTATAGAATAAATATGTACCCATAGACAGTCAGCTGGTTAGCAGTGTTCCGCAGAAAATTATCAATCAGTTCCCCTGCAAATAAAAAAAATGAGTGTAAAGCCAAATATTTTGCATACTGCATAGAATATTCATGACCAAAGGAGATTTACACGTTGAACTAATTGATAACCGGAAAAATTCTCACATTGATGTTCTGTAGCTCCATTTTCCAAGCAATGACTGCTTGTCCCAGTCTGGTCAGCTTGCTCGGCGAGAACCACCTCACCCTCATACACCGGCTCCTGATTTTCATATGCCATGTTTTCAGTGCCAAGTATGTGCTCTTCTCCTTGATATATTGGCTCACTGCCCTGAATGCTTGAAGAGACAAACTCAGGGGTTTCTAAAGAATTGTTTTTCTCATCCAGCTCTGTCGTAGCAAAACTTGGAGCAGCTTGACTAGTCACAGTAGCTGAGTCACAGCTGACCTCAGTATCAGAAGTTTGTTCATGCATTTGCACAGCAGAATGTTCTCTGTAGGTTTCTTTATTAGCTTGACCGAGATCAGGAGCAGGAACAGCAGCTTCGTCAATGGGAGCAAAAGATTCATGAGAGGAACAAGCAAGAGTAGATTCTGAAGATTGAACAGGTATATCAAGGTGCTCTGGTAACATATCTCTTTGAACATTGTCCTCTGGTTCTTTAGATGTCAAAGGTTGTTGGGAATCTTCAGGCACAACTTCTCTAAGGCCCATCTCAGGTGCCTCTATTCGAAAGCTATCACTATGTGTTGTTTCCTCCATATTGGAGGATGAATGACTCTGTGAAGTGTCAAAGGAAAAAGATCCATCAACGGCATTGGCGATTTCAGCTTTGGATAGACTAAGGACTCTCATTAGTTCCTCTTCTTCCTCGCGGTCGCCCCGCCTCATCTGCAGTTCAACTGGGTCTGTGAGTGTATTTTCATTAAATGATCTCCCTCGAGAAACACTGGGTGAAGGAACCCCTAATGCTGCAGTTGTTGCAGCAGCAAAATCAACAGTCTCTTCCTCCTCCACATGTTTTTTCTCTTCTGCTGGTTTCCCCGACTTAAATTCAGCAAGCCCAGAAGCAAGAGCGTTGTAGGACTTTGATCCAATGGCAGTAGCAGTGTCAGTATCCTAAAAATGAGTATGATCAGTATTAGCAAGTAGGGTGGTGATGCAGGCTTAACTAATAAGGTAATTTTGCATCTATTTTGTAGACATTGTATATTTAAGAGAACATCAATGTTGAAGAACAATGCATCTAGCACTTACAGACTTAGGCATTCAGAGACTATGTTGGTTAATCATCCTAGATTAACAAAATGCATTGCACAGGATAAATAAATCAATTATTAATCAGTACAGAAACCATAAATCTACCAAACCTATGGCAAAATTTACATATCATGTCTGCATAGTGTAAGCATAAGCTTTTGCTGGAGCACCCCAGGCAACATTCGAAGTGAAATACAAACATAGGTCCATTGGAGTAAAAGAATCAGTTGAGTCAGTTGACCGCAGATTAGAATGTAGCAATGAGTGTAAAGTTGGGAGCAAGCTAACATAAACAAATGCAGAGCACATTGGCAATACCAAGGGACAGCACATTGGCAATACCATAATCAGTTTTCAAATAACTGCCTTTGGTTTTAAAAAATAAACAACATAGTAGAACACCCAGATTTTTATCCACCAACGACTAGACGTCAAAGGCAAACATAAAGGCCACTGTCACATGAACATTCACAACCTCTAGCAAAAGCAGGGCAATTCATCTGTCATGCAGGACGCACCTGCAAGCAAAGGCTTTAGAGACTGAATATAAAGACACATAAAACACCTAGCAAAATATTATCGACTCTCGGCACTCACTGAAGCCCAATATCATACATTTCACGGACACATGCATTTACAGACAGACCACAGCTGAAAAACTCAAAAGATGATCTATTCTTGTACACGCATAGAAATGCCTTTGTACGAAAAATACATTTGCATGCTCTACATCACTCAAATATCTTTATTCATACGACTTCAATTTTTTGCCAATTATTGATGCTCTGTGTCACTCATCCATGTAATATAAGATTTATTCACATTGATGTATTCATGAGCACAGTCAAAAATCATATTATTCAGCTTGGAAACATAAAAGTGGATGAAGGAAGTAACCTTAAGGACCATATGCAAGATAGTGTTGTATTAATTTCAGGAACCTAAATGTTGAATTCTCAGGTTCATGGACCTAAGAGGAGACCATTCATGCCACAAGGACCTATGGTGTAATTGATAAAAATTATAAGGTGTTGTCTTAAGTTGTAGTATGCCAGTTAGGTGAGAGAGCTAGCATTTACACATCTCATTAAGAACCAAGCAAAATTAAAGTTAAATTGGCATTCATCAAGCAACCAGTTCAGCATAACTCCTGAAACAATAAAATAAAGGTTTGCTTATGGGTCATTAAATAACCAGCCCAGGGTAACTCTCAACACTAAACAGCTTGTAGGGCACTACTCCAGTAGTAAGCATAAGCAGAATCATCGAATACATTTACTTTTAACTATGTACAACTCAGTATCACTCAAGAAATCAGGGAAACTTCTCCTGCAAGTGGGGGAAACCGTTGGTTGTAGCACTTTTAAGCAGGTTTTGACAATGAGCAAAAACTTTTTTTGCGCAAGCTAGATCACATAAGCGATAAAAGCAGTGTGCACCAACAAACATGCATATTATACTATTTTTTCCTGGACCTTGCTTACAGTCATTAAAGATGACAATCATGAACTTAATAGTCTATGGACAGGACTAAAGAAAAACAGACGCTGTGAATTGTTAAGCAGCATGAAGCTATATCTGAGCACAAGTATTATGTTCCATGTTGAAAGAAGCATAAACCACACACCAATTTGGTTCTGTAATTGCAGCAGCCCTATATAAAACTAATATATCATAAGGAAAAAGCATGCCTGAGGATCCACTATCCATCCGTGGTACAGCGGGAGATACAGAAGGTCAAATATAGCACGTTCTCGGGTGAACTCAAAGTCAGCGATCCTGCGATGTCCACCACCCAATATGCATGAAAACAAATGGAATACAACACACACACACACACAAATCAGTAAATCACCAATCAACAAACTGAAAAGTGAAAACCTCAAACGCACTTCCTGAACATCACATTCACGTCGATGCCAGTCGTGAGGCGTGGCAGAAGGTCGATTGCGTCTGAGATGCTCTGCTCGTGGTTACGGACGTACTCCTCATCCTTGCCCTGCGAATGGCATCCCAAACAACCCCGTTCACAAATGAACACCACAAACAACCGCAACCTAATTCCGCGGGAGCTGATCGAACCTGCAAGCTGCTGTTGGAATCAATGAGGCGCTCGGCGACGAGCGAGAGCAGCTTCTGCTGTGACACCTCGCCTGCATCCGGGTTCAGGCTGATCACATTCTTCAGCAGAAGCACGTTACCTGCAACACGCGCGCCGCCAAAACCCAGGTGAAATCGCGAAGACAAGCAACCACCACGCAGCGCGCGGAATCTAGGGAGAGAGGGTTCGAGGAAGCGAGAGGAGGGGTCTCTTACAGATGGCGAGGAGCGGGCACGGGCCGTTGTCGTTCTGGTAGACGATGGGGGTGCGGCGGCCGAGGAAGTCGACGGCCCTCGTCTTGTGCATCACCTCGGAGGGCTCGGTCGGCGGCGCGGGGTCGGGATCCGCCGCGCCGGGCGGCGGGAGCGGAGGCGGGTCCGCGGACATGGATCTCTCCCGCAATCGCCGCCCTAGGTCGCCGGAACCCTAACCGTAGGTGTCGCCGCGGGAGTCGCCGTCGGAGGGGGAGGCGTGCGTGCGGTGGTGTCGCGGAGCGGATTAGAGGAGAGGACGGGCGAAATGGGGAGGAGGGGAATAGAATTCGAGACGGTCGGTGGGAGGAGCATGCGAGGCCAGCGTGTACAATTTTTAGGCATTTTACAGTATTAAAATAAATAAAACATTTTCTTCAAACGAATTTTTTAAATGATTTCTCGATTCTAACACTATATGTGTCATCCATATCAAGTACCCAAAAAAATAAGTCCTGAAAATTGAACGAAATTAGGTGGATTGTACTCTTTTTCCCTTGACGAGTTTTTCTGAAGTTTCTACCAAAGTTTTTAATGAGGCAATTTGTGCAATGTAGCATAACATGTATCATGTACTCTTTTTCCAAATTTTTCCTACTGGGTTTTTATGAAGTTTTGACAAGGTATGAACGTGTCGGATAAGTGCCCAAGTAGGAGTGTTAGGAAACCTGGGCCTAGGCCGGAAGTATTGATCCATGGTGGGCACCTCACCAGTAAACTATAAATAGGGAGCCGTACCGGCAATTTTGTACACGCAATCAGAAAAGCAATAAAGAAAGATAAGTGGTTCTCTTTACCTCTCTATATTTTCAATCTATTATTTCTTGTCTTCTATGATTGATCTCGTTTCATATTAAAAGCTGCAGAAATCGATTGGGTGCCCTCACCGATCGTCATTCCTAGGGCTCCCACCTCATTTTCTGTTTTTCCCGCAGAAACTTCTCCTTCCCGCCGCATCTTTCCCCGCCTCCTCGCGCCTCCTCGCCTCCTCCCGCGCCGTCCTCCTCCCCCACTCCGCTCCGCCTCCTCGCTCCTCCACCGCCGCTCAACAGATTCGATAACTACTCTACACGGGCGGTGGTGGTGGATGCTCTTCCATACTATATCAAAACTGCTGCAAGTTGCAACTAACTAACTAACTTCTACTCTAAGCACACCAGCCGTATATATATACACACTACGGTATTTCTTTTAAAAGGAGATGTTACAGCTAGATTGCTAGTTTGATATAACTGAAGGATATAAGACACCACTAAATTTTAAGTGCCCTACACTATCATACAGCCAACCAAATCAAACGTTGAAAAGTTCATTACACGTGGAGAGACTCAAGTTTTAACTTATCATTTTCTGTTATATTAATTATCTTTTTAATGGTATATCTTTCTAATATACGGTCTATAGGTAGATTATAGTGAACATTGTACCGAGTTTATATATACCAGGTAAAATCATATACAATTGTTTTTCTTCGACATAATACTTCCCACAAACAGCAACAATTCAAATAAACATAAACAAAAAATAAAAAATCACAGTTGATAAGAACTTACCGTACAGTCTAGACAGCATCGCATGCCAAATTGATTAGGAAATCATACACGCATATACAGGACAACACGAATGACAGATCATATAAAGAATTGAGATGACATGACATGTCGTACAGTAGTAGCCTAGTAGGTGTTCAAAGATCTCCGTAGGGATCGATCGAACAATTATTCTTCCGAGCTACTAAAAGCTGTTTTTTAATTTTTTTTATAATAACTAAATTTTAAATAAAGTATTTTTTGATAATGTCTGTTAGTTAATTGCAGTATATACTTTACTGACTTCATTTATATCGATAAAAATTGCATGTGAGTTTTTGTTACTCTGTAATCTCTCATACAAACAGATAAAAAATCACAAATCATAACTAAAAACATAAATTACAGCTAAAAAGAACAGGCCCACGACGCATGACGGAACGATGTTTTTTCGATGATAAGTGGTGAAAGCTTCGCTCGGAAGTAATAACACGCGCTGGCTTGGAGGAGTCGCTGACAGAGACTTGGGGCGTGTTGGGTTGTATTAGCGCGTTTCCTTCCTGGATCATCGAGCGGCGTTTTCTTTCTCCGATCTGCGGGTAAATACCGAGGTTCTCAGGGTTGGTAAAGCAAAAAACACACGCGATTCCCCGTGCATCTCGGCCGTCGGATGGCCTTGAGGCGGGATCCAGCCGTTCGAGTGGCTTTCACAGTTAGCAGAGCTTAATTCCATCCCAGCCCGAGGACTCCTGACGTAACGCAGGGAGCTATAGTATCTCCAAGCGTTTGTCTTCTCTTTCTTTTTGCGATGGATTTCCAAACGTTTATCACAAGGTAGGGAGCAGTGGTAACAATAATCTCCTAGTTTGCTGTTATTGTTATTATAATAATAACAATAACAACAACAACAATAATAACAATTGATCGGTGTGGATCGTGTATCATCTTGATTATTGTTTACCTAGCCACGTGATCAGTCCGACAGTTCGCTGCAGAGCACTATGTAATGAACGAATACTAGCTACTACTAGCAATAAGTAATCAACACCTCAGCAACTTGCCAAATACTTACATCTTATCATCCCATCATGGGAAGTGTAACGCGACTTAGGCCTTTCTTTTCGACTTTTCGATCCATTTTTAGCTTCATTTTTATATCAGTGATGCTATTCATCGGTTTTACCAGTAACAGGCAAAAGCTATCACCTGCGGCACCGAAAAAATGACCTCTATGATTCGTATACCACTAAACAAACTGCCAAGAGTGCTAACTAACAAACTGCATCCCAAAACAAAAAATTTTAAGGTGTGTTTGGTTGTCTGAATCTCCTTCGTCCTGGCTGGATGGATCCGTATAATATGAGAAAGAGTATGTTTGGTTGCCTGTATGAGTGGATGCAAAAATACGCCCTCATCCTGGATGGGTGGATACGCTCAAAATGAGCTTCACTGACCATTCTGGATGGGTTGATGCAGTGTATCTTATGCGGTCCCACTTATCGCCTCTCGGTTTGGTAGATCGCATCCGCTCATACAGCAACCAAACAAAGATCTCGCTTTTTGCATCCGCTCATGCAATCTCATCAAATATCTTCTTTTTCTGAAATACAATTCCACTTAGCTGCATCCACTCAGTCAGGATATACGATACAACCTCCATCCACGAACCAAACACACCCTTAAATGTTTGCTGAAAGTGGGCCTACGAGCCACTGTACGAGCGCAGCCCGTGAACCGCCGCTTAGTTGGGCCGTGAGGTAGCCTAAGTGAGCCGAAATGTTGGCTGAACGCACTCGTAGTGGGCCCATGCCTTGCTTTGCATGGGCCCCCAGCCCGTCACTTTCCACCGGGCTGGCTCACACCACCTTCCTCTCCTTCACTCCCACTTCGCCGTCGCACGAACGAACGAACACTCGCCCACCCCGAAAGCCGGAGGTGGTGGATTCGAAGCGAAGGGGAGCAGGTGCGGATCCTTGTCTCGGAATTAGCCCGCGTCTCCACCCAAATCGCCTCCTGCTTCCTGCTAATTCCTGTGTTTCTCGTGATTTCATTTTTTGTCCTGGGCGCAGTGCCTGGCTGCTCGTGCGGATCGAGTCGGATCGGGCCGGGGAATGGCGAGGGCTCGCGCGATCTGTTTGGTCGTTCTCTGCATCCTCGCCGCCGCCGCCGCCGCCGGAGGTGAGGAGTTCGTTTCTTTTCGCTTTCTTTTTCCCCTTTTGGGCCGCTTTTTTTTTTTTGACATACGAGATTAGGATCTACAAGTGCAATGTAGTCACAGCTTGATATTAAAAAATTTAGAAAACAGTGACGTTTCTTTAGATACGAGTTGTTTCAAATGCATTTATCTTGTTTCCTTATGGAATAAGGTATTTTCTGCCTTTTGAACTGTTAGTGTAGGGTAATTGGGTTCAGCTATTGGCATTGTGTAGTTGATCTGTTCACAGTTGAAATACTCTAGATTTTGTTCTCTAGGAATATAAACTATATATTGAGAAGCATCTTGAAATTTAAGTGCGAAGTGGGAACCATCAAGGCATCAACAGAGACTTCTTGCCGACATGCAAATTTGCGGTCACTAGTTTCTTTGTCACACAGGGGGAAAAATGCTTGGCCGACATTACTTCTATTTTTATTTGACATCGTTTTCAAAGAATGCCATCGTTTTCTCTTTCGTTTACAGTTGGCACTTCCCATTTTAGCTTGGTAGTAACCATTGACTTTTGAGGAGACCTGTTAAGTATTTGATTGGCTCTCTCTCTCTCTCTCTCTCTCTCACATACACACACAATTAAAAAGAAATAACATGAAATGAGTGCTCCCGAATATTTATTCCTAATACACAGTAACTACAGTCCAAATATCTTCTGCAAACTCATGATGATTTTATAACCTATTTCCTTGAGTGATAATCTAACATAAGCGTTTGTGCTTTGTGCAGCTCAACTGGACCCACTTTATTCCAGCAAACAGGTTTGCACTGTTATCCTGCCTTGCTACTTATTTCTCAGTGTTATTAAAATATATGTGCTTACATTGATGGACTTCTGTGATGGTAGGTACTGGACTGGAGTAGGCAACCCAACTTTAAACTGCAGAATTTCTCCTTGACTGAAGAAGGTGAGTTTTAATAAGAAATGGTGGTTCTATATAAGTGCATATACTAAGAACAACTCATTTAACAAGGCAATATTTCATAATGCAGATGGACTTCAGCTACTGGGCGGGCCAGAAGAAGTGACTCGCAGGGTAACATTTTTTCCTTCATTACTTAGTCCTTGCAAATTAACTAGGTATAGCAGTGGATCAAATGAACTAGGGATAGCAGTGGATAAACATCCCTTTTATGTCACTTCTTTTATACATTACAGCTTGTTTTGAAATGAAATCTCATCTCTGTTAAACTCTGACCATTGTTTGATATTTCCTTATTATAGAAATTGAGGGAGAGAACCAGAGTAAAGAAAGAAATGGAACCAATGCAGCAGGATGATGAAGCCCTAGTTAAGCTTGAGAATGCTGGCATTGAACGTTCAAAAGCTGTTGATTCTGCTGTGCTGGGTAAATATAGTATATGGAGACGTGAAAATGAAAACGAGAAGGCAGATTCAAAGGTTCGTCTGATGCGAGATCAAATGATCATGGCCAGAATATATTCTGTGCTTGCCAAATCAAGGGACAAGCTCGATCTTTATCAGGACCTACTTGCCAGGCTCAAGGAAAGCCAGCGCTCCCTCGGGGAAGCTACTGCTGATGCTGAACTTCCTAAGAGGTGATTGTCTGTTCTAACTGTTCTTTTTGCCAAAATTTTCTGCACTATTGATTTCTTTCTTCTCTAATTTGAAGTGCTTCTGAGAGAGTGAAAGCAATGGGTCAAGTTTTATCAAAAGCAAGAGATCAATTGTATGATTGCAAGGCAATTACTCAGCGATTAAGAGCAATGCTTCAGTCAGCTGATGAGCAGGTCAGGAGCTTAAAGAAGCAGAGCACCTTCCTGAGCCAGTTGGCAGCAAAGACAATCCCAAATGGCATCCATTGCTTGTCCATGCGCTTAACAATAGACTACTACCTTCTCTCTCCAGAGAAAAGAAAGTTTCCTAAGAGTGAGAACTTGGAAAATGCTGATCTTTATCACTATGCCCTTTTTTCAGACAATGTTTTAGCAGCATCAGTTGTGGTCAACTCAACCATCATGAACGCAAAGGTGAGTGCTATCTGAACCTCAATTTGGAGGCGCAATTTCTGGGTTACGATGTATAACTGTAGGAGCAAATTCAGTAGCAATCCCTCATCTTCTTGCTGCAAAACTGCAGGAGCCTGAGAAACATGTATTCCATCTTGTTACCGACAAACTGAACTTCGGAGCGATGAACATGTGGTTTTTATTGAATCCACCTGGTGACGCAACAATCCATGTTGAAAATGTGGACGACTTCAAATGGTTAAACTCTTCGTACTGCCCTGTTCTGAAGCAGCTCGAGTCTGCAGCCATGAAAGAGTACTACTTTAAGGCAGATCGTCCAAAAACTCTCTCTGCTGGTTCTTCTAATCTGAAATATCGAAACCCGAAATATCTGTCCATGCTCAACCATTTGAGATTTTACCTCCCACAAGTCTATCCTAAATTGAATAAAATCCTTTTCTTGGATGATGACATAGTTGTCCAGAAGGATCTGACAGGGCTCTGGGAGGTTGATCTTAATGGGAATGTAAATGGTGCTGTGGAAACTTGCGGGGAGAGTTTTCACCGATTTGACAAGTACCTCAATTTTTCAAATCCACATATTGCTCAGAATTTTGATCCTAATGCATGTGGTTGGGCTTATGGAATGAATATGTTTGATCTGGAAGAATGGAAGAAGAAGGACATCACTGGCATTTACCACAAATGGCAGAACATGGTGAGTTGGGAATACAGTTTATATTATGTTTGCTGTTGCCAATTTACTGTAGAATATTGTGCCTTGGTGTTCTTACAGAATCAATTAGCTTCAGATTTTCAGATTCCCATCAAGTGATTGTTGCATTGTACATATAATCTTTATTTATGAGTATTATTGCATTTTAACCTCCAATTACTTCTGATCATACCATGATGCATGTGGACTTCTTCACCGGTAAATTTCTTTCACAAATAAAATGCCATATTTCAGCTTCTGCAATGTATTTCTTTGACAAATAAGATGCCATATTTCAGCTTCTGCAATGTATCTTTCTTGATATCAACAACAGATGTAGTATCTGCAGTTCTGCTGCACTAACAGTTCATTCATTCTCTTAGCATCTAGAACTAGTAAAATCATAATGCACTTTGTGAGATGTACAGACCAAATAAAAATATTAGTAATACATTTACGAAATCTCATTAGTGTACTTCAGACTTGTTTCCCCTATTTTTACAGAATGAAAACAGGCTACTCTGGAAGCTCGGGACACTACCTCCGGGTCTCCTAACTTTCTACAAGCTGACACATCCCCTGAACAAATCATGGCATGTTCTCGGCTTAGGGTACAACCCAACCATCGAGCACTCAGAAATAGATAATGCCGCCGTCATCCACTACAATGGTAACATGAAGCCCTGGCTGGAAATTGCAATGACAAAATACCGACCTTACTGGACAAAGTACATCAATTATGAGCATTCCTTTGTTCGTGGATGCAAGATCAGTCAATAGACGCTACCTGAAGCATCCATTCTTCTTTGATGAACATTGGAGTAATTGGGACTACGAAAGAAGCTCGCCCCTTGATAGTAGTAACTTGATCTACTGCATGTTCTTTATTCGTGTTATTAGATTTGTCAGGTATCTAGTGTACGTAGTTGCCTCGCCCATTTGTAGTGCTTTCTCCAGTGGTCCATTGTGGACTCTCTTTTTAATCCTTTCTTTCTCTTGAAAAGAAGAACGATGAACCCTGTGATTTTTATCGGCTGATAAATGATCTGTCTGAATTTGTGTATGCAATGCTGTCATTTGGCCTGTATTTGCAAGTGATTCTTGTTTTGCAGCATTGTCTACGACCATCTCTGTACTGTTGTCTGAAATCTGGATAACCTGACCCGTTCGTTTCAAGATGAACGGTCAGGATCTATCACAAGCTGCTGCTCCCTGCAAGGCAAATAAATGCACGCTATGGGAGGTGCCTCTTTGCAATTTGCCAGCCTCGTCCGTCTTCAAAACTCAAGCGGGCATGGGCTGCCCCGCTCCCTTCTCGGCCTCGCCTGGCGCCGCCGCATGGGTTCCTGGCCGTCGCGCGCCTTCCTCCTCCGCCTCACCGGAGAGTTCGAGTGGATCGTCATCGAGGAGGGTAGGGCGCCCCAGCCTTGGCCGCAGCAGCTAAGGTATCTTCTCTCCGCCTACTCTGCCTCGACCTGCTTACTACTGCAGTGGTATTGCGAGGTTAGGAACATGCATTTGTTGGTCTCTGGATAGGAATTTCCGTTGTTTTGCAATAACGCGTGGTACGCTGTGAATCGATGATAAGAGTGCCCTTGCCGTCATGTGTGAGGAATTATTGATTTTAATTTTGCACTGATGTCTGAGAAACGGTCGAATGTGTGATTGGTCAATGTTGAGGAGTCCGATATGAACGCGTTTACATTGCATTAGCCAAAGGAATGTTATAGTAGTAACATTGTGTTTGTCAATGGACCCTTTTCTTAGTAGGGAGGTTGTAGTGTAGTTGAATTAATACGCCAACTTTGCTGATAGGACAAATCTACTTTCGGTGTTAAGTTGTGGTTGTCACGTTATGTATGCAGTCATGAAGCTTTCTCTGTTTCACAAAAACTATACATGTCACTAGCACAAATATATAAAAGATCGTTTCATGTCTGTTGCAATTGTCAGGTAAGCTTATACTTCTGTTTGAGCTTTGAAGTGGGCATGATATTTGCTACACCTAATTTTTAGCTTTTTCTTGATGATTTATTAGTTGGAAGTAGTAACACATAGAGACATGAAGAATTGCGTGTTACCACCAAGAGTTGCACCTGTTCATATGATTTGACTATTGAACCATGTTGAGATTTTGACATGCTAACCATCGGAGCAGCACATGTGTTAGCAGTTTGTATATTGAGATATTCGTGTTTGACTTCAAGCAGTGTCACAGGCCCATAAAAGAAGTATTCTCACTGGTAAATGAAATGTGTGCTTTCAGAATCAAGATATTTCTAACAGGGCTAGCAAATAATCAGACATTCAAGATTTCAGCCAGACTTAAGAAGTATGGTGACTTCTTTAGTTGATCACAACTTATTGGCATAGTAGTTTGTTGACCATTGACATTTGTTGAGCAATCCTTGATAACATGCCTGTGCTTGTTTCAAAAAAAAAAAAAAAAAAAAAAGAAAAAGAAAGAAAGAAAGAAAGAAGAAAGAAAGATAACATGCCTGTAGAAGAGTACATGCTGCATAAGTGTACCACATAAATCACTCCTTTTTGTTTGTTTCTCTAGCTTTGATCTTCAGAATTTAACAAGCTAGCTAAACTGTGATCGAGTAATTTATTCGCTAGATTTTCTTCATGGTTCATTAATGATCATATCATAAGCTTTTATCTAAGCTTGGTTGAACAGCGGAGAATTTTACCAGATAAGATCCCAAGAAAATTTATTCAGGATAGCCAGAAAGAGATGTAACTACATCAAGCCTCCATGATACATAGTTCCATGATGTGATGAAGATTTACATGAAATTTGCTATGGACAAGCTAGGTTTCCTTATGAACCCAATGCACGATTTCTCTTGCCTCAAACAAAATAGCAGTTCAACCTGTAAAGAATGGGCAAATAAACATCAGAAACTGCCAAAAGAGAGAAAGCGCAATCACTTGCGTTTTTGTCATCACTGATCTGTCTATTACTCTATTTGGCAATTGGCATTATTTGGTATATATAGTGCCTTCCCTGGAAATCGCTGTATTTTTAGTTTTTTTACTATAGGCTATTGTTGTCAATTTGTTGGATGTGGGTTTTAGACAGGATGGGAATAGGTTCCTAGATTTCTTTCTATGAAACAAAATAGAGATCTAGTTGCATCAACCTGATCCTGTTTTTTCCAGTTAAACTTGAGCGTGATATCACTGTGTTGTAGCATGTCTCATTCCTCCATCTGAAACTATTAACTACTGTTCCTATATTGCGATGTGGTGCTTCTGTTGACCTTTTTCATTAAAAAAATCCATGTTTAGAACATTGTCAAGATAGAGGTTATGTAATTCATAAAAAGTTTATGTTGAGATCTCTTTATATTGCCAGTATTTTTCTTTTTATGAACTACTTAAATGTTGATTGCTGGTTGCTTCCAAATTCCCATGTTGTTTTTTGCCTTGTTCACTGAACAGTAACCTGCTTTTTCATCCGGGAATTGGAGCAAGACATGGAAACTCCAGAAATGGTAAACCCAGTGCTGTTCTTGTGCTGCCAAACTTCCATCAGGTATGCTACGTGGACATTCATAATACGTCCTAATACGAACATATGGTAATTTTATTAATTGATGTTGCCATGATGCATAGTGCAATTATATATGTTGTTGTATCTTGTGTTCCACTAGAAAAGTTCTCTTTTTTAATTATGCACATTGTACAATAGGTGGCAATCAACCTAGACAAGCCAGACATTTTTTTGGTGTGTGTGTGTACTACTATTAACTATTTCCAGTCTATATAACACTTTGAAAGTGTCTTGGATCGCTTTCAATGTACCACAGGCATGCCTAATTCCATTTATCATCATTCATTTGGTCATTTTTCTTTTGAATTTTTTCCCACTTCGCGGTACTCTATGAATGCTCACAGCATCTAGTGTGGATAGGTTCAACAGCAAGATTCTGTAGTTGGAACTCTGCAAGTCCTGGTGTTGTTTAACAAGATAGAAACAGTAACTGACCTGGTATATATGAGCTGGTCACCAGGTTCCTTCATGGTCAGATCGATGGAGCCATCCATTCCCATATTCTGTTCTTTTCTCCGAATCTTTCCTGCTGATAATGCATCACCTCGATCATTATGTGCAATTCTCTCATTGGATTTATGCTGCACGCTTCCTGGCAGATGAAAACGACTCCCGCTATATACACTAGACTGCAAATAATTCAGGAACTGTGACCAACTGTATCGTTCAAAGTTCAAACCAGGGGAAGGGAAGAAGAAGACTGCACGCGGAGGCATCGTCGTTCGATCTGGGGGCCGCAGGTACAGATGTTTTCGCCGTGTGCACGTGTGCATGAACTTGTCCCCTTGTAGTTACATCACGCATTCATGCTGGCGCAGCTGTTGATTGACTCGGTGTTTGTGGAGTCGAAACATTGAGAGTTTGATTGATGCAGTCGTGCGGACATTGCACATGCCTCCATGAATCGACCAGAGCGCGCAGTTTGCGCCGCACTGTTCATCAGGAAATGTGTACTCCTCGATCCGTCTATGTGGATGCTTCAGAAATCCCTCAACCACAGCCGCTACAGTGAGTACTACATCACACTTAACTTTTGCTGAACCATATATTCTAATTACGCTGTGTCGTGTCAAATTGGAAGCAGATTTGGTTAGTTTGTGTTGCAAAACACCAGTTATGAGGTTGCTAGTGATATCAACATGCTTGTATTGTAGGACTAGATGCATGGATAGTCAAATGATTTGATGCTGGCACTGGAGAGACTCCACTCCAGCTGTATGCATGCATTGCTTGTGCTGCTACATGTCTTACACAGGGCATAAACATCTGCTTGTACTACCCGAAGCTTTGCATTCATCGTCACATAAACAAATGAAGAAAAATATCGTGTATTATAGTACCCGGTAGACCTGGCCAAGTGGATCAGGCCAATCATGCCGGTTTCAGGTATGATACTGTTGACTTAGCTCAGACACAACACGAATAGTAAATCGACCATGTCGGCTTGACCCAACCCGACGTGCTGTGTTTGGGTCGGCATCTCGGTATGGTACACATAGTAATACTCTTATGGTAGCATAGTAAAATTGCTTATGATTGATAGTAAGATTACTTGTTTTACGGTTACTACACTCTTCTGAGCGTGGACGAGTGACTTGACGGTAAAATTACTTATGACTGGCAGTAACAAATTAATACTTGCAATTCAGTGACTGACAGTACAATTACTTGTGACTGATAGTAAAATACTAAAATTACTTGTGACTGTAGTAAAATTAATGGATCATCGGTGGCCTGTTTGGCTAAGCATGTCTAGGCCGGCCTGACATGGTCTAATCCCTTTTCATACCGCGTCAAAAGGTAGACACGTGAGTTAGCACAGCATAACATAGTAACTTATTCGAGTCAGTTGTACCGCACTGGGCGGCCATTGGGTCAGGTCTGGTACATGAGAATCTGTCCATCCATGCATGTATATATATCCATGGCTGCATATATAGGTCACTCAGTCGGGAGTGGCAGAATTAATGATGGTTCATATGCATGGTTATTCTTTGGAGCAGCAAGAAAGGCAATTAGGACATATTCTAATTAGCACTACTAAACATCACATGATCACCACCATTTGGAAAGGCATGGGCATGGGGCCTACCCCTAATGATCCTTTTTAGATCACCACAGCAGGTGTTTGTGTCTCTAGTGCTACTAGGAGATGATAGCCTGGTTTAAGATACTGCCTAGTGATCTTGAGACATGTGCTGCTAGTAATGCTTCATTAAAGGGTGAATTCGGCTTGCAAGTGCTGCAGCCACACATGACATCCATAATATAATGGCTCGTTCTAAAGAGCTTAAGTTTATAATTTGTAACTAAAATTATACTGAAACAGTTATTAGTTTTTGGTATTCTATTAAAAATTAAAAAAATAAGAAAAATATTATATCGTCACTGACAATGATAAGAAATAAGGAGAAAAGGAAAACCCTAAAAGTTAGAAAAAACCAATATTAAAAATCGACACGTTTCAGGTATATTCTAACTCAAATAAGTCAAAAGTAAAAAAAAAATCAGAAACTGAAGTCATTAGAAGCAGAGACTCGTATTTATTTATTGTTTTGATTAAGTTTTGAAGCCTAGCCACTAGCTAGCTAGGGGACGACGATGTACTGCAACCTACGGCCAAATATTTTATACGTTTGGAGCATATCTTTCAGTGATCACAAGAAGCTACGGAGTCTAGCCTGTTCAACTGCTGGGCCATTGGAGGCAGGGTTGCTACAAATGGAATCAATGGGGCCGATGCAGAACTCGACAAGCAAGTGTTTGTTTCCCTCCATTTTCTTTTGCACACATTGGTAGGTGCAGTGCAGGCTTCAAAACCAGTTGATTACACATGCGTGCAGGATGCACTGCTTGGCTTGTCTACACTCTTAACAAAATGTGTAGGATGCACTCTTAGAATTTAACCATGATTGAAGTATACATGGTGAGTTTTGGAGAATTAGTTTGTCCGGTGTATGTGTGTGTATATACATGTAGAGAAATATTATTAGACCACTACTGGTATAGTACATAGCAGGAGGGAGAGGGAGGAGGAGGTGATGGGAGTACATGTGTGGGTGTGAGTTGAGAGGTGAGGCGAGACCAGAGAGAAAAGAGGAGGGGGCATGCATTCATGTGATGGTTGGCCCAGCTATCAAGTCAAGCTTCTATTGCGCTTTCTTGTCAAGGGACAAGGGGTATCCCTATTGCATCTATTTGCTTGTAGAAACGGAACATTGTTTCCAGCTATCGGCTTGGAGTTGGAAAAAGCTACTGTTAGCCTATAGCGCAGCCAGTACGACCAATACATCCGTCGTCGAGGCCATAGCCATCGCCACACCTTTTTTTTACTTAATAATAGAGCCAAGTATTTGGCTATAAGTCAAATTATAAGAGCTAAGTTATACAATAATCTGTCTTCTATTTGTCTACAAAAGATTTTTTTATTATTATGTGGCTAACTCAATTCTCTTTCCTACACTTGTCACAAAGTTTATTATCTGGACCCATCACTCATATGCTCGTGTGCAGCTTATTGCTTGCATGAGTGGCATGCTCTCCTCTCTCTCCTCTCTTCTCTCCCAAACATCACCAAAAATGCTGACTACTTTAGCTATAAGACCATTGTTGTACTTGCTCTTACTTGGACAAGCTAGAGCTTAGCCCTCTCGCCTCCCTCAGCTCGCCTCGCTGGACATGGCCTTTTTGCATGCCTTCCTTTCTCTCTCTATTCTCTCCCTCTCTTTGCTTCTTCTCTCTCTCTTGTTGTTGCATTGGCCTGGCATATAAATGAGAGAAGAGAGACGTGCAGTGCAGGAAGTGGATCTTTCCATCT
The DNA here is from genome assembly GCA_036346575.1 of Dendrocalamus sinicus. Classification (NCBI taxonomy): domain Eukaryota; kingdom Viridiplantae; phylum Streptophyta; class Magnoliopsida; order Poales; family Poaceae; genus Dendrocalamus; species Dendrocalamus sinicus. Next base: position 1,068,829 of record CM070657.1, on the reverse strand, counting down.
CAAGGAGACATGCCATGCATTTATAGTACAATATCATTGTAGAAATTATTTTAAACGTTCTGAAAGGACTGGTCGTAAATCAATATTTAGCCACTTTGAAAAATATATATATATAAATCAACCTTGCAAAAAAAGAAAGAAAAAAAAATTAAATCAAGATATTATTAGTTTGAAGCTGGGTAAGGATTTGCTGCTGGGGTTAGTCAAACTCCGGTCTTAGTGAGAGAAAACAACTGATCGCTAGACTTATACCCTGATCAACTTGGCTTTGGCTTCTAGCTTCTGACTCATTTATCACTATTCATAAGTTTCGTCATTTTCTGAACTTTTGGCTTTTCGTTGAGCTTGTTTGCCGGTTCTTTTTTCCCCGTATTTGTTTGTATTATACGTAATGGGCTAACATATTTTTTTATCTTTAAATTTTTTTAAATTTAATTATGCTAAATAAGTCTCTGTCAGCTACAGTGCTTTTTTCAGCCAGCTACAGTGTTTTCAGCCATAAACTACGAGCTTTTCAGCCGAATCGATCACCACCTTATACGATTTTCTGTAACAGTTACTGTGGAGCATGCTAGCTAGAGCACAGGGGAAGGGGGCCATCACCTGGCTTGGGATTTGTCTAGTTTCTGAGCCTGCATGCATGATCGTGGAGAACTAATTAAACATGCATGCGTGCGTGCCTATAGTTGCATGCCGTATATAAAATGTAGGTTTGATTTGTTTTGTTTTCTTCTCTTCTGCAATATTTGAGATATTCTCTTCTGCAGAATAGATTCACTGGTACAAGTGTTGTCAGCTTCATTCGTACGTGATGCGATGTGTTAGGTCTTAATTCAAATCATCATGTCGGGCCATCCTCTGAGCTGATCATCAGAGCAGCTTTATTGTTAGTTACTTAACACGAATGGGCATCTTTCTAGTTAGTCACTTAGCACAAATCAATGAGCAGCTTGCTAGTTTGTTACTTCATTAGGGTAAACGGACGTGAGGGAATTAAGCAATTAACCGTTTGAAATGCTTACGCTGCAACTTTAATTTTGGATATTCCAGTCTCTAGCTCTCTTATAAATGCATGGTTGAAGTAATCTTCACATTTGGATTTGGATCATATTACATATTTGAACGACCACGTAAGAAGGTCCAGAGTTTGTTGTAATGAACCATTGCCATTTTAGAGGAGTGGAGATTTTAATTTTGCAAATTTTTAATTTTGCTGTTTTTCTAGACTGATTGCAGTTCTAGCGGTCTAACCGGCCACCACCATCGGTTAGATCTGCTGGAGGCAGCGATCTGACCAGTAGAGCCTATCCTGTTTTGGCTGAGATTTGGTTTTTTTTTTTGGGAATTTTGGTTATTGGTTGATTTGGTTTGACCTAGGTCAGTGCATATGTGTTGCATAATACATGTTTTAGCTAACGTCGGTCAAGTTGTGGAGAACTTGCGTCCGAAAATGATTTCTTTGTATTTGGATATGCAGGAGGCTTGAAGTCAACCATAGTCAACGACAAGGATCGGGGCTACGCTCATAGAGGAGCCGAGGCTTAGAACGATCAAGGGTGATAGATGAGATGGCTAAGCTCAAGCATGGTACGAGAAATGCAGGAAATATTGAAGGGAAATTCAAGTGGCAAGTTGCATCATATGGCTTGGTTGGTCCAAGTGAAGTGTGGTCTGGTGGATTCGGAATGAGAGAGACTTGCTAACATGTGGTAAGCTAGTGGTGCACCTACACATGGCAGACATGTCGATTGCCTTGCAAGAGAATATGAAGATTAGGTCAAGAAAGGGTATTTTGGTAAGTTAACCGAAATACTGAAATCTACCTTAGATCAAAAACGCGACGCTTGGAAAAGTTGTTTAGGTCAAGGAGGACCTGAGAAGATCAAGTTAGATCAAATGCTAAGGACTTAGCGGATTCGGACTTATGTGCTTTAAAAATCGTGCATAAGTGTAGTGTGTGTAAAACCCATGTTGCGTAGGATTAATGGGTTTCCTCATATGTGCTAAGTAGATAGTATCCATTAGAGTTTGACATGACTAGTTGTCTTGTCTATGTAACGAGTTGAGATGGTGACCTGCTAGTTAACCATCAAACCATCTAGCTTCACTCATGGAAGCTAAATGTTCTAGGGTCATGGTTTAAGAAGTGAGTGTTGTGGTATGCTCTATTGTTCTTCAGGCGGAGTGCCCGTAAAACCTTCATGATCAAGTAGCAATACATCAACTTTGTTCATATCTCATGGATCACTCTTGTGTTGAGTGATTTGCTCTTGATTTGGTTGGTTTTGATCTTCTCTCTCCTTTTTGATCTTTCTAAATGCCAAGGATGAGTAAGTGATAGAGATGTCCCATGGAAATCAATTTTCATCCATCTAGGCATTAGGTTTGGCTTTTTGAAGTTGCTCGGTTTTGCTTGAATTTGATATTTTTGAGTGATTTGTTGATCCGAGTATTTTGTCTTGAATTCTTGGGTGTTCTTGTTTGCTGTGATAATCTAGAGCCATCTTGGTTGTCTTTCACTCATGAGCAAGTCATATTTTGAGTTTTCGGTTTTTGCTCGGTTTTGGTGCAATCTTGCTTGATTTTGAGAAAGGTCCGAACTTTGTCATGGATTCTTGTGATCCTTGGATGGAATAGATTCATGAGACCTCAAGTAATGTGTGTGCAAAATTTTATATTATTTGTACTTGTATTTTTGGAGTTACACTAAAAGTTGCATTAGTTCGGTTGAAATTTTCAGTTTTGAAACAGGAGAGGCCGGTTAGACCACACCCTCTCTGGTCTACCACCAAGGCAGGTTAGACCGTCACCTAGCCTGTGGTTTGACCGCCAGGCATTGGTCAGATCGCTTGACAATCGGTTTGACCACATGAAGCCTAAGTTTATGGGTTTTTGGTTTATGCTAGCTTTGGTGTTAATTTTCTGTCCTGATCTTTATAGATCTGTAGACATTGGAGTAAAGGATCGATGGATCGATGAATACTTAGAAGAAAAATTTGAAGACACTATTCAACCTCTCTGTTACTATACCGGTCCTGCAATACTTATCTTCTAAACACTAAATTGCACGTCTTGCCATCTTTACACCCACAGGATTTAATCCAAAACGGTTTTCTTGTAGTGCTTGCCTAGCTAGTTATCGACGGATAGGTAAAAAATCTTCGTTGAAATTTTGGTAGAGATAATTTTTATTTAAACAGGTATTTGGTCAAGAATAAGAATCGTTGGTTGAGTTTGGAACCCTGGCCTGAAGCATCAAATCCATACGGCAAAGCCAAAGCGTGTCATCCGAAAACCTAATGGCGCACCTCTCTAGGCACCATCCTCTCACTCAGGCTGCATGCTCCTCACAAGTGCCCCCCAAACTCCAAAGGGAATGAGTTAGTTAAGCATAGGGATTTGGGCATTATGGCATTCTCTCCTCGATGCATCTCTCTCTCTCTCTGCCTTCTCTTTCTCCCTGGTGTGAATGCCAATGCCAATGGCTTTGCGTATGTGCGCGCACACACCCATATACATACATACAACGCACATTCATGTGGTTTTGGATGGGGACAGAAAGGGACTGAAATGAGTGATAGGGAGCAAAAGAAGAGTCAACTCGTGTATTGCACAGGGCTCGAGAGCAAAGGCCACAACAAGTACTCAATTATTGGGACCTCACCCACATCACTGCCAATGTCAAATTTTCGATCGGGCCCCTTTTTAATCCCTTCTGTACCCAACAACTGGACAGAAGATAAATAAAATAAAACAGCCTACAACTTACTTTCTTGGCAGAGGTATTTGTATATGTAATTAAGTTTCTGGAGCTAGAAGCTGCAATGGTTTCTTTTCCTCCTCTAATTGTGAGAACTTGTACAACAGTCAACCACATGAAGATAAACATGTGTGTAGAAATCTACGTACGTCACGATACATTAGTGTCTTCTTGAGTATTCATGTAATAGCAATCATTCGATCCATAATCCAACAAATGATAGGTAATTCATCACTACTATAGACGGTGTTATCATAGACGGTCCAAAACCGTCATCACAGACAGTATCTGAACCGTCTATATTTATGTGTCAGTGATAATAGGTGGTTATCACAGACGGCTCCCAAACCGTATGTGATAAGTTAAAACACAGACGGTTTTTTGGTTAAAACACAGATAGTTGAAAAATCGTCTGTAATATTCCGTTATCACAGACGGTTTTTTTAAAACCATCTATGATGCCATATATATCACAGATGGTTGTTTTTAGTAACTGTCTGTGATAGCAGAATATTACAAACGATTTTTTGTTATTAACTATCTATGTATCGTACATATCACAGATGGTTATTTTTAAAAACCGTATGTAATATCTATATATCACAGACGGTTTGGAACACCAAACCGTCTATGATAGCTATTTCAAAAGCTACGTTATTTTCTGTTTTTCGGCTAGCCTCAGGAAATGCTAGCCATGCCTTCTGAAAACAAGCAAGAAGATCACATATATAAAGTACAGAACAATCATTACACAAATCTCATAAATAAATTAAACAACGCAAGCAGATCATATATATAGCACATGACAATCGTTACACATATCTCACAAATGAATTAAATAACTGAGTGAATTGTTTGATTAAGCACAATTGAGTGATTACAATTGTATCCAATGTTTTAACATCTAATCACCATTGTCGGGGTGGAACTCTCCAGTGTTTATTTATGACATTTGCTATCAAGAATTGGGAGAGCTTTCCTTGAATTTCGGCAAGTTTGTCAAGATCGATTGCACTTTCGCTGAATTCCATACGCCGTCTCTAGGAGTAGTTAAATTCATTAGCGCATATATATATAATTATTAGCAGGTTGGCAAACCTCTGGATCGTTCATCTTAGCGTCCATGATTTCCTTCATATAGTAGCAAACGTAGAATCCACATACATTTCCCTATAGCTGCTGGTGGCACTGTAAAAATAAAATTACATACATATGCATTGTCAATTCTAGAGGCATTATAACAAAGTGTGATATAGAATTATTGTGTTGTAGCGGGTATCGAAACTCACGTCATGTGTCGCAGTGTAGCGCTGGATTCCTTCTGTCTCCCTCTCTGGGCAACATATGCGTTGAACAACCTACGTGATTCCAAAAAGTTAGCCTCGACCATTGCAAACGAAGGGAATATTACAATAGAGTTATATATGACCCCTAGTCATGTATGTCGCCATAGTGATTAATCCTATGTTCATTTAGTATTACAAATGAAATTTGTATGGCTACTAATGAAGCACTTACCTTTGGTTGAAGGGTACCATAATGTATTCTTGTGACTATGAGCAATCAATCATCTCGTTATGTAATCTTGGACGAATGATGCATTATCGTTAATAGATGACTCAGAGACTAAGTGTGGGTCGAGGAAACCCACCGGTTTTCATCATCGCCGGAGTTGTTGGATCATAGATCTATACATAAGCAATGAGTTATGACATTTATTGATATTACGTGAATATAGAACATGATTGTATAGTATACTTACAGTGTCCAGCATCATAAAAGTGATGCGTCAAATTCTTTGAGGTTGAATAGTAAGTATAAATCTTTGAAGGTCACGACGAAGCAGCCTGAGTCGTGGAAGAAATGCGCCCCCGTGTATCTCATGGTGAATTCACTGTGCCGGTTTGGTTTCATGTTGGATCTCTGCATATACCAGGTATGCAAAGTATTACAAACCAGTCCAAGTCTGGGTATTGTGACTCGGGGACCGACGACACTCCAAGAATAAACTTCTATTGCCCGAGAGGCGCCTTAATCTTCTTCGGTTGGGTCTTAGTGCCTCACTTGCGATACATTTTTGGCGGCGTCTCCATGGGAGTCGATGCGATGGGCTTCTGAAGTGGAGCTTGAGGTCAAGCCACATGAGCTGATGTGACAAGTCCAGGGCGATATCCCTCTTGGGCCACTAGATGTGGAGACCGCGACACGGACGGGTCGAGGGCGATGACCCTCTTGGGTCACTGGATGAATGTGTGGACGGTATCCACTAATATCATAGTCTCTTCATTGGGGGCTTCTCAAGAGGGAAAGTTCTGAAAACATCATTAATCATATCCACCTAGACCTTCACGAAATCAGTCTCTTGTTGAGCATTGTGCACTAGCGTCCTTGCAACCATGGATACGCCATCCCCTGCCCAGCGTCAATGGGAATAGAGCCAACAAGTCTGACTATGAGAATGTACGGTGTGTACTCCTACATAACGATACACGATGAGCTAAGGCGTCCACCAAGTCTATCTATGTAGCATTCTAGAGAGACACATTATCTGGATGTCGTCGATAGGTAAGTAGGCGTCGTTATATTCAGTAATTGGCATGGACGCGTAGCTACTCCGATGTTGAGGGGGACTGGGTACCATATTAATGGGGGTGAGTTGCGATTGGTTGTGGACTTGTATTAGTTCTTCTCTCAATGAATCTATCTCTCCTCGAAGTGAGGTAGTCTTCTCTTGAAGTGAGGCAGATAGCTGTTCCTCAAGTTGTGCACGAAACTCCTGTTTTATTTGTTCATCGCGATAGGCCTTGGATCTCTTCCTACTCCTATACGCCTCAGAGTCATTTGGGAATCCGTGCCTCCAAGGTATGTAAAACACCAGGCCTCGTGTGTGACCTGGGTGCTCCTTGTTTCGCAAGGCTTATGATAGTATATCCCTCTCCCTGCCTTCTTCAAAGGAGCATTGGGAAAATTCGGTAGTCAATACTTGCTACAAGAGGGAATCATGTTATTTTAAACCCCATGAAGTTAAAGAGGTATTAACAACTATGTAGTTTAATATATCTTACCAGGAGTTGGGGCACTTCCTCGTCTGCAGTGTTTTTGAAATACGAGACACCCGAAGATGTGGTTGATGACATCGCTCTTAACCAGTTTTGGGCGTGCTCGTTTGCGATCCCAGCAAATGGCAGGGAGGCCTCCAATTGGATTACAACCTCGTCCTACATCCTCTATTGAGGGTGTGTTTTGTGCTTGGAGAGCCTTGTGTGCCATACTTTGTTGTTCAAATTCGATCATCGTCTTCATCTGCACAAAGGCCTCCCATGTTTCTAGTGACACGAAAGGATATACCTCATGAAGGACGTGTGATCCTTGGCCACGTACTACGTGACAACTGACAAGCGTGCTCTTGAAGTTCTTCCACTTTTTCCCATCGCGAGGAGCACCTACCATTACATGAGTCCCTGGACTTTTGCTGGGATCTCGAACGACTTTGTTATTTCCTCCCACAACTGAGTTTTCTGTGCCTTTGTCAAATCTTTTCATCTCGCTATGGTGATGAGGACTTGTTGCCTTCCAATTATCCCACAGGTAGTACGAAATGCCGCCGCCGCTTTTTTTGGTTGCAAAGGGACCCCATCTGGAGAGACCACTGTGATGGTCATTCGGTTCTCCTCTGTCACGCTTAGTTACCCCTGTCTTCGGAGCATTAGACCCAGATGATGACGATGATGATTGTGCGGACGTCATCTCTCTTACAAGAAAAAACTAATCACAGTGAGCTATGAGCATAAACAAAGTTCTATAAAGCTAATGACACACACCAGCGTTTCAAGTTCAATGAAGTTGGTTATGGCCGCAGTCTCTTCCTCCTCATTATACTGTGCACTGGGATAGGGGCCATAACTTATTTTATTGAACCTGACACACTGAAGTGTGTAATTTGCTTCATGCCCTTTGAAGGTCTATGTGGCATATATTATTGCTAAAAGGTCTCTTTGGAAGGGTAACATGCCATTCCAAATAGATCTTGTAGTAATAACACAAAATCCTCCCCATCTTGTAGTAATGTACATATTTAGATTTAATTCCAACATAATTAAATATGATCAAAACACATTTGCAGCAGTATATAAATGACAAAAAATTGCATATAAACATGTAATTCTACCATGTCATTAAAAGCATAAACATAAAGCGGGAAGCATGATGACTGTTGAAATGAGCATAAAGAGTATTCTCAAGAACAGGGAATCAACTAAAATTAGCATAAAGCTCGGATTTTAGTTTAGTGCTCTCAGATGTAGGGTTACACAAGAATTAATCTTGTCTGTCCCACTACTATGGTCTATACTTTTCACTAATTGGATATACCAAATGAGATTCAAACCTTAGGGAGGAGAGGTAGCATCGGGAGGAGAGGAGGTGTTGAGAGGCAGAGGCAGCCGGCGACGGGAGGGAGAGGCGGCGTCGAGAGGGAGAGGCGGTGTCGGGAGGGAGATTCAACCGGCGTCGGGGGGGGGGGGGAGGTGGCATCGTGAGGGAGCAAAACCTAGCAGGGGTGGTGGAGATGGAGTGCGTGAGTGAGGAGTGAGTGCAAAACCTATAGCAGGGTATATTTATAGAGGAACTATCACAGACGGTCCCATTACTGAACCATCTGTGATAATACTCTCCTAGACGATTCCATTGTGGAATCACAGACTCCAGGGCCCACTGAAATTGCTGGAACGGTCGTTGGGGGACTCGATCGCTTACGGCGGGCCCCTCATCATGTTGCGAGTCCCGTTCATGGTCGGGTTGACCCTTGCCATTCGGAGAAACTGGTTCCTCCATCAGGCGTACTGCTGTAGGGATTTGGATCCCTCCACAGCCTTTCCCGTTGTGGAATCCCTGAGATCTTGGGATGAATCTCCAGAGACAACCTCTCCATTGGAAGTAAGCATTGCCTGTTCATAGTCGTAGCAGGCCTCTATGTCAATATCTCCGTAGTCGGCTAAGTTGAACCAATTCTCCTTGTTCCATTCCCCTGCCATAAGGACATCAGAAGAAAAAGAACTTGTCGACGAGGGAATTACCAGAGTCTTGGAAGAAATCTCCCCATAGACGGCACCAGCTGTTGGTGTTTTAATACCGATCTTACGTATGATCTCTTGGATTCGGGGAAAATTCTCAAGACTAAGCTATGAACATGCAGAATAAAGACACGAGAATTTTTATAAAGGTTCGGGCCTTCTTCTAGGAGAATAATAACCATACGTCATGTGTGGCTATTACTCAGGGAAAAGTGATTACAACTGAGTAATGAGAAAGCTTGCACTATGCCTAACTTGATCCCCTTCGGATCCCTCCTCCCTCCTCTCTTCGACATCAACCCTTATATAGTTGGTGAAGTGGTAGCTGTTGTCTCATGCCAAAAGACACCTTAACACTTTGGGTAATAACTGCTTGACAGAAGTTACTGTCAGAGAGACGTGGTAGCCCGTTCATCATGCTGTAGTTATTGTCAGAGAGAGAGAGAGAGTATGTGCGGTTATTAGGGACAAATGCATGTTCTAACCGCCTTGTCAAATGCCCCCACGATGTAGTAGGACATCTTTAGATGAGTCGATCAGAGACAGAGGGGTCGTAGGATAGTCCACGACCACGAGGTAGTCGTAGAATTAGATATGATTATGTGTTTGTAGAAGGACTTACGACTATATAGTCGTAAAAAGGCTTACGACAAAGGAACAGTCATAAAAGAGCTTACGACTAAGGAATAGTTATAAAAGAGTTTACGATTAAGTAATAGTCATAGAAGAGCTTACGACTATTCCGTAAACTTCTCCCTTATTGATAAGGGGTATACTCAAGATATACAATGACGTAATAATTATGAGGATTATTCTATCCTTGTCAAGCTACAATGGAACATTGTACTGGTGGTGCAACAATAGGAACTTCTGGTATGTTTTCCTTTTTGACTTCAGGTGTAGATTCTAAATCAATAACATGCTCCACCTGCATGCTTGATTGCTTCTCAATAGGAACATCGATAGATGGTTTATCATGTAACATGATAGATTCATTAAAAATAACACTTCTGCTAATAACCACCTTTCTAATTTTAGGATTCCACAATTTATGTCCTTTAATACCAGATTTATAACCAAGGAAAATGCACTTAACAGTTTTAGGCTCTAATTTACCATTGCTAACATGTGCATACACCAGATAGCCAAATATCTTTAAGTTTGAATAATCTAATGGATAGCCAGACCATATCTCAATTGAAGTCTTCTTATCAATAGTCATATTGGGTGACCGATTAATCAAATAACTAGTAGTGGAAACGACTTCAGCCTAGTAACTCTTAGATAATCTAGATTTTGACAATATGCAACGTACATTTTCCATTATGGTTTTGTTTATATGTTCGACCACACCATTTTGTTGTGGAGTGCCTGGGATGGTGTAATATCACACAATACCCTTTGATCTGTATAAAGCTTCAAATTCTGCAGAATAATACTCCAAGCCATAGTTAGTATGTAGCTTCTTAACATACTTGCTAGTTTATCTTCTAATCATAATCTTCTACTACTTGAATGTTTTAAATATATCCAATTTGTGCTCGATGAAATATACCCAAACTTTTCTCGAGTAATCATCAATGATGGTCAACATGTAGCTTGCACCTCCAAGTAATGGAACGCGGGATTCTCCCCACAAATCAGAGTGAACATAATCCAATATGCCTTTTGTAGAGTGAGTTGCAGTATTAAACTTCACCATCTTTTGCTTGATGAAGACATAATATTCACAAAACTTTAACTTGTTGATACTTTGACCATCTAGGAGTCCTTTTTTTGCATAACTCTATCATACCGTCTTCACTCATATGCCCCAGACGCATATGTAAAAGATTAATAGCATTAGAATTAGATGATTTATTTGAGATAATAGTAGCATTACCTAAAATTATAGTGCCTCGCAGATGATATAGTTGGCATATTTCATACCATCCTTCATCACAATAAGAGAACCTTTGGTGACTTTTAGAACTTTCATCTCCACTTGAATACTTGTACCTTTAGCACCAAGAGTACTCAACGAGATAAGATTTCTCTTCAAATTCGGAATATGATGAGAGCACTCATTCCTCCATCCTCACTAGGTTGATTAGATAAATGAACAGTTCCACTAGCATGCAATTTGACTCCCTTATTGTCCACCCTTTTCCCTTTCTTCTTAACAGCTGTTATAGCCACACTTCCCTCTTTATCACCTAAGCTTGGCTGCTCTTCTATTGCGCAACAACCATATCTATGGTTGGCTGATGAGGGACAGACAAATCTTCAACTGATGAGGGACAAATAAATCTTTAACATCCGTATCCCCCGCATCATGGAACCATGGGTTTGCCCTCTCCATCTTCATTTGCTTTAGTTGCTCGATGCAGTCCAACTACTCCTGCACATAATCGGTTCCACCTGAGCTGCTATCATTGTCCCCATCCACACCATATAGCACAAATTCTTCCTCATCATGTCCCTCATGACCATCTTGTGCAACTAGAGCATGTGTATGAACCTGAAGATCATAGAATGAGTCCACTACCCTATTGCAAAGATACAAATCAGCCTTCCTAACACTGCTGCTCTCCCTCAACTTGTCCATGACATGCGCCTCCCCTTCAATCTTGCTCGAAGACCTCAAAGCGTACAATGAACTTGTAGAAAAGAAGATCTCATCTTCAGCTCTGTATCCCTCTTCTTCCATGATTTGCACCAAGTTGTCATAGCAAATCCTCTGTTTATGTAACCTCTTCACCATAACATTTGCTCTGGGTCCTCAATCATGTTTGAACACTCTGTGTCCAAATCTCTATAGCCATCCACAATAGCAACAACATACACCAAATTTTAGGCAGTGAGGACAACAAATCCATGTATAGAATAATCAAGAACCATCAAATGTCGACCTTTTCTTTGGAATCCCCCTCAAACCAACCCGTATGCACCTTCCCGCCCAAAACCTTGCCCTCACATCACCTGCACATCGCGTAAAGATCCAAGATTAAGATCAAATTGCATACCTTTCAACCATATTGTACCATCGGATTGTCTCGCCACTAAACCTTCCTATCCCCCAGCGCATTGCCGCTCTAGCCCTTCCTAGCCGCGAGGTCACCTCGTGTTCGCGCTGTGCTTTCCTATGTGCGAGTGCAACGAGAGGACTCTGGTTTGGGGTGAGTCGATACGAACCCATCCTTTCATCTCTCTCTACTAAGGTGGACCAGCATCAAATTGCTGCTCATGTGGAGTCCCGCGTGTCCGACTGCGTGTGACTGAGATGAGCCGGTTGGGACCAAACCGGGTTGGCTAGTGCAAACTGAAACAAAACTTGTGCTAGCCTATAGCGAAGTGAACATATAGAGCAAACCTAGTGCAAAGTGAAAGACTTGACAATCTACCTGGTGTAAAGCGCAATTCAATAGATACCACGTACTAAAATTACTTAAGCAAAACAATTAACCAGCTAGCTAGTTTCATATCGATTCTATTCAAAAGAATTTCATGTCATGTCTGGACCCACATGTACCAGCGCAATGATATGTTGTGTTCATTTCCTCTGAGCCCAGCTGAAAGAGATGAATGGGGTGATGATTAATTCACTCAAAAAGCAGGAAGGGAATATATTCACCGATATTCTGTACCAGCTGCATGGGGTTCAGACAAACCGCTCCAGCCAGTGTTGGGCAGCATGCAGGAGAGAAATTGGGAGCTGCAGGTACCTGGAGGGAATGGAAGCTGGCTGTGGGGTTTTATTTTACACTGCGTGGTGGAGCATCTAGAATTCACCCAATCTCATCCATCCGTTCATTTCGGTAACATAAATGAACTACTGAAAACTATATGTCAGATTCACCGTGATTTCCTGATGCCAACATCTTCTCAATTAGCACGCGCTTCGATAAACATTACATCTTCCCAAGTAATGTTTGGTCTCCTTAACTGGCTTATGATCGAGTTGCATGAAGCTAGCTAGCTAGCGATGGTTTCTACCGACTCCTTTTGTAGAGCAACACCGTACGACATACACTCGTCTGGTCTCCGGCCGGCTGCCTCCGGCCGGCGAGTGTAATGTAGTACACACTAGTATCTCGAAAGGGCTTAGAGTTGGTGATTACTGTCCATGGAGCATCATGAGGCACACACTACAGTCGTCTACATACCAACAGATGATAGGGACTCACTAGGTAGAGAGACCAGAGACCTAAGCTGATCAGGCCACCTCTAGCTTAACCAGCAAAAGTGGCTATGGTCGTGCATGGATGCACTTGGGTGCATGTAGGATCAAAGCTAGCTAGGAGGTGCATTCAGGAACAGTTGGAGTGAAGGCCCATGCATGTTTTGCTATCATGTCATATGGTTCATGTTTTCATTGTATATGAAAGGGATGACGACTTAATCCATAAACAAAGTACATACTTTCAAGTTTTCAACCGGGGTCGGCCTGTGCGTGCTAATGGTTTAATTTGTGGATATGTTTCCAAAGAAATTAAGGGAGTTAACTCGGATCCGTTGGTATATATATTCAGGAAATTTATCGAACCTTTACCTTTTGCCATACCCATGTAGTGACACAATTACCCACATACATAGAGTCAGGGGCGAAGCCAGCATATTATAAGCATTGGTGTCCAGTGATCTCAATGAAATTTAGCAAATCCTATAGAAAATTACTGTTTATTATTGTTCATCAGTGGAGAGAACACTATCGTACAATGAAGGTGACCTCAATGCTCCTGTCCTGGCCGCCCTGCATAGAGTATACACATGCATGTGATATGCTATGGATATAGATTTCTTCAAGAAAAAGAACAACTTTTTATCAACCGTGAAAAAGTATCAAAAGACCCCGTATCGAAAGATCAATGGTCCAGACAAGAAAGCCAATATTTATAAGTTAATTAAAGTATACACTGTAGCAACTTTATTTACATCGGCTAAAACCATATACAAGTTATATCTGTATTTTCATATCTCTCACACGAACAATTAAAAATTATATAAGCTAAAGCTAAAAGGACGGACATCTCAATCTACCAGACCGCGGGATGAGCACTGAGCTGGGTCTGTTCCGTAGTGCAGAGGATCCCGGGCGGCCCTTGGCCTGGGTGGTTTCCATGATGAGCGATCACCGGCCAGCCAGGAGAGGAGAGGAGAGGAGAGGAGGCGGCACGGACAGGTTCTAGACCAAGTGGCGTCAATGCCATGCCATGCCATGCAGACGCAGGAGCAGGAGCAGGAGCATATGGTGACAACAAGACGCCGGTTAAAAACGCCATGGCCACAAGTGATGTGAAGCTTCTTTCATTTCACTATAACTGCTGTGCATGTATAATAATGTGTTCACTCTTAACTCAGCTCAGCTACTGAAATGTTTGTTTACTGCCAAGTGCTGACGCTCTTCTCCCTCGCATGGCCTTCGAAAACGTGGGTGGTGTGGGCCCGGAAAGGCAGCGGCTTTCACGCCCGGGTGAAGGACCCCGACACACGGCCTCGATTCCCGCCACGTGGCGAGACATGCGCCGTCCGCTCGTGCCTAGACGGCCGGGATGGTCCCACACTAGGCACCACCTCGGGGTTTTAAAACTCGCCTAGCTAGCTACATGTTCACTAGCCTAGCAGCAGCCCATGGTCCCGTCCCGTCCCGTTCTTTTTTCTTTTCTTTTCTTTCTTTTCGCTGCTCAGCTGCTGCTGCTGCAGCAAATCGTCCCCCTTTTGTTTTTCTCTCTGCTCGTTCCTCTTCGGTTTTCTAGTACGTGATGGTACAAACGGAAATGTTGACGTACAATCGTGAGTGCGTGCAACATTTCTTGTCCCCAATATTGGATGGGTTTTTAAGACTATAATTTTAGATTTTAGCTTAGAATTTTGGCTATTTGTAAGAGATAATATAAAGAGAAAAAAAATCATATTTGATTTTGATTAGTACATCTGAATTCGATACAATGTTTACTATAAATAACTTATAGATTTCATTTTAAAAAGATGTATTATTTAAAAAATAGTTACTATAGCAGGAAATGATAAACCAAAATCAAAATTGAAAAGAGCCTGGACGTCGTCCGCTTTATATATAGCTGTACAGTTCATTCCAAAAGAATTCGTCTGCGCATATATAAAATTGTCTCTTGTTTGATGTGCATTAATGTGCTACAGTTGTTTTTTTAAAATATGTGATGTTGTTTAGTAAGAAAAGAGGTGGTGCACAGATAAAATGTACATGCATGCCGGGATAGGCTTAAGCATGAAAGTACGAGTAATTAATTCAGGTGTATTACGTATTAAAAAACGGGAATGGCCATAGATCAGTCGATGATTTTTTTCTCTATAAAATCAGTCGAATTTTCGTCTTTCGATCCGCTTGAAGATTCACGCTCGCCTTTTGATCCACTTGGAGATTCACGCTCCAGTGAGCCCGTCCTTCTTCCCTCCAGTGCCACACTGCCTTCGGAGGGCGCTCCTCGCCGGCGCCGGAGGGAGGGTGGGTGGCGGCGGGGGCAAGAGACGTGGGTGCTAGAGTTGGGTATGGGTTTGGCAGGGGCAAGAGACGTGGTGCAAGAGACGTGGACCGTTGGATTGAGATTGTGCGGTTGAAAAGTGGCTGATTTTGTGGGCTGAATAGGTCAGTTTTTTTTTGGTGAAAGATGCACAGACAGTCTCTTAAAAAAACAACATTTCTTGTATTTTTTTTGTGAAATGCATCTACGTTAATTTTATTGTACTAACATATATCGAAATAAAGCTGTTAGTTGTTTCTGACTAACACAACAACACATTCAATACGGCAAGCTGTACATGCATATGATACTTAATGCGTATGCCCTAAGTATATACTCTTGATTGCACGAATTGTAGTGTTGCTCGTAGGCTCCATGCATTTACGTTGCTTTTGACCATACTTGTAGCTGCTTAAATTGTCCTTGTACTAGTACTTTTGGTAGCTTAAATCGAGCATGAATGTTACATGCTCACAAACACATATTTTATAGAGAGAGAGAGACTTGCTTATGTTATTTGTAATCATAAAATGGACTTAATTCTGATCTCTTCATCTAATCAATTAGCATGCCAATCTTTTTTAATCACTGACTGCATTTTTTTTCTCCAAAGAACTTAGAAGCATATGCATTACATTACCCACAAAGATACGGAGAAATCGATTAATTACTATAAACTATACTACTACAACTAGTAGTAATGCGGTGCATGGGACTTGGCCGTGTAGACGACGACCAGTGCAAAGGTGTATTCTCCTGTCAGTAAAAATTCCTCCATGTCCTTTTGTCGCCATGTAGTTATACTGTTTTTGACAAGGCTGGGCAGCTTTGGTAATAACGCAACAAGCCAAGGCACAAAATGCAAAAGGGAGCAAAAAAAAAGCAAAGCATAACAAAATCTCAAAAAAGAAAGAAAACACACACGCTCTTGCTCTCTCTCTCTCCCCATTTTCTTCTCCTTTAATTTCCTCCCTCTTGCATCTTTTTGTTCTTCGTTTGGTTGGGTAGACAGAGAAGGAAGCAAGGAAACAAAGAGAGATAAGGAAGCAGGAGAGAGAGAGAGGGGAGAGAGCAGCGTGAGCAATAAATGGAAATTAAGGTGTTCGAGCCGCCTCCATGGCGGCGCTTGCAGGCGCTCTAGAATTCCTCCCACCACCCACTCCCACCCATCCTCTCTCTCCTTCTCCCTCCTCCTCCTCTTTATATAGCCACACTCTTCACCCTCCTCGCCACCACAAAAAGCAGCCCTCGCTTCTACCACTGCCACCACTAGTGCTAGTGAAAGAAAGAAGAAAGCCTTAGGCCCCAAGAGTTCAAGAGAAGAAAGAGATTAACCAAGAGGAGGAGGAGGAGAAGAATCAGCTAGAGGCAAGATTGAGCTACCTGTATTCAGCAAGGCAAGGTGAATAGTGGTTGTAGCGGTAGCAAGGATATGTGAGGAGCTAGTAGTGCAAGTTAGGCACAAGTTTCTCCCTAGATCACGAGTCATAAGCAAGCCTATCCTCCTATGTATGCATATGACACTATCTATGCGCATCTCACTGCAGATCTATCTATCTAGTAGTGAGCTATATCCATCCATCTCTATGCTTCTGAGCTTATCTAACCTACATATTATGTCACACAATCCCATGCTTTGTTCTGTTGCTGCTGCTGGTGCTTTTTCTTACACCCAAGATCTACTTATTTTTTGTTGTAGGAGCTGAAAGGAGAGGAAAAAGAAAGCGAGGAGCAGCCCTTGTAGCGGCAGCTGGTCTTGCATTCGCGGCTTCTTGATGGGTGTTTGCTGCTGCGCATGGCCGGGTTCTCTCTGAGGGGAGGCGCAGGAGGAGGAGGCGGGCGGAGGGGCGGAGACCGCGGCGGCGATCACCCCATCGGCGCCGACAGCCTGTTCCTGTACGCGCGAGGCGCGGCCGCCGCGGCCGCCGACACGGCGGGCAGCGGCGGCGGGGAAGGGGGGATAGGGTTCCAGCTGTGGCACCCGCACCAGCAGGCGGCGGCAGCGCCGCACACGTCGCAGTTCTTCTCCTCCGGCGTGGCCACCGGCGTCGTGCTGGGATTCTCGTCACATGACGGCGGCGCCGGCTCCGCGGGCGGCAGGGCGGGGACGAGCTGCCAGGACTGCGGCAACAACGCCAAGAAGGACTGCGTCCACCTCCGCTGCCGCACCTGCTGCCGCAGCCGCGGGTTCAGCTGCCCCACCCACGTCAAGAGCACCTGGGTCCCCGCCGCCAAGCGCCGCGAGCGCCAGCAGCAGCTCGCCGCGCTCTTCCGCGGCGCCGCGGCCGCTGCAGCCAACAAGCGGCCGCGCGAGCTCGGCCGCTCCCTTGGCCGCTTGCCGTCCGCCACCACCGCCATGGTCGCCACCACCACCTCCTCAGGTACTAGACTACTAGCTAGCTAGCAGCTCTCCTACTGATAATGAGAGCTACTCAATTACACCGCCGTCAGTGCACTGCTCTGTTGCGCGCGCGCGCACATGACACTAAATGGCCGGAGCACGCACGCTGACGCCGAGCCTGTGTGTAATTGTAGGCGAGGGCGACGGGAGGTTTCCGCCGGAGCTGAGCGTGGAGGCGGTGTTCCGGTGCGTGCGGATCGGGCCGGTGGACGAGCCGGACGCGGAGTTCGCGTACCAGACGGCTGTGAGCATCGGGGGGCACACGTTCAAGGGGATCCTGCGGGACCACGGGCCGGCGGACGACGCGGCGGGGCAGCTGCCGCCGTCCTCGGCGGAATACCACCAGCTGGCGGGGCAGGGGAGGGAGGGGTCATCGCCGGCGGGGAGCAGAGAGGCGATCGGCGGCCACGGGGCGGCGGCCGCCACGGCGGCGACGTCCGCGGCGGTGCTCATGGACCCCTACCCGACGCCGATCGGCGCCTTCGCCGCAGGCACCCAGTTCTTCCCTCATAACCCTAGAACCTAGCTATCTTCCTTGCTTCAATTCGCAGCAAGTTTCATTTACTCTCAAATATGATGAGTTCTTCTAAGTTGCCGTCGTCGTACGTGAGCAAACAAAAGCAAGACAAGAACAAGAAGAAGAGGAGGAGGAGGAGATTTGTTATTCGAGTCGTCGTTGATGTTACTTTCGAGTAGAGCTGGTACTTGTCGATCGATCTTAATTTCGAGTTAATTAATTAATGACCTTAATGCAATGCAAAGGGAAAATTAAATGTTGAGAGAGTTTAATTTTCCTTAATTGTTTACTCCCTTTGGCATGCAGCCTGTGATTAGTTTAGGTTGAGTAAGCAAGCAGTACGTAGACATGGGGTTGGTTTTGCTTGCTTATCGCATCAAATTACTGGGATTTGCTTTTGTATGTGTGCATGGGGGAAGAAGCTTCTCCCTGGCTTTGGCATGGGTAAAGTTTTTTTGTTTTTGAAAACGATGGCATGGGTAAAGCTGGGCGTTTCTTTGCATCGATGCTTTTTATATGATTTGTTGCATGTTTTTTAGGCTCTATGATCTGTGCATGTTTTGTTCTTCTATTCCTACTAGCTACTTTGGTTCTTTTTAAGCAGCCAAGCCAGCCATTCTGTTCTGCCTTGAGATGGATGAGCAATCACCTTGTGCTTGCTCCAGAACAAGGCAAGTACAGCAATTCTATGCGTTAATTTGCAAGATTGATGTGGCTTTTGGATTAGTTTGATGTGGCTTTTGGATTAGTTCCTTTGGCTAATCTCGACAATGCTACCTAGCTTGAGCCATCTTGGACTACTCTCTCTCTCTCTCTCTCTCTCTCTCTCTAGAGTACATAGACCTTGTCACACCACTGTTCCTTCTTTTCCTAGGGTACTATTTTTAATATTCTTTGTTGAAGTGACGTAGATCAATGTTGCAATTCTTTAAAAATTAAAAAAAAGGGAAATGCATATACCAACCAATACAAGTCACATGGAATGATGGAATGTCAACAATGTGTGTGATTTGTATTTTTTTAAACATTTGTAAACATTGATCTACATAAGCCTAGGCATTAGCCTCTGTGTTCGCTGGTTAACGCTAGGTTGTTTGTCTTCATGCATGCATCTTCGTTTATCTTCCCTTCAGTTAATATGTAGGATTATTTGTGCATATATACAAGTGTTTTAATTGTCTTTTAAAATGAATAAGAACACAGTCGGTGTGATAATCTTTTCCTTCGGGTCAGTGCTCTTCAATCTTGCTTAGCTCCCGGCCTATACGTAGAGTGGTACAGTGAGTACCGTCCATATGCTACATCTAGCTGTAGCCTCTTCTCTGCTTTGTTTCTTTTTCCCCTTCTGTAACTTGTTTTCTTTTAATTTCAATGAAACCATTCAACTTTATATATGGGAGGATTGTGATGCACTGTAGCCTGACCAATGATCACTAGGACAAAAACATCATTCATCATGTGCTTCTTTTACACTCGTGTGTGTTTGATTTTTTTTCCAGTCCTTCATGTGATATATACTCATTATGAAGTGGTTAGCAAATATTAATCACACGGTTGTGGATTGAGAGCTCACTTATAGTATATGCTGTATTAATGGTGTAATCAGTATGGAGAATTACCCAATTACAAGTTTAATATTGTGACCCATACTCGTCTTTCCCTAGCTAGCTAGCTAGCTTCCTCCCACTTAAGTGATCGATCAATTTGCATTTAGAGCCTTGGTACATTGTTTTTACATTCATTACATAAATGTTCCTAGATAGACCTCACATGGTATCAACTATTAGCAAAAATTAGCAATGATTGAATTATCAACTAAGATTGGTGCAGCCCCAACCTCACATGCATGCATGCATGCATGTTCTATCAGACCTATGCTTCAAATTTTATCTTTGATGTACATAGAGTGTAGAATTTAACATCCCTCGTTGAAAGAGCATCTGATGTAATTCTTCTTGCTCATCCGGTCAGTTGTTCGTCTATTTGTTGCTCAGCATTTCAAGTCTTAGTGAGGTTAACATAGTCCTAATGAATTCTATATATGGTATGTTTCCCTGCCATTTGAAATTTGCATGTACATTGATCTTTATTCAATTGTGCATTCCTTTTGGGCTTAGTGAAACATATGCCATGCTCTGGATAGGGCTATATATGTGGGTTTTCCAACAAATGGTGCTTAATTGGGCTTCATGAAGATGAATGGAAATTTGAAGTTGAGAATATTAAGTGGTGCGGTACAATTAATGATCAACTCTACCCAGCATATAGTAACTTAAAATTGCGAAATATTATGCTTTTATGCAGTGTATTTTCTTACAGGGGTATAAATAATATTAGATTTTGATAACCTTATTTATTATGATAATTCAGAAAAATGACCAGCATGGGGGTAGAATGGAATGGTCTAAAACCTAATGGGTTTATAGCTAAGCATCGTTGGATCTGATCGGTTCTAGCTGGGCATTGGAATAAGTTAGACGTTCATGATCTAGTGTCCGAGTGTTTTGTAGGATTTAATTGCATTGTAAGAAAGAAATTCGGGAATGCTATGCTAGCCCGTGAGTATGTCTGGCTTATAGCATAGATCTCGAGCAGGCTGAACAAATGACAACAAAGAAATAACAAGCTAGCTAGGTATATAGAGCGAAAGTACACACTATAGTTTGGGTCGTCCGGCTTTGTACACATACGTACAGTGCAATAACCATGCATGCATGCATGCGCTCATGTATTGCTGACTATTGGGTTGAAAAGAACATGTAAAGTTACAAAAACTTGTAAAAAAAAAGCTTACCTCTTTATTTAGAGTAATGTGGTTGATGGCCCGTTCTTTTTAACTTATGATTTTCTTTTAATAAATAAACGAGACGAGTTCTCTATTGTCATTTTAAAGCGACTTATTAGGACAGTCTTTTCAAAACGGCTTATTGTCATTTGGTTCATTCGCATAACATGTTAGAATTAAAAAACATCAGCCACAGTTATAAACTATCAGTTACCGTCGAAAAGAGCGCACCTTATAATTTTCCAAAATATTCCCAACAATATAGGTAAAGGACACCATGCATGCAGTAGTTTATTAGTAATTAAATCTATATCTGTATCTGAAAACAAGAAAGAAAAGGTAAATACCTCCCCCCCCCCCCCACACACACACAAAGTCATGGAACTCTTTGCCCTAATAGTGGATAATTATCGCTAGTACTATTTGCCAGATGTTCAAGCAAAATACAATTCGTAAATTAATAATTAAAATTGCAAGAAAAATTCAACTGGAACCCTAGCTTTACATTGACGATATAACTGCATTGTGCTTGCTCTAGCTATTTTTATCTGTACATGCATGATCTTTGCTCACCTTTGTGGAAGGACTTATAACCTCATATGCAGTTGTACCTTTGAGTATAATCGATGCGCGTACGTGGTAGTGCAAACTTTTTGAATATGAAGATCTTTTTGTTGTTTGTAGGCTTGTAGCTAGCTAAACACGTACGTGGGTTTAATTCTAAAGAATTATATAAAGATAGATATATACATAGTATAAATAACAGGGGCACCATAGTGCCCAGACTGCATAATTAAGACTTTCCATGCATGATTAAGACTTGCCATCCATGATTGATTCAGCATGCTAAATCAATGACTTCCATTCCACTTGCACGCATCTAAAAGCAATCCAACGACAGAGAAGCTTGGTGCCCAGACACCATGGTGCCCTATTTCAGCGTCCTATATATATATATTTGCATCTTCTATTAGTGCAAACTCCAAAGTATAACCAGCATATATGCGCAAAGAAATCGAATTTATGAATTTTATTTGTTTCTCGGTGATATTTCACATTATACATACATATATGTAGGATCTGTTTAGAACGAGGTATATATACTATGTAGGATCTTGATTGATACCCCTGGTTGTTCCTTTTTCCTATGGAAGGGGAGTAATATAGATCAAGTAGCTAGCTAGCACTAATTGCATTGAGATCGAATGCTGTTGCGCGGCTTTCTTGTGATGCTTGAGCCGTCAAGCATGCCTTGAGAAGTTGAGATCACCGATCTCCCTACTATCCATTTTTTTGAGAACAACCTATCTTCCTACTTACAAGGATAAATAATTAAGTATATTGTCCATGCTTTTCTTAACCATTTAAACTTTTGAGTGAACTCGTTGGTACATGAAACTAAATAGATCCTAAGTTTCTAACTGTTCCACCCATCTCATCATACACAAAGCATAGCCCAACTTTTATCACGAAGCCAATGATAGTTAGGAAGGAAGGTTTACTTTGGGGAATCCAGCTTTACAAAAGAATTTTTGCCCTGACTTTTGCACCTGGAACTAACTAAACAGCTACTTCAGCAATCATCATGAGGAGAACATGAAAATTCTGTTATTTTGGTTGCTTAGCTAAAAAAAACTCTTAAATTGCATACCTCAACAGGTCTTATCTAAGACCAGGCCCATATCATGTGTAAACTTTGTGGAACCATGTGTAAAAGTTTTCAAAAAATCTAAAAAAAACTTGTATATATAGGGAAGGTGGTGTTATACAGCCATATAAAATTCCAATATCAAACTCAATAACATGTGGGAGATATGAAAAAGAAAAATTCTTCATGAATAGTGATTTTTGTCATGCAGATTTTGGCTTTATCATATTAGCCGTGTGTGATTGAGTTTTATCTTAAAATTTTACATGGGTACAGAATATATCCTCCCCTATATGTACGACTTTTTTTTAGAATTTGTGAAAACTTTTAATTTCCACAAAGTTTACACTCAACTTGGGTTTCTACATGATATTTAAATTCATTCCATGAGAACGGGATCGATACTCGTTGTGAGGACCTGCATTTTCTAAATTGATTTAAACAACAAATTATGACTAAATATAATTAATTAAGTAACTAACTAAATCAATTACACGAGAGTCATTTCCATTAATTATATAACAGACCAAATTAATATAAATGTTTCCAAAGAACGAGTCTACTTACATCAATTTATAAGTCTCGATCTCAATCAAGACAATCATCTCCAGAATATAAATGATTACATCATGATTAAATTTACATCAATATTTGCTAAGCTGGAGTAACATGGATTTAATAATTGCAAGAAGAACCAATAATCTGAGACAAAAAATACCAAGCAAAATAAATAAACAAAAGTCAAATTGCCATCAGAACCCTTGTTAGGATATCAAAATGGGCGATTCGCTCATCGCGATACTAGACTACCCAGGGCCAATCAACACCTCCTACAAACGTAGAGTTTTATCATTCGGCGTTAACAACAAACCTAAATCCATTCCAAATTCCTTGTTCACTGCAAACCAACCTAGTAAAAATAGGATTTATTGAATTACCAAAGCCCACCCCACTATGCAGTGAAAATCTCCCCAGCATAGCCCTCGGCACAGGGAGGAGGGGATAAGACCGAGAGAGAGAGAGAGAGAGGGGGAGCACATTTCCAACCACGGCAGCACAAAGAAGAGGCCAAGCAAATGATCCCCATCTCCATCATGCTCTCCATCTCAATCCCCATCCCCATCCACACCTCATTGCCCCAACAATCCAACCCATAGAAGCTGAAAGCCGAGAGGAGAGAAATGCCAATATTCCCTATCACCACCACAACACCAGGGCAAGCAAGCCACCGCCAGATCAAGCCCCCCATTACTACAAAACAAGCTATACTAGATGTCTCGTCATAGACGGTTCATAGGGAACCGTCTGTGCTGCTATTACCACAAACTCATTTGATTAGAAGGTGTTTCGAAAGGGGGTATACATGTTGGACCAGTCACGATGAAGAGAAGATTGTACAGGAAGGTAGTTATAACATTGTCGAGGGAGATAACGATATGCCGGTTGTGGACTGTACTTTCGATGAGGATAAGTCGCATGATGACAATCTAGATTAGATGCTACACGATTCAGAAAGGAAACTATAGTGAGAGAGTTTGGTTGATTGCTCTCTTACTGAGCATTCGTAACAAAATAAAGGATGGTGTCAACGTACGACATGACTTGGTTACTATGAATATCAGGACGGAGTTAGCACCAATAGAGACCGATAAAGGCTAGACAAACCTTCCTCTAGCTTGCTACACTCTGTCTAAGTCTGAGAGAACTAAACTGTGTCAGTGCTTGCACAATGTGAAAGTTCCGTCCAGTCACTCCACCAGCATGAAGAAACTTGTTTCCATGGAAGATTTGAAATTAGTTGGCATGAAGTCCTATGTACACAATTGATATCGGCCGGAGGGCAGCCTCATCGAAGGTTATACAACTAAAGAGGTCATTGAGTTCTGCATTGATTACATGGCTCAAGTCAAACCGATAGGTGTGCCTCTATCTCATCACAAGGGAGGCTAAAGGGTATCGGGAGTATCAGAAGAAAAGCAATAACTCCTGATCTGGATACGTCACTCAAGCCCATTTCACAGTCTTCAACATATGACTGAAGTGTCCCCATATATTGAAGAGCATAAGGACATGCTACGCTAGGAGAATCCAGGTCGATCGGAGATTTGGACCATGAGATAGCATAATTGCTGGTTCAACAAATGGTTGAGAGTGCGATTCACTGGGAGGTTATCAAGTGAAAAGCTGCAATGGTTGGTAAAAAGGCCAAGATTTACAATTGTGACATGGATATGCCTCCTAGCATGTGCCAGGTGATGGAAAAACCTCCCTGACACACAGTTAGCAAGGTGATGACCCCTAAGGTGGGTGCTAGGTGATGGATATGCCTCTCTAGCATGTGTCAGGTGATGGAAAAGCCTCCTTGGCATAGGAGTCGATATTGTGATAACTAGATAGAGTTATAATATGCTGAAATAGAGAAAATGTTTTGAACTCTGACTTGAGCATTGCATCTAAGGAAATGCGAATGAACCTATTGCAGTCAGAGTCGGGGTGGCTATAGGTAAACCGATACAGGCTTGCGCAGCGCTAAATAAACCATGAATTCATGCTTATCTCCTAGACTAGGGGTTATGAAATCCTACAGTAGGTCTTTTCTCTAAATACGAGTGACCAGTAGCTTTACAAACTAAAAGTATAACCATTTTGAAACTTAAAAACTTATTTTAAGAATGAAGATGAGAAGCGATATGAATTTTGATCTAATGATGTTTAGCATGAAGATGTATATTTGCTACTATTGTTTGCTTAGTACTTTTGTGCTTATCTTTGCTATTAATCCTCTTTGTTAGAGGTGAGTTGGTACGACGATCTACATGGGTATGCAGAGGTCTACGTTGAGGATAGATATACCGAAGGAAGTGAGATCGGTTTGGGGTATGACATGTATGAGACAGAGGCCCCTTAAGGAGGTTAGGAGGTGTAGGCGGCGGGCGATAGTCATCTACAGGACTCCGAGTATTTTAGCGTATCGCTATTCCAGGGTTGTAATATTCAGACAATTATGGACGTGTTAAAGACTAAAACCTTGCGTGACAAAGGTATTGCAATAATATTATTTTGCTATAACACTCTGTTAAGGCTATTATTCGATAAAACATAAATTTATTCTGTTTTATTAGATAATAATCACATACTGATATTATTACCTAGGATAATGATGGCAGAGATCGTCGCACTCATCATTTCTTTTATCATGGTTTTTCACTTATATGTAGACGAAGAGAAGCAACCACCGCCTAGCTATATGTACTTGGACGCATAACTCGACGTACCCCGGACCAGTTTGACCAGCTTGAGCCATCGAGGCTAGGTTGCGTGATGAGATTAATTGATCAATTTCATGCATATAAGTACTGGACTTGTATGTATGCTACCATGCATGCATACTAACTCGATCTAACCCTTCTGGAAGTACGAAGTGGACCAGGGAACACCAAAAGCAGTTGATGTGTATTGGATACATAAATTGCTGGATCTCACCGTCAAACAAACTAAATGGCTATAAATCGGATTACATAAGCCTAATATATAGCAGTTCATTCTCCATCACATACATAGTAAGGAAAGGGACATGAGTTAGGTCTTCTTAGATTTCGTGGACCACTTTCCCTCCATGCATGACCTCTATCTAACAAAAATTTGACCTTGTTAGTAGCTCCATTTGCCATCACCAGAATCCTACTGTTACTGCTGCACTGCAACAAAGAAGGAATCAGACCTAACAAGATAAAATTTATTGAGCCAAGCTATCCACACCTAACACGGTACCATCTATCTACCTATATGCACAACCACAGCCACCCCTCTAGGGTCGTAATTGTAAAGATCCATTAATTCTCAGTGTGTCTTGTAAACTGAGCTTGTGGGCCTGGTTGGTGCATGGGGCCCTCCTTGTCAGTTGTCTGCAAGCATTACATAGTAAGGATGAAAAGTGGATACGAATTAGGCCCTGTTTGTTTCCACTTAAGATTATTATAATTCAGCTTATAATCATAAATGGAAACAAACAGCCTAAATTAATAATTTCTATCTTATTTGTATTCGAGTTCGTATAAAAATATGGATGCGAATATGGTATAGGGCCTGTTCTTTTTGGCTGCGGCTTGTGGTTTTTGGCTGAATTTTTGAATTTTAGTTGTTTACGGTACAGATTACGGAGAGACAGATACTCACTTGTGATTTTGACTGGTACAGATGTTGGGCTTTTAACGTATAGATCGTTTAACTTGTAGACCCCGTCTTGAGAAAATACTCTATTTGAAAGTTAGGTATTGTAGTAAAAGCCAAAAGCCGGCCGGCTTTTGACTTGCCGAACAGGCCCATAAACTTTTACCATCCCAAATGTTATTTTATTCAGACTATCCGTATCCGTATTTGTATTCGACGAAGTAATATCCATATTTTATTACAATACGTCAACTTAGTTAAACAAGTTTTTTTAATTGAATATGAATTCATGTTTCTTTAGATGAAGTAAACGAATTAGAACGATTAAGCGTGACTGTACGAGGATAAAATGTTATTAATGTTTTCATACTACATAAGTTATGAGGATATCCGGATACGACCGAATTGAGTGGATATTTTATTCGAATTCGTATTCGTTATAATATTTGATTCGTATTCGTATTCGAGAATATTCGATTCATATTTGTATTCATTTATAAATACAAATACGAATGTGGTTTGGATACTATCCGATTCGTATTCGATCTGTTTTCACCCTTATACATGCAAGAATTTCCCAACATAAAAAAAGCTCAGCTCTAGCGTTAGTTCTTTGATTTTTGGCTCAGTTTTCTATCAGTCATTATTATTTATTAAATCTATCAGTCGTAAACAAAAACTATCCGTCGCAGTAAAAAAAAGGGGACCACAAGCTAAGCTTAGCTTCAAGGCCGGCCACTTAGCCAGGGATGGTTAACACTAGTGTGGGGTGCGACTAATGGAGGGGATATATGGAAGAGCAAAAACATGTATTGGTCCCAAAGCGAGGCTTTGTAAAGGTCGTTGGTTCACATGCCTGTCACAAATTTAAACAAGCACAAGGTTTAATTGGTCACAAATAATGGTGTGCTCTGTCTCGTACTGTAGCTAGCACTAGCTAGCTCCTCAAGCTATCTTACCGAGGATGTATAGCCTCGGTTAGCTGGATACCATTTTTTGTGGACTTTTGGGTTGGTCGCCGGTTTCCAGCTTATGGCTGGAAAATTACCGTAGTAATTATAAATTGCACTGTATTAATTAAAATTGTATTATAATTGTTTAAAGAAATTGATTTTCACATAGTAGTATTTACTGTAGTAATTATAAATTGCACTATATTAACTAAAATTGTGTTATAGTTGTTTAAAGAAATTGATTTTCACATAGCTCGATACAGACTTCGTGGACACGAGCACTACACCTACATATTGCATACATGAACCTAAGTTGTTGCCACCAACGACGCTGCTATCCAATAACGTGTCATATCCATCAGTAGGGCGTCGGTGACCTGAGGAAGCCTGGAGGCCATTGCCCTGGGCACGGGCGAAGGTCCCACGTATTGCACCGGTGAGTTTGCGGACCCTCTCGAAGGCAACTCAAAGTCCAAAATGAAGTTGTGCAACGCCATTGCTGTTACAATTATCGCCTTTTGCCAGCGAGACTTGTAGTTAGGAACTTTGTTGGGTATGCGCCATTTCATCTTGCACATGCCGAAAGCACGCTCGACAATATTCCACAGAGACGAGTGTACAAAGTTGAAAAGTTCCTGCATTCTGGACGGTTGCGTACCATTCTAGAACTCTGAAAGGTGATTCCTGTGGTTCCGATACTGTGCTAGGAATCCTAGCCTGTTCAGATATACATAGTCAATGAGGTAGTACTTACCTACAAGTGGGAGAAGCATGAAAAACATATCAATTATTAGTCATCATGCAATGTAGGGTACAATTGAAATATGTTCGAATATATTACCTTCCGGTGAATGCAAGAATCGATCGTCGTACTTGGCCATTGTCTCGCACAACACACGTGGTTCGTGCACTGATCCAGACCATCTGGCACACACAAATGTAAACCTACAATCTAAGTCACATATGGCGAGCATGTTCTGATTGATGTACTTGTGCCTAGTGAAATGCTGCATCCCCTCGGCATTTGGAACTGTGACTCATAGTGTGTGTCATCAATCGCTCCTATGTAGTTCATGACATGTGGATAGAACTCTTGACGTAGGAGCCTCGAATGCAAAGCCTGATACATAGGATCAGATGGTGCAATGATGTCACCAGCAAGTCTATACACACACTCCAACATCTCGTTGAGCTTTTGGCAAACCGTATCAGCAGAATGCTCGAAACGATTCATGGCTTGTCTTCGCGATTGCAGTGCCCCCATCGTCCACAAAAACAAGGCAAATGCTTCTTTTGAACATACTTCTAGAGACGACCGCGGACCATAATTTGCCACTAGAGTGTCATGTAGCAAGTTAAACACACCCAGCCGCATTCTGAATATGTTGTAGCACCACTGAGCATCTGCAAGTTGCAACTACACCCTTTGCCATCCGGTCATTACTGGAACTCTTGGGAGTGACCTAGCCTGGGAGCTCACTTCGTCGTCGTCGTCATCGCCGAAAGTGGCGAAGGCTAGGAAGGCAATGCCCTTATCACTAGATGCATGGCCAAACCCATCTCCGGCCTCCCAATCGCTCCTTGGCATCACTGCACAACATCCCAACGAAAACAACAGAACACTATAATGTGTATCAGTACTCCCCATTACACAACAGAATGTCAGGAATATCATCACATTTTTACCACACATTGCTCACAGGAGGTAATGCATAGATCAAAGAATTGGACATAGCAACATCAGATCACAGAACTGGCCTCGATGCAACACCGACGGTAGTAGCATATCACATAACTCCTCGCCCCTCCCAGACACTAGTGCCTCACATGCAAAGCAATATTTTCACATCATCACTGCCAACCGACAACATAAATCAGTGCGGACCCAAGTCACAGAGATGTGCACAATTCACATGATAATGCATAGAACATTGTAATGGTAGAACAACTCAATGTATTCCACATACTGAATTGACAAATAGCAAATAAGATCACCGAACAAATTTGACACTGAACTGACACATTTAGGAACGAAACTAATAAGGTGTTTAACACAGTCTCCTGACCAACAACACACAACTAAGATAGTCCTGTGACTCATCCCGACACTCCACAGCTCAACACTCAACAACTGAGAACACACCAACCGTGACCGAAGAAGAACACAGATAACTACATACACCAAAGTGGGCTCAAAGGTGGTTCTTTAGCCT
The DNA here is from genome assembly GCA_036346575.1 of Dendrocalamus sinicus. Classification (NCBI taxonomy): domain Eukaryota; kingdom Viridiplantae; phylum Streptophyta; class Magnoliopsida; order Poales; family Poaceae; genus Dendrocalamus; species Dendrocalamus sinicus. The sequence continues at coordinate 1,038,831 of CM070657.1, read as the reverse complement.
CTCCCATGTCAGTCGAATCCACCGAAGTCGGTTCTCGCTTGTGTCCATCGACAAGAAGCTAATGCAGATGTCCGCCTTGGTGAACAGCTATGACACATAGTAGTACTCATTGTTTCTTTGCCAGCACCTGACTCCTTCACTGGCTCCATCAATCTCATGAATTCTCTCGTTAAGTCCCGCACAGGAGAGGTGTGCTCACGCTTAACAACCGACTAGTGGCATGTGAGTCTTCTTATAGATGTCCATGACATTTTAGCTCAACGTTGCGGTCGATGTGCTTCATTCGCTGGGTGTCAGTCGGTGGGGTCAACATTGGCCGAGGCCCCTTGCCACGTGAGGACCTGGATGTTCCACCACTACTTGCAGTTTGAAGTGGGGTTTGCAATGGAGGAGCGGGGTTTTCCTCGTTGTTGTTGTCATCAAAGTTTAGTGAGTCCACACTTGGCACGAATATGTACTCATGCTAATGACGTTGGTGAAGTCAGGCTCCATGAGGTCCGTGTTTGCAAGGGGTGCATCCTTGAATTTTGACATCCCAATTTGTCCCTGAATATGCAATAGAAATTATGAGTGCACCATTAGAGTATGTGTGTCGCACATGAATTCAACGCAAATAGGAGGTCGTTCACAACTTACCGCAGTGGCCTCTGCCCACCATGAGGGATCGGCTACGATGGAGCCCATCTCAGGGTCCATGCCAAGGCCCGTTGCACATTGCGTAATGGACTTCCAATAGGCATAATTGTGTTTCAGGCTCTCCCACTTATTCTTTAATTGCTTACGTGTGTAGACACGGTTGGTGTGTTCAACAACTTGTGCCCAAGGTTGGCGTAGCCCTGTCGGTTCAAGCAAGAGTATGGCTTGTTCTGGGTGACAACCTCTTCGCTGCAAATTTCCTTGAAAATGTGTGTAACCTCACTACTCCATGTATGCTTGCCCTTGCCCTTGTTCATCTGCAGGCACGGCGATGCCAACACATGCAAGCTCAACCAACAAATGCAAAAAGAAACATTGCGTACACATGTGGATAAAAACATGGAAGCTCAAAAAACTGTCGACAAATGTGCAAAATGAACTTATCTAGCAATGGATAGAAAAACATAAGAGTACACACAAGGGAACCGACAACAGCTTCGTGCACACGGGGTGGTCATGGGGAAGAGCTCATCGCAACCTTTGTAGCCGACCCATCGGTGACCACACACGGTCCACAACGCCCAACGAATGGAGGAGGCACGGATGACGGTGTCAGCCAGTTGGAGCTTGTGGCCAGCACAGGCTGCCAGAGCACGTCGACAATCGGGACCGAGCCTGGCTATGGACAGCGCCCGATCTGCGAAAATAGGACGGCCATGCCTGTGGGAACAGGGAGGGGGAGGAGAGGCCGGCGCTGAGGGGGCATGGGCCGAAATGCGGCAGCAGATCTACTTGTCGTGGCCATCGTTGTGGGGTGGGAAGGAGGATCCGCTCAGGAGGGAGAAGTGCTGCGCGAGTGGGAAAAGTGAATTAGAGCAATTCGCATACGAAGAAAGCCGGGGACACGATCTTATCCAATGGCCTCGAAGCGGCTTCCATATGGCACAGCTGAAGCCGCCCCTTCTCCAATCGGCTTCCCATAGCTTGAAGCCAAAAGCCAGCAGCCGGTTGGATCGACCCCTTGATTTGTTAAATTCTTATTAAAATTAGGTAATTAATTAAGTGTGAGGAATATTTTTAGTTGGGAGAAATTATTGGTATTTGCTAGTCTAATTTTTTGGCCCGATATGTCATGCATGCATGGATGATCATTCTAGCTAGAGAGAATCACACCATGCTTGAACAGTTTGATAGAACAAAACTGACAATAACATATGTCACTGCCACCGTCCCCCAAAACAAAATTGTTTTAATTTCCTCTCAAAACAACTCTTGCACTTAATTTTGTCTTGCATGCATAAAACATTTATGTACTAATTAATTAGGGGTACTTAGAGCATGTACAATAATGTGACATTAGCTATCTGTAAGTCTTGCTACGTAGGATGCTAGATGATGTGGAGGAGAGAGAAAGTATAGAGAATTAGACCGTCTCGCATGCCTTTCTCTCTGCCACGTAAGATTTGGTTGATATCAATTTGCTATAGCTGTAACATGAGGAAGATGATGTGGAGGAGAGACATTGTCTATGAAAAACTGTCTATAGAGATATGTAAAAAAAATCTTATTTTAGGAGTTATCTTTAATGTTATATATAGATGATATGAATAGGTATTACAGAGAGTAGTTATCTATACCATTATGCATACTCAATCATCTCAAATAGAAAAAAAAAAGTATCACATGCATGCATGACCTGTTATCTTACTCATGAATTCCCCCATAAACCGATCAAGTTTGAACTTTTTGTCTTGCATGCTGCCAACCTTTCGCACTAGCTAGGATTAGTTAGTAAAAGATACCTAGCTATACTCAGCTCGGAGTACGTTGTATACATACTTAATTGAACGCACAGGCTGCACGCATGACGCAGCACGCATATAAATCCTATAGTATACCCGGGGAAGCGGCAGCGCTGCCACGTCAGCATTTCTTAAAAAAAGTCCAAAACATCTTGCATCTTCTTTATTTTGGTCCACTAACGTGGCGCGACGTCGCGCTTACGCCGCTAGTAATTACAAGGCAAAACGCGTTCGAGCCTGTCACATGTGCACGCCGTGTGCGCGACACTGTAATTAGCATGTGCGCGCGCCGCGTGCATGAATATACAAAGTAGTAATCTGAGAGATCACTAGTAGTAGTGACAGAGGAGACAATGGTTAGCTCTATTTAATCGCCATCTTGAGCTAAACACCCGGACCAAACATGTACGGCGCATTTGTAAATCGAAAGCGGACGACGCAAAGAGCCGGCCTTGGGCAGTGTGACGGACGCGCCCGGGCGGCGGACGCTTTCAGCGCCCGGCTCATCAGAATCGAGGAGAGAGGAGTACTTTGTGTCTTCTGGTGCTTGCTGATGGGAGGCAGCACAGTGACTTGGCATCTCTGCTCAGAGGTTTTCCTTTCCTTTTTCCCTCTTCTTTCTTTAATTTCTTCCTGAATCAAGATTCAACGAGGGCGTGCTTGGAAATCTAGATTCTCCTACGTACATATCTCTAAGAGCAAGTACAATAGTATAGCCAACTAGCGGCTATAACACTTATCCATTTCATCTATAGTCATCAAAAAAAATAGTTCATACAATAAGATAGCTATTACAATAACTATTTGGCCCCACGTGTAAGAGAGTGAAATGCATATTTTTAAGTGCTATAGCTAGCTGTAATTTAGTAGCCAGCTTCCTTCTCTCTCTTCCTTTCTCTCTCTGCCACGTAAGATTTAGTTGATATTATATTTGCTATAACCTGCTGACTAAGCCTTATTGTACCTGCTCTAACTACGACGGCATATAGGGCCCTGTTCTTTTCGGCTACAGTTTATGTTTTTGGTTGTTTACGGTACAGATTACGGAGAGACAGATACTCACTTGCGATTTTGGCTGGTACAGATGTTGACTTTTTAACGTGTAGATCGTCTTTAAAAAAATATTCCGTTTAAAAGTTAGGTACTGTACCTAAAACCAAAAACCGCTAGCTTTTGACTTAAAGAACAACCCTTATGCTCGTGTGTGTGTGTGTTACCGGTACTAATTTGGAGCTGGCTGCAGGTAAGTAAAGATCAGCGTCGGAAAAACGCCATGTGCTAGGAAGCCGAATAGGTTATCGCCAAGCGAGGCGATTAATCGGAATTTAACGGATAATTATGTGTTTATAATAATATTAATAATACCTTCATTTATATTTAAAATTGCTTAAAACTTTATTATATTTTCACGGATAATACAAAGAAAAAAGAGAAAAAAACATGACATTGTATTAAACTACTTTTGGTAAGGTAGAAGTTATCGCTTTGTGAAAATGGGCCTCTAGCATACATATATACCGCTCCAAGTGTTTAGTGTTGTATATGAGAGGGGCATTTTGGGAATTTCCCAATTGTTTATGCCACCGGTTGGAATTTAGGGCGGGGCCCACCTGTCGGTCACTTGCGCAAGAGATAAGGGGGAGGAGACAGTCTCCTCCCGCGGTGCGTGGTGTGCGGCGCTTGGGCTTCTCCGTGGCGGTTGCGATTCCCCACGAGATCCGGATTTTCAGCAGGAGGAGGCGCGATGGAGGCGAGAGTTGGGGCGTGGGCGGTGCGGGCTTCTCGGGCCCGATCGGCGGGCGTCACCTCGCACCCGTCTCATCCTCTTGAAAAGGCCGAGGCTCTCATCGGTGGAAGGGACCGAAGCGATCTGTTTTTGCTCTCTCTTGTGATCTCTTCCTCATCTCCGATTTGGGTGTGCTGAGATTGGTGGCTTGGCCATCTTTGGTTGTCGGCTCGGTTTTGGTTTCTGCTCAAACCCTAGTTTGTGGATTGGGAACTGAACCGGGAGCTCTACCCGAGGAGAGAGGAGGAGGCGCCGCTCCTTCTTTGTGATTGTGATTGCTCTTGGCCGGGCTTTCTATTGTTCTTGTGCGGCATCTCTCGAACCTCGTCTTCACCTCCGGCTTTGGTGAGAAGTGAGGAGCGGCATTGTATCTCCGTGAATCATCCACTCGCTTGCGGCAATGGTCGATAGATTTTCTCGGGACAGCGGTTTTCATCGTGCCTTGCCTAATTGATTGACTTTGTCTTCGGTTTGGTGGCATCCGGACGATTTAGAGTCTTGTCCAACCGTGAGTTCATCTGTATTCTTCGCTATTTACAGCAGCTCTCCTTGGTACATAGGTTTGTTCAAGTATTATTGAATTGCTGTGAATGCTTGTAGGCTCTTTTACTTGCTCTGTGATGATAATATCGAATACGAGATTAATCGATTAATTGTGTTAGATTTGAGCTCATTTAGGAACTCTTTGTTAGTTCTGTTGATTAATTTCATTTCAATTGAATAGATAAGTTTACATCATATTGGAATTGTCGTAGTGCAAGATCTTCTTTCCACCATGCTAGAACAGATCCTGTTAATCCATTGTTCCTTTAATTGCCATTAAACTCAATGATCATTGATTGGACCTTTGCATGTTTCGTTAATTGTAAACTTATAAAACTGAAATCGGTCATTGCGACCTCTCTGTTTTAGTTCATCCTGCTTCTGATGGGAGACCTTTGTGAGCTCAAATCTCGATTATCGATTAGTAATGATGAGTGTCGATATTAGCATGAGAAGGCCAAAATCTTTGATTTTGCGCAACTCTGTTTCGAGAGCAATCATGAAACAATTATTTTGTTCGTGCTAGATTTAATTGTTTCATTGTTGCTATTGATATTTTGCTATTTATTTTCCATGATAATCATGTTATATTCTTTAGATATATCTATGATTATGAATGGCAAGATAGAATTACATCTTTACATGCAATTTATGTCATTCTTATTATGCTGGAAATATGTTCTTTATGTGTTTGTATTGGCTGGAATTAAATATACAAATATGCTTATACCGCAATATTTACAACAATCCAGAAAATCTATATTGAAAGAAATGGCTTCCTCATCTGATGTTGTGAAACCTGAAGTGTTTGACGGAGCCAATTTCAAGCGTTGGCAGGCGAAGGCCAAGCTTTGGCTGACTGACCTTAAGCTCTTCTGGATCATCTCAAATCCACCGGCGTTTCATTGGAGATCCCCGAGACGATGAAATGGGAAGATGCTAATAATGCGCCTTAGCCCGTTTGTCGCCATCTGTCTAACCGCTTGTTTGACGTCTATGTCAACTTCACTAATGCCAAACAACTTTGGGATGAGCTCGAGGAGAAATACTCCGAGGGAGATAATGGAAATGAGTCCTTCATTACAGCCAATTACTTGAACTACAAGATGGTTGAGGGCGGTCGGTGATGGAGCGGCTCCACGAGCTTCAGCTCCATGTGCGTGACTTATGTCGATCGATCGCGCCCGCCGAGAGGTTCCAAGTAAATGTCATTTTGGCTAAGTTACCGCCGTGGCGTGACTTTGTGATTGCACGGAGGCATATAAAGGAGCGCTTGACGCTCAATGAGTCATCACCGCTATTAATGTCGAGGAGTGCTAGAGCCGTGACGGCTCGGAAAGGCTCAAGTTCGAGCTCATCAAGTTCAACTTAAGAATGGTGGAGGACACAGAAACCCAAGTTCAAGAGTCACCCCAAGTCAAGCTACACCTAAGAAAATGAAGAAGAAGAAGGAGGACATCGTGCCGCCGTTTGCTTATGTGAGGCCGCCATAAGGCCAATCATTGTCGCATCGGAAGGGCAAGGGTCCATCTCCGTGTCAGCACAAGAGCCACAAGGCTGAGGTTCATGTCGCGTTGCTAGCACCACCGAAAGAGTACGTACCTATGGCCTTTATGGCAAGTCCATCTATTGATTGGTGGATTGATGCATGCTACTAGACATATATGTACGATCGATCTTGTTTCTCTTCATTTCGGGGTGAAGGTGGTGGATCCGTCCTAATGGGCAACGGAGCGCCGCAGCGATGCGTGGGATTGGACAGTTTGCACGAAGCTTACGGGGCAAAACACTCATCCTAAAAGACGCGTCTTTGACGTGCTGCGATGACGCGCAATCTTCTTAGCGGTCAATGCTATGTAGGCAAGGAATAAAGCTTGTGTTTGAATCAAATAAGGTCATTTTGACCAAGTTTGGTAATTTTGTGGGCAAAGGCTATGATAGCGGAGGCATGTTCCGCTTATCCATTCGTGATTTGAATAATGTAAACGTTTACAATGTTTCCCATTGCAATAAAGTTCATGATATTTGGCATTCACGGTTGTGTCATGTTAATTTTGAAGCCATTACGCGGTTAAGTAAGATGAGTTTAATTCCAAGCTACGATTATGAGAAGGGTTCAAAGTGCGAAGTGTGTGTGCAAGCTAAGCGACCCGAAAACCTTTTCATAGTGTTGAAGGCGAGCACTTCTCCACTTGAACTAATCCACTCGATCTTTGTGAGATGAATGGAATATTAACGAAAGGTGGCAAAAGATACTTCTTAACTCTCATAGATGATGCGACTAAGTATTGTTACATTTACCTACTTAAGTCGAAAGATGAAGCACTTGAATACTTTAAAATCTATAAAGCTGAAGTTGAAAATCAACTAGAAGAAAATCAAGCGATTAAGGTCGGACCGAGGCGGTGAGTACGTCTCACATGAGTTCTCCCAATTCAGTGAAGAAAGTGGAATAATTCATGAAGTTACTCCACCATACTCACCCCAATCTAATGGAATAGCCGAAAGGAAGAACCGAACTCTTTGTGACACAGTTAACGCCATGCTTGAGTTCGGTATGTCGGACTATTGGTGGGGTGAGCGGTTCTCACGACTAACTATGTTCGAATAGGGTTCCACCTGCAAATCGGAGGAAACACCCTATGAAGGATGGAAGGGGAGAAAACCCAACTTATCCTATTTTCGAACGTGGGGATGCCTTGCAAAAGTGCATGTGCCGTTGCCGAAGAAAAGGAAGCTTGGTCCTAAGACCGTTGATTGTGTCTTTCTAGGATATGCTATTAATAGCACAGCTTATAGATTTCTAGTGGTCAAATCCGAGGTAAGTGACATCTCTACTAATATAGTGATGGAGTCTCGTGATGCGACATTCTTTGAGCATGTGTTTCCTATGAGACCGAATGATGACAGTGAACATATCGGTGAAGATGATCTCTCTATTTCTCCTAGTGTGGATAACACCGCTCCAGATTTGGAGTTGAGGAGGAGTAAGAGACAGAGGACCGAGAAGTCACTTGGGGATGACTTTGTCACCTATGTCGTGGATGATGAACCACGAACCCTTTCGAGGCATACGCATCTCCGGATGTGGATTATCGGAAGGAGGCGATCCGTAGCGAGATGGATTCCATCATTGCTAACGGAACTTGGGAAATGCAGATCTCCCGTCAGTTTGTAAGCCGATGGGATGCAAATGGATATTTAAAAGGAAGCGTGACCTGATGGTACTATTGAAAAGTACAAGGCCCGATTAGTGGCTAAAGGCTTTACACAAAAGAAGGTGAAGACTATTTTGATACATACTCTCCTGTGGCTCGTTTACCCACAATTCGAGTGCTTTTAGCACTAGCTGCTGCATACAAACTCCTAGTACATCAAATGGATGTAAAGACCGCTTTCCTAAGCGGAGAGTTGGATGAGGAGATTTATATGCAACACTGAAGGATTTGTGGTTGAGGGCAAGAAAGGAAAGTATGTCGATTGATTAAATCTTTGTATGGTCTAAAGCAAGCCCCTAAGCAATGGCATGAGAAATTTGATAGTGCGATGGCGTCGGTCGGCTTTTGTGTAAATGAAGCCGATAAATGTGTCTACTATCGGTTTAATGGGGCGAAGGTGTCATTCTATGTCTTTACGTAGATGACATATTGCTATTTGGGACCAACATAGATGTGATCAATAGCACAAAGTCTTTCCTTTCCCAAATTTTGATATGAAAGATCTGGTGAAGCGATGTTATCTTAAACATTAAGCTTATAAAGGGTGAGAATGGGATTACTCTTTCGCAATCCCATTATGTGGATAAAGTCCTAACCAGATTTGGGTTTAAGGACTGTGTAAGCCAAACTACACCCTATGATCCAAATGCAAAGCTACATAAGAACACCGGACATGGGAAGGATCAACTTAAATATTCTCGGATCATAGGATCACTGATGTACTTAACTAGTGCAACGAGGCGGACATCTCATATGTTTGTATGCAGATTGAGTCGTTATCGTCCAATCCAGGAGATGATCATTGGATAGCACTAGAAAGAGTACTAAGATACTTGAAGGAAATCCTAATTTAGGAATACATTACTCGGTCATCCTGCAGTCTTGGAAGGATTCGGTGATTCTAAGCGGATCGGTGACTCGGATGACATGAAGGCTACAGTGGTTATGTATTCACTCTAGCGAGTGGGGCCGTGTCGTGGAAGTCCTCTAAGCAGACTATTCTTACACGGTCCACTATGGAGGCTGAATTGGTAGCGCTTGATTCGTGGTGTGAGAGGCGTAATGGATTCGAGAACTCCTTTCGACCTACCCGGCTTGGAAAAACCTATTCGACCATATTGACCTCTGCGATAACCAAACCGTTCGTTAAGGCGAAGAGTAGGAAGGACAATATGAAGTCCTCAAAACATATAAAGCGCCGACTTAAGTCGGTAAGGCATGCCGAGAGACGGGTGTTATTCTTGTAGAATACATCCATGCGAAAGGAACTTGGCGATCCTTTCACTAAAGGATTGGCGGAAGGTCATCCAAGCAACACACAGGGAATGGGGCTTATACGTATAAAGGCTCACATTGGTGGTAACCTAACCTAGGAGATCGGAGATCCCGTGAACTAGGCTCTAGGACAACAAGCGTGTGAGATTAAAGAGCACATCTAACGGGTCCCATTAGCTGCGCAGTGCTCATGCATATGGAAGGTTGAGCTTTGGCTCTTAATGAACTAGTGAGATCGAGAACAGCACAATTACCAGGAGCAAGCATGTTGTAGCTACTATAACCAATGAGGTGTAGCTGGACTGTAGGTGCATATGCTTGGGCCAGCTGCTAGTTTTTCAAATAGGAAGCCAAAATTTATCTGAAACATGATGGTTTTTCAATGTATTTTTTCTTTGAATTATCTATGAAAATGTAACAGTGTTTTTAAATTAAATACTTCACATTTAGGAACTCTTTGTTAGTTCGTTGATTAATTTCATTTCAGTAGAGATAGTAGGTGCAGATGCATGTTATATTCTTTAGATATATCGAGTCTAGAAAGGCATTTTCGGACACGAGGGAGCTTCCAGTGTTCCTAGCTGCAAATTTGCAGCGGAGGCATATGCAGCGAGTCTGTCTGCCTCTGCTTTCCTGCTGGTAGTGTATATAAATAATCAATTAACTCGAATCAATCAGTCCTACATGCACCTACGTACTGCATGCATGGTCCTCCATCTGACAGTGTACCCAAAAGCAACGCCAGATCCAAGTCAGTGTCAGGAATCGAGACACCACGATCGTCCCTTATATCTTCCATGCACGGTATATAGTTCATTTGCAGACAAATTGCAGCAAACGAATTCAGCTTAATTAGGAGCACAGGAACTGGTACGTTTTGATTTGGCTGGTAATTACTTATGGCATCCGGTTGCTTAGGTGAAGGCTAAAGTTTAATCTGATCTATCTATCAGCATGCATTTTCGCGTTATGCTAGGTACTTTCGTATAGATATACGAGCTCTAACCATCGCCTAAAGAAAAAAATGATTTAACTGCTGACCTTATTATGGCACTGTATCGTCCGTGTGATGATGACATCAGTGCAGTTAATTATTTGATTAGTAGCCTGTTGCGATGCTTCTTTCGTTCTGTCGACTTGTCCCTTTCTCTTTTTAGCGCAAATTACGGTTGGCGCCTTTGATGCTTGAGATTACGTACATTCTTAATTCCTATGCGAACGCCAATGTTCATACCGATCGAGTACTAATTTCAAGAGGACAAGCGGAATGAGCAACATGGGGTGGTAGCCTCATGGTGGTGATGAATATTTGATTTTATTTATATTTGAATATTATTGTTTGTGTTTGATTTTATCCTTTGAATATCTGGTTTTTGCTGGCAGAGTGGCGGCAGTCTGACTGGCCAACGATCTGACCGATCATTGTGTGGCGGTCTGACCAGTGTACGGTAGTGAGTTGTATCATGGATCTTTCTTTATGCTTTTGATTTGCCTAAGTGAAATAAATATCCAAACCTTTGATTTGTCCACCTTACCTTCTGGCGAAATGCTCCGTTGTTGGGGTAGGCTGCACCATCTAGTGGTTTCTCTCACGTTCCTCAAGGAGCCCCAAGTTTCTTTCGATGTGGGTGCTGGCGATCGAGTGGTAGTCTCTGACTCCCTCTTGGAGTTTCTGTTGGAGTTTCTCAACAAGTTTACCTAAGTGAAATAAATATTCAAAGTTTCTCTGAGTTATGACATGGATCCTTCCTTATGTTTTTGATTTGCTTGGTTTTCTTATTTGGATTTACCTCTTCTTGATCTTTTTTTTTGTGCCAAGTACTTGTAAGAGATAAAGATGTCTTTTGGAGATCAGATCCCATCCATCTATTTAACTTCTAGGGAGAATTCTTAAGTTTGCCTGGTTTTTCTCAAGAGAGAGATGTTTTGGCGGTTTTGCTCTTGCGAGGGTTTTGGCTTGAGTTCGTGCTGAGATATAACTTGCTATGATATCTGAGAACTCATCCAAGGTACTACAAATAATATGCAGAAAAATAAAGACAAGGGATATGAATTTTTACATGAAAACCCTTACGGGAAAAAAACCACATGCGCACGAAGGCAAATCACTATAATGAAAAGAGATTACAATGGAGCGCTTGTTTTTCCTATGGGCTACTGAGGTACATATATAGGGCAAGGGAAATAAGTCCCACACGGAGAGGAAACCGAATCAGAGTCGGTTGCTACAGATTGACACCATGTCTGATATAATCTGCGCAAAGCCCTAACACCTGTTATGCTACGTCTGGCATGAAGCGATGCAGTGTCCTATATGGACACAGTATGAATTTGGATCAACTTCAACACAAGGTCATTTAGACCATCTAGGATACACAAGTAAGCGTAGGTCAATATTTCCCTCTTTTATCCGGTTTTTGTACAACTCTCTTTATTTGGGATAAATGTTTAAAGTTTGGCATCGATTTTTATGATCCATGATTGAAATAAAAATTTCACATCCTAAGGAGGGTTTATGTGAAGTTTCACTACTTTTGAATTAGTGGTTTGAGAGTTAGCTATTTTCTTAGATTGTGTATTGTGCTACCTTCATTGTTTCTCGGTGGGCGGTCGGACTGTAAGAACCCAAGCAATGAGACCGTCCACCGGTCAGACCGGTGTGGTCAGTCCGACTAGCTGTTAGACCACTTGTTGGTCAACGGTTAGATCGATTCGACAGTAAACTCAACTATGAGTTTGCGATCTTTAGCTCTTGGTTTTAATGAATTTATGAGTTTACGTTTCCACTACACAGAGCTACTGATTCTTAAGGAAAGAAATTTAAAGAGTCATTCACCTCCTGACTCGGCATAGCCAATCCTACGCAGAGGAAGTCCCTTCAAGAGTTCTATCATGTGCGTGGCGTATTATGAGAATAGATTACCCTTAAATGAATGAGCTCTATGCAGAGATACGCAGTTAATTGTCGCATCTGTTCATTAAGTGAGCATTGAACCTGCACAAGTGCAAGAGGTATCGCGATCGATCTGTGTATCAAGCCTTTGAGTGAGAACCATAAAAAAGATTCCTAATCAAACCATCTACTTCCTAAGCACACAGCTAGGTAGACTCTAATCACTGCTGTAAGATTTCATTCATTGCACCTCGATCTTACGATAGCGATAGCTCATCCTTAATTCGCTGCTCAATTCGATAGAGACCGAGGTACATGCAACTAAATATCTAACTAACCAAAATTCGACGATGTTCTATCGATCCAATCGCCTTCATCTGGGTTGTCCAATTTAGATAAGGAGGAAAGCAAGTCCATCGATTCACACCTTCAGAGTTGACGGATGTCATACTAGCTATAGTTGCCTCCGATGATCATATGTATGTTGACTACTAATAAAGATCGCCGGAGATATCAGATATAATGGCAATGGCAATGCATCCGACCGGCTTCGAAGGTTGCCAATGCGTAACGGACGAACTTGGCTAGGGAGCTAGGTCTCTGGTCACTGTGGGAAAGACGAGCAAATTTGGAGGAAAGCCACTTTTCCCCGAGACTGCTGGGCCCAACGACCACCGTATCACCTTGACCTTTGGCTGGAAAAAAAAAAGGTTTTTTGTCAACCACAATCTCGAAAGGAAGAAAAGAAGAAGTTAAAGATGGATCACTGCTGGGAACTAGCGAGAATATATATATAGGTCCAATTAAACGGCGTGATATCTCGCTTGTTGTTACGTGTCACGGTTTAGGAGCAATCGATCTCTGAACTATGAATTTTACATGCTGTTAACAGGAAGCAATTTAATTCTTTGTAAGAATCGCAGAAATTCTCCAACAGTCCAGATGGGGTCTTAGTTTCCTATGCACATCATCTATGTGTGTTTTGTGCGCTATTTTCTGATTAGGCTACACAGTACATATGATCGACCCTTGCTAATAGTAATATTTAGCTCTGTCTAGTTAGCGATATCTCAGTTTATAGACAACTACTAGTACATTACAATTTGTTTGAAAAATATACTGAGATGAACAAAAAGCAATGATTACAAATGAAACAAGATAGGATGCGATTAACGCGTCACCAGTAACGTATTAGTCTGTCATCTGTCATCACTACCAACTCTCGTTTCTTATTTGACCTTCTTATTTGATCGATCTAAGATGTCCTATATGCTATAAAAGTTGTACGTTTGCCTCTTTTGCCAAAGATAACAGGAAATAATAGAAAGAAAGCATGCAAAGGAATATACATTGAACGTGTCTTTTCTTTTTCTCTTTGCAAGATTTAATTGATTATATCTCCTTTATAGTGTCTGTTTCTTCTTCCATTTGAACCATTATTTCCTACGCGATGAGATTAACAAAACAAGACCAATATTACATATATTTTGAAAACATAATAATATCGTTACTTATCGGCTAGCAACTACTATGTATTTAGCAAGCATCTCTATATATTACTAGCATCTCTCTATAAGTTACTTGCTAGCATTTCTTAGTACTTGATGATATTTATCAACTATTTGTGCAATCAACTATTGGTGGAAGCTCTATATTAGTTGCTAGCTATACATATGACTTGCTACATTAGTTACTAGCACTACATATTACTCAATGCGTTAGTTACACGCAACTCTACGTGTTACTTACTATATTAGTGTGCTAGCAACTCTACATGTTATTTGCTACCTTAGTTGCTGGCAACTCAAATTAGTTGCTAGCTTTACATATTATTTGCTAAATTAGTTGCTAGCAACACTATATGTTACTTGTTATTATCTTTCTATTACTTGATAACAATTATCAATGATTTTATGCAATCAACTACTAATTATGGCTCTATATTAGTTGCTAGGTCTACATATTATTTGCTATATTAGTTGCTAGCAACTTGACATGTTCCTCGCTAGCAGTTGACACCTAGAGTTGCTATCTAGATTTGTTAGCAACTATGTAGAGCCACCAAAAGAGCTCTACTATAATTACTAGTAGTGGACACCTAGAGTTACCATATAGATTTGCTAGCAATTAATGTAGAACTGCCAAAAGAGCTCTACCAAGAGTTACTAGTATCAAACACCTAGAGTTGCTAGCTGATAAATAATTTATGTACATATTCACAAAATATATTCAATATAGGTATTGTTTTTGTTAAGCTCATTATATAGATCACAATAGTTCAAATGAAATGCAAAATAGTCAGTTGAAAATATATAATCATTAAAAGAAAAAAGCAACGAACAAGTGTGCTGATGTCATCACACGAGAGTAGCACAATCTAAGCCTACCGATAGAATAAGTTAATATCTACGGCTCTTTCTTCTCCTAACGAATTAGATGGAGCCACCAGCGGTCGCGCGCGACGTGTACTAGTCATGTCCAAGGGTTATCGGATAAGAAAAGTAGGTATGTCAATGGATCGAATATGAATTAAATAGCCTAGATAATAAAGATATGATTAACACTTTTTAAATTTTAATATATCAAATATGAATTAAATAGTCTAAATATAGATACTAAATAAGACGGATAATCCGTATATGATCGACTCTCCAGAGAAAAGGGCTGCGAGGTGTATATGACTCGTCGATACTTTGTGGCAGTTTCTTGAGGTGATGGGATCATGTGATCGCCCCCGCAAATTTGGTTATCCCGGCCGACCGACCCATGCACCTTCGGCGAGGCCCTTTCTTCTTTTCTCCGCAGAAAGTCCGCGGCGTCTGTTTGAGCCCAGAGCCCAGCGTGTCTCAGTTTGTGCCGTCTAATCATGACGACGATGATGATTCCGTGATTCGACCCCATGATTAGCCACGCCATTTGCTTAGCACATGACCTTAAAGCAGGCAGCGGAAAGCCACACTGCTGTTTATTTCTTAGTATCTGTTTTGTTTTTCCTACTTTGAATTCCGACCTTTCTGAGCTCAAACGATAGGCGAGAATGCAAAGTACAGTGACCATAGATGGACGGTTCTGTTCTGCAAGGCTGTAGAAACACAAGCTCGATGTTATCGGGCCGAGCAGCCTGTTGGAGAAGTTGGCCCAAGCCTGAGCCCAGACCTTCCTCCAGGGCTCCCAACTCTATGTGGGCCTGCCCGAGCGGACTGGGCCGGGTGACACCTCGCCTCGTCCCAGGAGAAACCGTGTGTGCGCTGCCGATGCTGTGCGCGCGTTGCAAGGCCAGCAGATCGACGAGGTTTCTTGCCTTTTTTCTTCCTCTTATTCCTTTCCTAATCATGTGTCCATACATTACAATAAAATTTATTAAATATATAAATAATCATACTATAGAAGAGAGTTGCTTTGAGCTATTGAGAAGTGGAGAGTGGTCAGAAGTTAAAGAAATATGACAGTTAGAGAAGAACAGACGTACAATCACCAACTCATTCTTTTATAATAGTAATGATATTGTTTAAGATGATATTTTTACTTTTTAAATTAATTACTTAAAAAATTAGTAGCTACTATAGTATATTTGTATTTGTTATGGTGCTTTTTAGCCAGAAAATTTTATCGGGTATGGTGTTTTTTTTGGCGAGAGGCTCAAAGGTATTTTGAGCAGCTGGGCCGAGGTTACGGTGGATGCAAGCATGGCTTCGATTCCATCGGGTGGCTTCCTTCGGATACTGACACTCGTCCAATATATAGTGCGTACGTGAGCTCGTTCGACGTACGTACGTATCAGATCATCACAAGAAAATATACGTACAGTAGCAAGCTAGTATGTAGCTCGCGATCACTGGCAAGTGTATTTTAACACAAGTCCTCACCAGTACAGCACAATCAGGTGCTACTAATTACGACGTAACCCATACACGCGCATGCACATAGAGTAACGGTACACGTCACCAGCACATACATGCAGATACCATACCACTGTCCCCTCGCTTCTCGCTTGTCACACACACACACGAGAGAGACCAATACAATACGGTACCAGGGGCGTAGCTAGGAAGGAGCTAGGCCTCAGATCCAGTTCAAGAATAGCCAAACAAAATTATAGTTTATCCTTTTAGCTATAGTAAACCATAGTGAAGAATTTTAGCTGGATCTCGGGCTATTGCCCTAGCGGCCTAAGGCCCAATTCCACTACTGACGGTACCCCATGAGAGACGAGGCCAGTACAAAACGGTGCAACATGTCATAAAACAACACACACACGAACTAATCGCTGAAATATGTAATAAAGTGAGACGCACAATGGGTTCCATGCATGCATAACATGGGAGTGCATTTTATTTCTCATTAGGCTACTTGATCGCTTGACGACGTTTCACGGAGGAGCGAGGCGACCTGGCGCTCTCCGATTAGCCGAGGCGCATGTCGTGGGAGGCGCCGTAGGCCATGCCGTGCAGGTTGGGGTGGCTCGGCGGCACCACGCGGAAGCCGGCGTACATGTCCGCCGCCGCCCCGCCGTCCCATCCGGTGTTGTCCACGAACCCGAACGAGGGGTCCTCGCGCATGCCCTGCATGCCCATCGATGTGATCATCCAATGCAATGCATAGAAAACGTAACTTATAACCAAGGCCGGCCGGCCGGAGCTAGCCAGCGGTGATCGATCATATATATAGTATTTGTTAAGAGTTTTGCTAGCCAGCTCACCAGCTCCTGCTGCAGGTTCTTGTATGCCTCGTACGAGTGCTTCACCTGCATATATACATACATTCGTTGAAACAACACGTATTACACGACTACTGCTGCAAGCTAGCTAGGCTATGCATACCTCTTCCAAAAGAAAAGAAAAAAAAAGCTAGGCTATGCATAATAGACGATCAGAAACTCAGATCCATGCATGGATCGTACACCAGGCATCGAATGACAAAAGGCCACAATATATAGGCAGCAAGGTTACAGATGGCAGATGATGTCGTGTGTCTGGATGCAATGATCAGATAGGATCTACCCAGTTCATATGGAGAACTAATTAAAACTTTTAAAACAAGGGGGGCCAAGGATTTTCTTTAATTTACGCTCTTAATTTGATCTATCCTTCCCCTGATGACAAGGAGAGCAAAACAGGGGAAAGCAATATCATCATCGATCCACGCAATCTACACTAAAGAGAAGACCAAAAGCTAGCATATATACATGAACTTCTACAAGCATGAGAAAAATAAATATTGGCATATGTGCATTGAGGAGTAACAAATAATGCAATCTTACAAAATTACCCTGAGCGATCGACCACACACATAAAATTAAAAGGCATGCATAGTACTCTCAAGTCACAGCCGGAATAGAGCTTTATTTAGTAACGCATGCTCCATCAAAAGGCTTGCAGATCTAGCTTGTTTGTATAACTATTAATTTGTTCCTTGTTGGAGATTGTAGTGAAGAAACTCTAATATTATCATTCATCAATCATGTTCAATTTACATTTAACTTAAAAAAAGTTAGTTACATTTATAAAGAGAAGGCATGAGAATGATATGTAATTATTCTTGGCTTAAAGAAAAGAGAGGAGCAACCATCTCTCTAATACATACAACTCTACTACAAAAGAGGCTATACTGGACGGCTACATCACAGATGGTTTATAGGGAACCGTCTGTGCTGCAACTATCACAGACGGTTTATACTAACAACCGTCTGTGATATTTTCACAGACGGTTATTTATACGAATCGTCCGTGATAAAGCAAGACATCGCAAACGGTTCATATTAATAACTGTTTGTGAAAATATCACAGACGATTGCTTATACGAACCGTCTCTGATAATGCAAGACATTACAGACGGTTTGTATTAATATCCACCTGTGATAATTCACAGACGTTTATTTATAAGAACCGTCTGTGATTATGCCAGACATCATAGGCGACTTTTAGTTAGAACCGTCTATGAAACAATCACAAATAGTTTTTATTTATTACGTCAGTGTTTTATCCTTTGTTATATGAACTACAGAAGTTATTGATTAGCTGGAACAGATAAGTGCGAGCAGTCACTTTTACAAAGGACAAATTCAAGTCAAATTTATTACAAAATTCCAAAAAAGAGATTCTCAGATCTTGATTTTCTGAGCTTCATATGCTTTCTCATCTACTTTTAGAGTTGGAGGATCAGCGGCTGAGTTCTCCAATGCCGTGAAGATTATCCTTGCCCTCTCCACTTCCTCCTCTATCCTAGGCAAATCACTAGCATAGCCCATAATCTCAAAAAGGATGCTATGATTTTCCTCAGAATCGACCGCTTCTGCTTGATCGGCAAGGTTTTCTATATGTCTCTCCACTGTTGCAAGAGCTTCTTCTGCTTTGCGCACATTGAAGAAAAAAACGAGACTGAGGGTGGTTTCCCTTTTCTGAGCGGCAAGGAGACACCTCCATCGACGATGGATAATGAGGTCCAGCTCACGGATGGAAGCGACTCGAAGAAAGAGAGCAGGGCATGAGCGGAGGAGCTGCTCCAGACATAAGTTTTTGGCCGCCTGTGTAAGGTTGCGGTCAAACAACTCATGATAGATAGATAAGAGGAAGGAGATCAAAAGAATACTAGATGCCATTATTGAGAAATCTGGTGAAGAAGATGATCTACGGAGAGGATAGTTTAGAAGGAATTGTACACCGCGCTGCATATAAAACCAAAACTGTGTGGAAGTCACCCTGGGCACAAAAAACCGAAAACCGAGTACCAAACCGAATTTACCGAGAACCGAACCGAAAGTACCGAAACCGAAAATTTCGGTTCCAGGTTCGGTTCCAGGTTCTCAGGAACCGAATTTACCGAGGAAATTCGGTTCGGTGCCTCGGTTTACCGAACTACCGAAATATTATGTATTTGTGGCTTTTTCTCTGTATGATTTAGCACTTATTCTATATGAAATCATGTTACATTTATGTCAAAATTGGCTATTGAACTTGATGTTACATGTCTTGCACCTGTTCGGTAATTTCGGTAAATACCGGAACCGAACCGAAAGAACCGATACCGAATTTCTTCGGTACCGAGTTTTTTCAGGAACCGAACGGTGGAACCGAATTTGTATGGGTACCGAGGAACCGAACCGATCGGTTCGGTAGTACCGAACGCCCAGGGCTATGTGGAAGTTTAAGGGGCTCATGCATTGGAATATTAATAGGCGGGAGTAAAGTGCACATTTTAAGCGTTATCACAGATGGTTCGTATACCAAACCATCTGTGATATGTGCATTATTACAGACGGTTTGCATAACAAACCGTCTCTGATATCACAGACAGTTCGTATAACAAATCGTCTGTGATAGTGGCGGACATCACAGACGGTTTGTATGAATAACTGTGTGTGAATTATCACAGATGGTTATTAATAAAAATTGTTTGTGATAGTTTGATATCACAGATGGTTTGTGGTTGGAACCGTCTGAGATACTTTGCTATATTAAATAGCAGACTTACGCGACATAGATCTGTCTTCATTGCGCTGCATTAAAGGATGTGGCCGGCTTTGGGGAGTTCGGTGAAAACATATCGCTTGTAGATCTAACTTGTAGATCGATTTGTTATTGGTAATTAGATGTTAGTATTTGTTTCTAATAACATATATGCCTTGTAATAGAGAGAGAGATGATAGCTAGGGTTTTAATTAGATCTAGATAGCTAGGTTTAGGGAGAGATGGTCGTTTTGCTCCAATCTAAGAATGGGTCAGTACTCCTAGTTTACTTCAATATATTCTTGGTTGATATTGTTTCATGAGTACGTGGCTAGCTAGCTACTTATTTTAGATATGGACAATTTATTATAAGGTGAATGATAATTATATGCGTAATTTATAAGTAATCAGGCTGATTAGCTATAGTATCATTAATAATCTAATTTGACACCCATTTGTTACATGTGTAGCGTAGATATGATAGACCGAAGCTGGATGTACATTGAGAACTGTGTGAGTGAACAGTACATTAATGACGCATATACTTTTAGAAGAGCGACCGAACTGGGTATGTTGAAGAAGGGGATGGAATATATGCATTGTCCATACATTGATTGTGATAATCTAAATATGTTTACCAACTCAACGCAGATCGAAGCTCACTTGATTCGAAGGGATTTCAAAAAGGAGTATACATGTTGGACTAGTCATGGTGAAGAGAAGATTACATAGGAAGGTAGTTATAATATCGTCGAGAGAGACAACGATATACCATTTGCGGATTGTGCTTTTGATGAGGATAGGTCACAAGACGACAATCTAGATCAAATGCTACGCGATGCAGAAGGAAACAATAGTGAGAGAGTTTGATAAATTTGAGGGCTTGATGAAGGACTCGGAGAAACATTTGTTCCCGGGCTGCAAGCCGCAATACACAAAGTTGTCATCCGTTTTAGAACTGTTGAAATTGAAGGCAAGCAATGATTGGTCCGATAAGAGTTTCATAGCATTGTTAGGTCTCCTAGCGAATATCCTTCTAGAGGGAAATATGTTACTGAAAACCACTTACCAAGCCAAGAAGAATCTTTGACCATTGGGAATAAAAGTAGAAAGAATACATGCATATCCGAATGATTGTATCATCTACCGTAAAGAGTATGCAAGCTTACATGTTTGTCCAGGTGTGCAAAGCATCCCGATATATGTATGCATGTATGTATATGTGCGCTAATGAATTTAACTACACCTAGCGACATCATGTGGAATTCAACGAAAGTGCAATCAATTTTGACAAACTCACTGAAATTCGAGAAAGCTCTCCCAATTCTTGATAGCAGAGGTCATAAACAACACTGGAGAGTTCCACCCCAGCAATGGTGATTAGATGTTGAAACATTGGATACAATGTAATCAATCAATTGTGTTTAATCAAACAATTCATTCAGTTGTTTAATTCATTTGTGAGATCTATGTAATGATTGTCATGTGCTATATATGTGATCTGCTTGCTTGCGTTGTTTAATGATTGTCCTGTGCTATATATATGTGATCTTCTTGCTTATTTTCAAAGGGCATAGGTAGTATTTCCTAAGGCTAACCGAAAAACAGAAAACAACGTAGCTTTTGGAATAGCTATCATATATGGTTTGGTGCTCTAAACTATCTGTGATATATAGATATCACATACGGTTTTTAAAAATGACCATCTGTAATATGTACGATATCATAGACGGTTAATAACTAAAACCGTCTATGATACGTACGATATAGCAGATGGTTAATAACAAAAACCATTTGTGATATTTTGTTATCATGGACGGTTATTAAAAACAACCGTCTGTGATATATACGATGTCACAGACGGTTTTTTTTGAAAAACCGTCTATGATAGCGGAATATCGCAGACGGTTTTTCAAAAAAAATGTCTGTGTTTTAACTTATCACAAACGATTCAGAAATCGTCTGTGATAACCACCTATCATCACTGACACATAAATGTAGACGATTTAAAAACTGTCTGTGATGGTTGTTTTGAACCGTTTGTGATAACACCGTCTGTATTAATGCAAATTAGTCAAGTGAGGTGCTTAGCTGATTTTGTTACAGTGACGTGAACATGAACTGGATCTTCAAACCAATTTAGCTTCATAGTTATGATTCTCATCAAGAACTATAAAGACTGGACAAGCTGAATTAATACTCGATCAGTGAAAAAGAAAGGTCAAAGTTTTCACTTTTCCTCAGTCCTAATTATATTACAGCATTCAGTAAAGCCAACGGCAGTAAAGGTTTCATTTCCAAACTTCTGCAAATCATAAAGTATCAATGTTGGACCTTATCTACCGAAGGCATCATGCTTTGGTGCGATCTCATAAAAATCAGTGTTTGACGTGCTACTCCCAAATAGACGGGGGACCAAATAAGCATGCTCTCTTTGCAGCTAGCTACTGATCGAGCTCAGGCCTTAGAGATGTATAGATGCATGGACAGTCCTATATTATTGTCCTGTACTCTTTCTCAAATCTAGCTTCTAAAAGAGATGGAGCACTGCGATCTATTAATCGCATCGTGTGCGGTTCAACCATTCAGGTACAAAGATTGGGTGATATGGATATATAGCTAGGTACGTAGGACAAATTACATGTTATGGAGTTTTAATTCAGTAATGCAATGATTAACTCACGAAGTTTAATGATTATATCTCGAGAAAATATCAAAGAAAAATGCTACCAATTTATATGATGGCACAATAAATCTAGACGACACAAGGTTCTTAAACAGTGACATGGAGAATTAACCAAATTAAGAAACTGTAAGAGAACTGGCCACAAAGGAAGTCAAATGATTTGGGGGAAGGTCTAGGTTTGTGCAGATATATATATACGCAGTAGAACAGTCATACCAAATTGGAGTAGCTCCTAAAAGTGAAGAACCATGAAAATCTGTACAAAAGAATATTTAGAGGACTTGGTTCTCACCTTCTTCTTGTAGGTTTCAGTCTGTGTGGTGATCACATGATACTGCAAAATAAAAACCAAAAGAATCAAGAAAGGGTGGAGATCTTAAAACATGCATGAGATGAAATTATACAAGAAAGCTCCAAGCAATTCTTTGATTTGAAACTGAAAAGAATGAAGCACAAACTTCAATTTACTCCAAGAGATTGAGAGCATAGATATCTTTATACTAGTAGACAACAGTAGAACATATGTAGTTTGAGTGTGAGCAAAATTGAGGTCATAAATCCTCTCTTTCCACACAAGAAAGTTGAAGAAACACAAAGATCCACCTAGGAGCATGAAATATACACGGATCTGAAGGGGAGATCAGTGTGCAGAACACATAGATCTAGGTAGGAATTGAAGCACAAATTAGGGTTTTTGTACGTGCATGCCTTCCTATGGCGAACCTCCTTCAAAGCGGCGTCGACATTTTGCTCAAGACCGCGCAGCTTGTCGAACTCCAGCCCGTCCAGATCTTCACCCATCCTTTGCCTGCACACAGAAATCCAGTCGATCTCGAAAAGTTGTTAATTTGTCTTGGTCAAAATTTACGGGGAAAAAAAGGAAAAAAAATCAAAGAGGAATTAAAGAACTCCATGCACCTGATCTCTGTGCGTAGGTTCCGATTGATGTCCTTGAGATGGCTCAGCGTGCGCTGCATATTCTGTGATCAAATTAAGAAAATCAAATTAGCCAAAAGAAAATACAAGAGGAGAAAGGGAGCTCAGATCTCATCTCATGCATGTTGTACTGCACATCTATGGACCCCTACAGCCACGTATACAGTTGGTCGGAACCATTCCCTATGACCACACACACAGGTGGTCGTAACTATCAAGTGATCATAACGATTATGATTAAGTCAAGTAGTCGTAATGACCACGGTTGGTCATACGACCACAGCTAATTAGGATCCGGATAAATGCACTACAGAAGATAATTTTACTAGTTTGTTAGGATTCTTTTTTACATGGATTTGATTTATTTGGAAATCGTCTATCTCCTCTACTCTATATAAGCTATTGGCTTATAATACAATCTCAAGTGCGTGAATATTTCTGCCTTCAATGCACACATGAAAATCAACAGCAAATGAGCTAGCAATTGAAAGAAAGAAGAAAGTGTTCTTAGCTAAAGAAAGGAAAGGAAAGGAAAGAAAGAGAAAATCAAAGAGAGGCAACCTCATACTGCTCGATCCATAGGCTGGTCCCGATGCCCTGCTGGTAGCGGTCGAAGATCCCCTTGATACTACAAGAACAGCAACCACAGACAGAAGCACTATGTACACGATTAAAGGGATCGAATTGCACAATCAAAATTAAGCAACGGATGAACAATAGCATGTAGGTAGGTAGCTAGGAAGGTTGGTGATGGACTGACTCTGTGCCTGGGCTGCAGAACTCGTGGTACTTGCCGGTGGAGGAGAACATGATGATGGCGACCTGGGCGTCGCAGAGCACGGTGAGCTCGCGCGCCTTCTTCATGATCCCCGTGCGGCGCTTGGAGTAGGTGACCTGCCTGTTGGTCGCGTTCTCGATCCGCTTTATCTCGATCTTGCCGCGCCCCATGGATCGGCCACCCTCCTCCTCCTGCCGCCTCTCCACTTCTGCAGGTCGAATTGCTAGCGAGCTAGCTAGCCTGCCGCGGATCGACGAAGGGAAGAGATGGGGAAGAAGGAGGAGAAAGGCTTCCCTCCAGTTTAACAAGGGGGGAGGAGGAGGAGGAGGAGGGGGAGGGAGTGGTGTGTGTTTTGGGGTGGTAGAGGACAAAAGGTGGGCGATGCCATAGCCATAGACGGAAACAGTTGCCGAATTCGCCGCGTGGGGCGCCGCGCCCGCCCGTAACGTGCGTGTGGTGCCGTCCCACTCCACTGCACGCAACGCATCCGGCCGTCGCCGACGCGCAGACGCGGCCAGCCTCGTGCCGCGCCGTGGGCTCTTGCATGTTACGTGCGTTTCGATGGATGCTGCCGGCGGGCGGTGAGGGGCGGAGGCTTCCCGTCGGCCCAACGGTTAGCACGGTTTTGGCTTTTGGATCGTCGTCGTTTCCTTTTCTTTTTCTCTGCCTGCCTGCGCCCTGCACCCTGTCTTCTCTACACCCAAGGCATGCCTAGAAAGAGAGATATAATAATATCTGTTCTTTCCCAACCTACCGTGCATTATCTCGTCTTTGCAAGCCTGAGCCATACTATGGTATGTTGGGATTGAACAGGGGAGCTTGTAATACAACAGTAAATTGAACTCAACCCTGGGTAATTCCAGTCGACATTTATCTATGGCGATCATAACAGCAAGTATATATCCAGTGACTGTGATATGCTACCTGCTTCAGATTCTGTGTATAGACATCAAAATTATAGTGTGCAGTGACTGCCCAAGTTTCTGGTAATAACTTCAAGTAACATGTGACCTATTACCCATGTATACCCTCTTTTAAGTTTTAACATATGTGACCTAAGAGGTAATAGCCAGGGCATCCGATTGAATCACGTCCATAAGATCAACTGAAGCTTACAGCTTGTACTAAAAGTGGGGTATCGTAAAAATAAGCCTAACTTCATCTGACTGAATAATGCTCAACCCCATATGAGGAAGGGCTTCAATTACAAGTCCGACTCAAATATAGGGCCTGTTCTCCTGACTAAGACTAACTAGAACTCAGGGGCGGAGGGCTCGGTAGGGCAAGGTAGGGCGCTCGCCCTACCTTGGCTCCGCCGCGAATCCCCACCCCGAGTTGATTTGGCCGCCATGGATGCCAGGTTGAAGGTCCTGCTGCTGCTATTGAACGAAGTCTAAATGTTCTCACGAGGAAGATGACTGAATCGTTACTTCGTAAGTCTGTTAGTCGACCTTTGGCCTTTGGGCCTTGACGCTTCACGCTTGCAGCTTGCCTTGTGGGCTTGTGGCTTGTGGGCCGCGCAACATATGTGGACTGGGACTGCGGTAGCCTGTTCGTTTTCCAGAGCAGCGACGACGCTTTGCCTTCAGCCGCCGGCCATACCTTAGATTTTTTTCGTCCTCCGCCACTGCTAGAACTTGACATGACTAAGACTCTGCTTGGCATTAGGCAATGTTCTAGCTAGGAAACCTTGCTTTAATTAATGTTATTCATCCTTTGTGAGGGGTAACATGACAAAGGCAAGCACTTCAGGTGCCCCTGACCAATGCATTATAACTTGACCTGACTAAAACCCTGTTTAGCATTGGACGATGATATCCTAGAAAACCTTGCTTAATCTGATGTTATGTATCCTTGTGAGGGACAAAAGGGTGCACTTTGACTACCACCACCACTCAAGCAAGATCGATCTAGCTAGTGGCAGAACTCTCATTGTCCAACAAGAAAAACGAGGCGCTACTTGACCACTTATAGCTCAACAGCTCATGACTAGTCATGCACATCCAATTGCTTTTGGCAACATCACCGTCCATGTATGGTCATTTGACAACTAGTGTTGTTACCGGACATCTGCGGTAACCATGGGTACAAAGCTGCAAGTTCAGAAAATGGTGCCTGCCTTTTACTCGAGCTACTAGCTAGCTGAAACTTGATCTGAGAGGACAGGACGTGATGGGCGACACTGTGGATTCAATTCTACGGATGCAGTTCTTCGGTGAATCATGCGCCTGTGGATACAAGAGGAAACAGTTCGTGCAACTTTCTAGTCCAGGCAATATGTTAATGAGCTCATGGTGTCATTTCTAGCACTTATATGTGACATTTCATTGCACAAACTACATGGGAGAGAAGAAAGCTGCTTTTGTTAGTGTCTTCTGGTTTGCCTCAATGGACAATGTGCTGCTGGCTGACCTTTGACTCTCACCCGGCCCGAATTATTGGAAATTTGGAGCTTTTTTTTTATCAACGGTACTTCTATTACTGATGCAGGCTAGCTAGTGCATAATGCTGTTTGCATGGATGCCACCATTTGTTACAAATCTCTTGCTAAGGTGTCTATAATAAGTAGGGTAGGATGTTAGTAAACTATGCCATGTCACAGTTGTGACAACGAACCAAATAGCTTACACGGAAAAGTCAAACATGCTTAAATTAAGCGTGACAAAATGTGGCATCAACCTAACACCCCCAAAATTACGTTGTTAATGCAGAAATTACCTAGAAGTCAAGAATCTCAAGATATATTACTGCCGTGGTTGGTTAGGAAAATAGGCGAGTGCCTCTTTGGTTGCAGCTACAATGGTTCGACCTGACAACCATTGAACAAAATTCGTCGTTCTTCTTTTGTGCATACGTGCGATGCATTGTATTTTTTAGGGGTTGTTTATACATCAGCCAATTATCTCTTCGTCTTCTTCGATCTTCTTCTTTCTTTTTACAAAAAATCAGCTAGATTTTGTGACCGTTGGATAATGTCCAAGAATCTTCTCTTCTCCTCCCCTCGGCGTACATATAAAGTCCCATTCCCCATCCCACTAGCGCGTTGTCAATCGGCCATGTCGCGATGCGGTTTTCAACGCCATGGTTGGTGCCTTCACCACCGCCGTTGACCTGTCCCAACCCTAAAAACCAAGGGGATGTTTGATTCGGTGAATGAAACTATTTCATCCCGAACGATGTCTCGTCTTTTTGTTTGGGTCGGTGGATAAAATCATTCCATCTTGGAGATGGTTCCACTTATATGATTTGGTGGAAAATATTTCATCAAGATATTGTATCGTGTCGTTTGACCAAATCAAGCAAACCACGTCGTCCCGGATGGTATCATCCCATCCACCTTGGTACCACAAACCGAACTCCTTCTAAACTGATCATCTCATTCTCTCATCACCCCATCGCTCTCCTTTTGAGACTACAGCCGATGATGCCACCGCCTAGTTACTGCACCCTCCTCTTAAAAATCTATGACAGGGGCTGGTGAACGCACTACTACAGAAAAGCTCATCACAGACGGTTCGGAAACGTCATCAAAGATGGTTTCCTGAACCGACTGTGCTTATGGGTCAGTAATACTCTAAAGGCATTACAGACAGTTTTTGAACCGTCTGTGATAACTGTTATCACAGACGGTTCTTACTATAAACCATCTGTGATAGTCTATTATCACAAATGGTTCTAGTTAAGAATTGTCTGTGATTGCGTTCTCGTGTTATCACAAATAGACCCCCTTCAGTTCATCAACATTCTCTAATTACACTATAAAACAATGCAATCAGAGAATACAGATAAACCAAAACAAACCTATTTATGATTAACGTTGGTGGCTCATTTTTAGGTTGTAGGTGATGTTATTCTGTTGCTTTGGTATGCCGTGGTCGTAAGCTGTGGTGGTATGTCACAATCGTAGGCGCACGGTCGTAAGCCGTGATTGTATGCACCTAGTCATGTTAGTAGCTATGTGCGCCATATCAGCAAATTCTGTTAGCAAATAGAGGAAACGAGAAAGTAAAATACAAGTTCTCGAAGTAAAGTGGTACAACGTCACAAGTTCATAATTTCATATCCCAGCATCAAGAAAGAGATGGGATGGGTGGGAGATATATCATAGGCGATGAAAGAGAGGGTGGCGGCAGCAACATCACTGTATTGTGTCATGACGATGACACTGCACAAGGCACTCTTATGACAAGAGTGCTTTATGCAGTGAACCGTCGCGTCACAACCAGAGGCGTCGTTGAGGAGGTAGTGTTTCGATCGATTTGGGGGAGCTAGCTAAGTAGCGCTTCGATTTAGAGCGTTTGGGGAGGCGTGTGGGCAACATATATAAGGGCATTTGGGTAGTGGAATTGATCGGTGAGAGGTCACGACACCACTTCAGTTTGAAAGTTTGAGACGTTCCGGGATGACATGTAGGAATTTCTTCACCACTTCCTCGTCGGTGACGTTGTCCCCCAGGACTCGAAGGTTATTAGCGAGACTTGTGATCCTCATGGCGAAGTCATCAATGGACTTGCCATCCTTGAACGTGATCTCGCTAAGGTTGCACCGCAGCTTCTGTGCGTTCACCTCTCTAACACGCTTGAGACCGACGCATATCGTCTTGACTGCGTCCCAGGCGTCCTTGGCGGTGTCCTTAACGGCGAGGGTTGAGAGCATGTCGGGTGGCACAGTGCGGAGAATGGCAGACAGCGCCAGACTGTCGTCGTGGTAGTCACAGTCGCTGAACTTGATTGCCTCCCAAAGGCCATGCACTTGCAGGTTCACGTGCATCACTAGCGCCCAGTTAGTATAGTTTGTCCGGGGTGAGCGTGGGGTAGACCACCAAGCCCGACGCCTCCTTGACGACACGCTGGACAACGATCTCACGGCCACTGTCATCACGATGACGTGGTCGGCGTAGAGGAGATGTCGGTGAGCGAGGTCGGCCTCACCACGGAGGAGTCTTTGATTGCCTACCCGCCAAAGCCAACAACGATGACATAGCTAATCTTGGACCGTCAACGCTACTCTAATACCAAATGTTGGAAAACACCCGAGCTGTGAACACACACGAACTCGATGAACACCAGGTCTGTGTTGCAAGGCGGCAGCATTTTCTCTTGTGCACTACTCAATTTATAAGACTCTATGTACAAAACGTGGCCTGAGTGGCCTCCTAGACTTGCGCCATGAACTAACAACCCATACGTGGCGCTACTACGACCTAAACTACACATGACCGGAAGATGTGGCCATGCGCTAAACATAACTGACTCACATGACCATGACTACGATCATGCACTCGGTTATGACCACGAATACGACTATGACTAGGACCATGCACACGACTACGACCACACACACGCACACGACTACACATAAGACGTATCCAACAAGCCATGGACGACCAGCGGAGGGAGGAGGCCGACCACGTGGCCGCCAGCGAGACCACATAACCCTGCAAATTTTCACATCATAAACATAACAACGAGTGGCTGCCCGTGCAACAAAATCTCACTCTAGCTGTAACAAAACTCATCGCAACAATTATAGGATACAACAAAATAAAAAATATCATGCACCACTTGTTGGAGGCACAGCAGAGACCAGCCCAATGGCTCTTGTCTGGCCCTCCGTTGCCCCCGCTCCCTCCGATCCGCACAGATCCGGTGCCCTGGCTCCTTCAGCATGTCGCCTCGACGAAGAGAGAGCACAGGAAGTAGAGAAATGGTTTGTAGCGAGATGCTCTTGTGTAGCAACGAAAGAATAAGATTTAGGGGTGTGTCTGAATGGTGGGCTGCACGGGCTATTTCTAAGATGGAGCATCTGATGCAATCGGACATATGCAGCATAGCAATACCCAATCATTATTCCTCGGTTTCTTTTTGTTTGTTTGAGATAAATATGAATCTTCCAGCTCGGTTTCGCGTTGCCTAAATGGTGGAGCTAGCGGAACCAGAAGAACTCTCCACTAGCAAGCATCGAACAAAATCAATGATTTTTTTAACCCATTTTGCCATTGAGAATAATCCTTCAAGCCTACTTGGTGATCACGTTTGTTCGGTTTTGGAAGCACCTTATTGCGGATATTCCAAAAGGTGAAAAATGCGCCGGCTAAGATGGGGAAAAAGTTATGTAGAACCATTCTCAGCGTAGAACTCCACTCATAGTTGTCCGATCAATTGAAAAATATCGGTCAGAAAATGATATGAAAATTTCTCTAAAACTGCAGCATGCAATGTAATTTTTGAATTTGTTCATCATTGGGACCTTAATCAAAACTACCCTTTTCCTCCTTGTTGGAGTTGCCTTCCGAAAAAGTTATATCTTTTTTTTCAGTGGTGTTGTAGTAGTATACATGCAACGTACTGTTCGGAGATTCTGATTAAGGAACAGTTCTTCAGTGGCACGCTTAGATACGGCCACTTGGGTCTCTCAAAAAAAAGGAAGAAGAAACGACCACTTCCTTTCCATTGCAGTAGTATATAGTGAGACAAAATTGAAGAATCTTATGTCCAGGAAAGTGAACCTACCTTACAATGGCATGACATTGGTTGCCTCTTTATCCGTAACGTATGATTTTTTGTCGACATGGAAGAGAGAGAGAGAACAATGAGAGAGAGCCGTTGTCTCAGTGAAAGACGATCCAAGCCCTTACAGTCAGATAATTGAAAACATCGATGGTATCTACATCAATTCCTCGTTATGTATCTACGCATAAGCAAGTGCATAGAAATCTTAGCGTGTTTGTAAGCTAGCTAGTAGGAAGAACCTAGCTAGCTAGGAAGGAAATGAAGTAGGAATTGAAGGAAGGAGCGAGCCATCGATCTCCATCTGCCTTAAAACCGGCTGAAAACGCAGCGCCGTGCCAAGGATTTCGATCGTCGTCAGGAGAGCGCCCTGTATTTTGATCGTCGTCAAATGCTCCGTTTAAAAGTTAGGTAATGTAGCAAAAGCCTTTTAGAAACCATTAAAGATCAGGCCTATGTGTCATGTCACCCTTGCGTATACATACAGATGGCTTTCGCGTTCTGTTGTACCCGATGGCTTCTTTTTCAGAAGGAAACCTCTGTAGGGCCAAGAACGAAAATATCAGGTGTGCGCCAAAATATATAAATCAATCTGTTACAGCCTTGCATTGCATTCTCTGCTTATAAGGCGTTTGGATATAGAGAAACGAGAAGTGGGAATGTGATTGGAATACGATGTGGGATAAATTTATCCTTCAATTCATCAATCAAACGGCAAAATTTATCTCACATCGTATCCTAATTCTATTCCCACCTCTCATTTCGCTATATCCAAATGCCCCTTTATATCATAGAAACTTACAGAAGCCAGCGATGGATACCACCAAAGGGTTTTTGGGCAAGAATAGAAGCGACGGCTGTATCTTTCCCAAGTGCACCTCTCCAAACTCCAAAGTGTATGTGATGTGCATTGCAGGCTGAAGCTCACTCGTAACTGCACACCCCCACTGGATGAGAAAATTGCTATAATGGGACTCCAAACAACGTGTTTCGCTATAATGGGACTTCTAACGTTGACATCGCTAAAATGACACCCGAAACATTGGCTTCTCGTAATACATGACATTTGGCTCTTTTAATTCCAATGTTCGGGTATTTCGAAACATTAGCCAAATGTCATGTATTACGAGAAGCCAATGTTTCAGGTGTCATTTTAGCGATGTCAACGTTAGAAGTCCTATTATAGCGAAACACGTTGTTTGGAGTCCCATTATAACAATTTTCTCCCACTGGATAGGAGTTATACTTGCGTGCACTGCACCAAGAACACTCCTCTCCCTTTCACTACCGCCTTTTCTTTAGCCAGGAACATGCATGGATCATGCCATCATGAGCCTGAGTTAATTAATTATCTGTCTTGAACTTTGATTAGAAAAAATTGACGTACTTTGTCATGGGGGAGTCCCCACAGGCCTACTTAACCACTACTAAAATTTGATGCATATATTGTTAGTGTTTACTTAGATTCTAAGAATAGAGATAGAGAGATATATTCTTATCTTTAGTTTGTTATCGTATACTGTAATCTCTTCTCGGAGGTTGAGCTTTTCACGGCTTATCTCCAGAACTTTGTATGGGCCACGGCTGAGGCTGTTTCAGCCATATATAAACACGTACGCGACGCACGGCACGGGCGTGATCGTTTCTCCCAAAGTTTCCACATGGTATCAGAGCTTTGATCCAATCTACGACGACAGAACATGGCGTCGTCTTCAACCTCAAACATCACCGCTGCTAATTCTCTTCACGGCCACCCGATCTCGGAGAAACTCGGGAAGACCAATCATGCACTATGGAAGGCACAAATCAGTGCCGCCGTGCGTGGAGCGCGCCTTCAGGGTCATCTGACTGGCGCCAGCAAACCGCCCGATGCAGAAATCACTGTCACCACCGACGGCAAAGAAGAGAAGAAACCGAATCCAGCCTTTGAAGATTGGGAAGCCTCGGACCAGCAGGTTTTGGGCTATCTTCTCTCATCTGTGTCCAGGGACGTGCTCATGCAGGTTGCTACGTGTGAAACAGCAGCCGATGCATGGAAGCTCATCGAGCAGATGTATTCGTCTCATACCAGAGCGCGAGCGATTAACACTCGCATTGCGCTCACCACAACCAAGAAAGGTAACATGTCCGTCTCGGAGTACTTCGCGAAGATGAAGGCGCTTGGAGACGAGCAGGGCCGGCTCAACGTTTTCAAGGGCCCTAGGGCGAATTCGGCGCTACGAGTCTTTTACTATAAATTTTTTTTCTACTTATAAAATATGCAATTTAAACTTTATATTGTCTAAAGTGACACAAATCAATAGTTCTAACATGATAAACTAATTAGATACTAACTAGTTCATAAACCAAATGTAACTAGCAAGAATTAATTTACCTCAAATAGGAGCGACAAATATCCAATGTCTTTCATAAAAAGGAACTTCTTCTAGCACTTCTTGATGCAAAATCATTAATAATAACAACGAGATCAATGTCGTCCAAGATATTCGCGATTCAATAAACCGTTCTTCTCGTTTTCTTTTGTTTCTTTTTTGAGCACCCGACATATGCTTCTTAGGCAACATTCTAAACCCTGCAATTTACAAAGTAAAGTAAACAACAAGAACATAAAATCCTAACCTAATTTTTGAAGTAGATGTAGATGAGTAGATCACTAGATGTAAATTGTTGCCTACTTGCCTCACCTCGGTGATGCGGCGGATGCAGATGGAATTGAGAGAAAGCCAAGTGATCGGGCGTTGAGGCGTTCTTCTGATCTTCTCCCCGGTGAAGACAGTATGCATATGTGATTAAATAAACTAAGAAAAGATGAGAATCATTATTCAGTATTCATCGTATGAGAAACAGTAGGAGACATATACATATATTTCATGTACTTGATTTTTACACACGTACGGATCATCAAACAAAACGAATCAAGAGCAAAGAAATTAAGCACGCATAGCGAGAAAGAAATTAGGGCGGGCGGTCGCGCGCGTAGGGTGCGTGCTCGGTGGCGGATGCGAACTCGTAGAGGCGGCGCGCGGGAGAAGCGAGAAGACGATGGCGCGACCTTGGCGGCTCGGCGTCGCAGAGCACCGACGGCTCGAACGCCTTCTTGAGGCCGCCCGCAGACGTGAATTTCGGCATGGGGCATTGGGGCTGAGGTGGGCCTCCCGGCCGGGGCCCTAGGCCGGCGCCCCCTCGGCCTACCCCCAGAGCCGGGCCTGGAGACGAGATGGCAATGGCCGGAGGACGGCCGCTAGATGATGAAGATCTTGTCCAGTATATCATCACTGGATTGGGTGAGGACTTCAGCGAGGTGGTTTCTGCCGTTTGCGCAAGGGTGGAACCCATCTCGGTTGGAGAGCTCTACTCGCAGGTCCTCAATTATGAAGCTCGTCAATCCCTCTATCGGGGAGCTCAAGAAGGCACTGTCAACCTTGCCAACCGTGGAGGCTATAACAATGGTGGTCGAGGTGGCAACAACACTGGCCGTGGCGCCCAGCCGCAACAACGAGGTCGTGGCCGTGGCAATGGCGCTGGCGGCGCTGGGCGTGGACGCGGCAGATCTTCAGGAGGAGCTGATCGTCGCCCAACATGTCAAGTCTGCTTCAAGCGCGGCCACACAGCTACAGACTGCTGGTATAGGTATGAAGAAAATTATGTACCTGACAATAAACTTGTTGCAGCAGCGGTTGCCAACTCCTATGGTGTAGATACCAACTGGTATATAGACACCGGTGCGACAGATCATATCACAGGAGATTTGGAGAAGCTCACTGTGAAGGACAAATACAACGGGAATGAACAGATTCACACTGCCAGCGGAGAAGGTATGGATATTAGTCACATTGGTCATACTGTTGTTCATACCCCTAGTAATCGCAACATTCATCTTAAAAATATCTTGTATGTTCCTCAAGCAAAGAAAAATCTTATTTCAGTACATCGTTTGGTTAATGATAACTCTGCTTTCCTTGAACTCCATCGTGATTGTTTCTTTCTTAAGGATCAGGCCACCAGGAGAATAATTCTTAAAGGAAGGTCAAAACGCAGGCTCTACCTCCTTCCCAAGTCATCTTTGAAGCAAGCCTGCAGTGCAGCTAAGCTACCTTTAGCCCGGTGGCACAATCGTTTAGGTCATCCGTCGTCCTCTATTGTTAAGCAAGTTATCATCAAAAATAATCTCCCTTGTTTCGATTTCTCAAATGAGTCGGTCTGTAATGCTTGTCAACAAGCCAAGAGTCATCAATTACCCTTTCCTGTTTCCACTAGTGTTTCTAAACATCCCTTGGAACTTGTGTTCTCTGATGTGTGGGGTCCTGCTCCCGAGTCTGTAGGGAAAAAAAAGTACTATGTGAGTTTTATTGATGATTTTAGTAAATTTACCTGGATTTATCTCTTGCATCATAAGTCCCAAGTCTTTGAGAAATTTCAAGAATTCCAAGTTATGGTAGAACGTCTCTTTGATAGAAAAATCTTGGCTATGCAGACCGACTGGGGGGGAGAATATCAGACTCTCAACTCGTTTTTTGCTAAAATTGGTATCATCCATCATGTGTCTTGTCCTCACACTCATCAACAAAATGGGTCTGCAGAAAGAAAACATCGTCACATAGTGGAAGTAGGACTTTCCTTGTTGTCACATGCTGCAATGCCTCTAAAATTTTGGGATGAAGCCTTTCAGGCTGCCACCTATTTGATAAATCGTGTTCCTAGCAGAGTTATTCATAACATCAGTCCTTTGGAAAAACTGTTCCAACAAAAACCAGATTACTCCTCCTTGAGAGTCTTTGGCTGTGCTTGTTGGCCTAACTTGCGGCCTTATAATAGTCGCAAGCTTGAATTCCGATCTAAACGATGTGTTTTTCTGGGGTTTAGTAATATGCATAAGGGATTCAAGTGCCTAGAAATTTCTTCTGGCCGTGTCTATATTTCCAGAGATGTTGTCTTTGATGAAACTGTGTTCCCCTTCTCTGAACTTCATGCTAATGCAGGAGCTCACCTTAGCTCAGAAATTCTGCTTTTGTCTCCTAATCTTTCAATTACTAATGGGGATGAACCAGTATTGAATCATGTGACTAATCCAGTATCAAATAGTGTTGTGCCTACTGCCTCTAATGAGCTTTATCAGGAAGTTTCAGCAGATCCGGAGGCTTCAGAAAATCCATCTGTACCCAGTTCTGAGGATATTTTTCCCCGACGTGACTCAGCATCTATGCAGTCCGAGTTTCAGCAGCAGCAGACAGGCATGGCATCCCCAGCAGAACCAACCTTCTCGAGCCAGTCCTTGGATGTCACGTGCGATGATCCTGCAGGTGTTCAGGTGAGTGCGCCGACTTCTGTGTCCATGCGCCAGTCACCTGTTGCCATGGGTCCATCGAGTCAGGCGCCAGGGGGGACAGAACCGATCCTTCCTGAAGATGTGATTCATGTTGAGATGGATGATGATGATGCTATCGGTGATGATAACGCTACAGCACTTCAGCCAAGACCGCGTACCCGGTTACAAAGTGGTATTCGTAAACCTAAGGTATACACTGATGGCACAATCAAATACTCCTGTTTTACTGCTTCTGGTGAACCTAGTAATGACATAGAAGCTCTAAAAGATAGAAATTGGAAATTAGCAATGGATTCTGAGTATGATGCTTTAGTTAAGAATAACACTTGGCATCTCATTCCTCCTCAAAGAGGGAAAAATGTTATTGGATGCAAGTGGGTGTATAAAATTAAAAGAAAAGCTGATGGAACATTGGATAGATATAAAGCTCGCCTAGTTGCCAAAGGTTTTAAACAAAGATATGGCTTAGATTATGAAGATACTTTTAGTCCAGTAGTTAAAGCTGCAACAATCAGAATAGTTCTGTCCATAGCTGTTTCTAGAGGATGGAGTCTCAGACAATTAGATGTTCAGAATGCTTTTCTGCATGGATATTTAGAAGAAGATGTTTATATGCAACAACCTCCTGGATTTGAAGATCCTACTAAACCACATTACATATGTAAACTTGATAAGGCTTTGTATGGATTAAAACAGGCCCCGAGAGCTTGGTTTGCTAGATTGAGTAAAAAGCTAATTGAGCTTGGGTTTAGTGCTTCGAAGGCAGATACTTCATTATTCTTCTTAAATAAAGGAAATATTAGTATCTTTGTTCTGGTATATGTTGATGACATAATTGTAGCCAGTTCTTCAGAGAGGGCAACAGTGGTATTGTTACAGGATCTGAAGGAAGAGTTTGCTCTTAAAGATCTTGGTGAGCTGCATTATTTTCTTGGTATAGAGGTGAGTAAGATACATAATGGTATAATCTTGACACAAGATAAATATGCTACTGATCTACTAAAGAAGGTAGGCATGTCAAACTGTAAACCTGCTACTACGCCAATGTCAGTAAGTGAGAAGCTTTCTTTACATGAGGGAACATTGTTGGGTCCAAGTGATGCTACTCAATATAGAAGCATAGTTGGAGCTCTACAGTATTTAACGCTTACTAGACCAGATATAGCTTTTTCTGTCAATAAAGTATGTCAGTTTCTACATGCTCCAACTACTGTACACTGGATGGCTGTCAAAAGAATACTTAGATATCTGAGGCAGTGTACAAAGTTGGGACTTAAAATACATAGGTCAGATTCCACACTTGTGAGTGGGTTTTCTGACGCAGATTGGGCAGGTAGCTTGGATGACAGACGGTCAACTGGTGGTTTTGCTGTTTTCATTGGATCAAATCTAGTGTCATGGAATGCTAGAAAGCAAGCCACAGTGTCAAGGTCTAGTACAGAGTCAGAGTATAAAGCAATAGCAAATGCGACAGCAGAAATTATGTGGGTTCAAACTGTGCTTGCCGAGTTAGGCATCAAGAGTCCTCAAGCAGCTAAAATTTGGTGTGATAATCTTGGTGCAAAGTATTTGTCAGCAAATCCAGTTTTTCATGCCAGAACAAAGCATATAGAAGTTGACTACCATTTTGTCAGAGAACGGGTAAGTCGTAAATTACTAGAGATTGATTTTGTATCTTCTGGTGATCAAATTGCAGATGGGTTTACGAAACCTTTGTCAGCTCGACTGTTGGAGAATTTTAAAGCCAATCTTAACCTTACAAGGTTATGATTGAGAGAGGGTGTTAGTGTTTACTTAGATTCTAAGAATAGAGATAGAGAGATATATTCTTATCTTTAGTTTGTTATCGTATACTGTAATCTCTTCTCGGAGGTTGAGCTTTTCACGGCTTATCTCCAGAACTTTGTATGGGCCACGGCTGAGGCTGTTTCAGCCATATATAAACACGTACGCGACGCACGGCACGGGCGTGATCGTTTCTCCCAAAGTTTCCACATATATAAGCCTGACATTAGAAGCACTGGAGATATTTAATTCCAGTTTTCGTTTTCAGTTGCCAATATTGTCGGGTGGCAATCGCTCTCGAAATAAGGATCTCAACCTTTCGATCAGAATAGAAACAAATCATGTAAATTCATTTGTCTCTAAAATCGGTAATGCTTTAATGTTCGCGCAATCTAGCTTTCAAATACGCTTATAACAGAGCAATGGATACGTCTTACAACCATCGATTCTCATTTATATTGGAAGGATGCTGGATGTCAAATTCAGTCTGGTTCCTGTTTGTGGATTTTTACCCTACTTGCAAGAGGTATGTGTTGGATACGGCTGACCTGTAAAATAAAATCAATCTAGGTTAAGGAAGAAAGAGGAGGCAGAGGAGAATTGGCAGAGACGGCGCAGTCGCAACTCTGCTCCAGCCGATACTTTATTTTAGTTGTCGGGGTGATGAATAGTGCCGTATGGCAACAGAACATATCAGCCCGATTACAACAGAATAGCAGCAGATCAGTTTTACAATCTGATTAGGGATTCTATCTCTAACTTTACATATGTGTACAACACGCATATACGCAGCCTCCCTCAATCTCAACCTTGCCAAAGATTGAGATTGCGCCTTAATCTTGCAAACCTCTGCTCAGCCAGCGGCTTTGTGAATATATTTGCGATCTGATCCTGAGAAGTGATGAACCTGATCTCCAGCAGTTTTTGCGCCACTCTTTCTCTAACAAAATGAAAATCTATTTCTATATACTTTGTTAGAGCATGAAAAATAGGGTTTGCAGAGAGATAGGTAGCTCCCAAATTGTCGCACCATAGACTCGGTGATCGGGTCTGAAAAATTCCGAGTTCTCAAGTAAGGATTGTACCCAAATTACTTCAGCCGTTGCATTTGCTAAGGATTTATACCCTGCCTCTGTACTTGATTGAGACATTGTAGCTTGTTTTCGAGAACTCCATGAAATCAAATTGGGATCACAAAACATAGCATATCCTCCTGTTGATCTTCGATGATCCAAACACCCTGCCAAGTCCACATTAGAGAATGCACTAACCAAATTAGATGCCGATCCCTGAATTTTCAGACCTACAGCTGATGTATGACGAGATAACGCAAAATCTTTTTTAACTGCAATCCAGTGATCACTGTTTGGTGTTGCAAGAAACTGACAGGTCTTATTGACAGCATAAGAAATGTCGGGCCTAGTCAATGTAAGATATTGTAGTCCTCCAACTATACTTCTATACCGTGACTTCTCCACCTCGGAAAGCTCCATAACTTCAGTCCGGGATAATCTTGTTGAAACTGACATTGGTGTAGTAGTACCCTTGCAATTCTGCACCCCTGCCTTTTGAAGCAATTCATGAATATACTTCCGTTGTGAAAGTGTGATACCCTCTGCATGCTTGACAACTTCAATACAATTCACCAAGGTCTTTGACAGCAAAACTTTCACGAAGTTGTATCAATAAAATCTCAAAGGCTTCTTTAGATGAGCTTGTAACAATAATATCATCCTATTGCAGGGATGCCCCCACCTAAATCCATTTGGCATGTCAAACCAAAAGGCCCAGTAAAGATATCTAAAAATACATGTATACCCCCGGTATAGTGCTCAGCTGTAGGGAGCATTATTGTAATAAGGTCTCATGGTCATATATATGTACATGGATAGCCTGCCCATGAGGGGGTTGCTTTACACAAAAGAAAGTAGGATGAAACTCAAAATAGACATGGTTATCTGAAGCAAGTTTTTGGACAGAAAGGAGATTTTTGCTTGTACTAGGAACATGAAGAACATGCTTAAGATGTAAAGGATGTTTTGTGGTTGGAATCTGTGAACTACCAACATGTACAATTGCCATACCTGACCCACTGGCTGTGTGGACTTGATCATGACCCTGGAACTTCTCCTTCATGCTTAATTTATCAAGCTCTGCAATGATACGATCAGATCAGTGGCACCGCTATCTGCATACCAATTGGAGTCCACAGTGTGTTAGAGTGATCTCAGGGCTTTGGCCCAACGGCCAAAGCCCACCCCTTGACCAGCGCCACGATCGGGGCGCCACCGTTGGTGGTGGGCCCTGTCGCCGCGCCATATAAACAGAGGTGGGGGCCGGGCAGCTCGCATCACGAGGTTGACCGCGCCGCCGTCACCCCATCGACAAACCCTAGACCCGATCTAAGAGGGGCGCCTGCGACGGAAGCTCCACCGCCGTTCACCGCCGCCGAGGAGACGCCGCCGCCGGGACACGCCGCCAAGGACCTCGGCGTTCTTCTCCGACCGTCGCTGCGCCGCGCTCCGCTCCGCTGAGATGGCCACCTCTTCCTCTACGCCCAAGGTTGGTACCCACTCCTCTCGGTATCCTCAAGAATCAAGAACCCTAGAAAATAACCCCGCTAGATCTACCCTAGGAGGTCCTAAAGAACTAGTCTAACAATGGTATCAGGCGGATCTAGGTGTAGATCTAGATGGGGAAAAGAACGGCGCATGCCGTCGGTTGACCGGCGTGCGGAAAAGAAATACAGAGAAAAGAATTCCCTAACCTAGAAACGGCAAAAGAAAAGGAATAGAGAGGGGACTCACGTTTTTGCCATGGGCGCGTGGTGCGCGCGCCGGGCATTGCTGTGTCGGCCGCCGCGCTCGCGAGCTCCGCCCCTACGCCCGTCGCGAGGATCGTTGCGGTTGCCGCGCGCCCGCCTTCCGCCGTTTGGCCGTCGCGGCCGCCGCTGGCCGCCGCGCTCGCTTCGGGGCAGCCGTGCACCGCCGGGGCGCCCGCTTCGGGGCTGGGCAGCCACGCCTCACCGCGCGCATGCGCGCCGTGGCGCGCATTGCTGCCGCGCGCGCGCGCCGCTGCCGCTCCTCTCCATGCGCGGGCCGCCGCCGCCGCCGATCTGCGCGAGCACGCGCGCCGTCGCCCGTGCGCGTTTTTCGGGAGAGAGAGAGAGGGAAATGGTTAGGGTTTTGGGGAGGGGGCGATTTTGCCCTGGCGTTTTTCGCTCGGGGCCGTCCGATCGCATGGACGGCCGAGATCGCCCGGGCGTGGGATGAGCCAGTAGCAGTCGGGTCACGACCGCGCGGGCAGCCGGTGGCCGTTGGCTCAGTGGGCTTTTTCGGTAGCCGGATGGGCGCGCGCGCGCGGGATGGGCCAAGGGAGCGCGCGCTCGGCTGGGCTGAGCGGCTGCCGTGGGCCGCTCGCGCGCGAAGGATCGGGCCGATTGGCCGAATGAACAGTGAAAATTGTTTTTTGATATTTATTGATTTTCAGAAGTATTTGTTGATGAATTTGAATGAAATTTTGATCTAAAATCTCTGTAATTTTTGCACCAACGTGTTAATTCTTTCAGAGATTAAAAGTGTACAGATTAATGCTTCTGAATATTGAATTATTTTTGAATAATTACAGTTTCCGCTGCAAAAGTTAATATTGATTGATTTTCATTATTAAATTCGAACCAACGGGAGAATTTAATTTTGAAAAATAGAGATAATTTCCAGAGATTTATGATATTGTTATTTTCTGACCAACGTTGATAATAACGATATTATAAATTTTAATTGATGATTTATGCATTATTTCTATTTACGCCAACGGTGATGTAGATTTAATGTATAGATAAAATTGATTTAAATTGTATGTCTTATTTTTCGACCAACGTTGGAAATAAGGCATATAATTTCTTTGTTATTAATATTTAAATGTTCTCACTTTGTATATGGATTATGTTTTCGGGAGGATACTCTTTGATGGGTTACATCGAGATATCCCTGTTCTCAAAGAGACAATTACGGTGAATGGAAGAAAAGATTGACTCGCCTTCATCTTGGCCGAGGTGGATGGGTAGTCACCACACCGTGTTCCACGAGCTGTGGCACCGGTGAGGGACGAAAATGAGGTCGATCTTTGTAGCGGACTGACAGAGGACTATGCTCCCATAAAGATGTCATATGATCTTGATCATAAAGTGGGTCACCGCCAACAAGAAATGTTTGGTGTGATAAAGAACACGATTGAGCTCGCTATTGTGGGCTCAATCGCAGAGTGTGACACTGTCACAGAGTACCTTGAGAGGATAAAGAGCCAGTTTACTGGCTCTTCAAAGACTTATGCTACACAGCTGATTAAGCAGCTTGTGACAGAGAGGTACTCTGGAGGTGGCAGTGGCATAAGAGAGCACATACTGAGGATGAGCAACATTGCATCCAAGCTTAAACCAATGGATTTGGCTCTCAAGGATGAGTTCCTTATTCATTTGGTTTTTGCTTCCTTGCCTAAAGAGTTTGACACATTTGTTGTCAACTATAATATGCAGCCCGAGAAATGGGACTTGGAGAAATGCATAGCTATGTGTGTGCAAGAGGAGGAAAGAATTAAATCCTCACATGGTGGATCCATCAACTATGTGAAGGATAACAAGAAAAAGAACTTTATGATACCTCCTTCTCAAAGAACAAGGGAAAAGCCTCATCCATCATTTAGCAGAATAAATTTGTTTGTAGACAAAGATCGTTGTCTTCATCTGCAAGAAGACGGACATTACAAGAAGAACTGTCCTGATTATTTAAAGATGATAATGGCAAAGAAAGGTGAGAACATTATTACCTTTATAAATGAATCCCTGTATGTGCAATAT
The DNA here is from genome assembly GCA_036346575.1 of Dendrocalamus sinicus. Classification (NCBI taxonomy): domain Eukaryota; kingdom Viridiplantae; phylum Streptophyta; class Magnoliopsida; order Poales; family Poaceae; genus Dendrocalamus; species Dendrocalamus sinicus. Next base: position 996,358 of record CM070657.1, on the reverse strand, counting down.
TCGAAAACCACTTGGTGGATTGACTCAGGAGCAACTGTTCATGTTGCTAATTCATTACAGGGATTCCGTTCGACGAGGACTACGCAAAGAAACGAAAGATGCATTAAAGTTGCAAATGGAGTCAAAGCTGAAGTTGAAGCCGTTGGCGATCTTTCATTAGAATTAGCTAATGGCTCCACTCTTTTACTTAGAGATGTCCTTTTTGTACCCTCTTTACAGAGGAATTTGATTAGTGTGTCAAATTTGGACAAAGATGGTTATGATTGCAATTTTGGAAATGGCAAGTGTGAAATAATGTTTAATAAAGAATGTGTTGGTCTTGCCATTTTACGAATGAGCTTTATTTGTTGTCATTATGTGATGATGTGAATGTCGTATGCAATAATGAGAACGTTGCGTGAGAAAGTGATTGAATCTCGTCTCACGAATGTAAACAGAAACGAAAGAGAACTCTAGATGAGTCGTCGAAATTATGGCATCGTCGTTTAGGCCATATTTGAGGGGAGAATAGAAAGACTAGTAAAGAATGACATTCTTCCTCCATTAGAGTTCTCGGACTTAGAACAATGCAGAGAATGCATTAAAGGAAAATATGTAAAGAAAATTAAAAAGACGCTAAAAGAAGCACAGGAGTTCTACAAATTGTTCACACAGACATTTGTGGTCCTTTTCCTGTACAAAGTGTGGATGGTTATGACTCGTTCGTAACATTCATGGATGATTACTCCCGTTATGGATATATTTATCCAATCAAAGAAAGAAATGAAGCCTTAGATAAATTCAAGATATTTAAGGTGAAGTTGAAAACCAACACGATTTAAAGGTTAAGATAGTCCGATCGATCGTGGGGAGTACTACGGTCGACATACCCCATATGGACAAGTTCCTGGACCTTTTGCAAGGTTTTTACAGGAAAATGGTATAGTGGCCCAGTATTCTATGCCGGGCGAACCTCAACAAAATGGAGTAGTGAAAGACGCAACTGCACTCGATGGATATGGTGCGAAGCATGATGAGCTATTCCACACGCCATTGAGTTTATGGATGGAGGCGTTGAAAACCGCCATTCATATTCTCAACAGAGTGCCTAGTAAGTCGGTGCCCAAAACACCGCATGCGAGTTGTGGGCAGTGCAGAGTTCCTCACTAAACCACTTACGTGTGTGGGAGTCTGCTGAGGCTAAAGTATTTAACCCAAACCTTGGGAAGCTTGATCCCAAAATGCGATGAGTTGCCATTTCATTGGCTACCCCGAAAAGTCAAAAGGTTATCGTTTCTCTTGTCCGCACAGGATATACAAAGTTTGTAGAAACGAGACACGCTGTCTTCTTAGAGGATGAAATGATGAGGGAGCATGGTAGCTCGTGAGATTGACCTTGAAGAGAAGCGGTGTATGCGCCCACTCCGATGATTCAAGAGCCATTCTTCACACTACCTGCTGTCGCTGCACCGACGGTGCAAGACACTGTGGTGCCAGCACCTGTTATTGTTCCTCCTGTGGCAACAATGAGTCTCCTGTGGCAACAATGAGTGAGTATGAGGAACCTGTCTTTCAGGATCCTATAGAACCTATTGCCACAGATGAGGGGGAGCAACAGCAACCTCAAACAGAAAATGTATAAATTGAGGAGGCCCCGAGGAGGTCTCAAAGAGTAAGAAGATCACTATTTCGATGATTATCAGATTTATCATACAGAGGAATTTCAAATGGAGGATGATCCCACCTCATTTGAAGAAGCCATGAGAAGCGAAAATTCCTCAAAATGGCTTGAGGCCATGGAAGAGGAAATGAGGTCCATGAAGACTAATAAAGTCTGGGACTTGGAAATTATTCCTAAAGGAGCCAAAACAGTAGGCTGTAAATGGGTCTACAAGACAAAGCATGACTCCCAAGGGAATATAGAAAGATACAAAGCGCGACTTGTGGCAAAAGGCTTTACGCAAAGAGAAGGGATTGATTACAATGAGACCTTTTCTCCAGTCTCATGTAAAGACTCCTTCAGAATCATAATGGCATTAGTAGCACATTATGATTTAGAGTTACATCAGATGGATGTAAAGACGGCATTTCTTAATGGAGATTTGGAGGAAAATGTTTACATGGCACAACCAAAAGGTTTTGTCATGGAAGGAAATGAAAGAATGGGATGCCGCCTAAAGAAATCGATTTATGGGTTAAAGCAAGCTTCAAGACAATGGTACTTGAAGTTTGTGATTAGATAATAAGAAAATTTGGGTTTAAAGAGAATGTAGAGGACAAGCGTGTTTATGCAAAGTTTAAAGATGGGAAGTTTATCTTCCTAATCACGTATGTGGATGATATCCTCGCTAGCTAGTAGTGATGTTAGTCACTCATCGGAGACAAAGAAGTTTTTGTCCTCAAACTTTGATATGAAAGATCTTGGTGAAGCTTCGTTCGTTCTAGGGATCGAAATTCACCGAGATAGAAACAAAGGGTATTGGGACTGTCACAAAAGGCATACATAGAGAAAGTCTTAAAGAAATTTGGTATGCATAAATGTAGTCCTTCACCGCACCTATAGTCAAGGGCGACAGATATGGGGATTTTCAATGCCCCAGAACCGATATGAGATCGATCAAATGAAAGCGGTTCCATATGCTTCAGTGTCGGAAGCTTACAGTGTGCTCAAGTGTGCACACGCCCGACTTAGCATTTGTTACCGGGTTACTTGGCGATTCGAGCAATCACGAATAGAACATTGAAATTGATAAAGAAAGTCTTGCGTTATTTGCAAGGAACAAAAGGCCTCATGATGACATACGAGAAGATCAGATTTACTCCATATAGTGGGGTATCTGATTCGATTTTGCGGGAGATGATAAAAGTCTACATCCGGATATGTATTCACTCTCATTGGAGGAGCTATATCGTGGAAAAGCTCAAAGCAAACCGTCACTACATCGTCCACAATGTATGCCGAGTTTGTAGCATGTTATGAGGCTACGGGCGGTGAACGCTAAAGAAGTTCATACCGGTTTAAAAGTGGTTGACGACATCAATAGACCACTTAAGTTGTATCGCGATAATGAACCCGATAACGTATGCCCACAACAATAAGTCAAGTGGTGCTGCCAAACACATTGACATAAAGTACTATGTTGTGAAAGATAAAGTTCGGGATCAAATTATAAGTCTAGAGCATATAAGTACCGCAAAGATGTTAGCGAATCCGCTTACTAAAGGCTTACCACCCAACGTGTTCGAGAGAACATGTAGCGGCATGGGTTTAAGGGAAAGCATATGATTCCTGGACTAAAAGATGGCCCAAAAGATTAAAGTAACTATTTCAGAACAGAGAGGTGTATTGTAGCTGTTGAATCTATCGGCGATTGACCGTGACGATGAGACATGTTCTATGCACTAATCTGTGATGGAATGTGTAAAGTCAAAAGTAATTAAAAGATAAAGTATAGTTTGAGATCAAGGGGGAGAATGTTAGAGTGATCTCAGGGCTTTGGCCCAACGGCCAAAGCCCACCCCTTGACCGTGCCATGATCGGGGGCGCCCAGCCCGTTTGGCTGGTGGGCCCCTGTCGCCAACGCCATATAAACAGAGGTGGGGGCCGGGCGGCTCGCATCACGAGGTTGACCGCGCCGCCGTCACCCCATCGACAAACCCTAGACCCGATCTAAGAGGGGGCGCTGAAGCGACGGGAAGCTCCACCGCCGTTCACCGCCGCCAGGGAGACGCCGCCGCCCGGGACACGCCGCCAAGGACCTCGGCGTTCTTCTCCGACCGTCGCCGTGCCCGCGCTCCGCTGCTGAGATGGCCACATCTTCCTCTACGTCTGAAGGTTGGTACCCCACTCCCTCTCGGTATCCCTCAAGAATCAAGAACCCTAGAAAATAACCCCGCTAGATCTCCCACTCCCTCTCGGTATCCCTCAAGAATCAAGAACCCTAGAAAATAACCCCGCTAGATCTACCCTAGGAGGTCCTAAAGAACTAGTCTAACACAGTGTAGGCCGACGTGACTGCCCCTGCTGAATGTCCTTCATTTTAGTAGCTATGATCAAACATGCGGTAGCATTTTAATGCTGCATATCCAGGTTTGCCGCACACTTGACATGTGGGTCGACTGTCATAACGCCGACTCCTTCCACCATGATTTTCCTCTGGATGTGTACTGCTGAGTGTGCTGCTGAAACTTTTGTTGCTGTTGTGCTCTGCCGCTTCCTCTGCTGCACCCATTGCCACGGCCATGAGTGCCACGCCAACCATTGCCGCATGATGCCAGGTTAGCCGAGGCACCAAGATTCACCTGAAGCTCTGCATCTTGAAGGTTAAGCCGCATTTCATAATTTAAAAGATGAGCATACGAGTCATTCAACGATATGGCGTCAGGTCTTGTCTTGAAGGAAGTCACAAGAGGGTTGTATTCCTGCCCGAGACCAGCAAGAATATAGGTAGCAGCAGCTTCATCATTGAGTGAATTGCAGCAAGAACATCAATGAGCTGTTTCATCTTTGCAAAATACTCAGCAACTGATTCTCCTTTCTTGGTATTAGCAAGTTGTAGCCGGATTTGCATAATCCTGGCTCTGGACTGAGAAGAAAACATATTTTTTTTCTAAAGCTTTCCATACCTCTGCAGCAGAATTGAGAAATTGAACCTGAGCAAGGACTTCCTCCGAGAGAGATGAGAGAAGAGCACTGAGGACCAGTTGATCCTGCTGCAGCCATTGTAGATACGCCGGATTAGCCACCTGAGTCGTCTCATTGCCAGCAGTCTGCGTGATTGTCTTCTGTGGCCAAGGAATTGAACCATAGACATAGCCCAGCAATTGTTGCCCCCCGAAGGTAGGGCAAGAACTGTGCCTTCCAGATCAAATAATTGTCTCTTGATAACTTGATGATATAGCCGAAGGATGGCGTCGGCAGAAGCCCCGCCGTGGTCGACGTCGTGATGAGAGATCCGGCAGAAGCATCCCCAGAGGAAGAAGAGGTCGACATCTCCGCGAGGAGTTTTTCACAGCTCTGATACCATGTAAAAGAAATCAATCTAGGTCAAGGAAGAAAGAGGAGGCAGAGGAGAATTGGCAGAGACGGCGCAGTCGCAACTCTGCTCCAGCCGATACTTTATTTTAGTTGTCGGGGTGATGAATAGTGCCGTATGGCAACAGAACATATCAGCCCGATTACAACAGAATAGCAACAGATCAGTTTTACAATCTGATTAGGGTTTCTATCTCTAACTTTACATAGGTGTACAACACGCATATACGCATATATTTCGACATGATCGAGTTATGTTTTTATTCGCAGAATTGCTATACAACACACAGCTAGTCCTTGTTTCTCTATCGAATGCCTAGCTTTTGAATTTGCTTCAAATTCGTTATGGTTTTTGAGTTGCTGCTTATGCCAAAGGCAGCCCGCACTTTGTCACCGATGGCGCCGCTTGCGCCATATCTGAGGGAGGGTTTACCTTCGGGGAGACGCGGAGATTATATAGAACAGGTAAATAGAGATTTGGTCCACAAGATCTAGCTCTAACAGTCCAAAATTCGATGAAAAAACTACTTACTATTGTATAGGCAGTTTCTTTAATTTCGACAATTGAAGGAAACAATTATTTACTATTGTATACACAATGCTTTTAATTTAAACATGCTCTTGCAAGTTACCACACGAGAAAAGCATAAAAAGTGACCAATATTCTCATTGCATCAAGGTGGCAAGACAACGATAGAATTAATATTTACTAGCTGAATGCCCGTATTTTATAAAAGATAAATAGATATTATATTACCCGGCATGTCGAGTCAACGTCATTAGGATTGATCTGCTCCACGCTGGTTTGATCTTCGACCAAGTTGACACCGTTTGTCTGCCGACGTGTCAATCATGTTTCATTGTGAGCAGACACCTACGTTACAATTGTATATTGAAGTTAAATTGTTGGGCATTTGTGCTTTTTATTAGAGATTTTTTGAGAGGTGAAAAAGGAGATGGAACAGGGTGGCCTTCAATCATCACTGTTTGTTTTATGCCTCTACTTTGAAAACTACATTGAACTATTTTGAAAACCAGATTAAATAACCTCTTAGAAGTGGTATCGAGAACGGTTGTGCCACGTAATCACGGTAATGCCACGTTGGCGAGCCTCGTTCCCTTTCTTCCTGCTCCAATGATCACTTAAACCACTTAGGCCCTATCTAGCAGCTTTTTCTAAAAACAGAGAACGAGAGAGAGAAACAGAGGCGGTGGCCCTGGCCCCTGGGAGCTCTAGCCGAGCTCGACGATGGTAGGGAAGGCAACGACAGCAAAATAGATGAACAAATATGACTTTTCCAACTAACAGCCCACTCAGTTAGGCTTATTTTCTGTGGTTTATAGCTGAATTTTTATTGTAGTTGACTAAAATTACACTGTAACTGATGATGGCTTATTTGGCATAATTAAATTTAAAAAAAAAAAACAGGTTAGTCCAGCACGTATAATGCAAACGAATACGGAAAAAAGAACTGGCAAAAACGCTAAAAAAAATCAAAAAATAGAAAAAAGATGAAATTTAGAAATAGTGAAAAATAAGCTGAAAGTCAGAAGCTCAAGTTTAAACGAGCTACAATTACGAAGAACAAGCAAACCACTATGTCTTAGTGATCGATAATGGAAGGAGATGACGACACATCACATGTTTACAATACGATAACCACATCTCAGTCTCATACATAATAGCGTAGCATAGTTACACCAAAATTAACTAGTAGTTTAATTTAGTGCTCGTAGCTAGTAACCGTAATACAGTGACGCCAAGCTACAAGTAAAGATTACACAAGCGGTCGATCGAGCTAGCTCGCCGGATTGCTACGCCGCAGCTCAGAAGCACCAGAACGACGAGGGCCGAGCCCTCTTGGCCGCCGGCGGCGAGATCTCCGGCACGGCGAACGCGTCGCTCTCGCTCTCGCTCCTGTACCGCTCCCGCACGTGCCCCTGCTTGGCCTTCGCCACTGCTGGGGCCGCCATGGCGGCCGGCACCTCCCCGAGGCCCCGCGCCGGCGCCGGAGTCTGAGGCACGTGCGGCTCCCACGAGCCGCGTTTCTCCGGCCGCCATGCTACCACGTCGAACAGGTCCGCGTCCAGGAACGGCACTTGCTCGTCGCGCCCCTTCTGCTTCGAAGAGGCGGCAATCTTTTAGTGTTCACTCCTATGATCCATGAAGCTGTGGAGAGAGAGCACGTCAGAGGTATCTAGAGACTTACAGCGGCGGCGGCGGCAACGGCGGCGTCATCGAGAAGGAGGTCCTCGACGCGCCAGCCGGGGCAGATGTTGGTGAGGTAGTGCGAGATGCTGCTGCTGCTGCCTCCTCCTCCTCCCCCGTCGCTGGCGTCCATGGAAGAGCCCTCCGCGGCACAGGCGGCGACGTCGTCGGGCTCGTCGGAGCTTCCGTCCGGAGAGGGCATCGCCTGGTCGACGAGCGCGGCGGAGAGCTTGGCCCCGACGAGGAGGAAGCGGCTGTGCTTGGCGGTGAGCTCGTTGGCGCTGTGGATGGGGTCGTCGCAGTCGGCGCACAGGATGGCCCGGTCCTCGACGCAGAACACGAGCCCCCTCCGCTCCTGTAATTAATCCAACTACACCATGAGCAATCAGCGGCACCTCAGCTCGGTTTCATGTCTAGAGTTGGTAGCATGTATCGGGCAGGCAGACAGGGCACGCACCTTGCAGACGTCGCAGAGCGGCGGCGAGGCGGTGTCGCTGCCGTTTGCGGGCGAGGCGGGGTGGAGGAGGGGGAGGCGGAGGTGCTTGCCGGCGAGCCTGTTGGCGCGGTGGACGCGGCCGTCGCAGGCGGAGCAGAGCGCGGCCTCGTCGGCACAGCAGAGCACGGCGGCCGGCTCTTGGCCACAGGCGTCGCACTGCACCCGCATGGCGATCGGCCTCGCGCGGCTTCCTTGGAGAGGGGAGGGGAGGGGAGGGAGGCGACCAGCCGGTTATGTCAAAGGCGGAGATGGGATGGGAAGAAGTGGAGGGAAGGGAGCTAGTCAACAGAGGAGAGGACGATATAAATAGGGTGGCGAGAAATTATTTTAGAGAAGTGCTAAAGTACTTAAGTGTTTTTTTAATTACAAGTACTCAAATTTTAGAGTATTGAATATTGATTCGACAGATTTCTTTATATCCTTTTATCTCTAAGATATAAATCTGGGGTGTTGAATCTTCATATAATGAATCTCTTTATATCTCACCCTCTCTAAAAAAAATAGAAGTACTGTAAATCTAAAACGTTAAATGAAGATCACGTCTAAAAAAATCTTAGTACTTTTAATTTCAAAAAACACTTAAATATTCTTTAAACATCTCCATTATTTTATCGGTCATGACACGGAGACATCTCTCGTTTGGGAAAGACAACAGCGGTGGCTTTAGCTCGCCTCGCCACCTGTTAGTTTGCTTCTTTTGTTTCGGTGCCTTTTCTCTTCAGAAATCGGACCGATTTAGAATGGAGTACATAAGTTTTACGAGATATCTGCACAACTTTCAAAGAAAACCGTTCATTTTCGTAGAAAGATAAAGGTTCAAACACTATAATACCTAGTATCATTAGGTGCAACCACGTAAACTACTAGCACGCGGAATTAAGGTCCTCTTTTAAAAGTTTTATGGTTGATGGCAAGAGAAATTAAAGAAATAAAAAGATACGTTGAAAAGCTACTCTATTAAAGTGGTTGCAGCAGTGATTTCTATAAATAATTTATAGAAATTATATTAAAAATCACTAGACAGAGCTTCTAAAAATTAAAAGCCATGTACTGTCCGAAACAAGACCACGAAGGAGAAGGGGGGAAAAATCTTCTGCTCCGATGCAAAGATCATCATGTAACTGGGAGAGCTACTTGGTTTATGTACACTAACAATCTTACACGTAAAGGCCCCAATTTATAGAGCAGGCTGTCTAATTCAGCCAGCAAACTTCAGTCCGGTAGCAATTGGTCGGTGCATAAAACTTTAGCATTTTAGATTCTATTTGTATTGGTTTTTTATTTTCAGCTTCTGTTTAGAAAAATTAAACTTCAATACGAATATCTGATTTTTAAAAATAATTTCTTCAATCCTCTTGCTATCATCTCATTCCAGAGATAAGACAAGAAGTTATAAGTGCATCAAGATCTCACCTTTCTCGCTTTTGTCATGCACACACACTCTTTTGGTTATTACTATTTCTTTTTAGTCATAAATTATAATTAAAAATTATCAGCAAAATCCAATGCGTGAGAAACTGTCGACCTGGCTATCTGATGAACTCGTAAGAAAATTAAAGCAAGCAGTTACGACAGTAGGAGAGTGAGTACCATCTCATAAACGTCCTGGAAAACGCAGATGCGAGTTCCTACGTGGTGTTAATTAGGCTGAAAAAGTCAAAACACGCCTAGTCAGATCACGATTCCGGACTCGTGCTACAAGTAGTATTATTCAAGTGAGAGAAAAGAAATAGGGCATGCGTGTTCTAGCTAGTCGATGGACGATGGTCCGGTCCAGCTACTAGCTTGTACTAGCTAGCTCAACTCATCCATTAATTAGCAGTGTTCTCAAGTGAACTGCTGCTAATTAATCTGCGCGGTCCCGTTTGCTGTTTGCCTTATCGATGGTCAACCCAGAGGACATATTTGTGCGTAGATGATTGGAGCCAGTCGGGGCCTTGGCGATCGATATGAACGATGCCATCAAATCAAGCAAAACTTTTGGATTCCAGGGGGATTTAACTAATTATTAGTGCTTAATTGTACTTACTGGTTCCTTCCTGCAAGAAATCAAGGAGAAAGGTACACAAGTTGGCTAATTGAAATCTCCCCGCAGACGCTAGCAGATGTAATTACTGTTGCACGATTTGTTGCAATATCTAAGGGTATTCCTAGTGCAGGTACATCATACAGAAACAACATTCAAATGTAATCTCTACAATACATAATATCTACCTGTGAACCCAAATAATAAATGAATCTTCTCCCACCTTATCTCTCCTCCTTCATTCTCCCTTTCTCTTGAGTTATCACATCACCCCTGTCCACCCTCATCGGCGTTGCCCACCCGCCTCCTATGTTCTCTCTCTCCCTCAAAGATCCCACGATGCCATCTATCTCCCTCTATCCTTCGGCCACCACCACCTCTCTCCCTCCCCTTCGACCACTGTCAGATCTAAGTTGGCAGAGCCTAGATTCGATTGGATCTAAGCTGTGGCCACTGGCTCGAGGTGGCGCATAGTGATGGCAGGTGATGTAGAGGCGAGAGGTAGTGCAAAGGGCTTGCAGGGGCCACAATAGGCGATGGTGACAACCCGTGACACCATGGTCTCCGCGAAGGGCAGCGGCGCGACGGGCTTGCAGTGGCCACGACAAGCGACGATGACCGTGGCCATGGTCGCTATCGAGGTTGACACTGTGCGTGCTCAAGTTGTATAGAAGTACCCAGTTGGAACATTGGAATGCCCTTAACTGCCGAATAGACACAAATTTAAGGCCAATGTTGCGATTTGAAATTCTTGAATCAATGCCATAGCAGACCGACAATCCTTCATACTTTGCGAATTAATCTCAAATAGTATATGGTATCTTTCAATGAATCCTTTTAGGCCCAGTTCTTTTCAGCTTATGGTTTCCTCCGAACAAACAAACGGAACGATTTCTCCGTGGTCATTTTAAAGCACTTTATCGATATTCAAATTGTTTATATAAGTACTCGTGATAGGACCAAAAGTCATCAGTTTTGTGTATGAGTTTTCTCTGTTCACGGTGCATCGTCCTTGTGTCCTCACGTCACTAACTCGGCGACGTTGAGATCGATCGATCGATCATGCTCCCATATTTGGGCCACATTATTCACACGAGATCCAGAGCAAAGTCCAACTCAAACCCATCGTCGTCTCAACAGCTAGGAAGGAATTGCTGGTACAATAATCACACGGCGCCACCGTAGGAAGGTGGCGACTTGATAAGTGAGCCTCGGCGGGGGAGCCCGCGCCGTGGGTTGCCGCGCCGCACGCAGCTACCGGGGACGCTCCCGATGAGGAAGACCCACAGCACAGAGAATCCCAAACTAAGCGGACGCTCCCGACGAGGATTTGCCAAGAAATTTATATAAAAAAGATATTTATGTATAATTTTAACTATAATTAATTTAGTAGATTTTAATTTAAAAATATAATTCGTTTAAAAGCTAAGAATTGTAAGCGGTGTATAGAAGCAAAAATATAATTTAGGTCATGTTTGGATCCCTCCATCTAAAGTTTAGATCTAAAGTCTCCAAACAGGTGGTCTAAAGTTAGATCTAAACTTTAGCTAACCCCTAAAAAACACTTTAGACCATTAGTCCACCAAAGTGAACTAAAGTGGTCTAAAGTTTTGTGTTCTTAGGCATAAAGACGTGTTTACCCATGCATGTTGGTCTCTCACATCCTATTTAATAGCTGACGCACGAAACGAGGAGATGTAGTATGGTCTTTTTGAAACTTTAGTCCTATTCATTAGTACAGGATCTAAATAGGACCTTCGACTAAAGTTTAGCCAACTAAAATTTAATCTAAAACTTTAGACAACTAAATTTTAGATCAAAGATCCAAATAGGGCCTTAGTAGGTTGGTATCGCGGGTGGCAGGCAGGGACCAGCCGCGGTATGGGGCGGGAAAGGTTTGCGTCGCGCTTCCATGGATCGGTGAGTGAGTTTGAGTGCTGGTCCTCGCGTCGCTTTCAGCGTAAGACACGCATCTGCATCTAGTGTAATTATTTTAGAAAAATCCTCTTACTTATATTAATAACTCAATCAATAAATAAATACACAAGTACATAGTGCACATGGTACTGGACTGAGAGACCAGGCCAGTGTACATAGAAAGGAGACATTATAGCATGGGCGTTTTTGGCCATGGACCGACGATATTTATCTATGCAGGTCTAGGCAACCATACCATGTTTGTTTCTAGACTAGTCTAGTTGAGATGGCTTCAGAATGAAGAACCCAACCAAGACTAGTACTTTTATATACGATGTGGATAAACTTTTGATTGGGGGGTGCACATCAATAGCAATTGGAGCACTGGTGGAGATACCAATGGCCTACCTTGGAGTGCCTGTTTTCTTTATTTATTACCTGCCTCTGCTTCACAATATTTATCCGGGAGACATACAATCTAAGGGTATATTCTATCCAACTTTTGGAACTGATTTTTAACATTTACTATAGTATCTAGCTTTTAACAGAATATTTTTTTAAGACAGGAGTCTATAAGTTAATTATAGTGCACATTAAAAACCCATCATCTGTACCACCAAAATCGCATGTGCGTATCTCTCCATAATCTCTTTCACGAGCAGCTAAAATTCAAAAAATTTAGTAAAAATTCATAAGCCGCAGCTCACAAAGAACAAGCCCTAAATAATATTTAATGAAATTGAATTATATTTATCCATATTAGATAGACATAATATAACCATATTTAATAGAAACAAACACGGTCCAGTTTTATTATATATTACTTAAATTCTATACCTCCTTGATATATGTACCGGACAAATATTGTGTGAATTGTCTAAAACACTTGTACAAAGGACGACGTTTAGCGAAAGTTAACCATCCTTCACACAGAAATAGATAAATCAGCAGTAATTTTGGGCTCGGCAAGGACCGTGGAGATGCAACGGAATGGAAGTTGGCACGGCCGAAAAATCTTGAATGTTTTATTTACCGAACAAGATAGTTGAGAGCCATGGAAATGTCAGCTTCAGGCGACTTCGCCTTTTCAAGGCTAGACTGAGCAATCAGCCCAGCAGGCAGGATCAGCCGCGAATCGACGGTTTCATGTGCCTTTCACCCAGAAAATTACTTGTACCCACGTGCTCACCCGTGCAATTGCAACTTCTATCCAATGTTTTCTTAGACTGCGACTAATTATTTATCTATATTTTTTAAACATAGTAACAGATAACGAAAACATCGACATGAATGATACATATGATTTTAAATTTAAAAAGTTGTTTAGAGAATCTATTTCAAAAACCTGACTCATTTTGATGTTTGATTTTTAGCTTTTAAAAAAGCCAAAAACCAAAAGAAAGCAGAAGCTAAAAGAACGTGCCCATTTCCGCTCCCCCCGCTCCCAGTACGAGTGCGAGCACTCCTCTTTTTTCCTTTTCTTTTTTTCAGGTATGAACATGGCTCTAAGAGTCAAGATTATGTTCAAGTATGGTCTATGGACATGGCTCTAAGAATATGATTATATATGTTATGCTAGGCCATACCTTGGCAGCACTAGCTTAGCTCTTAAGAGTATTATAGTTTACTTGGAGTGGGGGCAGGGCATGCAAACTAGTACTGGTAAACATCATAACATTTCGCAATACTAAAAAAAAGAGGAAAGATGTTTGCTCCAAGAAATGTGCTTCTGAAACCCAAAAAAGGAATTGGAACATTTAGATGAGAACGGTAGAAGTATAGATAATCAAATCTGTTAAAATATTATGATTTTGAATATTATCCTATTAATGAAAAAGACAATAGAATATATGCCCCCAAACAATAATTAGTGGCAAAGCTTCTAACCAGTTTTAACTTTTATCCAGCCTTTTTTCAGCAGCTTTGCAACCTATACTGCTCTCGATGCCGCCGGCGCATCAAAGTCAATGGCTGGCTGCCATGAACCTAACAGAAGAAACAGCAGTAACTGCTGCAACAACATAGGAGGGAAAAAAATGACCAGGATATGAGGGGAATCATCAGTACTCCTTCCCTCGTTGGTTGGATTAGAAGCCCATAGACCATAGCGTGTTAATGCAACAGTGGCTTCCGCCTCCGCAGAGACGAAGGAAGCAGGTTAATCCACATTACCAAGATGCTCAAGCACAGGCAAAGGAATCACTTCGGGCGTATTTCTTCTGCTGGTCGATCTATTTCACAAGTTTGCGGAACTTTCTCTGACAGATACAACGTCTCCCCTGACCAAGTTTTGCCCCTTCCAAAAAAACTAGGAACAGAATCAGAACCTACCCTCTTCTCACTGTTTCCATGGATGAATGGGTAAAGGAAAAGAACTGTATTCGTCTCACATCACGATGCAGAGGACCGCAAGTCCAACAGCTGTTTTTTTTTTTGGGAACTGCAACAGCTGATATTGAAACAATGGTACCTATGCAGTATTTTATGACATCATACTTTGCTGCCTCCAGCTGGGCTTTCAGTGAATGAATTTCCTGCAAATAGTGGCAAACAGACAAATTCAGTTGCCTCTGACAAAGAGATCATGCTACAAGCCCACACATGCAGGCCTTTTTGCTCACCTGCTACAAGCCCACACATGCAGGCCTTTTTGCTCACCTTGTCAAGCTTTGTTGTGAGTTCTGTAGTTTCTTCATTCTGCTTGGCGAGTTCATCACGTAGGCGCCTGAAGATAATTGTGTCTTAAGATGTCTTCTAAAATTTGATTTATTCTTTCAGTTTGTCCTCCTTGTGGTATTCTTTTGCGCTTGGGAGTCTAGATCCGAGAGGGAAGGGAGAGAGGGAGAGGGTACCGACCGTCTGATTGCGTGGAGGAAGAGCCGGCCATCGCTGGTTCGTCGATGAAGTCTGCGCACGGGCAGCGGCGGTCGGGGAAGAGGAAGACGGTGGCGGCGGCGCAGATCCGGTGAAGGAGACGGCGATGGTGTTTCCCGTCGCTAACTGCGCCCCCTCTAGATCGGTTAGAGTTTTGTCGGGTGGGGATTGCGGCTCAAGCGAACCTCGTAAGTCGAGCCGCCGGTCCCCACCCTCTATTTATTGCTTGCAGTGCGACGAGGCCCACCAGCCGGAGATGGGTGGCGCCCCGATCGGCGCGGATCAAGGCCCGATTAGCCGTTGGGCTAATGGTGAGATCAATCTAACATTCTCCTTGATCTTAATCTATGCTTTAACTTTAATTACTTTTGACTTTACTCATTCCATCACAGATTAGTGCCTGAGAACATGTCTCATCGTCACGGTCAATCGCCGATAGATTTAATGACTACAATACACATCTACTGTTACGAAATAGTTACTTTAATCTTTTGGGCCATCTTTTAGTCCAAGAATCATAGGCTTTCCTTAAACCCATGCCGGCTACATGTTCTCTGAACACGTTGGGTGGTAAGCCTTTAGTAAGCGGATCCGCTAACATCTTTGCGGTACTTATATGCTCAAGACTTATAATTTGATCCGAACTTTATCTTTCACAACATAGTACTTTATGTCAATGTGTTTGGCAGCACCACTTGACTTATTGTTGTGGGCATACATTCTGCGGGTTCATTATCGCGATTACAACTTAAGTGGTCTATTGATGTTGTCAACCACTTTTAAGCCGGTATGAACTTCTTTAGCCGTTCACCTGCCCGTAGCCTCATAACATGCTACAAACTCGGCATACATTGTGGGCGATGTAGTTACGGTTTGCTTTGAGCTTTTCCACGATATAGCTCCTCCGGCGAGTGAACACATATCGGATGTCGACTTTCTATCATCTCCCGCATAATCGAGCTGTATACCCCACTATATGGAGTGAATCGATCTTCGTATGTCATCATAAGGCCTTTTGTTCCTTGCAAATAACGCAAGACTTTCTTTATCAATTTCAATGTTCTATTCGAGTTGCTCGGAATCGCCAAATAACCGGTAACAAGCGCTAAGTCGAGCGTGTACACACTTGAGCATCTGCAAGCTTCCGAAGCAGTTGAAGGTGAAGCATATGGAACCGATTTCATTTGTTCGAGCTCGTCTTGGTTCTGGGGCATTGAAAATCCCCATATCTGTCGCCCTTGACTATAGGTGCGGTGAAAGACTACTTTATGCATACCAAATTTCTTTAAGACTTTCTCTATGTATGCCTTTTGTGACAGTCCCAATATCCCTTTGTTTCTATCCGGTGAATTTGATCCTAGAACGACGAAGCTTCACCAAGATCTTTCATATCAAAGTTTGAGAACAAAAACTTCTTTGTCTCCAGTAGCAGACTGACATCACTATTAGCTAGTAGGATATTATCCACATACAGGATTAGGAAGATAAACTTCTCATCTTTAAACTTTGCATAAACACAGTTGTCCTCTACATTCTCTTTAAACCCAAATTTTCTTATTGTCTTGTCAAACTTCAAGTACCACTGTCTTGAAGCTTGCTTTAACTCATAAATCGATTTCTTTAGGCGGCATCCCATTCTTTCATTTCCTTCCACGACAAAACCTTTCGGTTGTGCCATGTAAACATTTTCCTCCAAATCCCCATTAAGAAATGCCGTCTTTACATCCATCGATGTAACTCTAAATCATAATGTGCTACTAATGCCATTATGATTACGAAGGAGTCTTTACATGAGGCGGAGAAAAGGTCTCATTGTAATCAATCCCTTCTCTTTGCGTAAAGCCTTTTGCCACAAGTCGCGCTTTGTATCTTTCTACATTCCTTGGGAGTCAAGCTTTGTCTTGTAGACCCATTTACTGACCCTCTTGTTTTGGCTCCTTTAGGAATAGTTTCAAGTCCCGGACTTTATTAGCCTTCATGGACCTCATTTCCTCTTCCATGGCCTCAAGCCATTTTGAAGAATTTTAAGCTTCTCATGGCTTCTTCAAATGAGGTGGGATCATCCTCCATTTGAAATTCCTCTGTATGATAAATCTGATAATCATCGAAATAGTGATCTTCTTACTCTTTGAGACCTCCTCGGGCCTCCTCATTTGGTACATCTTCTGTTTGAGATGTTGTTGCTCCCCTCATCTGTGGCAATGGGTTCTATAGGATCTGAAGAACAGGTTCTTCATTCTCATTCATTGTTGCCACGGAGGAACAATAACAGTCTTGCACGATGTCTTGTCTTGCACCGTCGGTGCACGGCAGAGTAGTGTGAAGAATGGCTCTTGAATCATCGAGTGGGCGCATCGCGCCGCTTCTCTTCAAGGTCAATCTCACGAGCTACCATACTTCCTCTCATCATTTCATCCTCTAAGAAGGCAGTGTGTCTCGTTTCTACAAACTTTATATATCTATCGGGACGGTAGAAACGAAAACCTTTTGACTTTTCGGGGTAGCCAATGAAATGGCAACTTCTGCATTTTGGGATCAAGCTTCCCAAGGTTTGGGTTAAATACTTTAGCCTCAGTGGGACTCCCCACACACGTAAGTGGTTTAGTGAGGAACTCTTCTGTCCACAACTCGTATGGTGTTTTGGGCAGCGACTTACTAGACACTCTGTTGAGAATATGAATGGCGGTTTTCAACGCCTCCATCCATAAACTCAATGGGAGTGTGGAATAGCTCATCATGCTTCGCACCATATCCATTAGAATGCAGTTGCGTCTTTCACTACTACATTTCTTTGAGATTCGCAGAATCTTGGTGTAGAATCTTATGGGCCACTATGCCATTTTCTGTAAAAACCTTGCAAAGGTCCCATCCAACTTGTCCATATGGGGTATTTGTCGAACTCATGTGCTTCTAGTACTCCCCCTTTAATGCATTCTCTCGGACTATTCTAAGTCTGAACTATCTTAATCTTTAAATCGTGTTGGTTTTCAACTTGACCTTAAATATCTTGAATTTATCCAAGGCTTCATTTCTTTCTTTGATTGGATAAATATATCCATAACAGGAGTAATCATCCGTGAATGTTATGAGCGAGTTATAACCATCCACACTTTTCACGAGAAAAAGACCACAAATATGCGTGTGAATAATTTGTAGAACTCTGTGCTTCTTTTGGCGTCTTTCTTAATTTTCTTTACATATTTTCCTTTAATGCATTCTCTGCATTGTTCTAAGTCTGAGAACTCTAATGGAGGAAGAATATCATTCTTAACTAGTCTTTCTATTCTCCCCCTCAAAATATGGCCTAAACGACAGTGCCATAATTTCGACGACGCATCGAGAGTTCTCTTTCGTTTCCTGTTTACATTCGTAGACGAGGATTCATTCACTTTCTCGCACGCGACGTTCCCATTATCGCATATGACATTCACATCATCACGTAATGATAACAAATAAAGCTCATTTTGTAAGATGGCAAGACCAACACATTCTTTATTAAACATTATTTCACACTTGCCATTTCCAAAATTGCAATCATAACCATCATTGTCCAAACATGAAACACTAATCAAATTCCTCTGTAAAGAGGGAACATAAAGAACATCTCTAAGTAAAAGAGTGAAGTCATCAGCTAGCTCTAATGAAAGATCGCCAACGGTTTCAACTTCAGCTTGGACTCCATTTGCGACTTTAATGCATCTTTCTTTTCTTTGCGTAGTCCTCGTCGAGCGGAATCCTGTAAAGAATTAGCAACATGAGCAGTTGCTCTGAGTCAATCCAATAACATCATATCCTTCTTGAGTCTTAGGCAGTCTAGTAATAAGTCCATGCCAATGCTTTTCCATTTCTATTTTGGAATTGGTAATAGATGCAGTAGTCCTAATGGTTTCTGATAATCTATCTTCATTTTTTGACATATATCACATTTTGCCACGTATTTTGCGATCTCTTTCTTCATAGCATTCGACCAGAATCTTTTCTTCAGATCTCCATACATTTTTGTGCCTTCGTGATGTATTGAAATTTGAAAATTGTGATGAGTGAGCTTCCACCAGTATCAAATCTTTCAGCTTCTTTTTCATGGGTATACAATAACGATCATGGAAATTTAGGATTCCATGTTTGTCTTCAGTGAATTCCGTTGGACGTTCTTCTTTATTTCTCTTTTTGAGTTGTTGAATCTCTTTATCTTCATCTTGCGCTATTTTGATCTTATCTGTCAGCAATGGTTGGATTTCTAGGGCTGCCACGAGTCTATGTTCAACTATGGTCAAATTTAACCTCTGCATATCTTTCTGTATTTGAGGTGGATAGTATGCTTTGATAAGTCTTCACAATACTTTGCCTGATGATATTGAAGATCCATATCAAAGTCTTTAATTAGTTCCAGTTGTCTCACAAACTCTTGTGATAAGATAATATCTCACAATAATTGCACAATAAATAGTACCTCCAAATCTTTAATGAATGTACTACGACTGCTAATTCCAAATCATGTGTGAGATAATTCTCTTCATGTGATCGCAATTGTCTTGAAGCATAGGGGAGGTGGAGGTGGGGAGGTGGCGACAGGTAAATGGGGAGAGGAGGCGGCAGGCGAATGTGTTGGGGAGACGGTGACAAGGGGATGCGGCGCTGCCGAGGGAAGTTGGGGGACTACGATCAACGTTGCCGGACATGGAAGGACTTGGTAGCGATACTAATGAGGAGGAGGAGGAGGTGCGACACGAGGGTTCGAGGGAGAGAAGGAGGCAGCGGTTGCAGGAGATGGAGTGGTTGCGGGAGGTAGAGGATGTGGGAGAAGAGACGAGGAGGAGCACGGCCCATGCGTCGGCCCGGCATTTTTTACGAGGAGCGGAAGAAGCTTTTATCGACCAGCTAAGAAGAGAGAAGAGAACAGACCAACAACCACAAAATCATATTTTTAAATAGTAGAGATTCGTTGGGTTGGATAGTACTTCTCAAAATTTCTTTTGCTTCCACCTCAGGAGAAGCCGTTTTAAATACGTTAGTTTCTTAATTTGATTTTTTATATTATCTATAGAGATATAATAGATTTTTATTTTTCTTTCTTTTATTTGTTAATTAAATATTTCAGCAAAAACTAACTGGCACTATACTATACTGTAGTACTCGTTTGAGCCAAAAACCAACCACGGCAGTTAAAAGTCATCGGAAAAACCGTTTTGCACGGCGCCAAAGGCTTGCGCTGCCTGCCATGGCCATGGCAGCCAGCCACGCGGTCCGTCCGCGCACGCGACGCGGCTTCGCTTTCGCGTCGGCCTCGCGTCATCCTCCATCCCTTGCGCGTGCCGTGCCGTGCCGTGCGGAGCCATCTCGCCGCCGTATCTCACCCGTCGCCCACCACCAGGGCCGACGCTGGAAGCGGCGAAGCGCCGTAGGCCGTGGCGCACGGCGCCTCTTCACCCGACATCAGATGGGCCTAAGCGCGGTTGCCCCGTCCGGCCGCCGCCCATCTGACACCGGCTTCTCTGCAGATCGCGCCTCACGCCCACGTTAAATCTAGCCCACCCACCGCCCGCTAAGCCGAAAGCCTGCCTGCCTGCCCGCCCGCACAACAACGGCGAATGATCGTTTCCTGAAATCTGTCTTGTGTTGTGCAGACGAGAGGTGACTGAATATTACGGCAAATGATCGATTCCTGGAAACTCAGCTGCTTCGATCGGTTCATCTTGATTTTTTTCCGTTAATCTGGGTGGTAATCTCTACCTTTTGCCACCGTCCAATCAGGCAATTTGTGTACGCGCGGTGATCTGGTTTCTGAGGAAAGTATGCTTGGATTATGCAGGCTGAGAGGAGAGCTGCCGGTTGGCGCCGTTGGAAAAAGAAGCTCCATTCCTTCCCCTTGGGCTCTTAACCGAATTAAAGATGGATACGACCGGCTCATTCAATCTTGTTCTTTCTTTCTTGCCGTTCCTGCCGTTCCTATCCACCTCATCAAATTCTTTTGGACCAATCTAGTGCTAGTATTTTGCACTCCCTTGTCGAGTGGCTCAGGCAAGGGACGGAGCCACACCCTGGACAGGGTAGACTTTAACTCAGAGTGTAAAAAAATATCTAGTGTACAGATTGGATAAATTCAGTTCAACCTGGGTAATATCTTCATAGTCCAACTCAGATAGTCTAGATCATTCCATCATTGAGTCCGGAGCGTAACCAAATCCTAACTCCACCACTGGGCTCAGGACTCGGGTCAGGTCCATCTGTCCAACTGCAAAGATGGGCAACATGTGGCGGATTCCAGGTTCCATGGCCAATGCCTTCCCGTCTTTGTACCTCGAGAGACTCACCCTAACCGTATTCAATAACGTAGAGATGAACCACCTGTCTGAATGAATGAAAAAATAAAACTAGCATAAGTTCACGCATTACATCTTCGCTTTGGTAGATCTAGTACTCGGATAGCATGAGTGAGATACGTAAAGACATCTTGTCTTGCTGACAGCTTGTTTGTGGATTCAGGGGATAAGCATATTATCTCTTTGACAAGGGTCTGTCAGTACCAGTGTGTCACTGTCACATTTGCATTTGCAGTCACGCAAGATTGACAAGTATGGCTCCAATGCGTCGTCGCGTACACTTCTCCGGCCTTCCAAGACGCGCATCATCTACGACATTATGAATACTCGTCATGCTAGCTACTTACAGTTTCGTGTGATCCGATCTTTCCATGGCTCTACCAAGTTAAGAATAGTTTCCAGTACCAGTTTTCAGATTTATCCTGCATTTTCTTGCATGCAAGCAAGTGGTACAATTCAGAATATTGGTTACTCGATTACCAATTCTGCAAGCATACATATACTCCATTGTTTAGTACGTGAGAGAAGTTTTCCGCTAGATTTCGTTCTGGGTTTCCTGCCTTGAAAATCTTTCGCGACAAATCGTGATTACTTGCTTGCCGCCATTATTCGATTTGATTCGTCATTCTGCAGTATTTTTAGGTGTCCCCGTACGGAGGATTGCGTATGGACAGATAAGGGGCAAATCCGGTCTTATCAGTTTCAGCTCAGCCAATTAGGTAGAGCCAATAATTCAGTTAAAAAAATTCGTATTACAAAGTCAAATGTGTATCGCTCCAGTATATGCTGTTTACAGTGAGCAGGCTAGAAGATAGTGTAGTTCCATAAAGGAAAAGGCTACAAATATTATAGCAAATACTCGTCATTTGCACAAGTGACCATATATGCTGAACACATACAGCATGTGGTAATCTGACAAATCTTACATTCACATATACCAGACGCAATTAATCAATTTCGTCCATTTTTCACCTCCTTTGCACCAATTCATTCGTGCTTGTTTTCCACTCGGGGAAAGAAAAAAGCATTGCCGCGTTTAAATTCCAACGATTTTTTCCATGGAGTTTGTGCCATCCCCATTGACTTGACCAACGTCATCGTCATCAGTTGTGTCCATAACAGAGTTCGGTACCCATACATTGCCTCCAAGCAACGCCGGCATGCCATACCACAGTAGCTCGTATTAAATTTCTGCCATGGCATCGGCCGCCTATAAATACCCAACACGCACCAGCTCCGACCTGCACTCGTCTCGACCGTCCAATTCCAGATACTAGTACACTCGTGAGCATCAATCGATCGATCGATCGATCAGAGGAAGAACAGTGTCTCTGTGTGTGTGAGAGCCGGTGCAATGGGGAGCAGGCACTTGTGCTGTCTCTCCCTGCTCCTTGTTCTTCTCGGATTGGCATCCGGGCAGGTCCTGTTTCAGGTACGCGTGCGTGATCTTCTTCTGAAGACGCGATTTCAGTTTGTTTGGTTGGTTTGTTGCTCTGAAGAAGAAGAGGGTTGAGCCCAAGAGCTTGGGGTAACTGTTGTTGGCGTCCAGGGGTTCAACTGGGAGTCGTGGAAGCAGAGTGGCGGGTGGTACAACCAGCTGATGGGGAAGGTCGACGACATCGCCGGCGCTGGAGTGACGCACGTCTGGCTGCCCCCGCCGTCGCACTCCGTCTCCACCCAGGGTCATTCCTCCTTTCCCTGAATCCCTCCAAGCAAAATCAATCAAGAATAATAAGATTAACGTGGAGTGGACAACACGTCAATTTGATTGCGAAGTGTACATGAATATGATGTTTAATCTGTTTATATTAACTTCTAAAAACTGTTTTTTATAATAAATAACTTTTTTATAGTAACTAACTTTCAAACGATATATCTTTTTAAGATAGAATCTACTAGTCGAATGTAATACATACTGTAGTGATTTTATTTATACCTACTAAAATTGTACGTGAGTTTCTATCTTCGTACGACTCTTTATAAACTATTACTATTTATAAACTAAAGCCATCTGCAAAAACCGATATAACCGGACCTAATCTTTTTATTTTGTTAAGATGTTTCGGCAGCTAGGAGTAGTGTTTTCGCCATTTTTTGCGTTGACATTATACCGGTAATTCAAGAATGAAATGGAAGTATATAGTATGTACTAGTGAGTGGAGTGTATGTAGTATGTATTTTATTTTGCGATTACGAGGAGGCCGTATATAGTATGTATATGCGTACGCGTACAGTATATATATGCATGTGGTTGCCTGGTACAGGTTACATGCCTGGGCGCCTGTACGACCTGGACGTGTCCAAGTACGGGACGGCGGCGGAGCTCAAGTCGCTGATCGGCGCGTTCCACGGCAAGGGCGTGCAGGTGATCGCCGACATCGTCATCAACCACCGATGCGCCGACTACAAGGACGGCCGCGGCATCTACTGCATCTTCGAGGGCGGCACGCCGGACAGCCGCCTCGACTGGGGCCCCCACATGATCTGCCGCGACGACACCCAGTACTCGGACGGCACCGGCAACCTCGACACCGGCGCCGACTTCCCCGCCGCGCCCGACATCGACCACCTCAACGACCGCGTCCAGCGCGAGCTCACCCAATGGCTGCTCTGGCTCAAGACCGACCTCGGCTTCGACGCCTGGCGCCTCGACTTCGCCAAGGGCTACTCCCCCGAGGTCGCCAAGGTCTACATCGACGGCACGTCCCCGAGCCTCGCCGTCGCGGAGGTGTGGAACTCCATGGCCTACGGCAACGACGGCAAGCCCGAGTACGACCAGGACTCGCACCGGCAGGCGCTGGTGAACTGGGTGGACAGGGTGGGCGGCGCGGCCTCGCCGGGCATGGTGTTCGACTTCACGACCAAGGGCATCCTCAACGCTGCCGTGGAGGGTGAGCTGTGGCGGCTGATCGACTCGCAGGGGAAGGCGCCCGGCGTGATCGGGTGGTGGCCGGCCAAGGCCGTCACCTTCGTCGACAACCACGACACCGGCTCCACGCAGGCCATGTGGCCATTCCCCTCCGACAAGGTCATGCAGGGCTACGCCTACATCCTCACACACCCCGGCACCCCGTGCATCGTAAGCAAGCAACCCAACCAGCTCTCTCACTCTTACATAGTAGCTAGCTAGCACTCCAAATTAATTCCTCAGGCAACTTACGAATAGCAAAACCGTGCTAGTTCTACGACCATGTCTTCGACTGGGGCTTCAAGGACGAGATCGCGGCGCTGGTGGCGGTGAGGAAGCGCAACGGCATCACGCCGACGAGCTCGCTCAACATCCTCCTGCACGACGCCGACGCATATGTCGCGGAGATCGACGGCAAGGTGGTGATGAAGATCGGGTCCAGGTACGACGTCGGGCAACTGATCCCGGCGGGGTTCGAGCTGGCCGCCCAAGGCAACGGCTACGCCGTCTGGGAGAAGGGCGCAGCAGGGACCCGCACGCGGAGCTGAAGCCTCAGCTGCATCATTCGAGCATGATTTCCAGTGCTACGTACCCCTCATGATTTATTTCTGCCATATATGTGCCGATATGGTTACGTATCATTTTACTATGAATAATTGTACCCAAGCTTAATACTGTGAAATGCTCAAACGGCACTAAATAAGCTAGCACTTTCCTCTACAGTATGTATGTTGCATAAGAGGCAACTACGCTATCTGTATGTTTCGATGAATTGTACACAATAAAAGTTTCTACACCACGCTGAATACTCAATGGGATACTTCAGCATATGTTTTAATTGTTAGAAAAAGAAAAATAACAGGAAGCTCAATTCCCATTCAGTGTCACTATAAAGCTGAATCACAGGAACATTGGCAGAGCACAGCTGCATAAGATTGCACAAAAGTTTCAGGATAAAACCAGGAATTTCAGCATCTTTCCTTATTGGGCATCTTTCCTTATTGGTTAGTGCACATGCTTAAGAGTATGCGGTGAACATATCAAGATGCAAGGTGATGATTTACATATGGTTCTAAAAAAATAATTTGCACAAACCTGCATGCCAGGATGTAAGAAATGACAAACCTCAAAAGGTTCATGATATTATCTAAGAAGTTTCTCTGACTTTCAAAAATAAGACGTGTCAAAGTTCGGTAGACATTACCGACACCCCAAGCAAATTTATCAACGGAAGTCGCAATGGTGACCTATTATTATTCTCGAAACCATGGCCTCAACTTGGCATATAGGAGCTGTCGTAATGTTTTATTATTACATTACATCCTATACGTTGCTGGAGCAACCCAACAAGATGAAGATTGCATTGCAAGCGGGGGAGGGGGAGGGTGCTAGGAAGAAACATGATATGAAGGCATTTAACAGCTAGTGAGAGAGAGTAACATGTCCCAAGGGACAACTTGGCCTCAATGCCTATTATGCCGTTAGGCATAAGCTGACAAACAATGAAATCTCACTGAAACCTCATCAAGGGCATCAGAAACCAAGAGGAGGCTACTTCAATTCCAGGTGTTTCCGGAAGTAATGGATTAGACGTTCCCTCGTTTGTCTACTCCACTCCAGGATTTAAAGAGAACCAGAGCTAGGTTTTACTTGGGAGGCTTGCGGTAAGGGAACATGATATCACTCACAGTGTCTTTGATATAGGTCCCAACTTTATTCAGGTTCCTAGCCACTCCATTGGCCACAAGCCCACTATTCCTCTGAAATCTGCAGGTTCATCGGAAAAATTGTAGTTAACTGAATTTTGATGCAAATTTAAGGGATTGAAGCAGAATTTAAACCAAAAGAGCAACTCACTTGGTTAAGAAATCCTCTCCTCCGTGTCCAGGTTTGTATCTACGTGGTTGAGGAGCTGCAGAGTTATCAATATTAGTAAAACCTCCAAGAACAAAAAAAAACATGTTCAACACAAGCTATTCATGCACACAAAATTTTATTAATCAATATGCAGAGAAGTCCAGTTTCAGATACACTGGAGAGAATGACACAGGTTCCCAATTGATCAGATCGTTTTACCACATAAGCCAGGCTGAACTTCTATGAGTTTCCATAAGAAATCAGCAGCACATGTGTACTGCACAGGAAACATTTATACACTTCTATGAGAAAGAATACAGCGTGTTACCAATTAAGTGTAAGTTGCTCACCAATAGTTAATTACACTACCATTTCAGTTGTTTAGGGTAACATTTTAGGTAGGCATAATCGAGGAAGCATCTGCATGACCATTCATTTCTTCATTCAGCGCTTGATTCTCTGTCCCAACTATTTTCTAATGACAATTCGAAGTGGATTTTAGGCATATGCATGACAGATCTGATAGCCCAACCAACTAGGCATTGACATGTCACAACATGCAAGGCAGTTTATTACATGGAAAACATGTTATATTCTACAGAGAGATCTACTTTGCTACACTGGATCTGTAGTACAGAAGCCACAGGCAGGCAAACGCAACATGCTAAACACTTCTTTTAGTGATCTAACATATTGCAGTAGCTTTGGAGTTGCTGTTATACATACTAGTCAAGTAACAAAAGGAAATATTTTCCTTGCCTTCTTTTTTAAGGTGAGCTGGTGCTTGTTTAGTTGAGGCTCTCCTATCTGCCAATAGCTGCAAAAGGGAATAGTTCACTTCTCATTTTTAGCAACAAAAACACATAAATTATCATAACATATACATTAACATCAAGATACTGGCAAGCAGTTTCAATACAAAACAGAATAGGAAAAAAAACAAGAATAGATTCAGAACAGAATGGCATGCATGGCTAGAATTCATTTCTACTGTGGTTGACAAAAAAGAAGGCAGATGTCATTAACTCATTATCATAACCAAAATAAAAGGTATGTAAATTGCCATGGATGCTCTTCTAACCATTTCTGCATACTATAGAACTAGGCTTGTATGCTGAATTACTTTTCTCATCATGTTCCGAATTGTCACAAGTCACAACACTTTATGGTACATCTACTGTCTCTAACTACTTCCTGTGCACATTATGTCACACTGACATGCTCCCCACGTGTGAACTGATAATCACACATAATTTCAGAGCAATAGCATGGTTAAGCGGAAATACCTCAACTCCAACACAAATAGGCAACTGTGCCTGCCTATCTCCTTTCCCTGTAGAATTCTCCTTGTCGTCTAGGTATATGGAATAGCCAACACATGCATATTTGAAGTCGGAAAGGTTGCGGCCTTCTTGGATAGCTTCCAGCTCAATTTCTCCGACCATGTGATCAGGAACTGGTATCAAGTTAAGGGGTTAAAAAAAGGAGAAAACAGTCAACCAAACCAATATAAAGTACACAAATCGGATCGAACAAATAGACAAGTTATGAAATTAAGTCAGCAATTTTTACTGCTCTGGTGAGACAACAAATCCAGCTTACATGCTACAGACAGATAAACATTTCATTATACAAAAGAATACTTTTGCAGTGTGTCCTGAGAGCCATAAGCACACAGTTCTAGTCTTCCTAGATCAGATCAAAGTTTCTAGTATATCTAACATACTCATTTGATTGTTTGTATCAATTATCACTAACCACAGTACAGGAGTTTATAGGTGAACCTAAGTGGATCAATGATATTTGAATTTAACGGAAGACATGCCCTAACCTAACAATATTTGCTCAAACAATCCGAGACCCTACAAACTACCTGGAAATGCTCCTGTTTCCTGCCATTTTGGGGGATGTGCAGCGCATAGGAGGACCCTAATCTCATACTTCCAATTGTCTGGGTGTGCTCTCCTTTTTCGCGTAGCAGAAAGAACCCAACAAAAGCTCCAAATTACACGTCATGAAACAAACGCAATGGCTTCTTGTACTGCTATGGTGAGTCAACAAACAAAGCCAAGCACATATCGTTCCCATAGGGATCAACATTAAATGATACTAGAGAAAACTTCTATGGAAAGCTTCACGAGGACCATATACACTCAGTTATATAACATCCCAGATTTTCCATTGTCGATAACTGGCCAGAATCACTAACCATAATACAGGAGTTTACAAACGAACCTATGATGTGAATCAAATGCAATTTTGATGCATTCGATGGAAGACAAGCCCCAATTCAACTAGGTTGTTTGTCACGCATTCTGAGAGCAGAAGAACTGCTGGGAAATACTTGTTCCCCGTTTGTGGGAACGTGCAGTTGCATACAGGAGCCCTAATCCCTATGCTCCCCTTGGTTAATTCTTGCGTGCTTCGCAGATTGACGCAGCTAGCTACGCGACCAAAATCTGTGGCTCCCCAAACTGGCGCAAAAGAGAGAGCCCAGCTAAAGCTCAAGGAGTTCAGAGGCTGCAGGTGAATCAGGAGCAGGGCAACCCTAGCCATTGTGAGATCCTAAAGGCTTCAAAATGAAGAGAAGAGGAGGAGGCTGTGTGAGGTGACCTTGGGGGATGGCGCGGGTGACGCCGACGCAGACGGGGCCCCGGGCTCGCGACCTGAGCACCGACGAGTAGAAGAGGCAGCCCTTGCAGGACCTCCCCTTCACCACCCCGCCTCCTGCTCCTCCTGCTGCCACGGGAGGCGGCGCCGCCGCGGCAGCATCTCCTGCCGTGGGGACCCCCGCCTCGCCGGCGCGCTCCATGTCCGCCGGCAAGGAGGAGCGGCGTCAAGGGAGGGAGAGGTTTGGGTGGCGTGAAATGGCTTTCAGAGGCAGAGCTCCCGTTTTTATTTACCAATGCTTCTTCTTCTTCTTCTTCGTGTGATCAATTTCCATTTCGTTTCTGACACTTTCCAGAAACTTTCGGTATAGTAGTATATATTTTGGGCTGTGTATACTTGAGATGGACTTTTTAGCGGATTTAGCTTCATTGCTGATCGTATTTATAAAAATAACAATATGTATATTATATTTATAGAAATGTTATTTTTACCGTTCAAAGGATGGACGATAGGGCCGATGAGACGATGCGTGGAGGGCCACGGGCGGCAGACGCCTGCCACCCTGCCAGCAAACAACAGACAGTCTATCGTCCGGTGAGAAGACGTCGGATGATTAAATCGGCTTAATTATCTGCTATAATTTTTTTGCTTAGTGTTTATTTAAATTTTTAAATATATTAAATGAGCTCCAAAAATTTATGTACAGCCTTCCAACACAACGTGCTTGTCAGTATAATTTTTGAGTAATTTTATCCATTGTGAATGTTGCTCAAAAATTTATACAATTTCAATATTTATATGAATTTTTTACATATAGCAAATGAACTCCAAAAATTACGAAAATCTATGTGAAGCCTTTCAATACAGTTATAGTTATTATGTAATTTTTAAAAAATTTTATATGGTCTAATTTATTACATTTATTCAGATTAATTTAAACCTGAACTAACCTAATTCCGGCAGGACTTCGTGTCGAATACCCGCGTTCCCAGAGGAATCAGCCACTGACACTTTCCTGATTTCCGATCAACGAGGAGAGAGAGCAGAGACAAGGGATATGACAGAGGAGAGAGGGAGGATATTTAGAGAAGATGGAATACATGAAGAAATACATGGGTGCATAGGGTGTTCACGAATCTCAAAGCATATGTTGGAGGGTGGATATGGTGGGTGCATGTGTTCATAGGGGCAAAAATGAGATTCCCCGTCAAAGATCTCTTCTCCGATGACCTCAACGAGCTGGCCGGCGGAGATGTTGGCCTTCCACGGCGGCGGGGTTTCCTCGCAGAAAATTTCGAGTGAGAAAGATCTCAAGAGAGGAAAGATTGTAGCAGAGAAACACAATGAGGTGGCTTGAATTGTACCTGGTTTCCGATCAACGACAAGAAACAGACGAGGATTCGGTGGCAACGCCAAGAAAATAAAATAGACAAGTCGATTAATTTGTTGGGAATCATAGCCTTCACCGGTAGGTTCTTTTTAAATAAAGTAAAGAATACTGATAAAAACATAGCAAAGTTCTGACCTATATAATGCCACCAAAAATACAAAGGTTACAATACACTAGATTTTGCCAAATGTACAAAAAATAACTGTAAATCTGACGAGTTTGAAGTTATTTCAAACTTAGCATGACAACCATACACGATAATCAAATTCATAACCTGGCACGAGAACTAGTCGCAGAATTAAGTGATTATCAACAAGAATCAGCTCAAAATTAAACAATAAGCTTAAGTAATTGGTCTCAATTTTAGGAATCAATTGGATGTCCAATTCGTTAAGTTAAACATCACAAATCCATTATTTAATAATTGAAGGAAATCGGCAGAACCTCATATACATTCCAAGGAAGCTCATAACTACCGAACAAATAATCTTGACCATAACAGGAAAAAAAAAAGAGAAGAGAAATTGTACCTCATGCACACACATTATGTATTTTGTGCACAATTGTACAGATGGACAGCTCCCATATGAACACAAATATACAGATATCAGCAGATGACAGTATAGTGCAATGAAAGATGCAACTATGTACAATCCATGAGAGCACAAAACGGGAAGGCTTATCGTGCAAATATAATAGTACACCATGAAAGCTTGGAAGATATGATGTTCATATATACTAGGTGCTTGGAACAAAGGCATGCTTCTTCTTCATCTGTCGCGCAGCTGCTCACTGAGGTGGTGGTGCATTCGGATCCAATGTGTTGTTGGTGTAGTCGCTTGAGTTCAATCCATACTAGAGGGCGGAAGAAAATGTGAATTATTTACCAATCCATCAGAATCAATGCAGATTAAGATTGCTATTTCCAATTCCAATAGAAAATTAGAAACACAAGGCTACGGGAATGTCAAGTTATTTACTATGTCGCACTAATGCTGCAGTGTGCAGTCTGCATAGAAAAAGAAAAGGTAGCAGCGTAACCATTCGTGCTATAATAAATGATTCTTAGGGCAGTATAAGATCTCCATCTACATTATTAGCAATGAACGAACTGTGGCAAGAAACAGAACTGCTCATAAAAAGAATTCGTCAGTAAACTTGCTTCTGCATTAGAGGCAATGGTTTTCAAATAATTAGTTTTGTCTTTACAACTCAATAGCACATGGATTCAGTTCGAAATTCCAGGCTATAAATATGTGCTGAAAAAGCTACTTGATCATCCTCTCGTAACTTCCCACCACATGGTCCTGAAGCTAAATTACCGGTTGAATCTAGATTTGTAACCAGTATAAAAATATACTACTTCAGCACTTTTTCTTCAAATTTCTTGCGTAGTTATAGGTATCAATGAACTAATAATCCTCTAGAAATGCTGTAACTGCTACAAGAAGGCTGTGCTACTCATGATCAATAGCGTAGCAGAAAATGACTACAGAGAAAAAAGAGAAGATTTTGAAAACAGAAGCCGACAAAAGAAAGCTGTAGAAGGCGGATGCATGAAGCATAGCTACTTTTTTGTTTTTGCTCTTGAGCAAGAATTGACAGAATACGATGGTCATTTTCAAACTCCTCATCAGATATCTTGTAAAAAGACTCTGAAAACACATAAAAATGAACTATGCAGTTTATGGTTGGGCAATAAGTTCCAGGCAAAATTGGCAACAGGATACCCAACTTTTGTGGTATTTGCTCTAGGACACTGGTTTTTTGACACTAAACTTTGGTGGCTTTTTGCCGTACGACACTCTGTCTATTAAAATATAATATATGGCTAAGAGAGGAGAGAGTACATGGGTGAAAAGTCTATGAAGATTAGGACCGAAGATGGCAACAGAGGGGATGAATGACACCTTAAAATTTCCTTCCAAATACTCATCAATCATTTACTCCAATAGGTATTAAGTTATAAAGATTAAGATGTAAAGCCAACACAACACTAGTGAAACAAGAACCTAAACTACTAGAGAAAATCAGCAAAATCGGTCATACCGCCACAGAAACTACGGTACTACCGTTTGCTACAATGACTACGGTACTATCACTATAGTAAATGCGGTACTACCGTTACTACAGTAAAATCAGGATGAACAATGATTTCAACACATTTTCAAAAATTAAAATCGATGGAACTTTTGATCCGTAGATCCAATTGACATGAAATTTTACATAGATCTTCATTAGGATATTAAGAACCTATTACACAAACGATTGTGAAAATCATTGCCAAAGATGAGACTTTTCAGTTTATATGCAAATTGCATCAAAAGCGATCAAAACCAGAAACGGTAAATATAACTTGTTCGTGGGAGAATAATGACTAAGATGGCTCTAAATATAGGAATATGTCACAAAGAAATCAAGCCAAAAACCTTCAGATCAAGAAATCGCTAGAAGGATAAAAAAAACATGTAAAAACTGAGTTTCTCGATGAACTTGCTACCGAAATGCCTATGAGTGGAGATTGATTTTCGGAGATTATCTTCATCTTTTGCACGTTCTTGGCACAGCAAAATCAAGAAGAGAGAAGAGAAGAGATCAAAACCAACCAAATCAAGAGCAGATCAATCAAAACAAGAGATAGACATGGAGACGATCAAAGATTGATGTATTGCCATTTGACGAGGTAAGTTTTACAGCCATTCCATCTTGAAGAATAGAGAGCACACAAAGCACTCAACTCTCAAACCCTAACCCTAAACATAAAAGTTGAGTACCCTGTAGTCAATTTTTGCCTAAGTTCCATAGCTACAAGATTTCAAGCAGCTGAGGGTCATGAGTAACTGCAGGTGTTGGGATATACAAGTTTCACACAAAATAATCTTGCAGACTTAAAACCAAAGAACAAAATATATGCTTAATGGTTCCATATATTCTTCAGTGTGCTAGGGAGAACAATACTGCAGAGTCATAATGAGTATACTTTGTGTTTTACCTGATTATCTCTGTCAGATTGTGCTCATCTCTTCTAATAGAAAGCTATTATTTATTGCAATAGTGCATTCTTGTTTGGGTTATACAGTCCAAACGAGATTACTTACGTTACTTATTGGAGTGTAAACAGTTCTCACCTTCTGTCTCATTCTTGAGCTCCATAGGTCTGGATGGAAACCTCTGCTATCAACAGTGGTAGGAAGATAAGCTGGAGCACCTTGGGCAACAAGAAGTGGCCTCCTTATGACCACAAAATCTTCATCACTGTCATAGTCCACACTCCGGGTTGAAACCATGGCTCGTAAAATCATTGCCAAGAAAAGTGTGAGTGCCTGTAGGTGTAAATGAATCAGTGTCAAACTTACAAGGTCATTCATTGGCTATTTTATTCCTATCATCCTATGCCATTTTGAGTTGACATTACTAGTGTAGGTTTAGCGACAAAAAACCAGGGCATATACATGAATACGACGATTGAGTCACCTCAGCTGTGTAGCAATAATAGCAACAGCAGCATAGATACGAATACGCGATTGAGTCACCTCACCTGTGTAGCAATAATAGCAACAGCAGCACACTTGCAGATATCAAGATTATTTTGAATGAAGGAAAGTAGGTTGTTTAGTTCTCCAGTGCGGTCATATGGCAGATCCTGTAAAGAAAGATGGAATACGTACGTATGATATGGAGTCAATGTCAAGAATTAAGGGACAGGAATCCATCCATCAAAGAGTAACAGAGGAGGAGAGGAGAGGGGGGTTGACCTGGATCCAGTGTTTGTTGAAGATGATATCAGCGGCCAAAGCACCTTCTAGTAGCACCATTGTCATTGCTAAGATGGTGTACTGGAACGAGTGAAACATAGTGGAGTTGTTAGCTGGGGGGGAAGGATTTAGTGGGAGTGGGAGAAAGAAAAGTAGATGGTAGGAATAAAAGAGGAGGATACAAAGCATAGGCAGCATCCGCTGTTGATCTCGGCAGCAACATATCCTACGAGGAGAAGCAAGCAGTAGAAGAGTCCGGCTGCCATGAGGGCGCAAGCAAACCTGCCCATGTGGATTATTGGTGACTGAATGGAGTGGATCGAAGTATGGGATCAGAATTCGATTCGTCGGAAGCTAGGCTAGTGTGGAGAGACGACGATACGGTTCGTACCAGAGGTCTGGGAGGAGTTGGTCGAGGTGGAGGTGGTGGTGTCGCGCCCAGCGGGAGAGGATCCATGCGGCGTAGATGACGGCGGAGAGGGCGGCGAAGGCCTGGAGGAAGGCGAGCAACTTAAGCAGGAAGCCCAAGCAGCCGCGGAGGCAGCCGCCGCCGCTCCGGCCGAGGAGGGGACGAGGCATCATCCTTTCGTTCCCGGGAGCGAAGGAAGACGAGGACAAGATTAGCACGAGCAAGTAGGGATTGGTTACCTTCTTCTTCACCTATGGGTTGCGCGTTTATGCTACAGCAACTATCTTTTCAATAGTATTTTTTTAAAGATAAAATTAATAAAAAATTATATCAACTAAAATTACATACAACTATTTTTCTTTGTGTACTACTTCTCACGAATCATTAAAATTTTAAACGATTTAGAACCATTATAATTTTAAACCATAAATCGTAAGTTATAAGCCAAAAGAACTCATCGCTCCTGGATGGAATCGTATCTGGGAGCTCCAACCTAGTTCTACGGTCTTGACTCTTCTTTTCCTTTCCTTTAAGCCCAGCCCTGCCACATATTCCAAACTATCCTAATTCCGGGTTGACTTCGTGTAGAATACCATGCAGGGCGAGCGGCGGCGAGGAGGGGGGCGAAGCGGCGGCGGCGGGAGCCCATGCAAGGGCGGTGCAGCATGGCTTCAGGGTGAGTGGCGGCTCGTGCGACACCGCGGAACGGCCATGCGGGGCTGGCAATGCGCGACGACCGTGCAGGGTTGGCGACGCGGCGGTTCAACGCGGCACGGCCGTGCGGGTTGGCGGTGGCGTAGCTATGGGCCGGTGGGGCTCGGACGATGCGGCAGCGGCCATGTTGGGCTGGCGCGGCGGCGACGATTTGCGCTGAGGCGAGTAGCGGCGCCCAATCACGGCGCCAACCGAGCGAAGCCGGTGATGGCGCTCTTTCGAGGCGGCTCGGCCATGCTGGGTCGGCTGCGCAATGGCCGGCACGGCCCAAACGATGCAAGCATGTGTAGCCAGCGTTGCCTTCCTTTTTTAATCTATAGTGTAATAACATCTACTCTTCATATAATCTATCGATCGATATTATGCCGACAACTTCAAGTCTGCTCGCGGTAGATTATAACGGATTTGCACCATAGAAAAATACTCTAGAAAGTGAAATTTATAGAATTTAAAGCGATCTACACATATAATTCAATCTATAAGTGTTTCAACGATTATCTTTTGATTCACCGGATCAAATCGTGCTGATAACGTGTTGAGGATCCGCCGCTGGCGAGTCCACCTGAGTGATTCCTCCTAGTCAAGAGAGATTGATCAATCACAAAGTAATTTAAGAAAATACAAGATTGAACATAGAGATAAACAAGAGAACTCATTTCTTTCCTTATTACTTTCTCTTCTTAAATACAAGTGATAATCATTGGGAAGTTCTATTTATAGACTAAATAAAGATGTGCCCACTAATAGGCCAAGGCCTAGGCTCAGACCCAGATTTCCCAAGAGAATCAACCATCAGATAGCGACTCTCCTCAGCCAATCACATGTACAGACGATGAGATTTTAGATGTATCTGAAACAGACCACGTCCGTAACTTCATCACAGAGCACGAGTTAAGGCAGTACAGCTGCTTTAATGCGCATTTCCTTGTTCCAACAAATAAATATCATACATACAGAACATAGCATCGCTGAAGACAGTTAGTTCCTGTACAATGAGTGGAATCTACAGAATAATTACAAGTGGTGATGCTTATCCATACAGACTGCGCGGCTGCATTGCACGTCCAAAACCAAAACTGTCGAGAAGTTCCGAAAAATTAGCCTTAAGTGACAACAAAATGCTGTTGCGAATGAAGCATGCGTGAGTACATACCTTATTATTGAAGGTTTCATTTTGGTGAAGTCTAAGGTTTACCAGCATGGTCTAACCATTAATGCAGCCAGGATTCGCATCACCATCAGCTGTTAGCACTGTCAAAACTCAGAAATTTTGTTCCGTTTCAGGGTCGGTGTGTATTCCCAAATGCCCAAATACTATTTGCAACAAGTACAAATACATACCTTATGATTGGAAGAGGGTAACAGTAGCAATATATCCATTTTTCATCACCTATTAATCAACGAAGACAGAATAAATGCAATGTCAAATCCAAGTTATGACAATACAGTTTGCACAGGAAAAGAAACTTGACTTCGAATCTGATTAATAAATAACCACCTCAAAAGCAATATTCTGATATCCATAGACAAAAGTTGAACCGAATGGATTATTCATGGAGCCTTGTGTCTGGATTGCTGCTCGACCACAATCACCGAGGATCACCTAATACAGTACAACCAACACAGGGGTCAAATGACAAAGAAGCATGGAAATCAAAAACCGAAAAACAGCGCTGCCAATCAAAGCATTGTTACAATACCTCAACTAAGATAAAATCCTAATGCAAACATTTTAGCTGCTCTTGAACAAGTAAAAGAAGGGTTAAATTTCTCATTCCTAGCAAGAGGGCATTAGCCATGATCTGATTATAATTTTATACTAGCAGCGCAATTATGTCAAAAAAATATTGGTAAATCATTTATTTGTATCAAGTTAAATAAGTTTGTCATTCAGCATTTGAAAAGAATGAGATGTCTCATAAAATAATCTAGAGAGTAAAGGAAACAAGTTGCAATATAGGGGGGCATAAAAGTTGAGTAAAGAAATAACTCAAAGCAAAGTTGGTAACTGTAGAACCACATAGCAAACATCAAGGGCAATCTAAAGCAAAGAATACATCATACCTTAACTTGTTCCCATTTTGTACGAGGTATTAAGCAATTCTTGGAAATAATACCAGGCTGATGTGTCCCTTCAGCTGAAACAAAAAAAAAGTTACTAATTGAATAGTATTGATATCTTCACAACAAACTAATTATATAGCAGGTAGTTCGACCTTCAGCATCGTAGATAACAAAATTGCATTTCATGTAGGAATTGAAATCCGAATGACCAGGGAAGTTTGTATGTAAAACAAACTTCTTTATCCTGTGTGTCTGCAAGCAAACAAAACATGTACAGTTCAACATGCTCTTTGAACCTGATTAACAAAAATCTCTGAAATGTGCAGGCACTCTTAGTGTGAGAAAAATACTCCATACCTGTCCATCAAATAAGATATCTATACCACGAGAGAAGTAGTTGTAGAAGTAATCCCCACAAAGAGTAGTTCGAGGGCGGGGGTCTGATGCAGAGTGTATTACCATTTGGTCCACCTGAGGATGGGAGAGCACAATAGGGTAAGCATTCCAGATGAGAATGCAGTATTGACTTCTTAGCGGCATGGTTTTCCTTTATATTGATATTTTAGAATTGAGCATATACCACTGAAGAGTTGCAGTGTATCAGGGGAATAGTTTTCAATATTAATGAGGATCCAACAATACAGCTATAAATCAGCAAATAAAAGGTCAAACAACTCAGCTGCATAAGGCGCCACATTGTTTTGCTAAGAAATACAATTCAAACCTCCCAAGAGAATCTGCAAGCGCCTGGAAAAAAACCTTGCCCAACCATGACATCTGACATGTTTCAGTGGAGGATATGTTTTGGCTTGTTAGATCAAATTTCACCATATAGTTCTCTCCTAACAATCCCATGTTACAAGAACACCTAATGGCAACACAGTATGAGATTTAGATGTCCTCAGATCTACTGGCCCATATATTGAATTGCCTGTGTGCATGGGATCATGCATGGTATACTGATCTGCTATAAAACTGGATAGAACTCTGACTTCTAGCATGCTCAGAAGTTAACAAGAGTTGAGAGCTCGGTTTGGTTTCCATCTCACCAGCTCAGTATAGGATAAAATATGGAAGTGCATATACATGCTTCGAATAATTACAGTAAAACATATGCAGACCAAGTCAATTTAGCACACGTTATTTGTGCAATCATTGAAAGGTTAACATGTCACAACCTCTATGAAAATCCCTACTGCAGTGCTTCAGTAATCTTAAAATAATAATAAAAACCAGACCTGCTTCTGGTGGATACCACAAGGACGACCCAACTCGGTCCAGACATCCTGCCAAAGAATACCAAGTCAAGAGAGAAATCAGACTCACTGCCTCACAATTCACCTCAGAAGAAAAAAAAGGAGATGGTACAATGTTTTACCTGTGGTGATGCTCCGAAAGGAATATGTTGGCCCCCTATTGTGAACCAAAGCTCTTCACCAAGCTGAAAAAAGATAAAAACTATAAAAATGTTTGCTCCAGTGATAAGAATATTGTAAGGCAAAAGGTTATATGGAAACACATTTTTTCTCATATGCACAAAGACTGTCCAATGTTTGTACAACACATACAGTACAAGCTGTTTGGGTTGGTGGAGGAGGGTTGGCAGTCAACATAATACTAGATAGTCTGCATTACTGAATTACGAAACATAAAAATCTCTGCAGTTCCCACAAAAATAGTAAGCCAAAAATATTATCAATAATAAATAGGCAATGTACCTTCGCATGCACTTCCTCCATATACAGGCTGCCAGCAGGTAGTGCAGGAACAACCGCTTTATCCATCAATGATCCAACCCCAACCTTGCTATCCGTTGAGCTATCATATATAGAAACCCGGCAGGTAACAGGGGTTGTCCCATCGGGAAATTCCAGGGGCAAATCTGCCACTGCCATAACAATTAGGGAGCTGATATGAGATGCTAAAAAAACATAGGTATGCAACACAACAGAACATTCAGACTTGAATGTAACTATTTAATAGCATACCTTCCCCATTGGTGAAGAAATTTGTATACTGGCTGGGTATAGGGAATGCAAAGGATAATCCCTACAAAAGCTTGAGAGTAAGACAAACCCCCAACAGACCAACAAAAAAGAATACGAGACAAAACAGTGAAAGAAAGAAAACAAAACCAGAGTTATTTGTCATGACATACTGGATAGAAGAGGGTATAAATGCCTCTCTCTTTGTCATATATACCAGGGAAAGTAGGTCCGAATAGTGCATAAACAGCCACAAAAGTGGCTAATGTCGATGGACCACTGAAAGAGGAAAGAGAGAAGAGACTGATCAGTAACACAGCACAGAACCTTGTGCTAAATGGTTAAGGTGAAATGAGTGACCATGCTACATATAAGCCCTGCGCTACCCAAGAGTGCTTCAATACAGACTAAAAACAATGAAAAGTAATGCCTACAAGCTCCTCACCCAATTAGAGACGTTGCATATCGCAATTGCAGTCTCTTAACATCATAAATCTCTATGAGACGGAGCCTCTGCAAGGAAAAAGAAATGACCTTTAGCATTTTCTGAAGGATGATGAATAAATTTCACCAACTTTAGCACATGTAAAGCATGCATTTTTATATAATACAACACATACCCTTGAAGTAATTTTTGTTGTCGACTTCAAATTATTATGGCATTTCCCTATTACAAGGTTCTGTGCTACACTTTCTAGTTTATACAATACATAAGCCACTCAAATTTGATTATATAAGTGGTTCAGTACAGAATTCAATTCTTTACAAACAAATGTTGCATTCATACATCAGTATAAGTGAGTTCAATGCTGCCTAACATGCAATCAAGTATCGACGAAAATCCAAGCATATGTTTGTATCAATACAAACATACCTGTGACCAAGGATCGAAGCGTAGGTGAAACCCGTGGTCCGGAAAGCTTATGACAAAATCCAACTTCAGAGGCTCCTGAAGCCACAGAAGCAACAACACCAATCGGTTAAGCTTATTTCGGTGGCTCTGGTAGCATCAAACAAAGCCGAGCATCACAAACCTCATCGAAGTACTTCACGTGGACAACATCGTAAATGTTGGGCTGGTGCTCTATCTGCGCGAACGCATCGGAAATCGGCATCCCTGCACCAATAGCGAGCTCACGTCAGAATTCACCCCCCCCCCCCCCCCAAAAATTGAAACTCTCAGCTAGGACGTTGCTTAAAAGACAAGTTTGTTCTCCTCTGCCGTACGAAGCGAGAGCAAGCAAGCCACCGACGACCTCCGATCCCAACCGGGGTGGATCAGGACGGTGGGTGGTTAGGGTTGGGGGGCTAACCGAGCGTGAAGGGGCCGACGCCGAGGCCGGGGCGAAGGTCGAGGGTGATGGCCCCCATGGCCGTGCCCTCGCAGCGCCGCCTCACTGGGACCGTCGCCGGGGACGGCGACCCGACCGCCGCAGCGCCGCCCCCCACCACCGCCGGGGATCTCTGCGCCTGCATCGCGGGGCTCACCTCCTCCTCTTCGTCTCCTTCCTCCCCTCGCCGACCGGCTTTATCCCTCTCGTGTTGGGCTCGATCCGATTCGCGTGGTGGCTTGCGTCCAACTCCAATTCCTCCCTCCCTCTCGCCCAGGAGTACCTTAGTTTAACGAGAAACTGACGCGGGTGAATGGGCCCGCCTTGTCAGTGGGGGCGGCTCGAACGCGGGGCCCGGGTGTCGGTGAGGTTGGCCGCCGCGCGGTGGCGTCGCTTCGGGGGCTTTCCCTACGCGTCGGGTTTCGCGAGCCGCCAAGGTGTCGGTAGGTAGGTTACGGCACAGCAACTTCTACTCAAATCGAAATTGAAAGTAGCTCAATTCACATGTTAACAAATCATTTGCACAGTTTGCAAGAGCAACTATAAACAACATCCAGGGCTGATGAAGAAAACGGCAAAGCTCGAAGATACCACCAGCCAGACGGACACACATCAATGCTCATGCGTTTCAAAAGCTTATGCAGTGTATCCATGACAAAAGGAACACACGGAAGGCGACGAGTACAACAGCTCGATTGAATGTTATCATCTGGAAAAGGGGGAAGTAAGTTCTTTGCACTCTGGAGGTGCCAAGTTCAGCTCCCAAATGCAGGACTCTTGTTTACGACTCTTCTTTGCCATAGTTGTAGATGATCTCAATCTGCAAGGGGCATAATATCAGTTTTAACATTAGTGCAACAATTTGATACAAAGTAGAAGCACTAAAGCAGGAGCAAATTAACTTGCACAGAAAATGCAGTTAGTGGCCTAACCTTTACTACTGCAATACATAGCAAACATCACAAAAAAATTGATACACAATGTTGCTATGGCAAAAACTGCATATCTTCCTAGCATTGGCATGCCCGTCAGCAAAATTTTTCAGTGCTTCAGATTGTACCGCAAAAAGAAAGAAATAAGTGTTGGTCCAAGCACTTCAACTAATTAATTCATACAGAAGCAATAAATCACATATCTTAAACAAGATTGCTAATCAACCCATTGATAAGCTTGATCACATCTCTAATAGCACACAGGAAGGTACAGTTCAAAGACATTGTGAATTTTAACAGACAGAAACACACTCCAAAGTAACCTTTTTTTATTCAAGTAGAACTAAAATCTGCATAGTGTAATTTTGTTAAACATCTACAGTAGAAAACTCAAAAGGACAACATTATAAAGTATAAGCGGCGAGCATGGCAACAATTCCCAATAAGACAAAGACATTAGACAGAGCACAGGTTAAAGTCAGGTACGATATGTTAAATAGATTGACTTGTTTCAAAAAAAGATGTTAAATAGATTAAATGTATGCTCTTACCCCTTCAGGTGGAGGAGGGTTCCTTGTGAATTTAGTGCCACCAGGAGCCCATGGAACTGCAGAATTTCAAACAAGCATATAAGATATATTGCTTCAGGCTTTAGAATTCCATATACACAACCTCATTGCTCCCAAAAACACAAATCGCAATTGTTCAACCAGTATCATACAGTAAAGAGTGATCACATCAAAGGAAAGTAGAGCTAGGATGCATGTGAGTAGTTTGTTATAGGTTGTAGCATTGTATGATCTTTAGAGATGATATAGCATTGACAAAAAAATTCAGAAAGTGTTATTGTTTCACTTTAAGCAAATAGATTCATAGATAATTAAGAGAAAACGTTTACAATAAAATTTAGAATATGTCATTTTCTGTATCAGGATGCATATTATATTGCTGAAGCAGCCTTTCTTCAGTAGTTAACTGATGGTAATAGAAATTGACCTGAACCAGAATAGGATGGCCACCTAACACTAAGAAATGTAAGATGTTATGTACATACTATCAATATTTCTGGTAGAGGCATTAATGTTTACAGTAAAGGTAAACACCAAGTCATTGTAAAGATTATCTCATCAACTGATCAAGTTAGTTCGTTGTGAGTACTGGCCAGCAACACAGCTCAACGATAGGCACAAAAAGATATGAACTGAATGATGATATGTAACATTGCCATTTGAAAGAAAGCCTCCCAAGTATTTTAAGTAAGCAAATCTGTAAAACACAGCAATCTTCAGCTCACAACTTTTGTAAACCATACCCACTAATATACACACTGAGAGTTCTGAAGCTATTGAATAAACGGTCAGTTACCAAATGTTCAATCGCCTAACCAAAAAGAAATGCTATCATCATTATAGATGATTTACTGCGCAGGACATGGATCCTCTGACTTAGCTTATAGATGATTTACTGCGCAGGACGCAGATCCTCTGACTTGCAAGAGCTAAGTCAGAGACATGCAGTTGCCAAAGCAAGTGCGCTGACGATGCTGGTGGAGTCGGCAAGTCCGGCAGGCCACTAACAGCGAAATGGACCGACGGGCGGGACTACATGACTGAAATTGTGGCAAAACGGAGAAGAAGAACATCTAGTTCAACAAAAATTGAACAAAATCTTGTTTCACTGCTTCATGGCACAAATTGAAAGCAAAATGCAGCACACCCTAAACCCTAATCCTTAATGAAGCTGGGGAAACAAAAAAAATTGAAGACCTAGTTGTTGGAGGCCGTAATGCTGCGTTGTAGGCTGTTGCGCCGAGTGTCCATGTCGTAGGTCTGTGTCCAGCTGCGGAGGCCGGCATGCGCACCCAGCCACAATGCGCACGCCACTCGCCTAGGCTGGACCTCGAGCCACGCTAGGCCGCTTCACCCAGCGACAACATGGCGGGCAGCAACGAGGGTCATCTGCGATGGCCGGCACTATCGACGAGGAGCGGAGTCAGCATGGCCTTAGGTAGGGAAATGGGTAGATTCGGGCCAACCCTGCCCTGGATAGTGTGACCCAGAAAGGCATCTATAGGGCCACTGGTCGACCCACCTCGTGTTTCTGGCCTGGCCCATAGAACCTAGGAGGACTCATGGGTCGACCCATCTCATATCTTGCACTATCACTATATCCATCTCACGTCCAAGAAGAAAAGCACAATAGAGTGAGAAAAGAAGCGCACAGCGAGGCTACCACATGAGCTGGTCGACCACGACGAGAGCGTCAACTAGACAGGCCGGTTCTCAAGTATTTGCACTAGCACTATCTGTTCTTGCTCCTATGTGCCCTTGCTTCTAGTATCTATGTGAGAGAAAATTTCCAACAAGTACTAGTTCTGTTGTTCCTTTTTGTTGGACGATGTTAGTAGAAGCAGCATTTCTGTACCTGCTCGCTGCTGCTTGATTTAGCTTATCAAAATGTTGTCAATAAGATAAACAGAGCAGACAATGCAGCAAGGACAACCTGCGGCAGAGGGAGGTGCAGCGGCTCGACGACGTCCTGGCCCAGCACAGCGGACCTGGAATCGGCACAACACGATGGGGCCTCACGTTCCACAACATGGCCAGCATTACACCAAAGCACACTCCACGCACATCTGCGACCACATCGCCACCACCGTTGGCTTCATCTTCAACAACGGCGTTGCTGTTATCTAGCACATCACCATCACCAGGCTATGTGGCTACCCCTCATCACCAGCCAGACCCGGCAGCCGTTCACCTCCATTCCCACCGCTGCAGCCGCTGCCCATAGAGCTCCGCTTTCATGTCGACGATCGTAGGGCGCACCACTCCTCATGGTCTACCTCGGACTCCTCGTTGGTTCCATGAGAGCTGGAGCTCAAGCGTGACCTCATCCTCGCCCGCAACCTTCACGTCTGATGCCTCCGCCAATGCTGATGAATTGTCGCCGATCTAGGAGTTGTCCTTTTTTTTTTTGTGGGCCGACCCACTTCTCATTGGAGCCAAAAATTTGGAGGCAGGCCAACGGGACAGTGGGCCGACCCGCCCCCTTTGCACCTCTAGCCTTAGTCTACGTTTCTTTTTGGCTGTGACTCATGGCTTATATCTGCGGCTAATGGCTTTTAGCCCTCCTGCGAGCACTTGTGCAAATGAACCGAATGCCGATAAGCTGCTTCGAAAAGGCTATCCTAATAAGCCACTCAGAAACGGCGACGGAGAAGTCAGTCCTGTTTGTTTATTCGAGGGAACTCGTAAGACATAGTCTGAAAAGACCAGAGCCTTATGCTTTGTCACGCACAGGGTAGGAAATGAGGATTTGGGGGAGGTGTGTTAGGCCGTTGGATGGCTTTGAACGGTGGATATGGGACAAATGCACCCCTCTGACTTGCGATCCGCATCCTACTGCGCAATACTCATCAACAAACAAAGGCAGCATGCCAGCATCAGCAGGAACAAAAGGCGCAACCATTTCAAAGCTTACCAATGTAGGGATCGGGGTGCTGGAAATTCCTGTACTGGCCCTCCGCGTCGTCGATAAGCCTATCGATGACGTCCAGGTCCTCCTGCACCACCCCCCAACACACGGAATGCAGCATCAGATCAACACACAGAAATCGTCACCAGATGCAACTCGTGATTTCACTCGTCGCCACAACAAACGGAGGGAGATTGAGAGAGATGCATCAGCGAAAAGGGGGCGTTACCACATGTCTATTGGCCTCGAATTTGTCCCTGAGATCCGACGCCTGCACGGGAGAAGAACACGAGGTCAGATCTACGAGGGAGGAGGGAGATCGGGGAGGGGGGGGTGGAAGCGGAGAGACGGGCGCTCACGTCCTGGTAGAAGAGGTGGCGGTGGACGGCCCAGTTGAGTGTGTCCTTGAGCGCGCGGCGGTAGAGCAGCCGCACCCGCTCCTTCTGCGCCGCCCGCCGCGCCAGGTACCCCGCCGTCGTCGCCATCGACCTTGCCGCCGCAGCCGCTTCTCCACCTCCTTCTCCAACCTTCTCTCTCTTCTCCTCTCCTCTCTGCGTTGGTGTGGTGGGATTCGG
The DNA here is from genome assembly GCA_036346575.1 of Dendrocalamus sinicus. Classification (NCBI taxonomy): domain Eukaryota; kingdom Viridiplantae; phylum Streptophyta; class Magnoliopsida; order Poales; family Poaceae; genus Dendrocalamus; species Dendrocalamus sinicus. The sequence goes on along the minus strand of CM070657.1, from coordinate 951,495 downwards.
ATTGGGAGCGGCGGAGACCCGATCGGCGGGTGGCCCAATGATTAGCCTGGCATGGTACCCATGGGCTTTTAATGGGCCGAGTCTATTTTAATGGGCCGCATTTTTATGGATATGGGCTTCACTAAGACTAGTGTTACAGGCGCAACACTGTCCAACTCCTAAGCTCGTGGCTTCCCTTAAAAAAGGATTTATTGATCATATACCCTCCATTTAGATGAAAATTTAGGATTTACTCTCCTGATCCACATGTCAGTGATTTATGATGACTCCATGTGTCATTGAGATAAGAAGGGTAAATACTGAATTTCTCAACTAAAGGGAGAGTATATGATCCAATTCCCCTTAAAAAAACACTTTGTAAATTGCTGATGGGGCTTTTAAAGTCCATTCAAAATATTTTTTTGGCTTTTAGCTTCTCTATTAGAGAAGCTCAAAAGCAGAAAACCGTTTTAGATGGGATGACTTTTCAACTAAACATCATCAGTAAAAGCTAAAAAAAATATAGCCGAATGCTATCAACAAAAGCCGTTTTGAACACCCTTTAGCTGAAGTCCCAACACCAGAGGTTTTTTGGATTCCTATACCGCTACCTACACCACCATTTAATAATTTTTGCTCTACTATTTTGGCCAAACTACCCGAACACTAGGTGTCTGCATCCAATGCGAGTAGGATCATTTAGTCAAGCTTCATAACTGAAAAAATGGGCATTATGCAAGTACAAGTGGCTCAACATATATAGGATCGTAGTTTCTTTTTCGAAACTAATTATAAGTCACGTACAACACCAACATAGGAAAGCCCTTTTCGGTTTGCATTCTCTCAATAAATTCCAAGAAAACATGTTATTTCGGCACCAACCAAAAACACCCCCATGTTTTGCATTGAAGCTTTGATGATTCGCTATCGCAGCTCACAGTAAGACTAGACAACACTCGGGATTCTGGTAAGGAGCTTCAATCGTAGGTTGTTAGGACTTGGAAGTATGAAACCCTAGACGAACCCTAGACTATCCAAAGGCTTGAGATTAGACTTTGCTAGCTAGGTAGGAGAGGTTTGGTTTAATTTCCCGGTCTCCACGGCTGAGGTGCGCCTCCCCTAACATGCATGCATCATCGGTAGATTAGTCCTGTTTGATTTGAGAGAAGCTTTTTCCGATTAGTCAAACCCTAATTAAGGAGCAGTTAATTATTAGAGCCTACTGCAGCAAGAAGAACTTCTGGAGATCGAGAAGAGATGACAGTGATAAGCAACATGAGGATATATCGATCGACTGCTCCTCCCCAAGCCCTAAGCCATAAAATAATTAATCGCGTATAAAATGTGTTCGATCGATCGGGAGCTAGATGAAGCTGATTGATTCGGCGAGATCGATCGATGAATTAATTAAGGCGTGGCTTGTTATGGTAGTTTATGCGTCACTCGTTGTCTGCCAGTAAAACAGTTTGCTAATTGCTGCAAAATGTCAAGTTAATTGACTGATCATTAAAGTACCAGGTCGATCGCTCTACCAGAAAAATTAGATCCAGTGGTACTCAGTTGGATCTTTAAAATATAGCTTTGATCATTGATTTCCATTGTATTATTATTAGATGTGTACTCCCTCGGTTCAAGAATATATGACATTTTAGACATGGGCATATATAGTCTCTAACATACAACTTTGACCATCATTTTCAATATGAATAAGTTGTTGAAAATTTGTAAAATTAACATACTATGAAAATATTTTCCATTACAAATCTAGTGATAGTATGTTAGCATGACTAATCTAAATAGCTTCTAATATGTTAGTGGTAAAAGATAAAGAAGTTTGGCAGAAAACGTCATATATATTTTGAAGGGAGGAAGTAAAACCCAAGAAAACTATAATACTATGAAAGTTTGTTTTCAAGACAAATATACTTATTTGGTTTTTATATAACCGATCTAAATATTCATAAAGATCAAAGTTAAAAAGTTTGAATGCATGCCTTATGGAGTGTCACTTTTTTTTTTATAAAAGAGTATACGTAATCGATACACGTCGATCTTGTGCATTTAACGTGCATGCATGCTAATGGTGCACTACCTCATGTATCCTGGAAATTCTTGTATCGTAAAAAAGGAAATCGTATGTAGTTTGTCTAAAAGGATATCTAAATGTGTGACAAAATATCTTCTTCTTCTTCTTCTTCTTCTTCTTCTTCTTCTTCTTCTTGTGACGGAGATTTGCTAGGAAGCCTAGGATTACATATTGTGGATACGTTGATTCAACAAGAATTTACTACTACATAAGTTAGTCTCGAATATACATAGACTTGATTAGTTTACAAATTAATCACAATAACCATCTTACTTGATTAGTTTACAAATTAATCACAATAGCCATCTCCAATTAGCTTTGATTTATTACGGTTTCCCGAAGGCCGGGTGGAATATTTATGTAATATTGAATTTGATAACCAAAGTGAAATTCCCTTTCAACTTAGATAAGCCAGTAGCGCTCCAAACAGAAGTTTGGCTCTTTCAAGGTATGGCACGTGAATTAAAACAACCTTTTCTTTATATGCTTCTAACTTGTAGTACATGGCCAGAAATCGATACAAATAACGCCGAATTTCAAATTGACTACGAAGGCTAAAAAGACTAAAGTATTGAGTCAATTATTTCAGCTCTAGTCAAGCTGACCTTGGTACATCGATCAAGAGTTTCTTCTTAATTAGTTGCCATTTTTTGCACTACAAGCTAGCACTGTTTGTTACTTGTTAGATAACCTATTCTAACGTTGATGATAGGCTGAAGATTGAAACTTCAAATTTCTCAACTTATAGTTGAATTGACATTGAGAACTTCTAGAAGCTGTATGTAGAATATAGTATTTACGCTAATTAAACAAATGGCCCAATACTAGCTTCGGTTGACTATACGCCAGTGGTGCATATCATAATATAAATTTCCACAAGACTTTGTAGAATATATACGTCTCCTATATATAAATCTTTTCATGCTTTAGAAAAAGAAATACTAAGTATCATATATGTAAAGTGGACCGAGATCAACTGCAGTACTGGCATATGCACATCGCATTTCAAACTGAGCCAAAAAAAAAGTAGTTGGCAAGTTTTTGCAAGGCAGTTTTTGTAGCAAGTGTACTAATTCATTATGCAGAGCCAGCACATCACTTTTATGTTCTTATTCACCCTTTAATTCCTCCAATTAAAAGCTGAGAGATTTGTTTTCCCATTAAGACGCATCATCTGTATGTACGGCGATACCAGAAGTTGTTGAGTAGATTGATACATGAGTAGATTGATAGCATACTAGTACACAATACAATGATGCTACCATTTCTAAATGATACAGGTACGTACTAGTACACGATACAGGTACGTAGTCTGCTCATCTGCAATATATACTCCTAGCTAACCATAGTAACACGTACGGACACTGGCAATGCAACTCATGATAGTAGCAGCACAGTACCCTATTTATTAGTAGTAGCTAGCATTTTCTTTTTCTTCTCTGATCTGTGGCTAGTACTACTGCCGCTGCTACTATACATGAGATCTAAGTCCTGTACTCGTGTTGGCATCCGAGGAGTTTAGAGTAAGTGCCAAGCTTTGTCCAGGAGCCCGGCCAAGAACAGGAAGCAAGCAGGGAGCAAACACATTATACTCAGCAGGTGAGGAGGCCATTGGCATCCAGCCATTGTCCATTTGCATTTATTCTGGGCACGAGAGGAAGCAGGTAATCGGGTGCGAGTGATTTATGAGCCCTTGCGTTCCGGTTCCGGCCCACGCTTTCACTGACGGCGACCTCGATCACCCTTCTCTCTCTCTCTCCCCCTCTGCAGACTCTGAAAGTCTTAAGTCTGAATAAACAAGAACGCAGGTACCTTTTCTGAAGCTTGCATCGCATGCAGATCCAGGTTGGGTTTTGTTTAATGGCTTGGAACCTTCATGTGTCAGGCAGGCTCTGCATCTGCTACTGATTAGTGCTAACTACGAGTAGTAATAGTATTTTACTCCATCCAATGACGTGTTATTATTGATTACTATATCGTGATGTGGTGCAGTGGCAGGAGTTGTGTTTGTTTATGCCGAGGAGGAGGGGATGCTTCTGTGGCAGTACTGTACCTGCTTCCTTGTGCCTACTTCTTGGTTTCTTAATTTCTTTACTCCAGTGAAGTGTCTGCTTGTGGTACGCCATTTCCTGTTGGAGTTTGTGGGTGCAATTGTACTTGCTTCCCAGTTCATCGTCAGACTGGATTCGAGGGTTCCAACTAACGCTGTTGACAGCTGAATCTTGATTCCTTTCTCATCAGTTCATCTGAATTTCTTCCAAATGTTTGCTGCATGCGTTTTTCTCTGGTTTAGTTATTAATAACTGTATATGCGCTGAAAATGACAACTCGATCAGGATCCCGTAGATGAGTTGGCAATTGCAGAATCCCTTCCATCCACTGATATAACTCTTTACTCTTAGAAAGCATCGTCCCACGATATAAATCCATTGCAGAGATTAACGAATAGTCTTTACAATATTTTCACCATATACTCTTACTTTAATACTGAAAAAATAAGTAAATAGTTATAGTATGCTATTTTAATAGAGGTGTGCATGGTCCAATGTAATTAACTTCTTTTTAAATTTAATGTCTTCTTGGACTATGTGTATGGTGGACTTTGAATTTATATTGTGAGACGGAGGGAGTAAGAGCATCTTTAGTGTATTAAACCGATGTCGATTCAAAGTTATGCCACGTAAGTATTATAGAAACCAAGCTTATTTTTCTCCAATGTATTGAACCAATTCCAACTAATAATTGGGACCGTATTACATTAAAAACCACAAAATAATATCTTCTCTCAACCACACTCTCTCCTATATAGTTATTTAATGCTCATATGAATTATTTAATGTTTTGAATCGACTCCTAAGTAAAATCCGGCTTCATGCATTTTTTGTTAGAATCAACGCCTCTAATGTATTGAATTGATTCAATGCTTTTTCTTCTCATTTGAACCGGCTAAAATACAATATTAGAGATGGTCTAATACTCCTAGCTGGCTAGCACATTGAGATACACGAGGATACTAGTAATGCTAGCTTAGCTTGGTGCACCAAATTAGGCTGTGTTCATTTGAGTTTTAGTTTTTAATTTATAGCTTCTTAATTTCATCTTGTTCTGTCTTTTTGGGCTTTGTTTGTTTTTTTTTTGCATTGTCCATGATAACATAACTTTTATTTTATTAAATTTAACTACATTAAAAAACTAACAGCTGCTACGATGCAAAAAAACCTCAAACACTGTCAAATAAGCCAAAAGCTTAAGCTTTAAGATCAAATAGGAATACCAGAAATATTTCTTAGGAATTTTGGAGGAAATTAAGAAACATCGACTCTTTTTCGAGAAAATTCTGTCCTCAAAAGGAGATCTAAGATAGTAAGACTAATTTGGAGCAGTCCGTTGTAGTACTGTTCTGCGAGGTTCTTAAATCTTACCGGTACTAATTTACAGGCGAGTAATGGAGTTGTTAAAGAATAGCGGCACGGCTATCAAAAGTTTCGTTTCGGCGACTGAAGTGAGCAGGCATTGATTAGGGTGTGTTTTGCTGCAAAAAAAAGTCCAGTTTCGAGCTGTATCAGTAATTCAACTACTCAAAAAAATAAAGCTGTGGCTGTCAGATTGGACAAGTGTGGCTCATAATTCCTCAGAATTAGGTCATGAGGCAACTTTTCAAACTATACAGCGTGCTTTTATGAAACAAATGTGCAGGTGATCGATGGGCATGGAGTTTTAATTTCCTTGTGAAAAGATAATCTCGACCTGACATCATGCATAAGCAACCTCTAGTTAATTGCTGATGGAACTTAACCATTCGCGAATCACGGATTCAGATTGATACTCCAATTAACATTATACGATAATTAATTGTGGCGTGCAATTGCCTCTCTCAATCGACATCGAATCAAAAAGTAACGCTCTGACAGATTTGATTAATTTGCAGTACATTACAAATCACTCGTTTGATTTATGACGAGACTTGGGTCAATCAAATTTGTGAATTTTCGAAGATGGACGGTTTTCGCAGTCTACCTCAAAATCAAAACCTAAGACATGGATATTACTAATGCAAAGATCAAGTGGTCGAATTGAACCTAACCTGGATATAACAGATTATATAAGAAAGGTGTTAATATCAAATACGCATACAAAAAACATGGCAATTGAATCATGGATGACATTACATACAAAAATTATATTGCACAAGTGCTCATTAGGTGTCACCATTAGTCATCAACGGATCCACAGGATTCACACGTGTTGGCTTGTAGTAGGCATTGCCGCATTGACTATCATCGAAAAAAAAGTAGGCATCGCCTGAAAGTATATATATTAAGTAGGCCTTAATAGACATTTTGTAGGACCGGATAGGCAACAGAAAAGGATGAATGGTTTCTTAAATTTTTTTAAAGTATCCACTAATTCTTTACTCCGATAGCTACAAAGCTATAAAGATTAAAATAGCAATCCCACTAGAAAACAAGAGATTCTCAGAGCTGAGCAAAATGATTCAGAAAAATAACGTGGTCGAATTTCAACTACGTGGTTGGAAGTCTCACAGAGCTGAGCGCAACCTGATCAGAAACCAACGTAGTCATGATCGAAACAACGTGGTCGTAACCACATGGTCGAAACCAATATGGTCGAAATTCGACTACGTGGTTGGAATTCGACTCGAGTGGTTAACGACCAGAGGGTAGTCGAAAACCAATAAAGATCAACATAGTCGAAAGCCAACGGGTGGTTTAAAACCGTCATGGTCGTTGACCAGTGTGCGGTCGAAAGATCAGTGTGGTTGAGGAAAAATGAGTGGTCGAAAACTTACGTTGTTAAGACCGATGTGATCGTATCCTTCATGAAAGATGTCTAGGAGCTGCGATCGGAAAAACAATCATGTAGTTGATGACCCGAGTAGTTGTAATAGTTCAAAATATGACTAGAGTGGTCTATGACCCATGAGTGATCGAAACCAAAGTGGTCGAACAAAACCAAACCTCGACCAATGAGGTCGACGACCAATCAGCGGTCGTAACCGAAGTGGTCGAAACTCGTCGAAGCACCGCCAGTAAGGCTGACGAACGTGGTCGAAAAAATACAGTGTGGTCAAAAGCCTAAACGTAGTCGAAAACTTGAATGTGGTAAAAAAAAGAGAAAACAAACAATGAACAAAGGCTTTCAACAGAGTTCCAAAAACCAACTTTGATGTAACTTTTGATTTATAGATCCAAATGATATGAAATTTTGCAGAGATCTTTTCTAGGTATTGTGAACCTATTCCAAGAAACAATAATGAGAATCATAGCCAAAGTTGAGGCCTTTTTCAATTTGTTGGAAGATTTCCCCAAAACCGAGTCAAAATCGAAATTGGTGAATACAACTTGCTCGTAGATGGATGATGACCAAGATGGGTTTAGATGTATTCTCACATGTCACAGTAAGTTAGATCTCCAAATAAATCAACTCAAAACCCCTAGATCAAGAAATCACACTTTTAGCCCAAATCAAGCAAAAAATTGGGTTTCCTCACGAACTTCGTCTAGATCGTACCTATAGATGGGATCTTGTCTCCAAGAGACATCTCCTCCTCTTGCACGTCCTTGGCATAAAAAACTCAAGATAAGAGAAATCCAAATAAGAAAGCCAAGAAAATCAAAATCGCGTGAGGGGATTTACTCACACAAGCTTCTCAAAGCGGCTTACAACCATTAACCCATTAGTGAATCAACACTTGACCAACTTCACATTTTTTAGCACATACAAGATCTAAACCACTTAAACCAACGTCGCGGTTTCACATAATGCCACTCTTCCGGTATTTAGGCAATCTACCAAAATGCCCCTCTACCGCCTTCCTTGAAGCTTCCCGCTTCCTTTGCCACGAAGTATCGCCCATGCTTTGCCATCTTCAACGTGGGCCCGATGACTTGCTATCAAGCCTCTCACACGTCTGGATCACACCGAACCATCCTCACATGCAAACGACCCAAGTCATCTGGCGCGCCACATGCCTCTTCTCACGCATGACACCACCTTGCATCTTTGACCGCACAGGACCTCGACTCCTCCTTAAGCCTACTTCCGGTCTATCTTGCCGTTGCCCATCATGTTCATCACCGGTAGCTCTCGCTTTGGTTCCTCGTCGTCCCAGCTTGCAACCACCCCACAAGTCTCAGTCATCTTCAGTGTCTCCCTAACTGTTCTGAACCTCATCACCATTCTGTGCATAGTCCCGGTCCACCTACGCCTTACCATGACCTAGCTCCGAAATCCTATAACCAACAAAACAAGCAAACCGTCACGTAGCACCGCACAATACACAAAGTCATCACAATATTTATCCATATAAGGCACATTGCAAATGTATGCACCCAAATACTGATCCTAAACCTAGTACCAAACAATAAATCCATGTGCACACAAGCAACAACACCCAGGTTAAACCATGACCAAATCCCCAAAAGTCCTGTTTTTCTGGGAAGATCGATAGTACCGCTTTTAACACGTAGGTACTACCACACTGCGGTACTATTGCTCCTTAAAGCGCTACTTCCGTACCTTGTAAACCCGTATTAGACCTCTCTGGAAAAAACATACCGCAACTCAGAGCAGAACTACCGCCTTGCGGTGCTACCGTGTTTACAACTGCGGTACTACCGCTCCCCAAAACGGTACTTCCGTACCTTGCAAACCCGCATCGGAACTCTTTGGAAAAACATACCGTAACTCAGAGCGGAACTACCGCCTTGAGGTACTACCGCATTTATAATTGCGATACTTCTGATTTTTCTGACACTTTCATAAAACAGTCAAGCTCAAATGCAATACTTACAAAACTTTCAAAAACCAAACTCAAACTCCACAAATACTCTAATCTAAAAGTCAATTATTTATTATAATCATAGGGTGATCTCCATATGGTCTTACACATTTTAATGGCTTTGATTCGTGCGTCCATTGTAACGTTTTCTAAATGAAGGTTAATTATATAACAGTTCCAGATCAAAATGAAGGCATGGTATATATATGCGTCAGGTGGCTAACAGTGTTTTCTGGAAAAAGCTTCATGCATGAGGTGAGTTTTTTTTTGTGATTATAACTTTGTTTTCTATAGTAATTAACTTTTAAATAGATTGTCTTTTAAGGTGAAGTCTATAAATCGATTATAGTAGACATTGTCTTAACTATTGGTTAAAATCGCACGCGGGTATCCGCTTCCGTATTCTCTCTTATGAACAACCATAATTCAAAACTTTAAATAAAAAGTTATAAGGCACATCCAAAAAGGAAAAATGTGGAAAAAGATGTTGAGAGAAAGGAACATCGATTCATCAAGCTAGATCTCCCAGCAAGTAAATCAAAGATCTCTTTCCTGAGCCCTATCAGATTACTAGTGTTCTGGATAACAACGAAAAAATTGGCATCCTTTAATTTCTTCCTCTAGATTGTGTTGAAGTTTCTCGCTTGGTAATGAAAGGAGCATCGCTGACACTACAACGGAATGATAAGCATGTCTTCTGGAGAAGGATATAAAAGCTATATATATTTGCATGGCACTATGGTGAGGAGGATATGAAACCTCACCACAAAATTCAGATCAACCTTTTGCCCATTCTGTTTTCTTAATAAAAAAAATCTTATTTCAGTCATCTCTTGTACTAGGATCCAACACGACCAAGGGGGGAAAATATTTTCCTGAAAGGAATTTGCAGCTAACCTATCATCTCTCTCTCTTTACTTTTATCTAGAAAAAACGTAAAAGCCCTTTCGAAAAGGCCCATCATGCCTTGTTCCCTTTCAGTTCCCTTTCACAATATAGACAACAAAAAGATTAAATCACTGGCTGCTCTGCAACAAGACAAGCTGCCCATCTACGAGACCTTTTTTTCTTCTTCTTTTTCTCGAGGATGCAACCTGTACTGTTCTTGGAAGCCTGGATCGCCTTGGCCATCTTTGTATCAGTGTGAAAGCGACCGAGTCTGTCCAGCCATGGAAAATTTTCCAGCTCTCGATCGGTTTCAAGCTATCATATCTGTCTTCAAAAAATGTTTATCTAATTATGGGCATGTTCTTTAAGTCAAAAGCTAAACGATGTATTTTCTCAAAAATATGGTCTACAAGTTAAACGATCTACATGTTAAAAGTCTAACATCTGTGCCAGCTAAAATCGCAAGTGAATATCTGTCTCTCCGTAATCTATACCGCAAACAGCCAAAATTCAAAAATTTCAATCAAAAGCCATAAACCGCAGCCGAAAAGAACATACCCTATGTTTTATCTAAGTCATCCTACAGAGCTGCATCGATCATTTGCGCACTTGAACTTTTCCTTTGGGATCGAGATCAGTTTGTTCATATCAAAATTCAGGGCTTTCTTGCCTAAGCTGCCAAGCCTAGTTTGGCAAGACTCTTAAAGAGTAAACTAAAAGGACAAGCTGTTCATTGGATCACATATCGATCGGCTAGTCTAGCAAAATGTTCCTGCTCTGTTTGAATCGAGATAGCAAAAAGAATTAATAGTGAGATAGAAATGTCAAACACGATTGCATCGGAGGCACGTCACTGCAAGTGTCACGTAGACATCGAGACCAAAAAGGGACGATTCAGAAAGGAGCACGCTCACAAGCGCAGTCAAACTGTAAGAACAATCCGCTCTGACGTTTGAACGCAAGGCTACAAAAGGAGCGGTGCTACTCGAACGAAGCTCGAAGGGGAATTTCACAGTAACTATCTAGCTAGTCAATCAACGTAGCCATTCGAAAATGGATAAATCACCTAATTCACTGGTGAAGATTTTGATCGCCTAACTCATATACCGTTGGCACAGTAATGGTACCATTTGCAACCTATAAAGGATCACCGGTTTTTCATTAAAAAAAACCCACATCATTTTAGTATAAGAACCTAGCAATTAAGAAGAAAAAAAAACTGCACGATACTTCAATACATAAATCACCAAGTAGAGTGCGCGATGTGAAACGATCTACGCATGAAGATATCATTGAGAAAAAAACATATTCCAACCGAGAAATAAACGTTATGAAAGAATCTCTTAAGAGTATGTATAATGGTGTGACGTCAGTTATCTATAGTCTTTGCTATGCAGGATACAAGATGATGTAAAAAAAAAGGAAATATAGAGAATTAATTGAGCCGTTTCTCGTAAAGTAGTCAACTATAATACAAAAAATAAGATATATTGTATATAGAGAGCTGTTATGAAGGCATGCAACACAATTTATTATAAAAATGTCTTTAATGCTGTCTATAAATGATAAGAGAGTATTATAGATAGCAGTTATCTATATCATTGTATATTACCTAAGACTATGAATACAAAAAAATAATAATCCATTAAAAACACAGCTTCTCGAAATCAATTACTCCTCTTAGCCGTGCTCATTTGAGTTTTAGCTTATAGCCTTTTAATTTTGTCTTTTTTCGGTTTTTTTACATTTTCTTTTTTCTTTATTCCTTTGTATTGTCTATGGTGATATAATATTTTTTTTAAAAAAATAAATACACCGAGAAGCTGAAAATAGCTATAGAGAAAAGATCTTAAATAAAACGAAATAAACTAAAAGCTTAAGCTCAAATAAGAACCCTAAATCGGACATGTTCCGCTGCGATAAAAGGGGTACAAGTGGACAACGGAGGGATCAACTCAACTACCCCGGACACCCGCCGCGTTTGTGGAGCGCCTCCTCCCAGACGGTGACCCCACACGCGGCCACCGAGGACGAGGTCGCCGCACACCAAACACGCGGCCGCGTCCACTCACATCCCTCCACGTCAGCCTCCCGACCGCGCCTGTGAGCCCCCCGTATTTATTACCATCGCCACCTCCTCCTCCTCCTTTTGTTTTTGCCCTTTCCAGTTTGCACGCACGGCCGGCGTACACGGCGCCCTCCTCCCTGGCACGTGGGCCCGGTCCGCGTGGGGACCAGCGATCAGAAAGGCGCCGCCCCCTAAAATATTTCTCTCTCCCTCGCGCCCTTTTTTACGCTCCGCCCCCTCGCGAGTCGGGGAATTCAGAGTCGCCTCCCGGCTGTAACCCGAGGGGAGGCGAGGGGAGGGGAGGAGAGAGAAACAGCAACGAACAGAACAGAGCACCATTTCTCTCTCTTCCGCCTCCTCCACCTGCTCTTCTTCTTCGGCTTCCCTTGTCGAGGAGGCAGCGACTCGTCGCGTCTCTCTCGCGCTCGCGGCTGCGCCTCGTGGCCCCAAACCCTAACCCTAATTCGGGCTCCGCCTCCGTCCGCGTAGGGCAGGCCGAGGCGGGGGGCCGGCCATGGGGCAGTGCTACGGCAAGGGCGCGTCGTCGCTAGCCGCGGAGGACGACAACGGGGTCGTGCCGGCGACGCACTCCCCGCCCCCGGCCAACGGCGTGCCCCAGACGCCGCCGCGGGAGCACGCGCCATCTGCGGCCGCGGCCGGGACACCGAGGCGGCGCAAGTCCGGATCGACCACGCCGGTGCACCAGACGCCCGGGGTCGCCTGGCCCAGCCCGTACCCCGCCGGTGGAGCCAGCCCGCTGCCAGCGGGGGTGTCGCCGTCGCCGGCGAGGTCGACGCCCAGGAGGTTCTTCAAACGGCCCTTCCCGCCGCCGTCGCCGGCCAAGCACATAAAGGCCACGCTAGCGAGGAGGCTGGGCGGGGGTAAGCCCAAGGAGGGGACGATACCAGAGGAGGGCGGGGTGGGCGGCGGAGGGGGCGCGGATGAGGCGGAGGCGGAGAGGCCATTGGACAAGACGTTTGGGTTCGGGAAAAACTTCGGGGCCAAGTACGAGCTCGGGAAGGAGGTGGGGAGGGGCCACTTCGGGCACACCTGCTCGGCCGTCGTCAAGAAGGGCGAGCACAAGGGGCAGACCATCGCCGTCAAGATCATCTCCAAAGCTAAGGTGAGGCCGCGGTGGTGGTGGGGGTGATACGCTGATTTCAAGCTTTAATTTCGGAAATTTTGAAATTTCAAATGTTAGTTGTTACTGTTGCAGTAACCGCTATGCGTTTGGCCCCATTTCTGAGGTAGTAACGGAAATCTAGGGGTAGTTTGATGATCCAAACGTTCGAGATTGAAGGATAGGTGTAGATTTAGCTCTTTAGATTTTCCATCCAGGATGTTGGCACAAAAGAGAAGATAGGATATTTCAGGATTTAACGTGGTGGTTCTATGTTGGTGATGCTGTTTTGCAATTTCTAGAGTAAGATTATTTCATTCCTTTTTCCTGGTTCGAGGATTTTGACTTTTAGACAGTAAGATTGAGCCAGGGAAGTTCAATATTCTACTGTTCCATTGTTAAGTCTTACCATCTCATTGTTCTTCTCATGTGGATAGTTAGATTAGGGAGGGGAGAAATGGTTATTTTGAAGTGGCTCTTCGTGGTATGAATTAGGATTTTTCACGATTCAAGGTGGTTTCAGTTCTTGCTGGAAATTCCCTGAGACTTAATTGGTGGTTAATGGGAATGCATGTAGTAACTTTAGGATGTTGGCTCGTACAGTGGTTTAAATTCTTGGTGGCCTACCCAATCCTTGCTAATGATAAATGATATTCTAACCAATCAGCAGTACATGTCCTAACCTACCTTTTCATCTCTCCTTTTTGTTTAGTAAATTAAGGCCTCTAGTTTTTGAGGTGGACTGCTGACTGGTCCCAGTAATCAATTATCTGAAGAATACAAGAGCATATATTTGCAGCCCTGCAGGTAATGTTAACTTTGATCACAGCATAGGAAAGGGAAATATCAGGTTTCACCATTTGCCAGTCACAATCAGTGGGATAGATATGTATGGAAAATGTTTGAAGTGAAGAAAGATTCAAGGAGGCTACAGAGCTTATAGTTGATTAGGAGAAAAGGCACCAGAGGGTGGCATTGCTTAATTGAGTGATATGACAAAGAGCGATCTACATTGCCCTTTAGGTGGCATTAATTGTCAGGGGCTACATAGAGCAGCATTTCATAATTTGAACTTATTCATGATCTGAATCCTGGATTGGACTGATTGGCTAGAAAAATAACAGATGGTTTACATAGCTTCTTAGAATATCAAAGATGTGGGTAGCTGAGTGTTTGGTAGTGTTTATTGGTTTGCTCGTGGAATCAGAATGTATGTTCTGCATTGGTGTGGGCTGCTTTACTTTCAGCCTTTTAGGTGATTCATTTGTAGTTTGAAAAAAACATTTCATAATTTTAATATATTCTGGACGGTTGCTGCATAAACTGCCAAATTTGCATCTTGGAGGCAGTGAAAAGTGAAAAACGTCAAGTAAAAAATAATGGAGGGAGTATGAAATTAACAAAAACCGAACTTTAACATGGTGAATGATGGGAGTTGTGGTGCTTTGGCTCCACCATCTGATCCTTGTTTGATCCAGCTTCTAGAAAATAATGTATAAAGGTCTGGTAAGACACTATAAATGTTACTGGGCCATCAAATATTGTATGTGAAGAAAGGGTAGGGGGATGACAGATTGACAGTAAGTAGCACGTTTTGGAAATGAATCTCAATGGCCTCATTATTTGACTTATGCGCTCTCTTTTTGGGTATAAACTGCAATGATGCAAATAGCCTTTCCACAATGCCATATATAAATCTAGCATAGTCACTAGCACTTGTGGAAAATAACCCCATATATTATTACCAGTATAAGCCATTTACTCGACTGAAGAATTATTTTCTGTGACAGCATTCCTCATTTGGATATGCTTTGCGATGCTTTTATCTCATTAAGATTTGGCCATGTAGATCACTTAAATTTGCTTCATTGCATGGATGATTTAAACAATACGCTGCTGCTTGCAAATGAAACAAAATTTTCAGTAAGCTCTTTTAGCAATTGGCTCTTGTGTTTGACAGATGACAACGGCCATATCCATTGAAGATGTTCGTAGGGAAGTGAAGATTTTGAAAGCTCTATCAGGGCACAATAATCTTGTCAAATTCTATGATGCATGTGAGGATGCCCTCAATGTCTACATTGTCATGGAGTATGTTTTTTATGACCTTTTATATGTGATTTTAACCCCTTACATTTAAGCCTTCTCTAGAGATGACATTTGATCTCAGATTCCTTCAGGCATGCCTGAAAAACAGATTTTCTATGAGTTATGCATCTACAAAATGAGTATTTGCTTATTTTATCTATCTTTTGATGTTTGTAGTATCTATCATTAGTCCATTGCACATAAGCGTTATTATCACATATTATGTAATGTGTGTGCGTGCCAGGCAGTACTTTTCTCATCTTGTTTCCCTTTAACAGGTTATGTGAGGGTGGAGAGTTGCTAGACAGAATATTAGCAAGGTACTTCCTACAATTTCTTCATCCCTAGTAGCAAACTAGCAGTATCTCTTGTTAATTCTTACCAAGGATGAAAACTTGAACTATTGAAGAGGTGGGCGATACACAGAAGAAGACGCTAAAGCGATTGTTGTACAGATTTTGAGCGTAGTGGCCTTCTGTCATCTTCAGGGAGTAGTGCATCGTGATTTGAAGCCAGAGGTATACTTTGAAGTATTCACTATTATTTGTATAGTTTATGTATGTATGCAAGCACAATGGTGATTGACTGGGTTCCTTCGCTGCCATCATATTCAACTACACTTACTGTTCTTTCTTCTAAGTGACATCTATTATATTTGTAGACTTTAGTCTTCAAGTTTTGTGGAATTCTAGACTCCCTTTTATGACATAGTTTTGTTCATTTCGACAGAATTTCCTTTTCACAACAAGAGATGAAAATGCTCCTATGAAGTTGATTGATTTTGGTCTCTCCGATTTCATTAGACCAGGTACAGTAATTAATCTTCATCTTGATACGGACTAACATGTGATACAAGCTTACTAATTATTGTTGATATGTTTTTCTATTGTTTAAGGGATCATCAGCATGATCAAGCATTCAATCTCATTTTCTAATATTCTCTATCTTTCCTGCTTTTTGGATGTCTCCCTTTCCTGCTTGCTTGTTGCTAAAAGATTGAGCACAGGATGTAACTTACCAAAGAAACATTGGATGCAGTTTGTTGTGCTACATTGGACATTTTGCTTGTATGAGTTGATATGTCTACCATGGTAACCAATTAGCACATCTCTTATTATATCAATAACTGTGACCTGGTCATTGACACTTGCCAATCAACTTGTTATATGGCATGTTCATCAATTCGTCCATTCTGGGAATAATTTAAGCCACTTTGTTTGGCAAGTATTACGTTAAGATGAGCTCTCCAGGAACTGACACACACTGCTTGGCCAAAACCATATTTTTGGGTCCCATTTATTTCTTCGCTAGTCACACTGTAAAACGTTTCATGTTGCTGTCACGTTAGCCTGATTTTTGTGTACCAGCCAGACAGCATAACATAATATGCTTAAGCTGAAACAATTACAAGAGTCTTTTGAGGGAAAGCATGGTGTCTGGTGCTTTTAGGCATCATAGATGGAGAGGATGCGCTTTCCAGTGTACATGTTTGTGTCAGAATAAAAATGTCATGTGCAGCCCATTAGGGCCCATGTGATGGAGCAAGGGAGCAGCAGCTGTGCGGCTGCTGGGACTGTTCACACGAACAGCAGGCCTGCAGTACTGTAGCACGTAAATAGTACTCCTCACGAGTATTAGGAAGGCATTAGTTATTTAGGAACCTATCTATTTAGAAAGGCATTAGTTATTTAAGAACCCATTTATTAGGTTGTTTGGTATCTTATCTCTTAGTTAGGCAAGATATATTTAGATATATCTGTTAGGAGAGTCTTCTGTACAAGGAGGCCTAATGTAATCGTTATTATCAAGCAAGAAATAAATAGAGTTCTTAGTCTATCCCCCTTCTCCCCTGCCCTTGTGGTGTGGCTGCCGGTCACGGCGCCGTCACACCACTTGGGTCCAAGGACACCTCTATCAGCCCTAACGGCCCTTACCCCAATCATGCTTATGACAAATTTTTTTGTCATCTCCATGTGTTGACATCTCTTCCTTTTTTATGCTGAACGGTGTGCTTATGTTAAAGGTTCTGATCTAAGGTTTTAGTCAAATCATGAGGTTCAGTTGGATCTTCTCTCAAAATTCCAAGATCTAACCTCTTTATAGACCATTCTAAAATTCTCCACTGTTTTTGATCATGGAGAACCCGTTTCTGTGATCGGATGGATGCTGGAACAACTCTGTTCACATAGATATAATGTCCTTTTCCTTTATTTGTTTAGCTCAATTGACTGCAAAATTGTGGTTTGCATTCGGACATGCTTTGCTCTTGTCTAGTCAGT
Organism: Dendrocalamus sinicus; assembly: GCA_036346575.1. Lineage (NCBI taxonomy): Eukaryota > Viridiplantae > Streptophyta > Magnoliopsida > Poales > Poaceae > Dendrocalamus > Dendrocalamus sinicus. Next base: position 934,185 of record CM070657.1, on the reverse strand, counting down.
AAATTCTTTTTTAATTTTATGCCCTTTTGAGAGCAAAATTTTTCTGCTCATTGATGCTAGTGTTAACTAAAAAAAGAGGTAAACTTCATGTTGATAATTCAATATAACAAAGTATTGAGATGTAGTAAAAGAGGACAATAGATCCCTCAGTTACGAGCTTAAATAAGCAAATCTGAAAAGGCATAATTTTAAATAGTTAGTTATTGAAATATAAGTTTAAGTAAGCTAGTGCAACGGAGGACTTATTACTTTGTGCTAGTGCAATGCTAGCTCATGGGCTTGCATTCTGTGCTAAGTGCCATTTTTAGAATTTCTTCGAGATTAGATTGGGTGTATAATATCTTACTGTTTTTGGTTCTTCATACCTTTGTTCAATCATATATGTCAGTTAACTGTTGTGTCATTCGCATGCTGCATCTTGATGATTGGCAGGACAGAAAAGTACAATGAAAAATAACAGAATATATCTATATCTAAAAAATTTAATCAAGCGACTTGTGCATTGTTTTGATTTATATAGTAAACCTTTGCTTGTTGGTCATCTATTGCAATAGTCTACCTTCTTTATGCATGACATAATTCACCCAGTGTTTTTAGTTTGGCAGAGCTGTCTATACTCCAAATCAATAGTGAATGCATTCATATCTGGCAGTTATTGTTGCCATATTTCCTGATGCTTGGAATGAACTTTGTGGTAATTGTTTTTCCTCTCACTGTTGCTTCATATTTCATTAGCTTACGAGATACTGTTTCTTGTGCTATATAATGCAGATGAAAGGCTTAATGATATTGTTGGGAGTGCATATTATGTTGCCCCAGAGGTTCTACACAGATCATACAGTATGGAAGCAGACATTTGGAGTATAGGCGTCATAACATATATTCTGCTATGTGGCAGCCGGCCATTTTGGGCTAGGACAGAATCAGGAATCTTTCGATCTGTGTTGAGAGCCGATCCCAACTTTGATGATTCACCGTGGCCTTCAGTGTCAGCTGAAGCTAAGGATTTTGTAAAAAGATTTCTAAACAAGGATTACCGCAAAAGAATGACTGCTGTTCAAGCATTGAGTAAGTCATTGGCAAATGGCAATTGTTATTTAGTAGTGTTGTGTGGTGTCACAATACTCATTTTGTATTTTTCTTTGTTAAGCATTTTTTGTATAATCTATTTTTATGATAAATTAACTATATACATCATATATGAGAGTTTGAGACCCTAAATACAAAGATACTTGGTTTTTCTGGCAGCTCACCCTTGGTTGCGAGATGAACAAAGGCAGATTCCATTGGACATACTTATCTTGAGATTAATTAAGCAATATCTTCGTGCTACCCCTCTTAAACGTTTGGCATTAAAGGTATGTTAATAGACTTCCATGACCTTCTCTGCATTTGTAAATGTTCGTTTGATGTTTCATTGATCTTACTGATATAGTTGTACACAATTGACAAATGTGCATGGCCTGGCTAAACATTCTGTGGGCAAAATGTTTGCTGTGCTGCCGATAAGAAAAAGGAAAAAACCTCACATGTAGGCCATTTTAACACTGCCCAGTTGTAAAAGTTGAGGAAGACGTGTGCACACGTGTATGGGTGTGGGTGTGGGACTGCGGGAGTGGGAATCTCTTCCCTGTTCACATATATGCTTTGGCTAAGCTTTTTACCAATACAATAAGTTGTATCTTTCAGTTTGTGATCCCATACTTTTTAATGTATTCTTATTGGGGGGGGGGGGGGGGGTTATGTCAGATGATACTTTTATTGTTCATGCTATTGCTTAGAAACTGTTCCGACCACAGAAGTCCTTGCTACAAATTTTCTTGTACTGGCAAATTGTGCTGTAACTGGACGATAAGCAGAGCTTCTCTCTTACTGAAAATCTATAGCTACTAACAATTAGATCTTTACTACAGGCACTATCGAAGTCTTTAAGGGAGGAAGAACTCTTGTATCTTACACTGCAGTTTAAGCTGCTTGAACCTAGAGATGGATTCGTATCACTTGACAACTTTCGGACGGTGAGTTTGTTATGATTGTGCTGATTACAGTACCTCATAAAGATGAAGAGATGCGGAACACTTGTTCTTGTCTTCCTATGAAATGTCATGATAAATGATCTCCATATATTATAGTTCCAACCTTTTAATCTTAATGTTTCATGGTCTTATCTAGGCTCTAACGCGATATTTAACTGACGCAATGAAGGAGTCAAGGGTTCTTGAGTTTTTGCATGCGGTAAGGATCTTTCATTACTGTCTGTAAGCAATGGATGAGTTTTTTCTCTTTAGTTGCTCTGGTGGTGCAACTAAAATTTTGATAACGTGTTGCCCTGTGTTTGAAGTAGAAGACGTGCAAAGTTATTGTGCAGAACATACTTGCCAGGCTAACCTCTGCGTCTCTATAGAGGATGAATTTTGTTTTTAGGGCGTTTGAGATTCATTTTCTTCTTATCTTACGATATATGTCTGTATCATGGACCTTGACAGCAAGGGGATTTCTTAATTATCCTGTCCTCATTGGTTCAATTCATTGCTTTTCATTTGACACGCTATGGTTGTGAATTTTTATTTCTATTTTACATGTAGATGCAGTTTGACTTTATGTATTACTATTAATTATATTTCTAACCATAATTTGATTAATTTCTGCTGGACAGCAAAAATTATACAATCGCCCTGTTATCATAACTGTTCAAATATTGATGTTACTGGACAAATTCCATGTGTAACTGTCATGGTGAAAGCCATATGATAAATATTAGGGATCAAAGCTACTGTGCTGATTCTTGATGGTTGTTGTTACTTTGTTCGTTTCTTTTGTAACTTCTTTTGCATTTTATGGTCTAATTTTCCATCTGTTAGCATTTGTGTAATTGGTGGTTGTCTGGTTGAAGTTGCTGATCTCATTCTTGTCCATATCTCAGTTGGAACCTCTTGCATACAGAAGGATGGACTTTGAAGAGTTCTGTGCCGCAGCGATCAGCCCTTACCAGCTTGAGGCTCTGGAAAGGTGGGAGGAGATTGCCGGAACAGCTTTTCAGCACTTTGAACAAGAGGGCAACCGAGTTATATCGGTTGAGGAGTTGGCACAGGTATGTAGGATCATGGTTCCAAATCCCGGCGGTAATCGGCCAGTTACCGCCGTTAATTGGTTATATCGGTGGCTGTTGGGAAAAAAAATCAGCGGGTTTTTTTTTTAATTTAATTCAAATTTGAAATTTTAAATGTAAAAGTTAATTTTCCTAATGATGTTTACATTGTTTAACACTAATGAAATGTATTAGGAATATGCATGCACCTTCCGTATTTGACTTTATGTTTTTTGTCATGAATGTATTAGACCAGCATTTTTTATTACATTCGAATTTAAAATTTTGAATGTAAAAATTAATTTCCCTAATGATGTTTACATTGTTTAACACTAACAGAATGTATTAGAAAGATGCATGTGGCTCCCGTGCTTGATTTTATGTTTTTGTCATGAATGTATTAGTCCAACGGTTTTTTATTACATTCAAATTTAAAATTTTGAATGTAATAGTTAGTTTACCTAATGATATTTACATTGTTTAACACTAATAGAATGTATTAGAAAGATGTATACACCTCCTGTACTTGACTTTATGTTTTTTGCCATGATGTATTAGACCGGTGGTTTTTTATTACATTCAAATTTAAAATTTTGAATGTAACGTTAGTTACCCTAATGATATTTACATTGTTTAACACTAATGGAATGTATTAGAAAGATGCATGCATCTCCTGTGCTTGACATCATGCCTTTTGCCATGAATGTCTTAGGAATTTTCTGGTTTTAGCGGTTTCCGGTTTTTTTGGGCGGTTACCGGTCGGTTTTTTTAGTTATCGATTTCAAATTCAAATTTTAACATATGAAATTCGACCGGTTTTTTCCCGGTTACGGGCCAGTTGGTAACCGGCATCAGCCCCTGGCCGGGATTTGGTCCGGTTCTGGTATTTGGAACCCCATGTAGGATGACAGTAATTTGACAAAGTGGTGCATCCATATTGATCATTGCAATTTCAACATCGTGAATTGGGATTCATGGAGAAAGTAATATTCTTTTTGGTGATCCTGTACTAGAATGGCTACCCTGACAATTCCTTTTTGTATATAGGAACTAAATCTTGCTCCAACTCATTATTCCATCGTGCAAGACTGGATCAGAAAATCAGATGGCAAGCTAAACTTTCTTGGGTTTACCAAATTTGTACATGGTGTCACAATACGGGGCTCAAACACAAGACGACATTAAGTGGTTGCAAAAATGTATTTGATTCTAATTTTCAAGCTGTTCATTATATGGCCCTGATTGTTGTTGTCCCTGCTCCCGTCTTCTGGTTAATGATCATTCTTCTTGTCTGTCATGTTGTCGGTTGTTGTCATCGTAGTTTTTGTAGAGAGGATACATGTAAAGATCTTTTGTAACGAAGGCAATCATATGGTTTGTTCAAGAAATATAGCCCGTTCTAAACAGTTTTTGGCTTGCTATTTTGAATGTGTTAGCATCTGAACGACGGTTTTTTTTTTTTCTCTCTCTTTTCCTTTACATTGCCCACGAAAATATAATTGTTTTCTTTATTTTTCTTTAATTGAATGTCAGTACTATTTCAACAGAAAGCTAAAAACTGCTATAGTGCTATTTTAGCTAAAAGCTACAAGTTATTAGCCGTAGCTAAAGTTATTACTCAATGCTTTGAGCTTTCGAACCCACATACGTAACCATTTGGCGAGCAATGCAGAGTTGGGAGTTGATCGTATTACTCAATCACACTTCAAGTACATGTAATCCCCAACTGTACCGCACCTTGAGAAGAATATGAGCTGTCCTTTTTTTTTTTGGGTTAGGCTCTGGTAATCCTTGGCACATTTGTTCCGTGCTCCATCAGCTTCTGAACTGCATTATATAAAGCTTGCCACAACAGCATTTGTAAAAAGTCTGGATGAGCTGACCTGATTATTGAGCCTTTCAGAATCCGATTGAGTTCATGTTCTATTTCTATTTTATCTTTGTACGTAGCTGATTGAAACATCGGTACTTGAGAGCTCTCAATGAGTTGGTATATATATAATCTACAAGTCCTTAAATCCGACAAGTCTTTTCACCCCTATTGGTCGCAGGGCTTGGTTTCTTAGGTCTGTCAGTGCTTCTTGCAATCCCAGTAGCTTGGAAGATTCGTCCGTTTCTTTCCTCATCTTAAAAAAAAATAATCAAAATCTACATTCTGAAAAATGCCTCTTGGCTTTTATTGTGGGATTTCCCCCCCTCACATCTGAAGCTGTACTGCCTTGTTACGGTACAGCCATGTTCGTTGTTATCCTTATCTGGTGACTGGTGAAGCGCTTGTCGAGCAGCAACTCCGTTCTGTTCATGGCTCCATGTTGATAACATATTCACGCGCATAACCGTCTTGTCACTTGAGTTTATCGCTCAACTAATCAGATCTATACTACCAATGGGGTTCTTGAATCCTAACAACACTGATTCAAGTGATCGATGCCCTGTTTTAGACGCCATTAATTCTCATTGCAATCTGCAGTACGCACTTGCAATCTGCAATTGAAATAGGAATTTCTGTGTTGCTCTCGCCATCTTGCTGCAGTTTCCTGAGAGAAGGGGGGGAAAAGATAGAACTTTCGTGTCCTTGTCACGGTGCTATTACCATCATGATTTATGCATTTTAATATTGCAGAAAATGTCATCACAGACAGTTCAAAAGCGTCATCACAGATGATTTCGTGAGCCGTCCGAGTTTATAGGTCAGTGATGACATGATGTCATTACAGACGGCTTTCGAACCGTCTGTGACACTACTATCACAGACGGTTTCAATTACAAAGCGTTTGTGATAGTTTAATATCACAAACGATTTGTAGTTGTAATCTTCTGTGATATCTATTATTACAGACGATTCTAGTAAAAAATTATATGTGATAGTCTGCATCACAGACGGTTCTAGTTAAAAATTGTCTGTGATAAACCTCTCTCGATGTCAAAAATAGATCTTCTTCAGTTCATTAACATTCTCTAATTACGTTGTTTCTGCTAATTGTGCTATAAAATAGCGCAATTAGAGAATGCAGATGAACCAAAGCAGACATATTTATGAGAACAAAATCACCCTAGCTAGCCATCCATCAATCATCACATGCATGAAAGAACTAAGACATCAACAAATAATTTTCACATGCAAAAACTAAGGCATTAACAAGACGGGAGGGGATCGGATGGGGAAGATGAACAAAGTACTGGCGTCGATGATGGAGAGGAGGTGGCAACGTCACCGTTATGTCACGATGGTGACACTGCATAAGACAATCTTACGATAAGAGTGTCTTGTGTAGTGAACCGTGGTGTTACAACCGGAGGCAGAGGAGCTCGGGGGAGACGGTCGGGGCTTCAATCAGCGGTTTGGGGGGAGCCAGTAGGTGGATCGGTTTGGAGTGTTTGGGGAGACGTGTGGAGAGGCATATATAAGGGCATTTGGCCGGGTAGCGGAACCGTGAGGTCGCGACGTCACTTCAGTTTGAATAGAGTGTGCAGCAAAATATCAAAGACGGGTTTTAATACAAACTGTTTGTGATGATGTAATATCATAGACAATTCTTGTTAATAATCGTTTATGATACTTTATAGACGGTTTTCAAGATGAATCGTCTGTGATATTACTTTTTCATTGACGGTTTTTAGCGCTCACAGCAACACAGACGATCTCTAAATCAAAACCATCTGTGATTGTATTTAATACTGACGGTTTGGATTAAACATCTGTAATGAAGTATCTAGTATTAGCCTTTTTTAGTAGTGTGCTGAAACCATTAGTTATTTTCATTCATTCATCGGTTCCAGAAATCGATCGGAATTAATCCTCTATTTTCCAGCTGGATGATCGCTACCTGTCTCAGTCTGCTAGCTACCCATTTCTTCAGTTTATGGAAGATTGTTACTTTGACCCTGAAATGCATGATTGCATTCCAATGGGATAAAACTCGCTGGTCAGCGAACGTTTGTAATGATTCTGCGAAACAGATCATCGTGGACCGAAACGTGTCAGCGAATGTTTGTAATGATTCTTTAACCGTTAATCACTCCCCGCTTCTGCTGCTGCTGCTCATGGAGGAGCTCAATTCCCTGTCGTTAATGACAATAAAAAAACGAACATACGCCTAAACATGGTCTCTTTTTAGTGGCTGTTTCTGTCGTTAGGTGGTGATCATTTGGGCTTTTTTTGGTGGCTTATGGCTGAAAAGAACTGTAGCTAGCTGAAAAAACATTGTAGCTGACATAGACTTATTTAGCATGATTAAATTTAAAAAATTAAAAAATAAAAAAAATATGTTAGCCCATTACGTATAATACAAACAAATACAGGAAAAAAGAACCGGTAAAAAAACTCAACAAAAAACCAAAAGTTCAAAAAAAGACGAAATTTATAAATAGTGAAAAATAAACTGGAAGGTAAAAACTGAAATCAAAACGATGACAGCCTAGTTCCCTTGTCCTGAAAAGGAGATGACACTTGGGACGAGGATGCAAGTTGCTCTCCCTCTCCTCGATCCGGACACAGCCGCCGCTGTCATCTTCCCACGCATAATTGATTCATTTGCTTTTGCATAATTGATCATACTACATCAGATTCTTCCAATCTGTAGATCAAAATGGCATAATTGATGCATTTGCTTTTGCCGCCAAAGTGATCATAGCATCTTGAAAGGATAATGCCATGTTGTAGTATGTATCTTTCGCCCGAAAAGCTTGCTAGGATGACGGTGTATCAGTCGTGCGTCGTTGTCATCAAGCCATCATGCATGGAAGGAAGGAAGAAGATTGATGATAATCCAATATATCCATGGACCATTTGCATGTGAGAAAGCTAGCCGGTCCTCTCCTTGTCCTCGATCAGTACACAGTACGTACGTACAATACAGTACAGTACGTAGCTCACGGGAATGGAGTGCAGAGAAAAGGCCACATTTAGCACTTTTACCACCCGTATTTACAATTTTATCAGTATGAACACACAATTTCTAAAAATATCATTTTTGCTGCTCGGTGGCTGAGCGGCAAGCCTATGGGGCTGACACATGGTGTGGCTGTTCGGTCACCGGGCGACAGGCTGCCCGGCAGTTAGGCTTCCATTAGTCACTAATGACTGGTTTAATTATATGTGCTTCAAGATTTTTCGGAGGTAAAAAATGATCATAAAAATTATGAAAAAATTATACAATGTAGCATGCTGCCTCAGGGAGCTCCACAAAAAATTTCATAATTTTTCACACATATTTGCTACTTGTAAAAAATCTTAGAGAGATGTGTAATTAGTAGAGCAAATTAGCTACAGTGGCGGGGCATGCCGCACAATGGCCGGGTGACAGGCCATTAGCCCCTGGCTACTATAGCAGCTTAATTGAAAAAATTATGAAAATTTTTGTGGAGCTTCTTGAGGCAGCGTGCTATGCTGTATTCTTTTTTTTGCAATTTTTTGCTGCTCCAAATTTTTCTCAGAAATTCGTTTGCGCAAAATGTTTGTAATGGTTTTTACATAGTAAGTGAGCTCGAAAAATTATGATTTTAATAACATGATATGCTATCATAAAAGAGTAGTATAAGCATAGGTGATGCTTATGTTCATAAAGAACAGTCTGCAGGTAATATGATAATAAACCCAGCTTTTTTATACTATGCCAGCTAAGAGTAGCACTACTCAGTATAATAGTATTCAACATGCATGATACAACATAAAGTTTGCTAGAGATTCTGTTTTTATGTTTCTAATATAATCTTTTCTCTCACATCACAATTTAATTAATTGCTACACTTAGTAATTATGATTTTAATGTCTAATACAGTTAACATAAAAGCATATAAAAATACAATTAAACAATAATCGGCAATAAACAACTGCAACTAATTACATATATATTTAACAAACATAATTCATAAGACAAAAAAATCATCTGTTAATATGACCACTAACAACAGCACTAAATAATATTTAATCGATTGTGAAGAAAGCGGACGAAGAGTGCATGCGAGGAGTGCGAGCAAAGTGACTGTGAGGCGAGGAGTGTTAGCGAAGAGAATGCAAGAATGTGAGTGCACACAATTTGAAATTTATAGCGAGAGTGATAGTGAAGCACGTGCTAACGATGCGCCAATAATGGTTGGAGTAAACTATGCATGGGGAGATAGACATAACATAAGTGACACTTTCGGTGGTCTGTTTCTACATGAGTGTGCTCAATTTTCATAAGAGCCAAATGTGCAAATGCAGATTAAACAAAGCAAAGAAAACTAAAATATGGATTAAACAAAGCAAAAAAAAAAGAAAAGAAATGAGCCACCTCTGCCGCACCTACTAATTATCCGGTAATTATACAAATTTTAAGCAATATTCATAGCGTATAAAATTTTCAAAAAATTACATATTAAGTACTTTATTGTGAGAGGTTGCACATAAAATTTTGTAATTTTTTGAGCTCATTTACTATATTTAAAAATTATAACATTACTTGATAATTGCATAAATTTTTTAACAACGTTCACAGTGGATAAAATTGCCAAAAAAATTACATAGTAAAGTAAATTATGTGAAGAGGTTGCATATAAAATTTTGTTATTTTCCAAACTCATTTACTATATTTAAAAATTAAAATAAATAGTATGTAAAAAAATTAAGGCAAGTAATTAAGCCGGCTAATTACCGTCTGCTCATAGGGCAGCAGGCCCCTCCACTTGCCCACACGTTAGATGGTGCCGCCTACCGTTTGGTGGTAGGGCGGCAGGCTACCTGCTGTCTAGTGGCGGGGCGGCAGGTTGCACGCGTCAGCTTTGCTACCTGGCCGCCCGGTCACCGAACGGTAAAAAAAGTTATTTTTGCTAATATGCTCTGCATACTACTATTGCCGTAAACACAAATACAAACAGTGTTATATATGTCAAAAATTTTGGAGTATATGCGTGTGTGTGTGTATGTATACACACATGTATATTAGCTAGTATTAAATGAAACACGCCTTCCGCACGCAAGACAAACTAACACCGTTTGAAAGACGTATTTGCAGTAAGCTGTTTCCAGTGTTGGAGGGCAAGTAGACAGTTGCCAAAGCATATTCCATGACTTGGACGATCGATGCTGGAACAAGTTTGTTTTCGTGGACCAAAACTACACAAAGGCAGGGCACAAAGGCACATAGTGGAGCCCAGAAAACTACTTCTTTCGATCGGATTAAAAGATGAATTAACGTATAGTCTTTCTCCCAGAGTAGTACATCAAGTCGGCAAAACGGCGTGCGCGTGCCTTCACATCATTGAACTTCGTAGGCACTGCGGCCTTATGTTTGCAAAAGATAGAGGAGAATGGTAGGATAGAACAATGGGAGGATATGTGTCAGATGGTTAACAATAGTTTCACTAAGGATAAATACCAGCACTACCGACGCTAATTGAGGGCCTCAAGCAAATCGCATTAGTGCAAGAGTACACAGGCCAATTTGAGCAGTTATGTCACCATGCTTGGTTGTGTAACCCTACTCTAAATGAAACTTTTTTTATTCATGAATGCTTAGAGGGTCTGAGGGAGAACATTCATTCTGCAATTTGGTTGTATCATCCTTTCGACGTCAATATTGCTAGTGCTTTAGCTTTGTTGCAGGAGGAGGAACTAGAAGTGGGGCCAAAGCGAAGTTTTGGGAGAGTTGATCACAAGGATTTGGGTAGGAACCAAGCCAAGTTCAGTCCCTTCAATGATAAGCACATGCCTTTGATGAAAGAGGAAGAGCACAAGCACCAAGCAAGGGTGGAACAGAAGAAATTAGATAATGGCCGAATCAAAAAGAAGCTGGTAGCTCTGAAAACATACCGCAAGGCCAATGGATTATGCCACACATGTGGAGAGAAGTGGAGCAAGAACCATGACTGTCTAGAGAAGGTTTCATTCCATGTGGTGGAGTTCCTTGAAGCCTTGCATTGCACGTCTGACTCGAAGGACAGTGACAATGAAGGAATGCAGTTGGGGTGCTCATGCTGGTCAATAACCCTCCAACAAAGACTTAATACAAGCGATGCATTCTTAGATTGCAAGGAAGCATTGGCAAGCACAAGGTGCTGATCTTGGTGGACTCAAGTAGCGTGGGCCCTTTCATGAATGAACAACTGGTGTAGCAGCTACAATTGGTGACACAATCCATTGAAAAGACCCATTTTGTGGTAGACGATGGGTGATCTTTGAGCTATTCATAGGCTATACCTCAGCTTGAGTGGTTTGTGCAAAACCACACATTTTGTTAAGATATGAAAGTGATTCCTCTTAGGTACTATGATATCATCCTTGGCGCCGATTGGTTGGAAGACCATTGACACAAGAAGATTATGAGATTCACCTACCCAGGATGACGCATTCAACTCCAAGGCATTCATGATAGGACTATGGTATGTAGACCCATTGGGGGCAAGAAATTGAAGGGACTACTCAAACGCAGGGATTACTCAAACGCAACGCCATGACACATTGTGTCCAAGTGAGACCAACCACTACAGACCAGAAAGGCAACAATTCAGCGTCCACTCTCCATCACCATCCCCAGAGAGGGACGACTGAAGAAAGAGCCTCTCTAGTTGCTGTCCCCTCTTCGGTCGACGTTGTCGTCCCCTCTTCGATCCCCATCCCTTCTCTAGTCAATGTCATCTCATGTCCACTCGCCATCGCCATCCCCACTCCATCCAAAGGAGCCACAATCGCTGTGGCCTCTCTACTCTCCAATAGCCACCTCTTGGCTTTTCCAATCGCCGCCGAGAGCCGATCTACTCAGTTGTGCAAGCTCCAAACCAAGGTTAGTAAGATCCTTCTTGTGGGATAACACCAGATCACTCACCATTTGGTTCTCCCCTCTTCTATTGTAGGATAAAGAAGAAATAGATAATTATGAGGATTGAGGAGGAGCTATGCGGCGAAGATGTCTGCTCTTAGCTGGCTTTTTTTTCTTGTTGCTAAGTTCTATGGTGGTTAAGACCACACCTTTGCTTTCTTAATATCGTGTATGGCCAGTAAAACTTCCGGTTGAAACAATTGTGGTTTGGTTGATGTTATGTATGGTCATTGGTCAATACTTATGTAATATGTTGTTTAGTACTTAGTACTTATGTGGTATGGTCACTCAATCGGTACTTATGTACCGATGTATGGACTAATGTCATGGTTAGTACTTGTGTTATTATTGTGGACTATGGTTTGGTTGATAACTTGTTATTATGATCATGTACTCATGTGGTTTGATCCAGCATATATTACTCTATGTATGTGCACACTATCCGTATATTTTTATCTGTTTCCAACCTGAATCCATCACATATCCGTCCTATGCCTGTATCTCCAATAACCCTAATTCGTATATGTATCTGAGAAAAATATGGGTCAAAATACAAGAAGAGCAATATCCATCCCATTTTCACTGCTTGCGTCTCATATTGACTATTGGGCACAACACGCAAAGGAACATACAAAATGGACCCCGAACATGCATGCTTTCCATGTTGACTGCTGGATGCAACATGTGACAGCGGCGTGATACATCGGATCCTATCCTCTGTCAGTTGTAGGAGACTTTATTATCTCGTGTTGACTTCCCACGCAATATGTGATAACAACATACATCGCATTCCCTATCCTGGCTATGTCATTTGTAGGACACTGTATTGTCTCATGTTAACTGCTAGGCGCAATATGTGACAATAGCATACATCGTATCCCTATCCTCGCCCTATCATTTGTAGGAGGCTGCATTGTCTCATGTTGATGGCTAAGCACAATATGTGACAACAACATACATCGTATCCCTATCATTTGTTATTTGTAGGAGACTACATTCTCTCATGTTGATTGCAAGGTGCAATATGTCACGGCATCATGCAAAAGCAACATACAGTGGATCTCGAGATTGCATGCTTTTCATATCGACTACCAGGCGCAACATGCCACACAGCAGCATACATTGCATCCATACCCTATGTTGTTTGTAAGTGACTGCAATGTCTCATGTTGACTATTGGGTGTAATATGTGACAAGTAGCATGCATACATCAGATCCCTATCATATGTTGTTTGCGGGAGGCTATGGGCATTTCATGTTGACTGCTAGGAAGCTGCATTTCATGTGGCAATAATATCATACATTCTATCCCTAGCCTCTATAGTTTGTAGGAGGATGTATTGTCTCATGTTGACTACTGAGCTCAACATGTGATGGCATCATCTATTGGATCCCTATCCATGCTGTTAGGAGTCATCTACATTGTCTCATGATGATTGTTGTACGCAATGTGATGGCAGCATACAACAAATCCCTATCCTTTGCTGTTTGTAGGAGGCTGCATGCATCTATGTTGACTACTGGACGCAACATGTGACGATATCATACATCGGATGCCTGCCTCTACTATTGTTTATAGGAGGCTGCACACATCTGTGTGTTGACTGCTAGGCATAATATGTTTAACGACAATATACATCGGATCCCTATCCTTTGTTGTCGTTTGCAGGAGACTGCATGCGTCTCATGTTAACTGATGGGCCACATGTGGTGGCAACATACATTGAGTCCATATCCTCCCATTGTCGTATGTAGAAAACCACAAATGTTTCATATCAATTGCTGACATAAATATAGAACCGTTGAGACCAAGCATAAATGTGTACAATGAATAATGCCTATACAAATACTGACAATAATAATCTCCTGCACGAAATGAAAATTGTAATCTCTTTCAAATAGCATTTCAGCCTATAGCCAAATTATATGTGTATACTCCATTCGTTCTCAAATACTCGTACATAAACGAATTAATTACGAGATTCTTTCCCTGATGACATCTATTTATGATCAAAGATTAAGATGCAGAAAATATGGAGAGAGAAAAAGAGGAAGGAAAGAAAAAAATTCGCAGATAAAACAAACGCAGCAGTCCTCCCATCTCATATACACGCGCACGTACGCCTCCTCTTCCACCGGCCTCGCAGGACAGTCTCGAGAACCCAAACAAGCCAAGAAGCACACCCCACCCCACCAACCCTAACCAAGCCATCCATCTCCTAGCTCCACGCCATGCAGCACCCACCATGCCGCCTCTCCACCTCGGCGCCGTCGCTCTGACGCCGTCGTCCGTCCTCATCGTCGTCCCGTAGTCCGTCGTCCGTTTCTTGGGTTTCTTGGGCTGGATAGCATGGGCGTGCACCTGCTGAAGAAGCAGCACTCGTCGGCGTCGGCGACCGGAGGGGGGTCGAGCGGCGGAGGCTCGCCGTCGATGCCGCCCAAGGGGTGCATGGCGGTGTGGGTTGTGGGGCCGGGCGGCGGCGCGGAGGAGGAGAGGTTCGTGGTGCCGGTGGGGTACCTGAAGCACCCGCTGTTCGTGGGGCTGCTCAAGGAGGCGGAGGAGGAGTACGGCTTCGAGCAGAAGGGTGCCATCACCATCCCCTGCGGCGTCGACAACTTCCGCCGCGTCCAACGGATCATCCACCACCAGAAGCACCGCTCCCACGGCGGCCGCGGCGGCGGCAACCATGGGTCGGGGCACCACCACTTCCACATCGCCGCCTGCTTCAGGGCGTGATGCATGGATGGATCTTGCTGTGCATGCAGCTGCTAGCTCGTCGCTCCCGTCTTAGCTTCATCGATCAATTGATAATACATAGGGTTTTCTTAATCATAATTTAGATTGTGATGATCGAAGGATCATGCGTGGTTGAGTAGTTCGCGGATCTGCAGGTTGGGATTAATGGACCATTAGGATTTTGTTCTAGGTTGTGATGATGATGATCAAAGGATCATGCTTCAGTGCTCAATTAGACCAGATTCTTCCTTTTCTTTTGTGAATTCCCTTTTCTTTTCAGATTGTGTGGTTGGTTATATTCTCCTTCAAAAAAGAATCTTTTTTTGGGTGTTCATCGAGGTTCATACATAGGGATGAAGAATTAATTAAGGATGAAATTAAAAGAGATTTACGTAAGCGAGTACTCCTAGTTTAGAAACAACAAAAAAAGAACTCATTGACTTGAAAAAGGGTAGAGCTAGGTAGCAAAAGTTATTTTTCTTTTTGGGTTCTATCTTCGTTTTGTCCCTTCTCCTGTCTATCTCCTCTATTCCCCCAATCAAGCAGAGGATTAGGGCTAGCTGTTAAGTGCTATACTCATTATTATTCTCTAGAACTTACTGGTACTCCGCTAATCGACAACAGGTACCAAGGGACTATGCCAGTAGGTCAACAAAAATTTTGTGATAAACTATTATCAATGTATATTAAGTTGAAATTAAATTTGTAAAAGATTTAGATTTTCAGCCTGGCGGTCAGACCGATCATGCACAGCAGTTAGACTAGCGTTGCATAGCGAACATACCGGCCATGCACAACAGTTGGTCTGGCTATCTCTAATGTTTTGGCTGAGAGGCCCTGTTCTTTTTCAGCTTTTAGCTTTTCTATAGTAACTAGCTCTTTAAACGGAGTGTCTTTTCAAGATACAGTTTACTAGTTAATTGTAGTACATACTGTACCGACTTCATTTATATCGGCAAAAACCATATGTGAGTTTCAGCTACTCTGTAATCTTTCACACGAACAGCCCAAAAACCACAAGTCACAGCCAAAAACCACAAGGAACAGCTAAAAAGAACAAGCCCGAAAACAGCTAAGAGCATCTCCAACAAATCTTCTAAAGTGCTCATATCCCCTATATTTTAGAAGAAAAGGTAAAAAAAAAGGCTCCAACAGATCCCCTAAGTGGTACCCCAAAAATATAGAGGACTTCATCCCTGATTTTTCGTCTCCCATATATGGAGGACGCACACCATCCTCTAAATCGGCCCCAACGCTTCTGCGCCGTCCGATCCCCTAAATTCTTTGGTTGGTAGTTTTTGTGGACCCCGATTTTAATTTAGGGGACCATATTTAGAGGATTTGTTGAAGGTTATATATTTTTAATCTTCTATATTCTAGATTATATCCTCTAAAAAGTGATTTAGGAGATGAGATTTAGAGGACATTGTTGGAGATGCTCTAAGGGCTTTCGTTGGTGGGTGGTAGCCCCCCTCATGCACCTCCATTATTAAAAAGCCTCGCTCAA
Organism: Dendrocalamus sinicus; assembly: GCA_036346575.1. Lineage (NCBI taxonomy): Eukaryota > Viridiplantae > Streptophyta > Magnoliopsida > Poales > Poaceae > Dendrocalamus > Dendrocalamus sinicus. The sequence goes on along the minus strand of CM070657.1, from coordinate 918,055 downwards.
TCGGCCCCGACAGGAAAGAAAAAACCATCAGCAACAAAAATTATTCCCTTCCGGATGGGGACTTTGGAGCTATACGATATAAAGGTTTGTCAATGCGCACCTCGTCCGTTTGCGAAATTTGTCTACAGAAAGTACAGTGTAGTTTACGGACAACTATAGCTCACCATGCACAGGAGAAGAGAAGAGAGATCGACGAGTGCTTTGCGTTTTGTTTAATAAAAGTAAATTGCACGGATCCTAAAATAAAATGTGTGGTTATATACTGATGAATTAGTGACAGTGAAACTAAGCTATTTGGTTATTCAGCAAATCAAATGTTTACTTTTCGGTGTAGCATACTGTAACAACCGTATTCTTTAGAACAGAGCCGAGAAGTTTTCCGCAATAGATCAGAATTTTAGTTGCAGATAGAAAGAGTATCATACTTACTAACGAGCATTTAAAAATGATTAGCTTGATTAAAATATGATCTAATGGCCAAACTACAATAGCTTTACGGGTGTCTAAACCCGAAAATTAACTTACATTCAGAGGATCCGAAGAAATTTTACAGGAACGCTTGAGTGCGATCGTAACCATAACACGAAAGTTGATGCATCATTCCGTCTTCTTGTATCTGTTATGATGAAATAAAGCAGGATTAAGTACACTAAATACTTAACAAGCCACATAGGAATGCTATATAACTAATATGCAAAGAGTTCAAATGGATAGCCACAGGTTATAATATGACAATAATATATGTAGGTTGTTGGTGCGGCCCAGCCAAAACTTCTCCCATGGGCCCATGTGGTGCGGCCCAGATAGCAGGCGGCCCAGCCGCACAGGAGCATAGTGCTAGGTGCGGCCATGCCCACAACAACCGCTAGCAATCGAGTGGCTCACTTCACTTGTTTGCCTATTCACCCGAACGCCCACAAGTCGCGAATGCCCCCAGATGCCAGACCATATGCCTTACCTTCCCCTGTTCGGCTGTTCCCCACACAATTTCCTTTCCTCCTCTATAGTGGCAACGATAGTCCAAGGTTGTCCTAGTTTCTGGCTTCATAGCCAATGATCAGCCTATCAAATAGGTACTTGTTTCAATCTCCTATCAGGTCCCTTTGTTCCTCTCAATTTTACCTATTTTTTCAAGGATAGGATGAATTTTGTGATATAAATTTTAGGTTTTCAATTATATGATCTTTAAAATAATTGTGGGTTAGAGTTTTAATATTAGAATACATTATTTTGATTTTTGCAACAATTGGATTAGGAAATTTTTCAATGTGTTTTAATATCTAATTCAGTGTGTTCTAACTTTAAATAATTGTCATCTCTCCATGACAGGTAGTCTGTAGTCATAGAGCGATTTCTAAAAGGCAAGGCACTAGGTTCAACTGCAAATGTTACGAATACAGAAAGTCCATAAATCAATTAGGAAGAGGGGGTTCAGTTTGATCCAGTGAAAAGGAAAAAGTAGACGACTATCTCCTTAATCAGAAATATGTGATAAGAAGAAAATACTTAGATAATGAGTCTTATTAACCTCGTACATATAATTTTCCATATGTAATGTTTGGGGAGAAAAAGAGAAGATTTAACCGTGCATGGTTCGTTCTCGAATTCATTCTACATCCTTAACTAACAGTGGGTTTTTTTATTTTGGTGAGTTGTCTGATAAATAATTATTTAACATTGAAATTTGTCATGAAATTGGTTGATGTTACAAATTTTAATGAGGACTCCACGTTATTTTTGTTCCGCAGCTCTCAACAACGACAATTCTTTACTCGATCGATCCTTGGCCCATAATCTATAGCTAGCTCGTCCAATGAGTTGTATCTTGGCGCGCGGATGCATTCGCGAAAAAGTGCAGCAATGTGTCGATCGAGCTCACGCCTTTCAATCCTCGATTCGGTTTATTTGGGGAGATCTTTTGTTGGCTAAAGGCGAATAATTGGAGCACTTTGGGTGATAGATTTTACGGGGCCAATATATTTAACACTGCCTGAATACACTGTTATATATGCTCATGCATGCATTCTTGTCGTTTAAATGGATGGACAAGTAAACTATAGGAAATTAGAAAGCAAAATATTGGAGAGACCACAAATTGGATTGCTCATTGTTGAAGACATGAGGATGCTGTAACTAAAGCGTATGATTCTATCTTTACGAATTGTGATCCAGACAGGATCGGAGCAGCTGAAATGTACCGTGAATTAAGTATGAGTGCAGAAGATAATTCTGAACCTACAAACACCAACAGTGAGAAGACAAGAGTCCAGAGTGACCGCGCTGCAAGCTTCATAATAGATTTTATAAATCGTGTGGAAAGATTGTTCGCCTTCTCTTTCTCTTTGCCACATCCTAGAATACACACGCGGATTAATAAAACAGTCTGTGAAGATCTCCGGGAATATCGAAGCGGATTCAAGAGCATCTGGAACAAGCTAGAAAACCATCGAACTGAAGATTTGGAGGAGCAGCCTCAGTGTCGCTCTGTGAGGCTACGATTGAGGAGTCGTCTGCGGCCGAATCGCGTGCGGTGCGACTCTGAACTGGGCGTTTGGGGCTGGAAGACGAAGTGGTCGGAGACGGTGGTGCCCCAGCTCCACTTTTGGGCTTATTTCATTTAATAAGCCAGGTGATCGTAACGCAGCAACTAATGATGGTTCATGGGCCATTCTGCCGGCTCTCCAAAGGGTTTGCTTTCTTTCTTTCTAACGCGACGATGCCTGTAATTCAAATTCAATTAGGCAATTTAATTATCAACCAAATCTTGTCACACACAAAAAAAAACAACCATCCCAGTGTGTAAATTTGATGTTTCTGTAAGATGGGATTTTTTTTTCAGGGATTGCCTTTTTCTTATCAGATCGATCGAACGCTGCAAGCACATTTGCATATCTCGGCACCATGAACTCCTGCGAGCATGGCTGCGTACCCAGGCCATAGCGACGAGCCAGGCGCATGAAAGGTTAAAGAAAAGCAGGTGGATGGATGCAAAAGCAACTAGCTAGACTGTTCAATGACATGAAAAGCCAGATCGATCAGGTCAGTATGCATGGATATGGAAGCTGTCTTGCCTTCTGACATGCATGAGCACATGTTCCTGCACGCATTGCTGGCTGCATGAACCCTCATGTCAAGAGATGAGCTAGATGAGAGGAGAAACAAGACGGGAAATTTCCACATCACAGATGACAGAGCTAGGGGGATGAGATGCAAGGTAAAAGCTGCCTGCATGGCCACTCGTATGGTCATGGCTTGTACGTAGCTATTATACAGTACTGCATGCTCTGCTGCATCATCCAGCATGTACCTACGTAGTTAACAGATCGATATATATATATATATATATATATATATATATATATATATATATATATATATATATGTGTTCATGCACCACGGTGCCTAGGCACCGATATCAATACCCGTTGATTTGCTTTGAGATTCGCAACGTTTGATGAGGGTATCTTCATATACCCATAAAAAAGTATATTTGAGATGTCAAACTCCGAAAAAAAAAATTAAATTCAACTTCAGTTTAATTAGTTTGAACTATTTTTATGGTATATACTCACTGTAGTCGCATTGAATTCAAAAGTAGTTTAAACTAGTTTGAACTGAGTTTAAAACTTACTTACCATAAATATATCAAGGGTATAAAACATTTTCATATCCAAAATCAAAAAAATTATCAATCATACACGTGTATCGGATGTGGGTGCCTATGCACCATGGTGCCTTACGTAATTTTCATATATATATATATATATATATATATATATATATATATATATATATATATATATATATATATATATATATATATATGCGTGTGGAGAGAACTCCGTGTGGACGCAGGCTGACGTATATATATGCATTGCCACCCAGCTGCTTGAGATTCTATTTGACTGCATTTGATAGTAGCTAGTCGACTGCAGACCAGTACGTCTACGTGTGCTTGTACTTTTTTTCAGAATAGAAAATGAAAGGATAAGCCGTTGGTGCTCCGGTCTCTAGCTATGGCCACGTGGGGTACCTTCACACACGTGAGCCCTAATTAACTTTGTTGATTTGACGAGTCCAGGAGTTCTTCTCTAGAAACGACACACATAATAGCCAGCTCCTGTACACTGTGAATTAGCATCCGCACATCGATCGGATGGATGCATGCGTACGGATATGTGATTCATTTTATTAATGTTCTCATAGTCCAATATGGTGTGCTGATTAATCAGTGGTGTTATACATTGTCTGTTTATACAGGGCTAGCATATATAGAAGTGTGTCTAAACTAATTAATCTTCTCCCCGATGAAATTGAATGTAGATGCAATATGAACTCCTACTGTCCGACAGTATCCTTTCAGATTGTGGTCAGAGACACAGATCCATGGTCTGAATAGTTGTGATCTTTCATTGATTTCTTTTGCGTTTTGGTGCAAGCATATATTACGACTATGCACTTGTATACATCAAATTTCATGATGCATTTTGATGCAAGCATTACTATGCACTAGCTAATATATATCAAATCGCATGAAGTATGTAGCCAAAACATTAGGCTAAATTCAGATTTGTCTTCCAAGGGGTCCTTTTTCGGAAGAACCTCATACAGTACTACAACTCATTACATTGCAACAGCTAGCCAACAAGACCAGAACGAAACTGCAAAAAGAGATGAATTGGCACGATATGAACTTCAACTCGTTCCCTGAAGATACTTGCACCGAGAGAGGAACAGGAAGAAAGGGGGGTAATTAAGAGTAAGACATATAATGTGCAACATGTATGACGAGAGAATCTTTAGGGATTTGGGGGTCATCGGTAACAGCTAGCATGCACTATATAACTTAAGGTATGAGCATCTCGACACAAAAAATAATAGGCATAGTACTGTATGGGGAAGCTAGAGTTCAAGACTTCAAACAGGAAACAACTCAGAGCTGATTGCATAGCAACAAGGTTACACCAACACCAATGCACTGGTGTCAAGACTTGAACAATAATTTAACCATTCCACTCTTCTGGATTCTGACATACATATGCACCAATGAATAGAGAACTTTTCAAAGAAATCAGACTCCATGGTACTAGTACTTTTCATGTTCCAATAATTGGACCAAATCTCGATCATCATCATCTCTGGTAGCTCATCAAGTATATTGCATATCTCATAAACTAGCCATTGTTTCATAAGATCATCATAGGGAAAGAACTAGGTGTGACAAGCTCATGTTTTAGATTGTGCTTTCAAAACATGTATGCTTCTGTTGGTCTTGAAGTAAACACCACGAACTCTGCAGCAGTTATGATGAGATGAAAATAGTACTACCCAATTAAAACTGCTCTGACAGTATTCTTGCTAGAACAAAAACTGCTATGATATCAAACCCTTATCTCGAACTTCTAAAGAATTAAGCATAATCACTTTCTTTGATTCTTTTTTCCTTCGACTTGCGATCAGTTTTCCAAAATGAGGCAGGAAAATAGTTAAACCAATATTGAAAGTATAGGAATCTACCATTCCCCCATAAACTGGAATCTAATACCAATGCAACATTTGGAGAGGGGAAGAAGAAAAGGTACAGAATCCATGCACAGTGCAATCGGAGGCCGTTCTGGATCTACCCCATGTAGCAACAAATATGCATATTCGTTTCTTGTGGGCTTGTATGGTGATTGGGCCCTGTCGTTTGCTACTGAAAAACATGGCAAAATAGAGAGTATGTGCATATACACATAGGTGCAGTATGCTTGCTAGCTATAACTAGCAAACCAAGTGTATCTTGTGTTCTACATATCTGACTTAATTCATCTTAGAACCAGGGAGAAAAAAGATGAAAACTTGATTATCAAAGGCACACATATATACACACAAATTAATTAACATGGTATATATAGTGAACATATAGAGAGGGCAAACGTTAGAACATGTAAATAAAGGAAGAGAGATGAAGGAAATGAAGAAGAGGATTTCGACCTGAATACACCACCAACCATCGATCATAAGACGGATCAGCATGCATGGGAGGGGAGAACAACAAGGCCTTTAATAAGGTGATGATGACGACAACCTTTTTTCCTCACCCCCTCCTCATCAGAGGCTAATTATTGCAAAGGAAAGAGAGAGATTGAAGGAGATCCCCAATGAGCTAGCTATGGTATGTGTGCAACTGTGCAGTCATGCAGTCATGCCCCCCATCATTACACCAATCTGCATCTCATGCAGTTCATGCCGCCCAGCGAGATCTATCCATCCATACACCCAAACAAACAGAAAAAAAAAAGGAAAGAAGATAAGCCGATGAATATGTAGCAGAAATTAGCTTACCCAGTTCAGATTTGGGAGAGAAGCGCTGTGCTAGCTGAGCTGATGGAGGTAGAGATCATGGGAGCCCTTTTATTTGGGGGGAATGAAGCCTGGTCCGAGATCTACACGCATCTAGCTACTCTCATCGATCTCCCCTCAAATCTTCTTGATCAACTTTTCCTGATCTTTAATTAAAACAGAGAGAGATTGAGGAGGAACACACACACACAGAGAGAGAGAACCCCGAGCCAGACAACATTCCCCTCAAAATGAAAAGGCTCGCTCTCTTCTCTAGCCAACTTTTCCTTGATCTTTCAGCATCTTCTCTTTCTTTTCTCTCACCTTTTCTTGCCTTTTCTTACCAGGAAAAGATATATGGAGGAGAAGAAAGGAAGAGAAGCTAGTAGGAATGAGTGAGTTGAATGGGCGCACACACACACACACACACACACAAGGCCACAGGGAAGGGAAGGGAAGGGAAGGGCCCCCAAGAGGCACGGCTGGCTCCAAGGGAGAGCTGTCCAAAGTGTGCTGCCCCTGTGCGTGGGGAAGGGAAGAGAGAGCTTTCAATCGGGGGAGAGTTATAGCTCTGCCCACAGGAATTGCTAGCGTCACGTACGTAAACGTACCCAACCCGGCCTACCATTTCTACTTTCCTTCCATCTAACTCTAGCTACACAAATGACGACTTTGATGCATGCAGATTCACACGTCAGTCCTTAATTAGGAACGGCTTTAATTACTTATTAAGGTCCATCTGAAACGCCGAAGTTTCATACGGATTTTTAGCTACATACACCAGTTAGGCGCGCATGCAGTTACACAACTCAAAGTCGACACCACGAATATTATTCTTCTCTTCTTTCACGCTGTGGTCAGAGATATATATATATGCCGCTGCTTTTCCATTGGATTGTGATTCGAAATTAACAAAAAAAAAATCTTATATAAAAAATTCTTATATGTACTCCACTTAAGAACACCTAAAAAGGTCTCACCACTAATAAATAGTCTGCTTGCGTATGCACGAGTTGCATCCATCAACCTAGAAGCGTCTGGCTGATGATGTTCTGAGTCGACCGATCAAATAGTCAAGATTCAAAAAAGGCACCTCTGTATACCTACCCTTTTTTTTTTTCTAAGCCTAGCAAAAGCTCCCAAAGCTAGTATTTTTTTTCAAGTTAATCTGAAGCCCCATGCTACCCCTCGTGTCAGACTCGAAAAGGCCATAGAAAGCAGCAGGGAACATGCGCCCATGACACTTGAGAGGCTTTTTTTTCTCCTCCTCCTTTTCATCCATCCCTTTCCTCTTCAGACGCAAGCTTATTGCAGAGTTTACGATGAAGGACATGATTGAGAGAGAGGAGGAGAGAGAGGGTATTTGGGTTGGGTGTGCATGGTGTGTGGGGGCCTGCCTGCCTGCCTGGTTGGAAAGAAAGATGACGAAGTAAAAGAAAGACAGGACGGAGCAGCTAGCTAGCACTGCAGCAGCAGTGAGCAGGCCATGGCCGCCTTGCTACTACTACCAGTTAACAAAATATATCGTAACATACTCGTGGTTTTGTGGACCAAAAGCCAGAGAAGACATGGGAAGAGCAATCTAGCTCTCTCTTCTCTATCTCTTTTGCTTTCTTCTCCGGCAACCGGCGTGCATGCAGAGGAGGCACGCAGATGCAGCGATGCAATGCATAGCTATCTAGCGCAGTTAGCGTCGCGTCCTCTTTCTTCCTCAGGGCTCAGACTGATGTGACCACGACGACGCAGTTACGCAGCCCATGCCCCCCATGGCGATTGCTTCTTCTACGTACGTACGTACGTACGCCTGCGTTATATATACACGCGCCCCTGACAGGCATGCGTATCCTTCTTCCCGAGCTAGCGCTGCTCTGCATGCATCCATCCATGCATGCATCCATCTCTTTCGGATTCTTTCCCTTGCCATGATCGACCAGCATGTACCAGACGATCGTCTACCTTTGCTTGTGATGTATGCGTACATGGCTGGCTGCAGGTTTTCTGATCAGAGGATATGTATGTATGTATGTATGTATGAAACTATGTATGTGGCGCGATTCAGCGAAGGCCTAATGCTTTCGCCGCATGCATGCATGGCATGGCCGGCCGTGTCATCGATCGCAAGCTGCATGCATCGCGGTACGTACGTGGCTCTGCCCGGCCGGCTGGTCATTATAGCTCTGGTTTCTGAGTTGACAATTCCTTTCAGTTTATGTGGTACAGAACAGGAAATCTATGTTTCTGCACACTATCTGGGAAAAAAACAACTAAGTGCGCACATCCTGTATATGACAAATTTTACTAAGAAGCAGAGGAGGCATTCAACACCAAGCTAGCCGCCAACCCCATGCATGAACATCCTAATATACTTTTGGAGTTTATGAAGAACACACATGTGCCGACCGATGACATTTCGACACAATTCAGCTATCTATCTAACATGTGCCAATCGATTACTGAATGCTGAAACTGGCATGCATGATTCCAGCAGTCTCCCATCTAGCCATATATGCTTTAGAACGAGCATATCTTTTTTCTTCTTCAGAAGGGCCTAGCATGCATTTTGCAGACTCGACCGACCCCATACCGGGGGAGTTAATTAGCAAGGACTAATTGTCATGTGCTTGCAGGGTCTGGTTTTCTAAGTAACGAGGCCGATGTGTCGGTCACGAGCCTGCGGACAAGTAAAGGTTAATTAGACGGCCTAATGATCGAGTTCCTTCCCCGATTGGTGCCATACATGTCGCCGATCGAATCTCTTTTTGAGAATGTCGTGCGGTTTGCTTGCTTTGTCGCATTGCCTGCCCATTTTATTCGCTACCAAATGGCAAGATCGATCCATCCTCTCTTCTCTGCTTCCATCCAACGCGCGTACGTCGTCGCCTGTCGTTCACTGACTCGGTTCTAGGATCCCATTCATTGGGAGACAGCATGCATTTCCGTATCTTCCGGCTTGAAGCCCGGCCTGAACTCGAATGATCGATGTGTCCTTTGCGTACCATGCATGCGTCTGTTCTTTTCTCTGTTTGGAGGGAATGTCGCATAAAGACACTACTACTTAGCTCCATTATGTATGGATTGAATGATCCTATATATATTTGTCCATGGATCGATCGATCTGTGCCATGCATACATGCATGCATGCATGTGGTTATTGCAAATTAAGATGCAACTCACGATTCTTTTCTCGCGAATAATCAAGCATGCATATTACTAGTTCGTTTCTGTTCAGAAAATGGGTAGCTAGCTAGTCCCATGTCGCCGTGTTCCCACGCACTGTTGACTGCTAGCTAGCCGCGCCGCGCGCGTTGGGTTGGGTTGGGTTTTCCCTTTCCCACGACGGCTAAGCCAGTGGCTCTCCTCTCCTGCGCGTTCTTGCATGCATGATCCCTTTTGCTCGCCTTCACTTTTTTCTCTCTCTTGAGCATACCATCTACTCGTGGCTAGTAGATTGGGTATAGATGCAAGGACGGTGGATGAGTAGTACGTAGTTATTTAATTACGAGGGTGTTCACGTTACGGTTGATGTCTTTTAACTAAAAATAAATAGTAATAATAAAAAAATTACTTTTAGAAAAAGAAGATCAGCAGTATGAAAAGTAAGTAAAAGATGTGTATGCAAGATGGAAGCGAGAGAAGTATAGTGCGTGATACTCCTGTGACTCTATACCTTAACCTTCGAGCGGGACAGAGTGAGAAGAGTAAAAAAATACTTCAAAAAGTCAGATATTCATATTAACCACTGTCTTATCCGAACATAAACTAAAAATAGAATTTAATTCGATCACACTCTGTACTGAAACCTGAAATAAGATGCATCGTGCATATAGTCAAAAGTAGGTAGCAGCTAGTAAGACTTTGATCGATCGAGCTTGTCGCAGCTGTACGCGTGTGTATATATTCATAGATTGTAGGAGATCTAGAGGTATATATTCATAGGACATGCTCGCCCAAAGTCGTTGGACCGATCGAGATGGATCCGCGGGTTTCGTCCACCGCGGCGCGCGGCAGTTTTCTCTGGTCTGGACATGCCAAGTCGATGGAGGCGGAGCATGAGAGAGCACGATGCGCTGCCTTAATTTGACCACCCAAATTAAGGCACCGTAGCATGCTCAAAAAATACTGTCACTTATATATCATAATTAAGTTTTTTAAAATAGAAAAATAGAAAAAAAAATATGTTAGTCTATCACGTATAATACAAACAAATACGAGAAAAAAGAACCGATAAAAAAACTAAAAAAAGCCAAAATTATAGAAAAAGATGAAATTTATGAATAATACAAAATAAGCTAGAAACTCAAGCTGAAACGAGCGGAGCCTATTTAAAGTCGGTTGGGTGTACAACCAGCAATTGCAACGGTTGGATGCAATCGAAACCAATAGGGGAGTACGTATGCGTAGACGCATGCATGCATGCATGGTAGGGTTGCAATGGAGCTACTAATCGTGTTAACTGTTTGGTCTTGTTGAATGTTGATAGGTGGATGTCGAATGCTGTTCCGATCGCCGAGTTGCCGGGCCGAGCTAGGGGATGTGGGCTCGGCCTGCGGTTGGGCCCGACGGCGCGGTGGTTGGGTTGGCTTGGGCCGTGAGATAGAGGGAACGGGCATGGGCTGCTTTCCGCGGCTGATCAGGTCCACGGCGTTCGTGCGGAGCACTTGTGGAAGTGCTTTTCGGGCTTGTTTTTTTAACTACGGATTATAGCTTTTAGTTACAATTTATTAATTTAATAAATAGTTGTTACTGAAATAAGTCACAAGATAAAATCTGCTAAAAGACAAAAAAAAAGACATCCATAATAAACCAAACCAAACCACACGAGTACAGAAGTGATTTTCGAGTCAAACCCAGACCTAAAGAAGAAGAGACAAATGACCTATCAAATGTTAACCTCCTCCCTAAGATGGATAGATTCTTTTCAGCTGTAGTCTATGATTTTCATTCTAATGTGAGTATTTGTGTAAATGAATCTATCGTAAAAAAAAAAAGACTATTTTGATAAGATGTTTTAAAATGACGATAGAGAAACAATACAGTTTATTTTGTTTGATACTATTAATTTTGTTTGAGAAAAGTTATAATTGGAAAAGCAGACGGCATTACTATCACCTGAGCGTTGCGGCACAGCGCAGCAGCGACCAGAAGCATCTATCCAATCCTTGCACACCAAAAGCAGGAAACCCCTCTCCTCCAAGCTGACCGAGCCAATCTATTGTCAGGTTCCTACCTTGATGAACACAAGCAACCTGAACCTAGGAGGGTGTCATGCCAAATCCAACACAGGCTATAAGTTTGGGGATACACTTTGGGGGAAAAAAAATGGAAGCAAAGATTGGGGAAGCGCTAGACTGGAAGGAGAAGCAGGGGATTGGGAGAACTAGAGAAGGGGATTAGAGAGGAGGAGAACAGCACAAAGAAGGGAGAACATATGCCACTGTTCGGTTCTGATGCTGCTGTAGATGCCTTATATATTACGCATTGTCCCTCTTGGACCTTTGACCAGTACAGCCCAAACGCAAGTCCAAGTGCTCGGCACATATCTGGTCCGTGGCATCGTTCCCCTCGTCTTGTCTGGCCTCCTTTCCCCTCCACGAATCCAATCCTCTCCGGCTCCGCACCCCCCACAAATCCGGAACCCCCTCCCTTCCTCCCTAAGCAAACAACCAAAAAAAGGGACTCCGGCGGCGATGAGGTCGTCGGAGTCGTCGCGGTTCGTGCAGGAGCTGGTGCTGTACGCCGCCAGCGCCGCGCTCAGCTGCCTCGTCCTCTTCGCCGGCCTCCGCCAACTCGACCCCAACCGCGCCGCCTCCCAGAAGGCGCTGCAGCAGAAGAAGGAGATCGCCAAGCGCCTCGGCCGGCCCCTCGTCTCCACCACCCCCTACGAGGTGGTACCAATCCAATCCAATCCAATCCGCTAGGGTTCTTCACCTGGCCCCCTTGCATTGCCCTTACGCCTTCTCATCTGGGGTTCTATCCAATAATAGGATGTGATTGCGTGCGATGTCATCAACCCCGACCACATCGACGTCGAGTTCGACTCCATCGGCGGCCTCGAGCACGTCAAGCAGGCGCTCTACGAGCTCGTCATCCTGCCCCTGCGCCGCCCCGAGCTCTTCACCTTCGGCAGGCTCCTCAGCCCGCAGAAGGGGGTGCTCCTCTACGGCCCACCCGGCACCGGCAAGACCATGCTCGCCAAGGCCATCGCCAAGGAGTCGGGCGCCGTCTTCATCAATGTCAGGATATCCAATCTCATGAGCAAGTGGTTCGGCGACGCCCAGAAGCTCGGTAAGCCAGCGGCCGACCCTGTGGTGCTAATCCTAAATCCTGTCGCTAATTGCTCACTACAATCGACGCTTGCTTGTTTCTATTTTTCTTTGTGCGTATAAAGTTGTAATGATACTGATATTATATAACTGTGCGGCAGTGGCTGCTGTATTTAGCCTCGCTCACAAGCTCCAACCCGCTATAATCTTCATCGATGAGGTTGATAGTTTCTTGGGACAACGACGGACCACGGACCACGAAGCCATGACTAATATGAAGACGGAGTTCATGTCCCTCTGGGACGGTTTCACCACTGATCGTGAGTACTCTCCTTTTTTGCGTTCTGGCATGGTATATACGATATATAACATTTGTTGACAATATTACGAAGCAGTAGTGTCTTAGAGCAAGTCCAATAATAGAGTCAAGTGTTTGGCTAGTCAAGTTATAAGAGTCAAGTTATACAATAATTTGTCTTCTATTTGTCTACAAAAGGTTTTTTATTATTATGTGGTACCATGTCTCACATTCTCTTTCCTATTCCTCCTCACATACATTTATTATCTTAGCCCACCACTGCATAGGCTCCCGTGTCCAGCTTGTTGCTTGCATGAGAGCCAAGCTCTCATCTCTCTCCTCTCTTCTTTCCTCCATATCAGCAAAAATGCTGACTAGCTTGGCTATAAGACCATTATTGTACTTGCTCTTAGCCTCTTAGGGTAGCAGTTGGATGCAGATAACAATTCAACACATGCCCATCAGAGGATTTCACGTGATTGCATTCCTATTGGACATTTTTGTTGAAGTTACTCTGTAAAAGCATGTACTGACAAAAATATATTTTTTTTGAACATTCACACCATGTAAATATTTTTATTTCGCATTATAGCCGCTCGTTACATAATTTATGGGACTTCATTGCTGTACTGCTAAACTATGCAACACACTGCATAATTAGGATTTATGTACAAATTTACTTCCATGTTCTATACTTGTAGTGAACCTAGTCCAACTAATGAATTTAGCTGCCCATACCTAAATTTTATGTTTAGGTTTTGTGTGAACAATGAGTTCCACAATAGTGTACCTGCTTCATTACCCTGAACAAAGTCTTATTTTACTTCTTAATCTTATTTCATTTTTCTAGTTGTGCTATCAGATTCGGTTAATAATGTCAAAGATATTCATAGATAATTTTATGACTCTTCGATTGTTGTTTTATCCGATCGAAAATGCTTGCAGCCTTGACATTCAGCACAGAATAATCTTCTTGAACCTTACACCTCAATTTGGACATCTCAAGTTGAAAATTTGATAGTAATAGAAGGTTATGTCACAACAGTATAACTGGCCTAACATGTAATAGGCCCGATAGTGTAGAGGAATATACTCATGTAAATATACCAATGTACCCCCATCCCTTGTAAGTACTAAGGGGTAGAATGGGAAATCACATTCTACCCCACTCATGTATATCAACCCCCCAGGAGGGGCAGGAGGAGGGATATCCTCTCATTCTTACCAACTCTCCCATAGATCTGGCTCTCCTCTTCCTCTTCTATAAGTCCTCTTCTCTACTGTTTGGTCTGTAGCCACAACAGGTCTGTTAGGGTGTGTTTGGTTCGTGGATGGATGTTGCATCGTATATCCTGGCTGAGTGAATGCAGGCTGAGTGGAATCGTATTTCAGAAAAAGAAGATGTTTGGTGAGGCTGCATGAGCGGATACAAAAAGCGAGATGTTTGTTTGGTTGCTGTATGAGCGGATGCGATCTACCAAACCCGAGAGGCGACACGTGGGACCGCATAAGATACATCGCATCCACTCATCCAGATGGCTAGTGAAGCTCATTTTGAGCGTATCCACCCATCCGTGATGAGGCGTATTTTGCATCCGCTCATACAGGCTGTATCCGCTCATACAGGCAATCAAACAGGCTCTTTCTCATATTATACGGATCCACCCATCCAGGACGAAGGAGATACAGACAACCAAACACACCCTTAGTAGTTTACTTTATGCTATATATGTCCCTGCTGGCATGTTTGTCCCCACTTTGTAGTCATTAATACCACTCGTGGGGTGCTATCAATGAATAACGACCTACTAATGTGCAACCATCGATGGGCTAGCTAATACAAGATTGACAGATTTAGAATCTTCTTTTGTGCACATGTAATTTTTAGAAATGCTTTTGGTGTGGTTAGTTGGATAGTGTTATTACTCTGAACTCCATATATTGATACATTGTATGTGATGCTATTGTTGCTAACCATATGCTATACTAGTATGGCTATAGGCATGTTTACCAAAGGTTGGTTGTCTCAGAATATAAATGAGGAAAGGATGTGAACTTAAGAGAAACTAAACCAATAAAAAAGGATAGTCTTTGCCATATTGTTGTAGCCTCAATGATTTACATAAAGTTATACTGTTACACTATGTCCAAGGTGGACATGAGATTTGCCTTACTGGCAGATTTACTTCTGACAATAATGATTTTTTCCCATATGGATATGCAACTTATTTTACAGACTTACTTCCCTTGAGAACACTAAGCAATAGCTGTTGAATCCCAGATATACAATCCGGAACCCTCCGTGTTTCCATCGCACTTATTCTATGGATAAGTAGTTAGTACATACAGATATATTGCTAGAACATACACATATATTACGTAAACCATACGTTCATACCATACATTAATATTACATATCAGAGTTTAAATAACTCCATATTGGGTAGAGTTTACATAACGTGTTGATCAGGCCAAATGATACGTTACAAGTAAACAAAAGCAGAAGTGGAAGCAGAAAGCAAAAGGTGAGGCTACACCTTATCACAGTCCAGCGACTGGGGGTAAAGCGCGTACGACAAATACTATCCAAGGTTTGGATATAGATGTGCACACAGTCACCATCAAAGTCTGCCCAAGCAAGGGTAAAAACGAGAGATTGTTAGAACGGCCTAAACTCCACCATCTTCTTCTCCGTCTGTTCCAAACGCGGCGTAGTAGGCATAGTGGTCTTGATCCGAAGGTTTTGAATTATTTTAGTGAGTGAGGGTGAGCACAAACAGCTGTGCTCCGTGAACCAACACATAGAATGCAATAATATAGATACAAGACTTAACTAAGGAAGGCTCGGGTTCATTTATTTGCGAGATTCCATAGTAGAATTACGGTAAATAGAAATCCTGAGACAACATTTTAACTAAACCATGTTTTTAAAGAGTGTGAAAGTATACAATAATAATAGTGCAGATTACATCCATCTGTTACATGGTTTTATTCACCATATGCTATATTTGTTATTAGAGTTCTATCCACCCATTATATTCACTGGGTTCTATCCATCAGAGGAAATCAACTCAGGGTTCTATCCTTCTTTCATGTTTTTCATTCTACCCACAAAGATCCTTTTAAAAATAGACTACCTCGAGTAAGTTCACGTGCCCGCCCATGACCGTGGGCACGGCTATCCGAACAGTTTTCACTCTGCAGTGGTCGCACACTTTATCCACAAGAGATTTTCAACTGGTTATATTCCGCATGCTTCCTTAGGCATGCAGATCAAGAAAACCAAGACCTTTACAATACACCTTCCCAACGAAGCTACACCCACAAAGGTTTCCACCGTCGTGGGATTCTATCCACCCGCTCTGGAGGCCTTCTCTTGCGCCGCATGGAGGTTTCCATCCAGCACTCATCTCGTGTTCAACCAGGTAGTGTAACCAGTGCTGGGTTGATGCAAACTAATTAGCTAGGCGGCACCCATTATAGCTTATGGTTGCGCTGTTTTACATTGAGAGATCGTTACAGATTTAGTCCTTAAAGCTATCTGGGCAGTTCTACCACATACCACACTCTTACGCTCCATTCGCACCGGTTCGACTTACCATCTATCTAGATATAAAACAAGTTTAGAGTTTTGGGTTTCTAAGATACCATTTTCTAGTTCAACATATCAACCATTTACATCCAATGGTTGCCCAAATCCAAGTTTTCTAGTTTGAAATGATGTCCAGGCAAATTAATGTCCGTATATATCTAAGTAAGGCTAAGCATGATACTTAGATACTGACTTATCATCTAATATGTATACCATTAATTCTATGGTGACAATTATTTATGTCCAAAGCCAAGGAGTGGGATGTAATTAAGCATTTATTCAAAGGGAATTAGCTATGAACTAATACGAATATAATTTACATAATAAAGTAAAGCATGCAATTTGATAATTTAACACAATATAATTTGCATTCAAAGAATAGGCACAAAATGATCGAAGTATAGGCACACATTGTTCACAAGCTTGTTGGTCTTGAGAGTCTTAGTTGGGCTCGAATTGCTGCTGATCGCATCGAAAAACAAATAAACACACGAGAATGCAGATAAATCCAAATAAACTCCAAAATTCATGATTTTACTTTTGTTAGAAAGATCTTGAATTTAGAAATAAGTTTCATTTGATTTGGATTTAAAATGAGAACGGGCTCCGAAATTTAAATTCAGAAAAAATCAAAAAATAAACAAAAGAGAGATAGTGTGTCCCATTGGCAGCTGGGCCTCACATTTTTAATTTGTTTTCCTATTCGAAAATACACCAGAGGCTGATGTTACAATATTCCAATATTTTGAAAAAAATTCCACAAAATGTGGTGTTACAATATTTGATGATACTTTATATATGGCTTTGCAGAGAATGCTCGTGTGATGGTGCTTGCTGCTACAAACAGGCCTTCTGAGCTAGATGAGGCCATCCTCAGGCGCTTTACTCAGATATTTGAAATTGGGATTCCTGTTCAGAGTGAAAGAAGCAAGATACTTCAGGTTGTATTGAAAGGAGAAAATGTTGAGCCTAACATTGACTATGATTACATTGCCAGTTTATGTGAGGGCTTTACTGGATCAGACATCCTAGAACTGTGCAAGCAGGCAGCATTCTACCCTATCAGGGAGCTGTTGAACAATGAGAAGGATGGGAAGAAAGCATATGTGAGTACTCCTTCTGTTTTCCATTGGTCTTAGAACTAGATTACATTCTGATACTGATACTATTATTACTTTGGTGACCGTGAAGTCACCGGATGAATTGCCGAGTAGATAGATCAGATCTGAACGCATTACAATGTTCACTTCTGATAATTTAGTAGTATTTCATACAATGAGTCAACTTCCCGTGGGTAATGTATGTCTACACATGTTAATTGTCAACCTCATGCATGGGTCTACTTGAGACACGTAGTTGTTCATTCTGTATTATGAATTCATGGACAATTTCAGTTACAATTGTTGGTTGGAGTTATGATTGTTTAGCATGAGTAATTAGGAATCTTGGCATTTATCGTTGGATATAGTAACTGTACAGCTATTAAGTAAATTCTTGTTCATTACACATTGGCCCTGATTCTTGGCACACACCTGCTGGTTCAGAAACCAAGACCCTTGAGACAATCAGACTTGGAGAAAGCTTTATCAACATCAAGAAAGGGAAAGAAGGCTGCAAGTGGAACACTGACGGGCTTGCAGTCACCCGTGTGGATTCGGCCATCAGATTCAGAAGATGAACAGGTACAGAGCGCAATTTTTGAGATATCCAAGCTGATGTCTCGAATAGTTCAGAACAGTCAGTCGGAACCGCAAGAGCCACCTTCACCTTAATCTAAAACCAGAAGGTTTTCCTTTTGCTGGATCTCGTGAAAATCTGCAGTGGAGTAAGCGCAGGCATTTTACCTCATTATCGTTAGGTTTTCTTATGCAGCTTGCAAGATTAAGCATATGCATCGATTCATTTAGCGTTGCGAGGCTGCAGCAGTTTTTGAAGTTAATTGCAGCTGGGAAGCTTGCACTGATGTTTAAGTTTATCCAGAATTCTATGTATCTGTGGCCAAAAATTCAGAAATCAGAATTCTATGGTTCTGTGGAATAACTGTTCCGGTCATCTTGTATTTTTAATTTAGCTACTTTAGGGTAGACTATACTCTATACATAATGAAGAAAGGGGCCCTGCCATGGTTCACAAACATAATTTTTTGTTTTTGTCTGATTATTTACATCCCGTTCTCTCTGTTGAGACCTTTTGTGTGTGTGTGTGTGTGGGGGGCACTCTGTTGTGACCTGGACCCTGGACGAGATACTGTGAGGAGGCGCGTACGCTTGTCTTCACTCGAGAATTGTTGAATCCTTCCCCCCTTGGAACAGTTCCTATGCAAATTGTCTCACTGGTTGATCAGATCGAGGCAGAATGTTGCACAACATTTCCAACTTTTAGGTTGATTCTGTCACAAGTTGAAAGACAATCTTTGAAACCTGCTCTTCGCCTATCACGAGCACGAGCACCTGCTTGCTCTCTTCATGGCGCTCGTCTCCATCATGGATAGCTCTTCAGATAGTGACAGCTTGGTACCCTTCAGCATCAGCTCGCCGGCACCGTCACCGTTCACTCTCGCCAGCTCGTCCATCTCCAGCGATTTCCTGGACACGATGGCGTGGATCTCCTCGAGCAGCCTGAGGAAGGCGGGCTCGACGTTCTCCCCGCTGAGCGCGGACGCCTCCGAGAAGAAGAGCCCCTGCTCCTCGGCGAAGGCGGCCGCCTCGTCGGTGGCGACCGCGCGGCGGCCGGCGTCGGCGAGGTCGGCCTTGTTGCCGATGAGCATGACGACGATGGACTTGTCGGCGTGGGCGCGGAGCTCGTCGACCCACCGCGCGACGTGCTCGAACGTGTGCCGCTTGGTGATGTCGTACACCAGCATCGCCCCGAGCGCGCCCCGGTAGTAGGCGCTCGTCACCGCCCTGTACCTGCACGCGACATCTTCCTCTCCGTTAGTACAACAGTTCGTCCTAGCTAGTAGCACACTACCATACCAACAACCATCTCTTCTAATTGTACTCCAACTTTAGCTTGTTCAAACAGCTACTGTTAGCAGCTAGCTATACATGCATCAACATATACACAGCCCAGTAGATACAGCTATTTTGTATGTCTATACAATATGGGTACATGTGTCGTAGCAAGTGCATATGTTTCAAGTGATGGGCATGCAGGGATGTGTGCACCTCTCCTGGCCGGCGGTGTCCCAAATCTGGGCCTTGACGCGCTTGCGGGCGATGTCGACGGTGCGCGTCTGGAACTCGATGCCGATGGTGGACTTGGAGTCCAAGCAGAAGTCGTCGCGCGTGAACCGCCCCAGCAGCTGCGTCTTCCCCACCGCCGAGTCGCCGATCACGACGATCTTGAACACGTAGTCCTCCTCCATCCCCCTCCTCCTAGCTAGCTACTTCCTAGTCCTACCTACTGAAGTACTGATTGATCCAAAGGCAATCTCTACCGCGCCAATGGCTGGGACCTATCTGCGCGTGGATGCTTCTGTATGTATCTCATCTGACATCTGCATGTGTATATAAATATCTTGGTGATGTAGAGTGGTTGAGTGGAGAGGTTGCTCTGCTCTGCTCCTGCCCTGCTACTGGAGGTGCCGCTGGTATTGATTGTTTTCGTAATGGAGGTTCTAATTCTTAAGATAAAGAGAGTTCTTTTCGACCCTTAGGATTGAAGAGTTTGGTGTTGAAAGCTCTGATTGCCTGATTCGTCAATTGTTACTAGTGATGCAAGCACGCTCACTGTAGATCTCTTGTCTGGTACTCCCCTGCCTGGGGCACTTTTCTCTTTCGGCATTCATTGTAGAGCACGCAGGACAAGCCAAGCGGTGGTGTCTCTCTTTCAAGATTAATGTTTTTTTTCATGTATTGGTATCAGTATTCATTTAAGTTATTTCGACAAAAAAAATCACATATATATACATACACATACATACAGGAAGTATCTTTTCTACTCTCAGGAGTAGTTACTCCCTGTGTCGTATCTCACAACGTAGTGAGTATCTCGCATAACAGAAAGTATGTACGTGTAGTATACGTGTATATAAGACCATCTAGGTGGTATGTATATTTTTTTAGACATACTTATTTTTATGTGCATATATAAATGTATTTGCAAAATAAACTAAAACTATATACTCTCTTGAAATTTTTTCATATAATTCACATAGAGTATTTTATAATCAGTATATGAGTATACCAAAAGTGATAAAGGAGTATTTCAAATTTATTTAAGTGGTAAATCCAAGATGGAAGTAACTACACCAAGAGTTGAATGTATTTTCCTATACACATATACACACGCATGCACACATACATATACAAGGCACGGAGTGATACACATGACGAGTTATAAAAGATATATTTGAAGTCACATACAAACACAAGAATCGAACGAAAGCAGGGATATGCTGATATCAGATGTCACAATCTCTGAGCCTCATGTCACGCGATGCTTAACCTAATTACTACTGTATGACACCAGTAAAGTGGCTAGGTTCGCAACTAGGCCGGAAGAATCACGTTGATTGGCCGAGCGATGGATTACGTCTGCATTAGTACAATTCAACTGCCAAATAGTACAACCCTCAACTGCTACTTTCAAAAAAGTATAGTATCTGTTCGATTGCATCTCACCCGTTCTCGTCTTGCTTCTTGTTTCAATTGGCCTTCTACGTAACGGCTCAAGTATTATATCGAGCATGATAAGATTTGACATTATGCATAATGTGGCTAGTGCATCACACAGATCAATAATTCTTTTAGTTGCAAGCAGTTGATCTGACCTCATTCAGGAAACCCTGTATTTGACTAAACACGGCTTGAAGCGAGCTTTATTTCTTTGCAGTGCAGTAAGGAACTTTTACGGTGTCCCATGGAATCTGAAAACATTTGCTAAGCGATTTGATTAGCCCGTATAATCATCAGTTAAGTACTAGGCTAGCTACCTGCTGGAGTTGCATGTTGGCATTCCTGAACAAAGGATGGGCTTCTGTAGTTAAAAAAAATCTGAAACCAGAAAGAGGAAGACATCAAAGCCAGGACGATGGACCTACAACCTGGCTCCTATTCGATGATTAATTTTGGACTACATGGTTATTGTTGAGGAACTGATATTGGTTCGTTGCGTATTTAATGTGCTCACGTTCAGACGAGCCTAATTCCTGATACCTCTAATGCATGGTTACCAGTAGTTTGCAGCTCATCTTGTGGCACTGAACCATTAGGAAAAAAAACGTTACTGATAACAGCAAGTCATATATCGTTACAAATTAAGCTCATGAATCCTGGAAAGGCCAATAAACACAAGTAATGAAAGATTTCTGATGCATGCCTGGATGCTGCTCACTTGATCTCATGCTGGAATTATGCATAATGTTGCTAGTGCATCGCACAAATCAATAATTCTTTTAGTTGCAAGTAGTTTTTTTAGAGAGAGATAGTTGTAAGCAGTTGATCTGACCTCACCTAGAAACCCGGAACCCCTGTATTCGACTAAACAACTCGAAGCAAGATTTATTTATTTTCAGTGCAATAACAAAATTTTCTGGTGTCCCTGGAATCTGAAAACATGTGCTAAGTGAGTTAGCTAGCCCACATGTACAATCATCAGTTAAGTGCTAGATTAGCTACTTGAATGCTAGAGTTGCAGATTGGCATACCTGAGCTAAGCAGACGGACAAGAGATCTGAAAGCAGAAATTAAGAGGAAGCCATCAGACTAGAATGGACCAACAATGTGGTCCCAGTTTGATCATTAATTTTTGGGTACATGGTTTGGATTTGATTCGTCATTCAGACTTTGATTAAGTACTACTTTTTTCCTGATCGACCAGACGGCCTGCTTGTGCGTAAGGTTCAGATGTTGTAGCCCCCGAATTCATTCATATGTACAGCCTAATTCCTGGTGCCTCCAATGCATCTGAGTAGTAGTTTTGCAGTTGATCTCGTGGCACCATTAGAAGAAGGAAACATTACAGCGGGTGGTCGGGACAGCAGCAGAGCGCAGCGACGAGCGCGCCCCCCTTGGGCTAGACGCGTGGGCTGCGGCTTGGAGGAGGCGGAAGAGGCAGAGGCCCGAGGTGGAGCGCGCGGTGGCGGCCGGAGGGAGACGGCCGCGTCCATGGCACCGAGCCGAGGCCCGAGGCGGCCACTACGCATGTGTTTGGTTCATGGGACTATGGAGGATGGGATGGGGCGGTCCTTGTTCCAGAGCTGTTTGGTTCAGAGTCAAGTGGGATGGGGATATCCCTCTAGGGAATATTCTGCGAATATACTCTCAAATTGGGGATGCTCTGTCCCGTAAATGAGGATGGTGAGGGATGAGGTGGGACGAGTGGGCCCCACGAGCTGTTGTAATCCCAGAAAAGAGGCTGACAGGTAGACCCCGCATGTCAGATTTGTCATCCCAAACCTTTTGTCCCTAAACTAAACAGAAATTGCAACCAAACACGAAAGAGGGTCGGTTCTATCCCTAAAAAATGGGTTGGATCTGTTCCGTCCTACC
This sequence comes from Dendrocalamus sinicus, assembly GCA_036346575.1. Lineage (NCBI taxonomy): Eukaryota > Viridiplantae > Streptophyta > Magnoliopsida > Poales > Poaceae > Dendrocalamus > Dendrocalamus sinicus. The sequence continues at coordinate 895,084 of CM070657.1, read as the reverse complement.
ATGACTCTGAACCAAACACACGCTACAAGTAGCTGGGAAACACGAGTGGCTAATCTCGATCGGACGGGTCAGATTGGAGGTCAAATTGGCAAATTCCATTCCGGTTCCGGCCGAAATGTTCCGTACCGATAAGCAAAACAGCACAATAAATCATCTATCCTGTATCGAACTTGATATCGGTCAATGCTGATCTATTCCGTTTCAGTCATTCTGGAAATGACCATAATTGGCTATTAGATTTTAAGAACTTATATGATTTATCGTTTCATCTATTCTGGTACCAAACGTAATTTAAGTGATCATTCATTTTTATACTATGGTTGTATATTTAAAGCGAGGTTTTAAATGAAATTATGAGTATATATAATTACGTATATACTTATGAATAAATATATTAAATTCAAAACGGTACGCTATTATGAACCGATATTAAAATATACCATTTTAAAAACTAAACCGGTTTGATCTTTGGACCGGTATTTACAAGTATGTTGGAGATTGGATGGTGTGGTGCGGGATTGAACAGGGACGACAGCTCAGCATCAAGAGCCCAACCATGCTGCAGTGTAGGCCGCGTCGGTCCAAAGCGGCGAGAAAGAGGGGAAAGGTCGACCTTTTGGGCTATTTTTGGGCTTAGCGTATTACCACTAGCTAGCTAGCTACTGCAGATTGATCACGACGACCAGGCTGGGATAATAGATTAGGATTTTTTTTTTGCGGTTGATAGTTTTTAGCTGTGATTAATAGTATTTGTTTGTGTTTTTTTAGGATGATAGTAAACGAAGACATCGATACAAATGCCGCATACGATTTTAGACTAAAAAGTCATTTAAAAATCTACTTTAAAAAACCATCTTAATTATTTTGATATTAGAATAAGTCTAAAGAACAGTGCGAATAGTTTTCGCCTCGTGCGATGTCCTCCCCAGGAAAAGAGATAGCCCACGGAAACGAAGGTGCCGGTTGATCCTGATCCAGCGTGCTTAGGAGACAGGAAGTCAGGGAGGGCCTTGTTATTTGCTGCTCGGCAGCTTCACCCTTTATATGCACTCTTTCTGCTGATATGGTACAATTATTGGAGATGCAGATCGAGCCGGACGCCCAACAGTGCAGGGGCTCCTTTCTAATTATGTTGCACTACAGAACTAGCCAGTAAACTGCTGAGTCTCTTGAGATGATGCAAAAGATAAAGGAAAACCAAAAACTAGAAAACCAAAAAAAAAACCGAATTTTAGAAGAAGAAAAAAGCTGAAGCGGCCATAGCCCATTAAAGAACCTTACCTGCAGGGATGCATGGCTAACTGCGCAGACAGGACCAAAACAATGTTACACTAATCGTTGTCTGATGTCTGGCTCGTTTCCAGAGGAATACAGGAAGGATCTGGTTCAGCCATCAGCTTGCTGCTGTAGATTAGTCCCCCCTTGCCACACCCAGCCAACAGGTTCCGTCACACAGTTCCACTGCCCGTGCTCTCCGATCCTCTCCTACCACCCATGGTTTTCTCACAAACCTCCGGCCTGCACGAATCAGCATGGCACACATGAGCATATACAAACAAAGCGAAAATGGCTTCCCTATTCCCGTTCTGTATTTCTATTTATGTCCCCACATACGTATATCTTTTCACTCTGTTGAATTGTATTTTTAGAACTACAGGAAAAAATGAAGAGCAGCTGGATATATGTCACGTGACGTAGGAACATGAGAAGAGAACAGGAAGCCTTGTTCAAACAAAGCAGCCAGGCTCATATATAACCTTGGGTAGCTAGCTAGCTCCCATCCGCCAAACCAGCAAGAGGAAGGAGGGACAGCAGCAGAGCACACGCATCACGTACTCTCCTCCTCCCAAGAAGAAGAAGAAAGTAGCTAGCCACCAAGCCAAGTCGATCATGAAGTGGCCTGCAGAGTAGCGCAACTCCGAATCCGACCCTCACAGGAGCAGCAAAACCATGCGACAGATAGCTAGCTAGCTAGCTTGAGATCTATATTTATTATACGAGAGCCCATGCAAGAGGTCGCCCCCACCACCGCGCCGGCGATGGAGGAGGAGCGGTACGTGATGGCGGCGTCCAGGTTCTTCCGGGTGAAGCCGGCCAGTGGCGGCGCCATGCTCCGTCGTCTCCACTACCTCGAGTCCTGCTTCCTCTGCAAGAAGAACATCTCCTGCAGCCGCGACATCTTCATGTACAGGTACGTGCAATTCTAGCTAGTGCTACACTTCGCTATATATCCATCGTCCCATTCCCCAATGCATGCATATGCACAAGAGCTACTATAATCTTTAATCCTATATAGCTAGCTCAAAAGAAAGAGGCTAATTGATCAGAAAGGTTGATTTTTAGTATGCCTTAATTAGTATCTTGGTTGTGATGTCCGTTTTTTTGGATGTGCATGCAGAGGGGACGCCGCGTTCTGCAGCGAGGACTGCAGGCAGGAGCAGATTGACATGGACAAGGCGCTCGACGCGGTGGCGCGCCGGCACCGCCTCCTCCTGCACTACATGCCGCCCTACCCGGTGGCCGACGGGCCGGCCGGCACCGCGCTGCGTGAGGCGGAGTCGTCGTGGCCGCCGATGATGCACCGCCGGCCGACCATCGCTAACCTCGCCGCGCGCACTCCCGTGGCCGCGAGCTAACTAGGCAACGATCCGTTACCTGGGTCGTGCAGCTGCGCGCGCGCGCATGCATGCATCAATCTGACTGGTTGTGCACGCGTGTCGTACGTCGCAGGAATCAGTGGCCAGTTGATATGTAGACGGTGATCTGCATATTTTTGCCATCTTGTATGGTGTCCACTGTACAGGTCCTTCTGGTTCCTGCGATCTGTTACTGCAGAGAAACATCAACGGCAGGCAGCTAGATCGAGCTAGACAGTGTGTTAGATTGGTTTACCTTCTTGTGATGTCGTGTCGTCGTTCTTTGGGATGGGATCTCTAGCATGCACGGTTGGTTCCCTCTGCATGATCATGCAACTGAATTGGTAAAAGAGTTATTCCATCGATCGAGTAGTATTAGCTAGAAGGGAGAGATGAAAATGGAAGCAGCTTTATTACATTTATATATATGGGCGTTAAAGCCACCATCTTTCTGGATTGTGATGATCGATCGACATGTAGTACAAATAATAAAAAAGAAAGAGGCTGTTTCCTGCATATATGTTTCCAGGAGACATGCATGTATGTGTCTATGTAACATCAATTGCTGCTCGATCAAATATGCAAGGTATCATCAGCACTGCAGTCTGAGATCAAGATTAATTGCTGTCATGCATGCTGTGTGTGCTTGGTTTCGTTTACGCTTTTTCCCACTTCATTTCGGCTTCAGATAAGCAACTTGGAAGTGGATGTGGACGAGAACGAAGGATTGAGGTGCCCTTATTCGTACTTGTCCTTCAAGCCCGGGCGATGCTAGTTAACTTCATCCTCAGGGCCAGTTCTTTGATTTTTTTTTCAAATAAGTAAATAGAATGGTTTTTTCATCCTTATCAAAACGATTTATTTAAAACGGCTTGTCGATGTTCAATTTATTTATACAAATACTCGCATTAAGACAAAAACACAAGCCACAAAAAAGAACCCACCCTAATCTACTGACTGTACTACTAGGCACTTTTTCAGAGCTTATGTTGAAGATTTCAGTTCAGACTTCACTTTAGATGTTCTATCTTCACTTCTCACATGACTCGTCTTGGAGGCCGTCAAGATATTTCTGTGATCAGGAGGCTAAAACATTTCCTTTTTACCCGTTCAAAATTATTGTCAAGTGGCTACGATATAAAAAAGCTGCGTATCATGTTCCTTCATTTTGCAGCAAACAAAAGCACAGGAAAGTTACATCCAGCCAGCCATTCATGATCATGACATGTTCTAAAAAAGGGAGAGAACACTTCACAATGTTTTATTGACTTCGTGCAATCAAGGGCCTCGCAGAAGTAGTGTGAATCTTTTCTAGTTGTACCGTTTTGTTTCCTTTGACATCATCGCCTGTCTTCTGATCACTAGACTAGCATATCTTTTTTTCCCCTCAAGTTTTTACCCAAAAGAAGAAAAAAAAATCCTAGGATGGAGTTTTACATTGATTTGACGGTCAACATGATACATCATTGTGCCACAAAATATACTAGAACAGAATTAACACACATGCATGACCATGTTAGTTGCACTTTTGACTTGTAAACACCAAGATGAATATTGTGAGCAAATTAGAGCAAGGGGTGGTAGTAACTATCGGAGACACCCAAACACACCATTGGCAACCTTGTTTCTGGGACCCGAAGTTACAAACTAATCATGCATGAAAGAATAAGCTTGTGTAGTCTATGTTTGAAATTAGTGGTAGATGGAGCTCCAATCCAGGTTAGCTTTAGATAGAAAGTTCTTTTGCTTTAGTTTGTTGAGTTTCTTTGCTTTAGTCTGTTAAGCTCTTTTTGCTTTAGTTTGTTATGTTCTGTTTTGGCTTTTGGGCCTTTATAATGAACCAAGGAGCAGCTGCAAAGAGCACTGCAAATCCTTCACAAAGTCCAGTTTCCATTGTTGAGGCTAACAATGCACACTAAAAAATTAGCTACTTAAAGAGTTAAGATGTTTTAGTAGGTGATGATCGAGTGAAGACAATGATGGTTCAACACACACAAAAATATTGAGGTAGAAGCCATAATTGTAAGGCCATGAAGTCGATACAAGGCACGAGAATCCGTCATGGTCAGGGATGCTTCTAGGAGCTAGATTAAAAATCCATGGGGCATTAACAATTTAACACGAATAATGCGTAGTGCCATGCCACTGGAGATATTCCAAGAACTGGAGTGTGACTGCAAGAAAAGGGCAAGTCATGAACCCTCCCTGACCTCTACGGCTCTACTAGCTCACCACCATGAGAAGGACAGGAGAGCCTATCAAGGTTGGCACAAGTGCTTGCAAAGGAGAGGAGTGAGAGTGCGCATCAATATGGAGAGAAACTAGATAGAAAGGCAAGAGATTCCTCTACTTGATAGCAATGTGCTCTTTGTTCTTACCTTCTCTTATGAAGTAGTTGATCTTTGGTTGGCTTTGCTTATTTATCACCTCAAGAGAGGGGTTTATGATAGCTCTTCATTTGGTGCCAGTCCCATTCCAAGGTTCTGCTAGTACTATGTGGAAGAGCTAGAAGCTTTAGATAGTATGGATCCTTCTCTACAAATAAATTTCAATTAGAATCTGTTTTGTAGTTTATCTAACTTCAACTGTTCAACATACATATCTCTCTTTGTTAAGAGTTACTGTCAACAAAAATCCAACTCATATAAGAGGAGCATGCGGAGACACTCGTGCAAGATTTTCCAAACCATATGGTAATACGGTATACAAATCGAATAAAAAAACACATATTGACAACTAACAGAGAAAGAAAAAAACATAGAAAGACACAATCATGTGCATTCAGGATCATGAGAGGGCATGCCAAAAACAAAAAAAGGTAAAAGTAAGAAAGGAACAGGAGACTGTGTCTATTTCGTAGCAATCTATCCAATTGTGACCCTGTCTTGGTCCTCTCCAATCCCAGAGTGAAAGATGGCGATAAGAACCAATCCATTTAGTCAGAATGGTCGATTTCAGATATGCCAAGCTGTTTTGATATTGTTCAAAAGTGCATCTAATTAAACTGTTGAATTATCCATGGAGCACAAAGCAAACTAAGTTTCTGTGGTCGGAATTGCTGCAAAATGGCCCTATTTCTTCAATGCTCATATGAATCAAGACCAAAGTGTGAATAAACTATATAGATACTTCACTCCCTGTTTGTAGCACATTTTCTAACCTCAAGGCCAGGTTTGGAAGCAGGAATTATTTTGAAGGAACTAGATGTTTCCTTTACTAAAAATTCATAGGGCCCAAGGGCCAAGAGGTTTCATTAGAAGGTAGCTCACATAAAAGGTCCTTTAACATGGGCATGACATGAAGCATCTATTCCTCTTATCTCCTCCTAGTGGGGCAGCCGCTAACACCGCTGGTCGATCTGTGCCTGATGACGCAGATCGTACTAGTATCCTCTAGATCACTCGTGTATGTGGCACTCACATTGTACAACATGTCCAGCTCACCCATGCTCACGAACAGATGAACAAAACAGCTCAGCAATAAAGGTGCCAAAAAGTACACAAGGAATAAGCATTAAAACGACACTTCCAAGCTCCACCAGCTACACAGAAAACTGATTTGCAAGAATGAATTATTGTGCTGAACAAGACATCTGCATTATAAAGGGTCTTGGCTTATAGGAAACAGAAAAAGACTACAGATATTTGCAAGATATCTCTCAACCTACAGATGTTTTGTTTGTAGTTCATACTAAAATCATCCTTGCTTGTGCAGGCAGTCACAAACAAATGAAACTTCAAGGAAACCAAAAAAACGCAAAACGACAGCATAATTCCTTCAAGTTTTCAGCAAAAGAGATGGCCCTTATGATCAGAGCCAGGAGTTCAACAAATTCATGGCATGAAAATCCAATCACTATCAGCAGTACAATGCATTAGTACTTCTGGTATACCTGAAGAGCAAATGGACAACATTGTTATCCCGGTAAAGAAAAGGTATTGACGCCACATATAAAATTCTATGTAATTCATTTGCATAAATTTGAAGAGCATCCGTAGTAAAACAGAAACATAATAAGCAGAAATCTTACTGTCTAGAACTTTATCTGACAATGTTCTCCTCAGTAAACTCTTCTAATAGCTAACCTTGTCATAGATGGTGAACATCCATTCTTGTTCTTGACATTGCAGAGCAGGATCTGTAAACACCACAAAATCACCAAATAAGCCTTTCGGTAAACTCTTGTTGACTAATTTGTACAACTTGTACAAGAAAACCATCATCGCAAAATGAACAAGCCGGAATAACCTAACATAATGAACATCGAATGTCCTTAGTAACTTTTAGAACTGAAACACTCCATAGAAATACAATTACGCTAACACCAAATGTCCTAGTCCTCATCACCAGCAGCCACCTTAGCTCTTTGGTAACCATACAACTATTGTTAGAAGTCAAGGTTTTGAGTTCCTAGTGAATGAAAGAACATCTATATCAAACATCCACCTTTGTTGTAACCCTCCTCCCAATTTGCAAATAGATGTACTCCCATGCTTATCCTAAACAACACCTTCCGCCAAAGCTTCATTTTCCCTTCAGTTAACGTTGTCAAACAAATTTAGCTATTTGGAGCAATATAAAACACAAAGCTATCTTTACTGCTTGTAGCCTCTCTCCCCTTGCAAATGCTACAAACAAGTCGTTAAAATCAGTATGGAAGCAGATATCGCTTGACCGCAAATACCAGATTCCAACCAATCACCAACCATAATTTACTGTTTACTGAACGACGTACTGTTCCAAGGAATCTTGCAAGCCATAGCTTCAGAAGGGGGCAAGGGGCCAACCAAAAATTTATTTCTCTTGCACATCTCAAAAGACATGTCAAGTTTTAATCATTTTCCTCTTCTTTTGAGATAGTACTACAAACAATATGTTTGTATCCAAAGCATGTTGTTAAATACTTAAGTTGAGCCAAAATTGGTTTGACTCGTCACTCATTAAGTCATTATTCATAAAAAGCATTCACTACGAAGCATCTTTACCTTGGCCTTTTACTTTCAGTTAAAATAGATGCTGGCATGGCTGTATACGCATTGCACGAAAAGCTAGTGGTCAATTGCGCCCCGTCTAGCTACCAAATCCCCCAAAGAAATTGGCCACATTTAGCATAAGAAAACAAACAATACGCCCCTCTCAAAGAAAGAAAAAAATTAACATACCAAGCTAGGGTTTGGAATGAGCGTGGGAGTCGGGGGAAGCAGTAGACGTGGCCGTGGGGTTGCTGCTGCGGCGGCGGAGGTCGTCGATAATGCCACCAAGCTCACGCCGCGCGGACTCCCTCCCAAACATGAAGCCATACCTGCAGCACAAGAATCCAAAATGCTAGAAACATACATAGATTTGACTGGGGGGATACTAGAAGATCATATCAGGTCATGTATGCTACCAGAAGGAGATGGCGGAGAAGACTCCTGCAGCCGCCACCGTCTGCACTAGTGTCAGCTTCTTTGCCTGCATCACACACTAGAGGACAGGCGACGGAAGGCGGCGAGGGCGAGGCGAGGAACTTTCGCCGGCACGGCAGATTCGCTTCCGGTTCCAGTGAAGGAAGAGCGGTTTGCAGGGCTGGGAGACGACCGGCCACGGCCCACGAGGATGCGAACAGGCTTGGACCTCGATGGGCCTATTAATGCATCTAATTGGGCCGATTGCCTGCATGTTTGGATGCTGGAGCCGGTCCCGTTCGTTCGTGCGGTTCGTCTTGAAGGAGAAAAAACTGAGGACTGGTTTTTTCGGTGGGACGGCAACTTCTTTTGGCGCTTTCGGCCCCTGTTTTTTATTTTTCTATCGTAATTGGTTTTTAAATAGAATATCTTTTTAAAATAGAAACTATAAATTTATTATAATAGACACTATAATAACTTCATCTATATCAGTCCAAACCGCACGCGAATTTCTCTTACTTCGTACTGTTTCTCTTACTTTGTACTCTTTCTCACGAACAACCAAAAATCACTAGCTATAGCTAAAAGACACCAGTCTCAACTCAAAAGAATAGGCCCAACAACTCGGCTAACTCGGTTGCTTGCTAGTCCTCATGCATTCTTACGAAAAACCCCGCACGATCGGTTCTTTTCGCGAGAACAACCTCACTGTGGTGCTCGCGTCCCACTCTGTCGGACCAGTTTTGCAATCCGCATCGACGAATTTGGAAGAGTTGGAACAATTTTTTACACATGGGCCGATGAGGCGAAAATCAATAAATTGCGATAGCGAAGAACGGCAAAAATATGGAAATATGATACCATAATAAGTCAACATATCCAATGCTAATGGAAATTAGGTGCTAAACTACTAATGGCAACATAGACTGTCCGATCTAGCGCGTATAGCTGTGATAAAGACAGGTGGAACACCCCATTCCACTTATGCATTCTTACGAAAAACCCCATTAATTGTTATGCACCTCCAATCTTCTCATAAATTCAATTCGTCGGTTCTTTTCGCGAGAACAACCTCACTGTGGTGCTCGCGTCCCTTGTACTCCTTCGATTGGATCATTTATCACTTAGAACCCACACTATCATTTCCTATTCAAGATCGACATGAATCCACCAATACCTTCGTGTGTACTCTACAAATACTCCTCTCTTTTACTCGCGACCCTGTTTATTCCACCCATATTTTATTTTGTAAGAATAGGAATGGCACTATTTGAAATATAATACATAAAATTTCCTGAGACCTAGCAATTTTGAGCAAAAACATAATGTTCAAGGAGTATTAATATGAATTTCCATACATATGGCATCACACCATATGCCTAATATCACCATAATTTCTCCATACATACGGCATCACACCGTATGACATTTTTCAAATGTTATAGCTGCATAACTTACCACTGGGACGACACCCAGACAACTCAAATCGGGGCTTTCCTCTTCCACTTTTCCATTCCCATTTTTCAAACATTTTTAAATAGAACTATATCTAGCTAAGTTCCCATGATGCGCCTTGACCGTAAGGCACGGCTATTCGAATAGTTTTGACTCTGCAGAGTTTGCACACTTTACCCACAAGAGATAAATCCACCCGTTGCCCCACATGATTCCTTAGCCATGCGGTTGAGTAGACTATCACAGGATTGTTACAATGCATAGTCCTACTGTGGTTACGCCCGCTAAGGTCTATCTTCTGTAGGATACGACCATCCCTCGGGAAGGGTCCCTCGTGAGCCATCACGGGCAAAGGCGGGGATGCGACCATCCATCCCTTTGCTCGTGGTCATACCTTCACGTAACCACCTTAGAGCCACACAAATTAGTAAACCCTGCCTACACTTTGCCAGCTTGCGGTTGTGCTTGTCATACACGGGGTGACATGACAAGATTCAGTCCTTAGGGTTATCTGGGCGGTCTACCACTAACCCACTGTTGATCCATCATTAACTCAAAATTTTGTGCTTCCACTGCACCACACTGTGCAATCACTGCACCACACACATACACACCATCGAACCAATCCGCCTGGACATTTAAGCAAGTTGGGGATTTTGAGAGTATAAAATAATCATATCAAATATACCGGTCATTATCACAATGACTTGCCCAAACCAATTTCTCATGATTAAAACGACAATGATCTCCACATGTCGGTGACACAAAGGATGGTATATCCGGATTTGTGCAATTAGCAATGTCATGCAAAAAATTCCTAAAATATAAGTTGAACGTCCAGATGGACATAATCGATGCGCGAATCACCTCTGTGAAGACCGAAATCGCATGCGTAGAGCCCCGCATCAACGCCACCGCGCGGAGAACGGTCGGGACAACGTAGCGTGGCCGGGCCGCGTGGCGGCGCAAGCGGCGCATACGTCTGTGGTGACAAACACTATGACGGTTGTTAGCCCAAAAACCGACATCAGTGAGTCGGCCATCTTTTGATTCTTAATTTAGGGCTACATAGTTGTCTTGGCCCCATTCATACGGTTCGACACAAAGGATGACACAATTAGCGACATTTGCAGTGTCCTTTGAGCATTCGAGCTAGCCACGCACGATGTCAATTATGTGTACGTGAGGCCACAGAGGGGATGTTACCTTGGCTTAAAAAATAAGTAAGATGGTTGAATAGATAGAATCACCGCACAAACCACATGCGTAAAGGCTAAAATCTCATGCGTAGAGCCCTGTGCTGACGCCAGCATGATCCGATGCCCCTGTGAGGAAATAAACACCATGATGGCCTTTGACAAAAAAGGCCTTGACCCAGGGTGACATAGCTGGCTCGTTTGTCCAGGGTCGACCCACGCCGACATTCCACACATCGCCCCAACGTGTGTATCGCTCTGGGCAACGGCCCTAACTTCCGACCCCCATGTTGGGTCCGGTCGGCCATACCGGGCCCTAGTGGGACATAAGGGGCAGCTCGTTACACGTGGGGGAGAGAGTTGCATACTTTTTTTAAGTGAAGGACAACAAGGACTTATGTACTAATGCGCACGCACACATGATATCATGTGCACGTGTTTTAATCACTGAAAGTATCTATATGTATATATACTTAGAAAGCATTATTCATATAAACAATACCAAAAAGAATTATTCATATGAATCGGATCTGAAAGGCCAGACTCGCTTGACCTCGACTTGTGTCCTATTGGTGGGTTGGGTGTTGAGCTGTCGATTAGTTATGACGTTGGAAGGAGGGAGCAGCGGAGTCATCCGATTATTATATGGACTCGTGTCTGACGCACGATGGGTATATTACAAAAAAAAAAACACACGGCGTCCATCGTCACTTCTTGGCCGGCGGCTGCCTGCGGTCGGCTTTCTTGTCGGCCGGCGGCGGAGGCTGGGGCTCCCTCTGGACCACCCGCTCGAGCTCCTCCATGACCTCCCGCATCGCCGGCCGCTCCTTGGGGTTCTTACCGAGGCAGCGGTCCGCCAGCCTCGCCACCTCGCGCGCGGCCGCCACCGGGTACCGGCCGCCCAGACGCGGGTCCATGATGGACCTGAAGCTCTGGCCGTCCGGCGGGTGCCGCCGCACCCACCCCAGCAGCTTCTGCTCCTCCACCGGCCGGCTCCGCTCCAGCGACCGCCGCCCCGTCAGGATCTCGTACAGCACCACGCCGAAGCTCCACACGTCGCTCTTGATCGTCAGGTGACCCGTCTCGATGTAGTCCGGCGCCGCGTACCCATGCGTCCCCACCACCTGATCATCATCAGCCATTCAGATGTGGCTAGCTTGTCAGATACAACAAACATGGCACATATATAAGCTGCAGTGAATTGTGATGGAATTTTCGCATGGCAGTAGATCACATTCAGCAGGCACGTACCGCAGTGGATACATGTGTTTTTCCTTCCGTTGGTCCCTCCCTTGCCAGGCCAAAGTCTGATAGCTTTGGCTTGAAATCGGCGTCGAGAAGAATGTTAGATGCTTTAAAATCCCTGTATATCACCTGCCAAACTAAAAGGCTATGGATCAGACCTTGATAAAGAGATCAATTAGTCGTCATTCTAAAACATTTGAACAGACGAATGCAGCAACAAAGATTGTGTGTTAACTCAGTACATGTGCTAAATTAATAGATGGTTCAGTTCAGAGTTTCAGACAGCTGTAGGATAAGTCCGAGATGCTACAAATTACTTTTGTGGATTCAGAAAGAACAGTGTTTTCGAGGGAACCTGAACTTCTTGCATTCCTTCATGAAGATAATCCAGGCCCCGCGCCGCACCAATCATGATCTGCAGTCTCATTCTCCAGGGAAGGGGAGGATGGGCTCGGTTGAACAAATGATCATCCAGGCTCTTGTTGGGCATGAACTCGTAGACCAGCAGCCTGTGTTTGCCTGCTTCTGAATCCACTGCACAGTAGCCAATAAGCTTTACTAGATTCGGATGCTCAAAAACACCTAGGAACTGGACCTCAGCAAGCCATTGCTTGTGCCCCTGAAATCAGAACGAAAATATATCATATTTTTAAGCTATTTATATTTGTCGATAAAATGCTTACTTCTCATTTTTTTTGTGCTTCATTGCTATTCCAGACAAAATAATCGTAATTTTAACTAGCACAATTCAACAATTGAAAATTGAATGAAGTTGTTTGATGTACTGGCATCTACTTCTGCCCTGATCAAAATTGGCACGTTTTGTTACGACGTGATTCAGATTCAAGAATTTTAATAGGTTGACTTGTGATGCTGTCTGGACCAAAGTTCACGTGATTTCGCTGCGAGATTCTGATTGAAGTTGACATCAGTGGATGTCTTTGTCCCTCCGGTGGATGTGTTAGTTTATATGTTAAGATTGTATTATTAAAAAAATGTTAAGATTGTCATGGGGCTCAAGTTCTCTAGTGATTTCAATGCAAAAACAACTGTGTTCCAAGTTTTATTTTAGGTCTTGGTCCAAATCAAGATCCCTAGCTAGAGTTTTGGATGCTGGTAGTTCTTGGCAGTTTTTGGCACACAAAAATTATATAAAATCAGTAATGCTCATACACCTTAAATGTCAAATCTAGGGAAATATCGATGTCATCTTTAGGCCAGTTAACTACATATCTTGATAGATTTCGGGCAATCTCTAGTCTTGAGAAAGTGAAAAGTCCTGTGAAAATTCAGAAAGCATGCGGTCATGTGCCCTATATCTACACCAAAAAGGCAAAACTGCAGATTCCTTCTCTTTAACATAAACAACTGCAAATCTATGGATAAACCAACGTTCATACGAATTTGAAATGCATAATCTGTACAATTAATTGATCGGATTCTCTAACAGCTCAAAGGTTTTTGATGAACAAATATTGATCAAACCATGGCAAAATTTTTAGGCTTAATGACTATAGCACCCATGAACCAACAACATACAGCAGAGCAGATGTGAGATTAGCTAGCAAACTGACCTGCAAGCTGCGCTGGTTGAGGCGCTTGACGGCGAGGACGACCGGGCCGCTGCTGCCGGCGCCGGCGGAGCGGAAGAAGGCGCGGTAGACGGAGCCGAAGCCGCCCTCGCCTACCTTGAGGGCGCGGCTGAATCCGTTGGTGGCGCTGCTGAGCTCCTCCAGGTCGAACACCCGCAGCCGCTGCGCGCCTCTCTCCTCCGACAGCTCCTGTATGCTCCTCGTCGGCGTCGACGCGGACGTCGACACCGACGACGCCTTGCTGCTCTTCTGCCCGTCGGACTTGGGCGGCGTCTTGGCGCCAACCGGCTGCTGGTTCTTGGCCTTGTTCTTGCCGCTCTTGAAGGTGAAGCACCCCATCTGATCACAAATTCACAAGGTTTCAGGAGTTGATCATGGAGACGAAACAATCCAAGAACAGGTTCAGAAGAAACAGACTAGCAGCTGAGGATAAAGGGAGCCCAAAATGGAACACAGAAGGCTAAAGACGAGTTCACATGTACTTGTTTACACCAGAGGAAAGACGAAGAACAACACCATGAATTGAGCCAAAAGGAAGCAGAGCAAGGGAAGGGGAAGCGGCGGCGAGGAAGCAGGACTGAACAGAAGCAAATTAGCTCTGACAAAGGCAACCAACCGCATGGAACCACGCACACACCATCATGTAAATCACCATAAAATAAGGCAACGAAGACGCAGACCGCAGTGACATACGAACGAACCATGCAGCTACGAACAAGTGGAGAGGAGACTCGCATGGCCGAGAGAGAGAGAGAGAGAGAGAGAGAGAGGATACATACCTCGGCCTGGCTCTCCTCCCTGGCGCGTTCGTTGGTGCGCGGCTGGGGCAGCTCAAGATGTATACCGCTAGAAGACGAAGTCAGAAGAGTATCCAGGGCGGGCGAATTCAGTTCTATGGGTCTTTTACTATAAATTTTTTCTACTTATAAAATATGTAGTTTAAATTTTATATTGTCTAAAGTGACACAAATCAATAGTTCTAACATGATAAACTAATTAGGTACTAACTAGTTCATAAACCAAATGTAACTAGTAAGAATTAATTTACCTCAAATAGAAGCGACAAATATCCAATGTCTTTCATAAAAAGGAACTTCTTCTAGCACTTCTTGATGCAAAATCATTAATAATAACATCGAGATCAATGTCGTCCAAGATATTCTTTTCAATGCAGCACATAGCCAAGACATTCAATATTTCTTGTGACATAGTAGACCGCAAATAGTTTTTCAGCAATTTCAATTTTGAGAAACTCCTTTCAGCTGAGGCTATAGTCACAGGTACAGTTAGAAGAATTCGATATGCAACAGAGACATTTGGGTAGCAATCTGCGGTATAACGAATGAAGAATCTCGAATCTGACATCTTATCATTTGGCAAGGTGACTTGCAGCACTTTTAATTCAGAGAAAAATCATTGAACTCAACGTCAGATGACCCATCATGAGAAAAAACTTGTACAAAAGTAGTGCAACACCTCCGTAGATCATTATCATCCAGAGGCTTTAGATTTTTTGAGTTGAATAAGAAACCAAACACATTTTCAAATGTCTTCAACTGCTCAAATCGACTAGTCAATGAAGTAATTGCAACATCAATCATGACAATAAAGTAATTAACTCTGAAGGATTCTATAGCTGATTGTATTTCTTCATTTTGGTCATTTTGTTCATCAAAATGCTTCTTTCTTTTACTTTGACGTTTTATGGGAAATTCTAGCTCTACATCCATTTTAGATGCAATAACTTTTGCAATATCAATACTAGCAATGAAGCCTTCATTTCTGTACCCCTTAAAAAATGAGATGACCCGGGGCCCGTAGTCTGGCGCGGCGCGGGGGGAGGGGGTGGGCCCTCCCTGGCCCGGGGCCCTAGGCCGGCGCCCCTCCGGCCTACCCCAGAGCCGGCCCTGATCTGAGTATCTACACTTGTATCTTTCTTGGAGAAAAGTACGCGCACGCCATACATACTACTCTGGTAATTCAAGAACATGCGCTCCAATTAGATATGCGGAACGAAAGCAACATTTCCTCCCCCTCTTTTGTTCCGGTCAAATCCCAAGTTTTTTTACTCACCTGCTTCCCTCCTGGTGAAGCAGTCAACCCAAGTTGTTGATTTGATCTGGAAGGAGCCATGAAACTAGGGAAAAAGAGAAGACATGCCTTTGTAAGGAAAAAGGGATTATGCTATGCAATGTAGCATGTTGATCTTTGGCTGTAGAAGTGATATTCGCTAAGGATTCGCGTATATAACGAACGATATACAATGTAAGTGTTGGTGGAAGCTGAAATGTTAGTCTACGTACATAGGTCAATATTGTGTCTTCAGGTCTTGTGCTGCGCAATCGATCAGAGACAATGTTCCCTTCAGAAACGTGTCCATGTGTATAGGGTGGAAACAAATAATATTTCGGATAAAATAATATTTCGGATGATAAATGTTCATACTATATTCGTAATCATATTTTTAATTCGAATATGAATACAAATAGGAGAGAAATTGTTAATCAGATGAAAAAATCTATATCATATTCGTATCCAATCGAATAAGGTAACCAGATAATATGCATAATTCGTATCCGTTCCCACCGCTACATGTGTATCTCTAGAAACAATGACGGAAGTGGCTAGGAGCCCAAAGATGCAAGGTGCAAACTGCAAACACTCTCAGTAGAAGAGAAAATGACAAGGAATTCTCCAGCCATCAAACTGGTGGATCCAGGCAGGACAAGAAATTACTTTTTTTTCCCTGACGGAATTAAGTGGTAGTACCAGTGATGGATTCATGGTCAAGGAAGTTAATTGTTGAGGTGAGGACGCGAGGTGTGAACGGATGGGAAGTTTACGCGATGAGAAGCGAAGCATGTCTATCAACAAACAGCAATAGATTCTCGCTGACCGCTCGCGCTTTCGCCATCGTCCCCTCCCCTCGGGCACGCAAACTTCTTTCCAGCCGACACATCCACGTTGAAATCTTGCGTTCGCTTCATGTAACCATCCGAGATGTTTGGGGATCGATGCTAGTACTGGCTAGTTCCTGAATTCTGAGGTCACTTCGAATTCATTCTGCATTTATGTTCTCCCCTTTTGTTCTGAAACCACTTCTGCGGTTCCTTTTGGCCATTTCGTGATCATCTGAAAACTTAATTACGAGGCCCTAATTGGTCAGTTAGAAGTAATAAGTTATACTCCTTAACTAGCTCGAACCATTAACTAAAGGAGAAAGTTGATGTGCCAGAGCTTCTATCTACCCCTAGTAAGTTCTGTCCAGTTTGGAGTTTGTACAGAAGATACCTGAATCACAAGAATACAGGCACGAGACATTTTCATTTCTTCAGTGAAGATAAGTCTGCACTTGCAACCACAGCATCTTAATATCATCGAAAGTATTACTTCCTTGCAAGTTGCAGCCAAGGTCCATACCGTGGAGTTTCATCAAACCATTCCCATGAGTTCGTCAGTTTGGAAGCTCAACCCAATCACTTGAAGTGGCTAGCTTGGTGGTTCAGACAAGTCACCTTCAGGTCCTCCTGAGAAGCAAGTTTTCTTCAGACAGGTCACTATCGACCCATGACCATCTAACTTGTAATCTCATCTCCACCCAAACAAATGAAAATTCAGTGCTCAGTTGACCAGTTCTCTCTTCCGTGAAACGAGTAGGAATGCAGTAAGAGTTAGTAGTAAAAAAGGCACCATCTTTTTTCTAAGGTGCACGAGACCTTCAGTTAATGAGCGAATTTATCTAGTGAAAAGGTACTAATAGGAGTAGAAAGTGGTCAAAGAAGAAGAAGACAACGACGTGATATGGTCCTTGTTTCAGACGGTGGAGGATGCAACAAATGTGCCGACTAGGTGAGACTTTTGTGAGTACCTGAGTGTGATTATTGGATGGGGAATGAGGTGAAGGGGAGGCCCTAACTAAAGAAGATTATACAATGGAGATTGCGTGGTGGGTTCCAAAGAGGACAATGCCTGAGCTGTCCATCGCCATTTGTGCTGATCCTTAAGAGACTATAGAACATGCTGACAATTCTCCTTCAAAGGTTGGCACTTTCTTTCTTCCCTTTAGATTTTACACATGGTATTGTGCACCTGAACAAACTTGCTAGGGCTGAGATGCGGTCCGAAAGTGGCTAGTGATTTTCCAGAATTTTATTACCCCCAACTCTAACCCTCCATCTTTATCAGGAAAAGGTGTCAGGACCCGATGAGATTGGGTCTGAAATTCGGGAATCAGACTAGAAATCCACTGATTCTTCATGACCCCCTGCACTCGCCTGGAGCCACACGATCTTATTGAACGAAACGGTATAGGCTTGACTGCCGTTGGATAACTGAATTTGGCTTGCAGATGAACTGTCTGAAGTCAAGTTTTTCATAAGTCTGACAAAAGGTCATTCAGATCATGTAGTGGTCGATGCAGTTGGAAAAGTTACCAGAGGTGTTACGGAATGAATTCTTAATAACGCCAACAAATAAGCCACGCAACCTACAATTGGTGCGACGCAAACCATAACGTTTAGCCAGATTAGGTGGATTCAGACCTAGCTGGCCAACCTACGACTGACACAAGCAGGGATGGAAAGCTGTCAAGAATTACCGCTTGCTTGACAACCAAATCTGGAGTTTTCTCAAGGTTAGGGTAAAAGACTCTCCTTGGCTGGAAGCCGCCCAAACCTGTCCAGAAACTAACACCAGAAAGGGCATTGAAAACACTACGGAAAACTGATTTAGCCTTCTTCCCAGTACCTCTGACAGGAAAGGGACCAAATTTAGGCAGCAGAACATGGAAAAGGTGATGCAAAGTTCTATACAAGATCATGTCAACCATCTGATTCTAGAGTCACTGTCAAGCTCCCCCTGCATTATCAAAGCTTAACTATGCGGTAGTTACAACACAAAACAATACAAGTGAATATTCTGTTTGCAATTCAAGTATGTGTGTATTATTGCATGATCCATATGATGTTGTCACTCTTAGCGGAATGATAGTTTGTGTACAGATGTGAATGTTCACAGAGAACATGGTTCTTGCAAAACAAACCTGCTTGTCAGAGAATTAAGAACATACAATTTTACAGTGGTTGACAAATGGATCCCATGGGTACAGCACTACGCAACATGATTCAAGTAGTGGTTTGCGAACTTCAAGCAACTGCACAAGCAGCTGTGGATGGACTGACCAAGGCGCCTCATATATTTTACACATATACGAGATCTCACTTGTCTTCTACAATACACAACAGTCTTCTGCTAACTGGTGGAGCAAGTCCAGGAATGTCACGAATATCCTTGTTGTGTGGGTTTACAATCTGCAATGAAACACTATGATCGTCAACAAGCCATCATAGAATCTGAATATAAACAATAAAGAAGCGCAGAATAGGCCCCAAAATTCTTTTTTTCCCTTTTGATATTCTTCTAGGTTATTTCTTAGCCATTAATGGTCAATATTAATGCACAGACAGTTGTCCCATCCCATGATCTTAGCCTTATGGTGTCTATGTTCAGTAAACTACTGTACAAAAGTATTTTGGTCCACTGGGTGAAAGAAGGTGATGGAAGCTGAAGCAATAATAAGGGCAGTTTATCTTTCAAAAAAATTGATAAGGGCAGTTTACCCAAGGAACGGATAAATTAACGAACAAATGGTTTGACTGATCTCATCCTCAAGCCTTGTGGTCTTTATATTTAGTGAGCTACTGTATGGAAGTGTTTGTTCCACGGAGCAGAATAATAACAACCATGAACTACTTAATTGGTCCACTTCATCTCCTACAATAACAAAGTGCCATTTGAGGAAGAATTCATTTCCCACTTAATTATGTAAACCTCACATCAAACCACACAGCCAAAAAGGGAGAAAATGGTAAAATCATGTGGAAGGCTCCAAGTGTAGAATTTCCAAGACATTTGGCCTAGCCGCATACTCGCATTGCATATATGTAATAAACAAAAGTAACTGCCAACTAAGCAGATCTCGGAAGAAGCTAAGCACTCACCTTAACAATTATTATTGCTATGACTCCAGCGACAATGAGAAAAAGCAAGGCCATGATGCAGCGATCAGTTGCAACCTATATTTAAGAAAGTAAAAATAAATAACAATGGAGTTGACAAATAAAATGAAAAAAACTGAGAGGCGTACATACCTGTCTACCAATTTCTTTCACCATTTGTGATGCCTTTTTAATGGAGAAATGGATAGAATCCAGCTCATTAACGACTCTGCTCATTTGCTCTGTCTGATCAATAAGAAATAACCAAAATTAGCTTTGCTATATCTTGATTGGACAGCATAATGAAATGATTGGCTGCTTCTGAGAATCAGAAAGAACGCCTTGCCTGTGCTTTGAGAGCAGCTGCAGTTTCTGTACCTACATTGATGGTCTCTTGGACGGTCTGCAAAAAATTACAATACATCAGTATCATGAAGCTATAAAGTATGAGTGGCTGGATGCAACTTATTATGAGAGCAAGAGCATATCGAAGGCTTAAAAGTGAAAAAGTCCACCCCCAACAAATTGTTTTTAGAAGTTAAAGCAAATCGGAAATACAAATGTTGAGGACTCTAGCAATAGTCTCACTTCCACACTCAGAACATAAATGTCCAGAGGGTGACCTCTCCTTGGCTAATAACTAGTTAAGAAGAGGTGATCTATATCTAAATGCATATCTGACTGCAGGAGAAAAGCTTCCTCGTCACTGAAACAGATGAGAGCACGAATGGTGCTACATTTCAGGACAGATGAAGAGGAACAAACCCAGCCATCAGATCATAACAAGCTAGCAGATAGCAACATATCAACAGCCTAGTGGCACAAGTAACAAAAAAAATTGGCAGGATCAGATGAAAATGCAATAATTGTCTTTGTGAGCCACCAATTTTACAAGTTTGTCAAATAAGATCAATGGGCGTTCCTTGGAAGATAATGCTACAAGCTCAGTTATAGGCCATATAACTACACTGGCAGATGCTACATTTTGCATGTTAAGAGGGAAAACAAAGCGCACAGAAAAGGGTTCTGTTAACACTTACAGTAACATTTATGATGACAAATGCAAGAAAATTGGTACTCGAATGATCTAGTAAGAGACTAAGAGAATGCAATTTCTTTCAACGAGAGATCAAGCCACTTCAAATGGAAAACTGAACACAGCTAAATATATATTGTGTGGTGACCTCGCTGGTGATGCAAGAGAATCTAACATTATTGCACCTTGCACCGTGCAGAAAAATAGAATATCAGCAGCAGTTAGAAATTTAGATATAGGTGAAACCACAGCATGGACTACTTCCAGTCAATTAAGGTACAAAGCAAACAACCATGCCAAATATCCAAATAATATGGAATACCGCATATATAAAAATGTGACTAGTTCACTTCAATGTCTTTTGCAAATAGAATATGGGGTCAAGAATCAAGATGGCTGAGAGCCTGAGATGAATATTTACGAAATTTGGCATCTAATAACTCGCATACAAAATATGGAGCGGATAACTGTTAAACTACCTATGCACTCCAACACAAGAAAATAGTTCATGGAATAACAACATATAATTCTCCATGTACACCGCAAGATAAAGCTAACCTGTTTAGATCGTGCAATAGCTTGATCAGTCTCATCCATTAGTTGATTTCCATGACCCACTAACTGCTGGTTTGTCATATCTGCAAAAGAATACCATAGCTCATTAATCGAAAGAGTTGCATAAATCCATGCTGGTGATGTCACATAGGTCTATTTTCTTTCAGTGCTTTCAATAGCCAAGTATAAACCCCAAAAAGAAAAGGAGCTTGTCTAAAAGATTCCTAGCATTTGAACGTGGAAGAAATTTACTATGACACTGGTGCACTTAGAGGGGCTATAACATTGCTACTTACTTGATGCTAGCAGGACATTTTCTTCACCAAAGCCTTCTTCAACACTTGGCCCATCAAAAAGATCAACTCGCTTATTTTCACTTGCATGTCTGCAATCCAAAAGATCTTTGCATAAGTACCATGAAGTGTTAACTAAAATTAGAGTAAACCTATTCCGTAAAGTTTATGAGCAAGATTATATTGTGATGTATAAACTAGTGATAAAAGGGCATACACATAAGTTGAATATACTGAGCCTATGACATCATGAGATAGGTAGAAACTCACTGTTTCTTGAGAGCTACGTACGAGTTTAACTCTTTGATCTGCAAAACATGACAAGCTCAGCTTTTGTGGAAGGTATGGAACCAGAACAGGAAGGCTGTAAAAAATTAAATCTAATATCCTGGAACAAGTTTCTGCAATGGTACCATTGACTGCTTTCTATCATGCAGCATTTTAGCAGTGTCAGGGTCAGTATGGCCTGCCTCCTCTTTGATAACTCGTTCAAAGTCTTTGATAAGTCTAGAAAACCACATAAAGAGATAAAAAGGTCTTGTGTTATAAAGCTACTCATACAACATTAAAATTAAGTAACCAGCTATCTGCTTGTCCTATAACTACTGCTTGATCACATTACTAGGATTCCAAAAGCAGAAATTGCAGATAGTATGCAGTGCAGTGTATTTGGTATAAGATACTGAAATGATAGCAATGGCAGATGAATAATTTAACACGAGCCAAACAGAGCCACTATCTCTAATCTTGCCAAGCGTCGCATTCATGTTTACCAATCCCAAATGCTCTGTTTTATGAATGATGTGTGCAGTGTATTTGGTATAAGATACTGAAATGATTGCAATGGCAGATGAATAAGTTAGCATGAGCCAAACAGAGCCACTATCTCTAATCTTGTCAAGCATCGCATTCGTGATTATCAATCCCAAATGCTCTGTTTTATGAATGATGTGCTCCAACGTTATATGATATAGGAACAAAAGAAGAATGAATAACCTTTTGCAATCTCGCATCTTATCAGTAAGCTCTTCAAGCTGCCTGCTCCGGCGGTTGGCATCCTTGATCTTGTCTAGCTTCTGGAATCCATTTCTGCAGATAAATCAACCAAATCATCAATCAATCAATTCGCCCCCCGCTATTTAGTCACATTATACTATTATTTATGTGGAGATCAGGAAATACAAGCCCGCCAACCTCAAAGAATGGTTTTTTTCTACAGCACAACAATTTGTTCTCCAAAGTTGCATTCCACAGGCGAAATCACATCAAGCAAAAGGAGATCCACCGGGCATTCTCGCGTAACACGTCTAAATTTAAACTAAAAAAAAGGATAAATGAACGGAAATCATTCGAGCTTACTGCAATGTGCGGAAGATATCGCTGATCTGTCCGTCGATCTCGGCGAGCTCCTCGTTGACCGACGCCAAATCCATCTCCTCCTCCTCCGGGACAACCACACCAGAAATCGAACCCCACAGGGGAAAAGAAATTCCAAACAAAATGAATCCTCGACCTCGAGGACCAAACCAAACCCCACAACGGCCGGATCGATGGGGACGGCGCGAGGGGGACCAATGCGGACGCGGCGGGGACTGGATTCACCGGGCGCAGATCGAGAGGGGTCGATCCCACGCCCAGGGTGGTCGCCGTGGTGGTGGCCTAAGACAGGCCCGGTCTGGGACACGGTTTTCTAGTGAGAGGAACTAGGTAGCTGCTAGGTATTTGAGCGATGCAAATTACAGCTGAATTCTTCTTCAAAGCATAAGGTGGAGCTGATTTTTGTGACTTATAATTAAAATTATACTATAGCTAATGAGCTTATTTAGCGTAATTAAATTTTAAAAATTAAAAATGGAAAAAACAGATTAGCCCAGCACGTATCATACAAACAAATACAGAAAAAACCAACAAAAAAGCTAAAAAAATCCAAAAAGACATAAAAGAACAAAATTTAAAAATAATGAAAAATAAGCTGGAAGACAGAAGCTCAAGCCCAAACGAATGGGCTATAAGACATGTTTAGAACTACTACGAAAACAATGCAACTCTCAAATTCTCGTGTCCCGAACAATACCATGATATGTATTCGAATCGTTTGCTGGAAATTCTATGAGCAATACTTTGTGTGGTATGTTTGTGTAACATAGAAAAATATCACCCTAGCGTCAAGAAAAAAATGTGGGATTTTTCCTGTTCCCCTCTCCCTTGCATGGTCGTTGGAAGGTATCAATCCAACCTAGCATAAGTTCACATCAACCAACCCTGGAAATTCAACCGTTTTTGTTGACCACTGCATAAACTAATTGAACAGACGTATGGCTGGGTTTCGTTCGCACTTTGGACTCTCTCTTTTTTTGCTTATATATGGCTTAACAGTAACCGATTCAAAATTGATATGTTTTTCAGGAGAGAAGTACAAAAAAATTATAGTATTAATTATGCCAAGTTTAATTATATCGACTAAAATCGTATACGAATATTTCTCTCTACGTCTTCTCTCGTGAAGAGACCATAATTCAAAAGCCACGGCAAAAAAAAATCTTCCATAGAAATGCTTGCTAGTACTAATAAATTATCACCGCGTTTTCTTGCGAACTAACCTCAAAAGTAAATTTTACATCGATGTCATTGTCGTTGCTTAGTGAGGACTAGGATGATGGTAAAAGTAGTGTGGTCTATATACTCAAAACATGCGAATTTTGTCCCTTCGTGTACAGCACGGTTCAAGATTCAGGACCTTCACGCAGCGATGGTTTTTTGCGGTCCGATCTCATACTTTCTAAATTTTACAAAGTTTGCATGATAATTCAGTTCAGACAAATTAATATAAATAGTGACGGATCCATGGACCCTGGGCGGCTGGGCGGGTGTCTGGGCTCACCATCAAACCACCATTAAGGTGGTGATCGGTTCGGCTGAAAAGCTCATGGCTTATGGCTGAAAACACTGTAGCTGGCCGCAGGGGCGGAGCTAGGATCCAGACAAAGGGGGGCCGACCCGCCAAGGCGCGTCATGGGCCCTGGGCGCCGTGTGTGTTGGCTACATCCCTGCAAGCATCCTTGCCTAGTAAACCAAGAAGGCAAGAGCATCATGGTTTTGTAAAGAGCGTCAACAGGATCCTTAAGCTTCTTTCCATTGACAGACGCGCGCCCCACAAGCACCTGGCTGGTTACCTAATAGGTGAAAAACATATGATTTTTGAGTCCTCAGGTTGTGTACAGAATTCACACAATTATCTTCCTAGTAGACTGCAGTCATCCCATCTTAATCAAATTGCCTCTGGTTAGAAATCGCATTGCTACGAACCAGCCACTTGAAAATCTTTATCTTAGCGGGATGTTCAGCTCTCCACAAACATTTATTCGTCATAGCAACTGCCAATTCCTCGTAGTGACGACTATGTATCTCCTATTGTGTCTCTCAAATGCCAACACCAATTGATCGGGGCCATGTCACGAAGTTATCACAACACACAGGTCGACAACTCCGATATTGTTTGTTCTTACAATTGTCCATCAAAGTTGTTTCTTCTGAAATTCTCTACTCTCCATCATATGCTTACCCAAGCGACATTCAAGAATCAGGATCATCCACAACAAAAAAATTCAGGGAATTTACCTACCAAAATCTTGTTGTAGCCACACGAAGTGGACCATTGGGGCCGGGCCCCTGCCCCTCTCTCTCCTACTGGTTGAAAAAAATCAGAATGTGATGAGACTTATTTAGCATAATTAAATTTAAAAAATTTAAAAATATAAAAAATATGTTAGCCCATTACGTATAATACAAATAAATACGGGAAAAAAGAACCGGCAAAAAAGCTCAACAAAAAGCCAAAAGTTCAGAAAAAGATGAAACTTATGAATAATGAAAAATAAGCCAGAAGCTGAAGCTGAGTTGATCGGGTAAGAAGCAGTGGAGCTTCGCTATTGACAAATGGGTTCAAGATGGTGTTACTCGGGCAAAATATCCTTGTTTTTCATCTATGCATGTTCACATATGTATTGAGCTGTACTTTTAACTTAAAACTATTGACTCTACTATAACTTAAAACTATTGACTCTACTATATATGAATTTGTTGGTATTCTTACCTACCGCCAAAAAAAATCGTGGCCCACCACTGCGAATAAATAAAGTGATACCTCTTGAAAAGAAATAGAGTGATTTCGCTAAGAAAATTTCGTAATAAAGATGTATGCCCTTTTTTTTATTTTATCAGTGGTTTAATCCAAACCGTCAGAATCACGATCGAACGATCCACAGGACGCGCAGCTGATCGGCCCGTCCCTATAATCCGCAGCCACCCAAAGCCCATCCGAATCCAAGAGAGCCGATTCCATTCCGGGCACGCCATGAAGCACCACCTCCTCCTCCCCTCCCCACTCCCTCTCCTCCTCCACCGCCCCTCCAAGCCCCTCCTCCTCCACGTCCGCCACCGCCGCTGCTACGCCCCCGACGCCGCATCTAATGGCAACTCCGGCGACCCTTCCCCGGCCACGTCCGAGCCCTCCACGGACACCCAACCCGCCCCATCCACTAAGCCTCCCTCTAACCCCAAGCCCACCGGCGTCAAGAACCGCCTTCGGGCAAGGAACCAGGCCCGCCGTGCACAGGAGGTATCTACACCGCCGGAGGAGGTGAAGTCGAAGAAGAGTGCTGCGGCGGCGGCGCGGAAGCGAAGGAAGGAGTGGGAGGAGATGAGCATGGGCGAGAAGGCCGGGGAGCTGTACGTCGGGGAGAAGGGGCTGCTCTTCTGGCTCAACAAGTTCGCATACGCCTCCATATTCATCATGGTCGGCGGCTGGGTGCTATTCCGCTTCGTGGGGCCCTCGCTCGGGCTCTACCAGCTCGACGCGCCGCCGCTGCCGCCGACTGCCGTCTTCACCGGCTCGCCGTGAGAGCCTCGTCGACCTGTTCTTGCTGAATGTCGAGTGCTCTAGATTTTTAAGCAGTGTAGCGGGTAAGGAATGTATCAAGAAAGATTTGAGGATATTGCTTACTGCTGTGATCGATGAGCTTGTATGATAACTACCATGGATCGAGGAATGCATTGCACTGCACAGTTTTGGAGTTAAAGTTGGGATCTTTTGCTGGCGATTGTGGATGTAAGTACTGTAATTTGTTACTGTGCAACTCTTTCATTTTTCGGTTTTTATAGGCAAGTAAATTTGGATATGTATGATAGAGAGATCTCAATCTGCTGAACTTTGAATTTGAAACGCGCTTCAAGTTCCAAGAATTGAAATTCAAATTTCAGACCAAACAAAAGATGAGAAGATGTAAAATAAGTTTAAGCATGTTTCAATCGAGTTTCACAAGAAATCATAGAAAGTTGCAGGCGAAGTTTCAAAAAGTTCAGCGACATTACGACTTCCAAACAAAAATAGAAACTGAGTTCCAAACAAATTTCATAGAAGTTTTTTTTTAAAAAATCGTGTGAGTTTCACACAATTTCAGGCACCTGGGCTCAACGGTGACCACCTGTTGCCTTGGTAGCTGCGTGGGGTGCCCTAGTCGTTGTTGCTCGCACGCATGGCATGGTTTTTTTGTTTACGGCCCGGGAGAATAAAATACCAAGCAACAGGAACCGACATGTATTTCGATTCCCGGAGTATTTTTAGAAGATTTCGGGAGATTAATGCCGATGCGAATACGGCCCAGGAGCTCCATCACATCGCATGTCACGAGGGCCCACCTACAAATCCCATGGACGTTCGTACGCACGCACCTAATAATCAGAAAAGGCGACGAAAAAAAAAGGAATGCAAGCAAGAACCCAATTGGTGGCGGCCAATAGGTCAGACTTTTCCGTACCGACCTGTGGCAAACTCCTCGATAAACTCAGAAAGTAATTAGTGGTGGCCAACAATTATCTTGACTAGTATAGTGTCCGTACTAACACTACGGCGGCATTTCGGGGATACACGTGAAAATAACCAAATGATGATTTTTTTTCGTAGTTTAAGTTTCACGCAATTTGTATATCACCATGTATATAATCTGAAAAACACTCATATATATCACCAGCAAGTTCAGGTCATGAAATTACAAGCCTAGACCAATTATAATGCATAACAAGGCATAAATAACTGTCAGACCATTTTGGAAAATAACAAACCAATTGATAAATAGGACATCATGTAATAAACATAAACATTAACGGAAATTTTAAAATGAAACTGATGCACCATCCTTCTAGGAGACTCATCTTCATCTCTACCTTGTCAAGCAAAAAAAAAAGCAAGCACACTCTACAAAATGAAAAACAAATAGTTAAACATCATAAATCCATTGTATATTACATATAAAACAGCTAGCCCGACGTCGCAGTTGCCACTGCTATCTTGCCATCGTCTTGGACCTTTGCAAGCAAAGTTTTATATAGGAATGTTTTTCCTGTGCCTCCCGGGCCATCAACAAAGAAGACACCTCCGTTGCTATAGAAATTCTCAAACACAACTTTATTAAGAAAGTTTTTCAAGGTAGCAGGTAACTTGGTTGATGACAAAGACATGAATGAAGCGAACTTGTTAGATGGCAAGAAATTCATGCTAGTATAATTTTGACAAGCCTCGACATGAGGCAAGAACCTATCTAAAATACAACTTCCATAGGAGTTTTATTTGCTATTATTACTTGTTGGATGGCAGTATGTACTCTGCTAAGAAAAAACGTCTTCGGTCAGCATCCCAGAAGTAGAACATACATGAAGAATGGCCATAGAACTTGATGAAAAATGGAGCAAAGAAACTCTAGTTTCACTATTGTTTTTAGTCTTAGAGGCAGCTCTTTATCGGACCTTGTCTCTCGATGATGCTATGAAGTATAAAGTAGTCCACCTCAAATAGATCATGGTTAAAACCAGCGCAATAATTGAATTCTAGTAAGTTTAGAAAGAACGGTTCACCTAGGATCATATCCTAAAATGTTTTATTCAACTGCAGCACAATACGAGTGACATTTAGTTACCTTGCAAATTGTCACCATATCATGAATCAGATTTACAAATATAAATTTTGGTATTATAACAAAAGCAGGGATTCAGATAATATAAATTTTATGATAGATGTACTCACTCACACAGTACCTACAACTGCTCGCATCTGGTTAAGCCATCCATTGCACAAGACCATCAGATAACCATTGTTCTTGGATATTACTGAACGTAAAACTGATCAAATCAATCGACTGGTATGTTGCTGTGGACATCTTGAAGTGGTAGGCGCTATAACATTGTAATAATTTGCAGAAAATAGACACATCCAAACCTTCAATTGAATCATTGAACTGACTTAATTTGAGTATCCAAATGAACTGATCGATAAAAGACAAAAATAAGAAGTTAAGAACAACAACAAAAAACTGAGCTGGAGTGCAACCAGTTCTATCAGCTAATTCAGGGATCCAACAAATCAAATCCACTACAACTGAAATAGGAAACTCTTAAACCAATCAAAATAGTAAAAAAAAAAGGAACACAACATTCGAATATTCATAGACAAAGAAAGGGGAGCCAAGAACCAAGAAACCACCGGCTTACTCTTCGATGGGATGGTGACCATGGCCGCTGCAGCCTTATTGGTGGCCACTGCAGCCATCGTCTCTGATGGCTACTGAACAACAAAGAGTGACCTCCTAAATAGGTTTGGTGCTTACCAGTCACAACTCCCGGGAGACCACAAGTGGACATGATATACTGCAGAAGACTTACAAGGTTTGCTCCATCTTTTCAGACTAAATCATTAATTAAAAGTTGTGCATCTTCTCAAAATCAGCAATGTCCCATGAATCCCAATTCAAGATGCTCCTTTACATGGTTATGGTAGCACTCAGGCACCTGCAAGGCTGCAACCCATGTTTAGCACTTTTTTTAGATAAAGGATATAAAATCCGGCTGTTACGAGACGTCTGATGATTCTATTCAAAAAAATAGGGCTGTTAAAAAAGTACAAGTTATCTCGAGCGATTGCTGAATCGACAAATCTGGCGCATGCTTGGTAGCTTCTGCAGTGCTACAAATACAATAGACATTGACATTGCTTGGTAGCTTCCTGCTTCTGCATGAGCATTGACAAGATAAGGGCCTCCGCTTCATCTAGACAACTGAGCGCCAAGAAGATCCACAATACAAGTGTAATGTTTAACACTTGGCTGCATCCATAATCCTTAGTCATACGCTCAAAGAACTCCAAGCCTTCGTCTTTCGGACCACTATGGTGCACGCATATAGCAAGGACAAGAAAGTAATCTCATTAGGTTACGCCTCCATTCATCATCTGTTTGAACAGCTCAACGACCTTTTGTCCTTGCCCATGGAACCCATAAGTGAGATCATTGCACCGAACAGAAAAGATCGGATCCACAATAACCAAAGAAAACTCTTTCAGAGTCACCTAAGCATCCACACCGAGAGTACATATGCACGAGAGATGTCATAACCATAACACAACCTTGTCGACTCCAGCGTTGATAGCTGCGCATGAATTTGCTGACCTTGTGCAAGAGTTGCCAAATCGAGCAAGAAGCAATAGCACTAACAAATGTGACCACATCCGGTGCCACCCCAACACCACTCATCATGCGAAATACTCCAGCGCTCCTCCGAGTCTCCATTCTGCGTCCTTCCAGAGATTATGGTATTGCATGACACAATGCTAAGAGAAGGAAGAGCTCGAGCACGGCCTCTCCTTCGTCAAGATACCCACATCTCATGTACATGTGAGACAACGAGCTCCCAACGCACATGTCCTGTCGGCCAGACCGCACTACATATGCATGGACTGCGCGGAGACAACATCGTGAGCCCGGCCAGACAAAGACCGAACACGCTCCCAAGGCCAAACTCATCAGTGCATTCCTCCTCCGCATGGCATGGAAGAACTCCAAGCTCTCCTCGTCAAGGCCTACGTTGGTGAGCCCAGCGACCATGGTATTCCACGTCGTGACATTCCTCGCGGGCATTTCGTCGAGCGACTTCCGCGCGCTTCCCACTCACCGTTCTTGTTGTAGCCCCGATCGAATGTTCCGCGCGGTGGGAGGTCGCCCAGTCGCGTGGCGGCGGAGGTGGTTCGCGGTGAAGCGGTCGCGGCGCGCGCGAGTGGCGTCGAAGGAGTGGAGCGGCGGAGGAGCGGGAGGCGCGGCGGTCGGAAGAGGTGGGAGAAGAGGCCAGCATCGACCGGAGGGCGTCACGGCGGTGGTAGAGCGCATCCTGAGGCGGCCGATGGAGCGGGTGAACGAACTCGCCGGGGAGGCGGCGCGGGAGGCGGCGGCCGGGAGGACGCCCGACGGCACCACGATCTCGGCCGCGCCGTCGAAGCCCAGGAGGAGGAACGCGCGGTCCAGGTCTCGACGATCTCGACGGCACCACGATCTCGGCCGCGCCGTCGAAGCCCAAGAGACAATCCACGATGCATGCGAGCCGCGAGCGTCAGGGACGCGGGAGGGTTACTGCAGATCCATTGAAGGATGACCGTCGGATATGGTTGAGTAAGGAGAGAGAATTGAGGAGAGTTAATGCGTGCGCACGTTTTTATGATGGTGTATTTCTGGGTGCATATTGTGGTGTGGATGTAGTTAAGGTCATGACTGTGGAGCAGGTAATTGTTGGGTGGATGTAGAATAATTTTAACTGGTGGTTTATAGGGGTAGAGATGCATAAAAGTTTGAAGAATACTGAGTGGAGATGTGCGACATCTATAATAAGTTACTCAAGTATTGACCCATCTCTGGTTTTCTCCTCACGAAGCGATGACACTGCATGCAAGTAAACTTCACTTTACGGCGCCAACACTAAACATACGGTAACATCATACGGCATCGTAGCATGGATCGAGTTCTATTTACCTTTGAAGTACATGTAGACGCCATCTTTGCAGCGCCACGGCTTGTGTTTGGCGGATGACGGCAGCGAGCATGACTTTCTTGCGGAGGTCGGGCTTGCCCTTCTTGACGGTGGCCATGACCATGTCGCCGACGCAGGCCGACGGTAGCCGTTGAGCCTGCCCTTGATGCCCTTCACGGAGAATGAGATGGCATAAAAAATGTACCAATGACTTGAAAAGATAACTAAACACCATGATGCGTACACAAGGGTACTATCCAGACAAAGAAAGGATATTGTTTTATTTTGAAGCACTACATAACTAAACTGAGCATATCACCTTATAGGTTTTGTCTCCAAAGAAATGGATCTCTTGGAATTCCTCAAGATATCTCAAGCAGTAGGTCTTGTCCCAACCTTGCGGGAATACCTGAATTTTCAGTGACGCGGTAGCAGGGGCGGAGGCACATGGGCCGGAGGGGGTTCCCAGGAACCCAGTTCCAAAACAAAATTTAGTTATTAATAGTAAATATTCACCCTTTGTGCACCCCCCTTGGTCCAATATGGTGTACCCCTAGCTCAAAAAACACACTCACTCGCCCTGTCCAGCCCATTCGTTTTGAAGTGGTGCACCCCCTCCATTTTGCTCTAGCTCCGCCACTGCGCGGTAGTAAGTAGCATGAACATAATATTTCCAGCAAATATGTACAAGTCTGAAACTTACATCAAAACTAATCTGCCATCCAATAGAAAATGTCAAGTTCAAGTGTGCAAACTTTTCACGAAGCACTGACACAGAAATTTATGAAGTTCCCAATCAAGTTATGTCTGCCACAAACTCCTCTCCAATTTATACACAATACATACTGGCAGGGACCAGTTACAATGTCACTGAAAGGGAACCGTGCTAGAATGTATAAAGCTTACATGTAATCTATATAAACACATTTGAATCTGAGTAGAATAATGGTTAATTGTTGTACATAACATCCATTGAGACCCTTGGTATACTCACCTCCAACATACTGAAGCAACCAAATTGGCAGAGAAGTCTCTAAGCTCACAGTGGTTGTCTGAAAAGCCTATGCCCAAGCCTTTTTGCGACGATGCAAGTGATCATTAAATCAACCACTGTTCCAGCAAGGGGACAGAAGATTGATGTGTTTCTGCAGCTGACTGTTTGTTGTTAGGTTCTCCTTAGGTGAGAGGTGCTCAAATTTGATGTCGAGATAAGAACACAACTGCGCAAAAACACATCCAGTCATGAATGCGTCATATCCTGCTTCGTGCTTTGCACCCGAAGTGAAGCAAGATAACTGCAGGAAAGGAGAAACAACAAAGAGAAAAATTAGAAATAATACCAATTGATAAAACCAACTAATTCATTATAGACGAAAAGCTAGTAGCGATGCTCTCTGTACATGCGAAGCAATTTTGGGCATAAGCATGTGAGTTTGTTATCATAAGAAGGCAAGTACATAAGACATCTAGGGTCCGAACAAACCATATGTTGTTTCATCTGCCTCAACTTCAACTCTCACGGGAGGAAGGGGTAGATGACTTCGAGCAGTGAATAAAGTGCGGGCACAACAATGAGAAAGTGAAGACGATGATTTGCTTTTACGCCTCATCAAACAACGAACCGCTTTGTTGATGGACATAAGATGCCCAGTATCCGCAATATGTGGAAAAATTTTGTGGATGCCCAAGGCAAATTCCTTCATGGATGAAGGAAGAGGACCAACAAATTTCTTTGTAGACTTGTGCAATGTCTGCTTTACACAATAGAGACAGTCGGAAGAAGCTCAAGAGTTAGTGCTAGAAAAATTAATCGTCAATTCGATCAGGTCATCTCTTGATCTACCACCCAAATTCCAAATACAACCGCGAGGAAATTTCTACGATTGGAAATCATTATCTCGGTGTATGGGCAAATCTCACGGATGTGACAAGCTGCAAAGTTCCTTATCATAAAAGTATCTTTAAGAAAAAAGATAGTGTACCTAGGAAACAACTATGACCGACAATCAATTTCCTTTACGAGGCAAGAAGATCAATGACATGGCGATTCCTCTGCTGATTTGACTCTTGTTTCCACCTTCGAGTAGATCTTCTGCACATCTTTACGTATTATAACAGAACCGAGTGATTAATTCTGATTAACCAAGATCTCAAATAGATATCACTATATATTGCTTAGATTAGTGGAGTAATGATTATATGGATAATGATGTTCGTAGCTTGTGCCTATTCAATTCAAAATCAAAGGAAAGCAATCAAGCAT
Organism: Dendrocalamus sinicus; assembly: GCA_036346575.1. Lineage (NCBI taxonomy): Eukaryota > Viridiplantae > Streptophyta > Magnoliopsida > Poales > Poaceae > Dendrocalamus > Dendrocalamus sinicus. The sequence continues at coordinate 861,587 of CM070657.1, read as the reverse complement.
ACATGCAAATTTCAAAAGCGACTGGCATCATTCAATTTAAAATCAAGCGAGAAAAGCGAGGCGATCAAGCAAAAAATAGAATTATCGTGGACGAGAAAAGATATGAAGCTTGTGCCACTTTCAACAGAAATTTCTTACCATCAACAATCTTTTGTCCTCATTGGTATTGTATAAACTACTCTCTTTTCGATGTGTCATCCTCACCAAATGTACAAACATAAACAAGATCTCTATAGTTTTTCTTAAAACTCATAGGAAATATATTTACGAGTAGAAGCGAAATAACACATATCAAGAAGCATCATTAATATGCATTCTGATGATAAGTTAAAAGAATGTGCCTCGAAAACATCAATCCGTATTCAACACATATCCTGAATCCAATTATCAACGGTTGTAAACTCGTAATTCCACAAGGCACAGATTACTACCAAATTGATAACGACCACAAATGTTGGAAAAGAAACAGAATCTCTTATGAAGATAAATATCATACAACCAAAGTATGTATGGAACTATACGAACTTGAATCAACAATAAAACTAATGGACACATGAAATATCTTTTCACAAATTAGTCATCCAAATGTCACTATATTCAAGGCAATAAATATATCGAGCAATACCGTTGGATTAACTTTAAGCGATGTGACGTGAATCCATTAAGCATAACATTGGGTGCATTTTGAAGAAAACTGTCTAGAATTGGTCTGCGCTGAATTTAATGTTTCCTGACCAATGGCTATCAACTCTGATCTTCATTCTCTCTGTGAAAAGAATATCGGCACACTCTTTAATGGTACATCTCCTTCCTCTTGAAATGTTTGGAGATGTAGATATTCGATCATGATACAATATATCATCACCCACGCTTTGTGTTACGAGAATAGAATATGAATGCATTTTGTGATAAAAACTTGCCTTTGATCATCGCACAACGGTCTTTGAAAAGTTGAGCAGATGGAAGCAAAATATAACACATCTGCGACTTCAATTCATAAAGTGGCAACTGATCGGTGCGATCATAGCTTCTTTGGGAAACATCATTTGAGAAAAATGCTCTAAGAAATTAAATTTCTCAAAGGTTAGTGTACTGAATCGACGTGGTGGTGAAGCTTATAGATCTACATATATAAACCATGGACGCAAGTGGATCACAGTTCATAAATGGGAGGATAAGTCATATGCTTAAAGAAAGAAAGGGTATTTTGCAGTGAGCCTCACAAATCCAGCAATCGGTTCATACAGAGGCGGGAAAAATCATAAAATGCCCAAATTTCTCTCATTAAAAAGGAGGACGGGGTCTTTATTTGAACATTCAAGTTTTGAGCTCTCAAATTCATTCCCAAAGTTAACTTTCTAGAGTACCATACTTACTTTAAACGTAATGTAATGACAACATTGTCTATGCATAATCATGTGTGGGTAAAGAACATAACGAACCAACAAATCTCAAAGTTCGCAGGAGTTACCTTCATCGTGGTTTTCATCACACGAGCGATCCTTCATATACAGGAAACGATATGATTTGATCTCCCGAGAGTACGACCTAAACAAAAATAAAAATGCAAAAAAATCGGGAATAATGGTACACCTCAATTACCTCAAAGCTTAGAACTATTTGCAAAAAGAAGGCGGGTTGTACATTGGGTCATTAACTCGAAAAGCTACGAGCCTATGACAAGAAAGGCTTGATATAAGGAAGCATAATAAAGAAACCACCTGAACCGAATGGTTAAAAATCCGATGCGGTTTCGATGGCGCTCGACAGCAAGGTAGCCTTTGCGTTTGTTAGAAAAGCTTTGTGAAATGAAAGCCAATTAGTAATGCAAACATGACATATCTTGATATCCTAAGAGGAGGTGATTGCATATCAACATGAATTGAGTTGTATGATTACATTTGTTTGAAGAATTGCAGCTCTTACAGGCTCCCAAACCACCGCCCTAGTGAGTTCATAGATGGCGGTGTGCTCTGATAAGTGAAAAGACAACCTTTGAATACCAAAACTATGACATTATAGATGAAATATCAGCGGCATCTTCACTTGGAAGAAAGCACTTGGTCTTGGTGTAACAATACAAAAACAACACTCAGTTGACTGCTATGATCGCATAATAATCTGAATGAATTCCACCATTCCCACGAGTCTACTAATTCACTCTGCAATTTAAGAAAAACATAAACAAGAGAAATCACTCTGAGTATATTTGTCATTCCTTTCTTAATTTAGTGACATCATAATTCCGAAAAGCTTTTTCAAACATTCCACCTATAACCATCCATCTCCAACCCTAGGAGCATGCATAAAATCGAACTAACACAAGCACAACCCCAATTATACGAGTATTAGTTTCGCTCTTACCAATTAAACGCCTTCCGTGCGATAAAACACATTGCAATCGTTGACTAAAGCACGATTAATGTAAAGTTTGTGTGGATTCGCATCGACTCACGAGCTTGAAGAAGGCGGAGAGCCCAAAATCGATTGCCTTGAGCGAGAGGTCATCGTCCTTGTTGACAAGCGGGAAGTTCTCGGGCTTGAGGTCGGTGCATGACCGGCGAGTGGCGGGCCTCGGCGACCCCAACGATGATCGCGTGAGCTCGGCGGCCTGCGCGCCATTGTAGTGGCGCGCTCTATGATGCGATCGAAGAGCTCGCCGCCGCGCACGGCTCCATGACGATGTGCACGTGAGCCGGTCCTCGTAGAAGCCCTTGATGGCGATGACGTTCTCGTGGCGGAGAGGTGGTGCATGATCCGGATCTCGCGGCGCACGTCCTCGATGTCCTCCTTGGTGATGAGCTTGCGCTGGAGATGGACTTGCGGCGTAGTCGACCCGTGGCCAGCTCGGTGCAGAGGTAGGTGGTGCCGAATCGCCCCTGCCGAAGCTTCTGCGAGCGCGTAGAGTCGCGGAGGTTAGGGGTACGGAGGTTAGGCGGCGGGCGGCGGGCCGGGATGATGCGGCGGGCGCGGCCTTGGGGGCGGCGGGCCGGGGATGCGCGGCGGCGGCGCCGGGGAGGCGGCGCCGGGGATGCGGCGGGGCGGCGGCCTTGGGGGCGAGGCGCGGCCTACCGAGAGACGAGGAGACAATCCGCGGTGCGGAACCCGAGACGATCGACACATGCGATGGCGGCGCCAGAGTCCGCCACTCAAGTCCTCATCTCCGCCTCTTGGTCTCCACCAATGCCGCTAAAGAGAAGAGGGGCTGAGGGCAACAGAGGAGGGACGGTGAGGAGCGCGGCGCGGGGAGGACGGGGAGCGGAGGAGTGGAGGCGCGGTGGAGGACGGGGAGCGGCGGGAGTGGAGGCGCGGGGAGGAGGCGCGGCAGCGCAAGGTGGGGGGAGGTGGCGGCGGCAGCGCGTACGAGCGAGGAGGCGGCGGCAGCGCGGACGAGCGAGGAGGCGGCGGTGGAACGGAGGAGCGGGGGAGGAGGACTCGGTGGGGAGGATAGCTGCGCGGAGAACGGAGGAGATGATTTTTTTTTGAACTGAACGGAGGATTTGGTGAAGGGTACTGCAGATCCATTAAAGGATTACCGTCGGATATAATTGAGTAAGGAGAGAGAATAGAAGAGAGTTAATCTGGTGCAGACGTTTTTAAGATGGTGTAATTCTGGGTGCATATTGTGGTGTGGACGTAGTTAAGGTAATGACTGTGGAGCAGGTAATTGTTGGGTGGATGTAGAATAATTTTAACTGGTGGATTATAGGGGTAGAGATAGAGATGATTAACAATATATATATAATTTTCTATATTTTTAGGAAATTTTCTATAAGTTTTCTTTAATTTTCTATTTTTTTTTTTTCCTGATTTAACGGGCTAACCGTGTCGACATAGCCCATTAAGCCCTAACCGTGCCAGCACGGCATAGGTGTGGGCCATGTCTGCGCTCAAACCGCGGCCTATGAGCCGGCACAACATAACCGATTTATTTGATGGGCCATAATGGGTTGTGCCTGAACTGGATCTGTGACGTGTCTGCCTAGCACGGCCTATTGGATAGGTCTAAACCCAATCAATACATTGGTTGAGGAAGAGAAGGGGGAAGACGATGAGACAAAGGCTCAATTAAAACATTTAACTTATTGTTTTTTTGGTTAAAATAGGCACTCTGTTAGTTTTTAGTCGAGCCATTTAAATAAAGAAAAATAAAAAATAGTTACACCTCTACAGACAATGCAAAGGAAAAAAATGCGTTAAGAAGCTAATGCGTTCAAAACAGACCTGACCAATTGGGCCTCTCGTATCGATACGACACGACCCGAGCCCAGATAGGATGCAACCCGATTAGACCAGACATGGTTAGACCGAAAAAGTTACCGTATCATGCCATGTCGATCACGTGCCTCCCCTCCGACCCAGGCACGATACGAAGAGAGTTCGGATCGTGCTAAGCTAGCCTAGGCACACTTAACCTAACGGGCCACTGATGGTCTATTAAGCACGATCTCTAGTATTTTATTGTTTGTTATAAGTAATTTTGCTGTCAACAGGGGCGGAGCCAGGAATTAGATATAGGGGGCAATATGGACAACAAGTAGAGTAGAACCAATGAACCATGCCGGATTTACCAATCCAATAGTCACGTATCAAAGTAATATGTTTCGCAAATTACAATGCAAAGAAAATTACATCTCTATTAACTTAAACTTAGCTCTACGACTAAAATAGGGTCTAAGCCGATTAAAACAGGGTCTCTAGATGTGATGTGAGAGTAACTACTGAAGTGTATACTTATGATTTTTGTTTACATTTTTTGATACCACAGTGAACGGTAAAGATATTGACGTGGATAGCCCATATATTTTTAGACTCGATAAGTCATTTAAAAAAACTGCTTTAAAAACACTCTATTTATTTTGATTTTCGAAGAAATCAAAAAACAAATCCACGAGAACATGTCCATTGTATTGCCGTAGAAATTCGGCCAAAACATTTTCTTGGCTTTTAATTAAAGGTTCCTAGCGTTATGTACTCCACTAGCTAGTAGTGCTTGAGTGATCTTCAATCACACCTATGACTAGCTACAACAGCTTCTAGTCAACTCACCAGGCTGCATTAATCATCCTAAGATTAAGAACACAAACATGCATATCCTATAGATCACGGTACGCACTACCTTGGAACCCGCATTTACAAAGATCAGTAGATACAAAACTAAAATAAGAAACAAAACAAAGAGGGTTTGGGTTGCATATGACTGGGTTTTAAACATATTTTATATTTGGGCTAAATTGGGAGAGACCAAACCACTAATTAAACACATGTAATTAACTACATAATGGACGATTAGTAAAAAGTTGGGGGTGCCGGCCCCCTCCAGCCCCCTGTCTCCGCCACTGGCTGTCAATAGTAAGTAATTTTACTATCAAACCAACTATCCGTACTCAGAAGAATGAAATAATCATAACACAAGTAATTTTATTGTCAATCATAATCAATTTTACTGTAATATCATAATATGCTTACTGTACTTCTATAGAAAAGTTACTCCATATTAGTCTAGTAGATCCGGACCGGCCCGACTCGTTTGTTGTTCTTATCGTATGGCGCATGCGCACGATCAACAGTGCCGTGTATCGGATCAGCTTGGTTGGCCTCGTCCATTATGGCCGAATTAGTTAAAAAAGCAAAATCAGTTTTCGAACGCGAACAATGGAAGCGAACGCGAGCGAAGCAGAAGAGGAGGAGAAAGCGAGCAAGCCACCCCTCAAGGCGAAGAAGCCAATAAGCACCACCGCAACGGAGCACATCCGCTTCGCCGCCGGCCTCGCGCTACTCGCCTGCGATCCGAAGGTACTGGCCCCCTCGAATCCCCGCTTTTTCTTGCGCAAATCCATCGAATTACTCTCTCGTCCGGTCAAATTTGGTGGTAGATCCATCTGCAGCCCAATCGAAATGTATTGGAGAGGTGACGAGTAGTACTTCCTGTTTGATTTCCCCAATTCCAGAGGTTTCATGGAGCATGCGCCTGATCAGAGTGACCTGCCGGTCGGAGAGTGCGAATGGAGGGAGGAGTTGAGGCAGCAGCAGTCCCAGGTCGACGCGCTGCGTGACAGGCTTGTGGAGGTGAAGGTCGGGATGAAGTTCTCCGAGGAGGACTCGAGGAGGGAGCTGGAGCACCTGTGCCGCAGGGTGAAGACCATCGCCACGCTGCTGGCGTACCTCAAATCCAAGGCGAGGATCATGGCGATACCGCACCTTGCGCACACGTCGTGCCGGATCAGGCACCAGGACGGCGTGGGGTACGTCGACAGGCACGGGGTGCCGCTGGCGGACCGTATTGGTTTGGACTTGGACGACGAAACATGGCGATGCCAATGAGGGGGATGGAGACGTGGCTGACATTCTGAAGTCGATCCGTGTGGTGACTGACGTTATGGAGTACCTTGTGAAGAGGGTGATTGTTGCTGAATCTGAAGCTGCTAATGAGAAAGAAAAGGTGAGGATGGGGTTGGAAGAGATTAGGAGGAAGACCATACAGGTTGAGTCCATGTCGGCGAAAGTTGCGGACATGGAGAAATTTGCAGTGGGTAAGAATGGTATGCTGAATGAGATGAGGCAGAGGGTTGAAGATATGGTGCTGGAGACCACTAGACAGAGGCAGCGCGCAGCGGAAAATGAGTAGGAGCTTAGTCGTGTGAAGCAGGACTTTGAGTCACTCAGAACTTATGACAGCACTCTTGTTAGTGTCAGAGAAACTCTTCTTTCATCAGAGAAGCAATTCAAAACAATGGAAAACTTTTTGACAGGTATTTTCACAAGTATCATGCTATTTTCAGTAATTATTCTTTGTACGAGTGGGTTGTGATGGGTTCATTTTGCTTATGTATACTCTGGTAAACAGAACTAAAAGAAAAGGAAATTTTGATTATTTGCCACACCAAAGAATGGTTTGCCACTCTAAAGGTTGTAATCAATTATTTGCCACTCTAAATATTTACCACTTCACAATATGTCATTTTGGCCATTTTCCTCCATTTTTCCCATGCAAAATGACCTTATTACTCCCGTACATTAGTCATATTCACATGCATTTTCTTATATAGCTGTAGCAACATTTTTTTGCATTTGATATATGAGTAAATTGTACAAATAAACAACATGTACACAGTAGCATAATTAAAATGCATGGTCTATTCATAAAACCCAACAAATGGATATATTTCCATATAATTATTAGCTGTTGTGCAAGATGGAGATTAAATAAGAACATACATGTGAATATGACTAATGTACGGGTGTAATAAGGTCATTTCGTATGAGGAAAAATGGAGAAAAAGCAGGGGCGGATCTACAATGGGTCATGGGTGTTCAGCTGAATACCCAAATTTTTTGGCAAAAAATCTAGTATATACATGGTATAATACATATGTATATGTATAGTTGGGTCAAAATAGCTATTCTCTTCAGTATGGTTCAGACAATCAGCCGAAATAACTGGGCCTCGCCCATTTTACTTACGCGGCTCCACGCTGGCCCGATCGGCCCACCCGCCACCCGGCCACGCCCCCCCACCCCACCCCCCAAACGGCCAAACCCCATCCGGATTCCCCACCGCCGCTCCCGGTGCCCCCTATTCCCCTAATCCTAGCCGCACGCCCGCACGAGACGAGGCGACCTTGGGCTCCGGCTCCGCCGCCTCCGCGCCGTGCGCCGACCGGCCGAACGCGCCTCCCCAGTCCACCGCTCCAACAGTCCAGCACTCCAGCACCTCTGAGCTCCGTCTCCGCGCCGCGCCACCTCTGAGATCAGAATAATTTTGAGTTTGTTTTTGTTATTTGGGTTGAGCTCCCGTGTTGAAGCAAATTTGTGTTATTTGTTTTTTTGGATATTATCTTGAAATGGAGATGATGGCATAGAACAGAACATTATGAATTCAGAATGAAAGGTGGTTGTGTTGGTTGACTGGCTTTGTGATATTCTTTATTCTTAGTGTGTGTAGTATAACAACAGTTTTAATAGAGCTATATGCTGATCAGAATTTCACTGTGACTGTTTGTTTCTGTGTTCCCATGCTTACAAATGGATGAATGTGGGTCTAATAAATTCTGGCCAGTTTATATGTTTGAAACAATTGCCATTTTTCCTAATGAGTCCTGCACAATTGATAGGAGTGGAGGGAGGTTTTACTGATCAAGAACCTGAATATGATGAGACTTTTGAAATTGTTATCTTGCCTGAATTTATCTCTCTCCCGTTTCCATCGGTTGACTTGCCAGAGAAGGTAAAATTCATGTTTCATGTAAAAGATCGAAGTTGTCATATGCATAGTTATTTACTGTACTATAAATCTGCAGGTTAGGCTTGCAGTTGATAAAGTTATACTTGCTGAAAGTGCTGATAGAAAACAACAACTGGTTTCTTGGGTTGCTGACAAGAAGACAATCAGTTCATATGCTATGGAATTGCAACAACTAGAAAATGGTGTTATTGTGCCTCCTACTGGATGGAAGTGTAGCAAATGTGATAAAACTGAGAATCTCTGGTTAAATTTAACTGATGGTATGATCCTCTGCGGGAGGCGACATTGGGATGGAAGTGGTGGGAATAATCATGCAGTTGAACACTACCAACAGACTAAATATCCTCTTGCGGTAAAGATTGGAACAATTACTGCTGATTTGGAAGCAGCGGGTAATGCTACTCTTGAACTTTTGCATTTTTGAACTTCATCGTTTTATTTTTACTGCTACCTCCAGTGACAATGCCACTAGTAGTATCCTTTTGAATATTTAAATTGGTCATATGAAAATGACATGAGTAGATTCAACATAAAGGTACTTTTGGAACATTATGCCTTAATAACTTTAATAAATATATTGTGATAAAATTGTACTTTAACTATTGCTATTGTGAAGTGTGGACCTTTATGTTTTCCACTGAACAATATTTTCGTAACTTCGAACACCCATCTTAAAATTCCTGGATCCGCCACTGAGAAAAAGGAGTAAAATGGCCAAAATGGTATATTGTAAAGTGGTAACCGTTTGGAGCAGCAAATAGTTTATTACAACTTTTACAGTGGCAAATCTTAAAAGGCTATTCTTTGGTGTGGCAAATAATCAAATTTCCAAAAGAAAAGGTCTGACAAAGGAAGTCTTAAAATTTTTTATTATATCTTCCCAATTTTGAACAAACAGCAGCAGTACTCATTCATCATGTAAATTGCTAGCAACGTCCCCATGATAGGACATGCTGCTGCTGCAGAGAATGCTTGGCCAACGTTTCATACTCTAACGCGTTGGTGATTCTAAAGCACTGTTAGCCAGCCATAGTACGAAAAACCGGACCGGCTAGTGAACCGGGCAAGCCACTGATTCAAGGTTCGCTGGTTCAACCATGGGTTCAACTGGTGAACCGGTGGTTCAAAAACACTATATTTTAATACATTTTGTTGATTTTAAATTCAAAAAACACGTAGAGTATATACCAACTTCTAGTAGAAATGCACTAATGTAGGATCCACTGTACTTGTAAGTCACTTGAAGCTCACTAGGTGGGCTGGTAAGGCCCTTTCCCGCGTAGGAGGTTGGTGGGTTCGATCCCTATTTCAGCTAGGTGCTTAAAATATTTTTTTCACCGGTTTTATACTCAGCCGATCCATCTTGTGGACCAGACCGGACCTGGCACCGGTACCGGTTTTTTTCTGTTGAACTACCAGTCTGGTGTGGTTTTTCGTACTATGCTGTTAACGGTTCACGAAAATCGACACAATGCTGTAGGAGTCAGATACAATCTTAACAACTTGTCCATCAAGCCAACTGCTTTTCAGGCCTTAGCTTATAGTTATATTCCTTTTAACTTTTTTTACAACACTGCATAAACATTAGTATCTTACAAACGCAAAATGAAAAACTCTATCTGCAGGTATAACAGAGACCAAGTGCCTTCTTTTGTTAACAACTTCATCCTATTATTGGCTAAGTGAGCCCCACCTTACTATCTTATCTATAAGGATTAAGGCACAAAGCTACATATATTCTCTTATAAATTAGCACTTATATGGCATCGCCAGAAGGCTTCTCTCATTATCATAAGTCTTCACCATTTTATTCAGTCTCTTGATCATTTGTGATGATATTGTGAGAAATTTGCTGATACTTGCTTTGAATCCAGTTAAATATCAGGCAATCTTTGGTTAAAATTTATCACACAGCATGAATTTGCTTTTTAATGTTTTTATCACTCCTTGATATCTGATAGAGACTGATGTCAGCAAATATAGCATTGGATTAATGTAAATTAAGTAGCATCTTCAATTCTGAGAGCTGGTCCAACTTCTCACTCAACTGAAGAAGTTTTATGTTTTGATTATGTGCAAAATGTAAATTGATATTGAAAACTGTTTTGCATTTGGTCCAAAATTCCAGTTCTTGCTGCTTTCCGAACCTGATAGGCCTTTCAGTTTCAGATTTGGCATTTTAAATCAATAAGCTTTCTGCTGTTTGTACGGTCTCAAACTGTAACAACTAACATCTACTTAAGGAGATGCCCATGAGTGGTGAAAAACATAGGAAATCACATTTTAGGGGAGAAGTGGATAAATCATATGCCTTAGCCATTGTCTTCTGCCTGCTTTCTTCTTCTATGCTCTACTCGATACAGGTGTAATTAGCATATCATAGTCATAGAATTATACAGAGATGCCTGCTGGTGAAATCCTCCCCCACCTCCCACCGGGAGAAGGGTCCATTGTGTTGTTGCATGTGGATCAACATGTTTGTGGGTATAACAGATAGCATGCATTGATAGGTCTTTAGTTTACTACTGATGGATAACTATTACGGCAGACAATTTAGGAATTGGTCAGGCAGGTTTATATGTACTCTTAAGTAGTATCCTATACTTCCTCTGTAATCAATCTGGTGTTGAGTTTCCTATGTTTCTGAATAGGCTAGTTGCGAGGACTAACCAGCTTGAGAGTGAGAAAGCACAGAAAGAAGCCGAAGTCGAGGAGGTGATGGAGGAGAATGTGAGGCTACGTGCCATGGTTGATAAGAAGGAGGCACAGCTTCAGGTGATGAGTGACAGGGCAAGTTCATGGCGCTGAACCATCCCAATTAGTGCGAGATATATCAGAGGCGCCTGCACTTCCCAACTGATGTCACTTACAGATTACATTGTCGTGATCGTAAGGGCGGAATAAAACCCTGGATGTTGCGAAGTAACTGATGCTGCCGTTGAGTTCCCGGAGTTGTGATTCGTGATGCAAAAAAATGTTACCTTAGGTGTGAGGTTTTGGAAGAACCGTAACCCTGACATCTTGTATCCTGAAATGTGTGTAAAAGTCTGGGCGCATTTGTCCAATTTTCGTATACCCATTGAAAAATATAACTGCAATTTCGTTGGTCTGCTTGAACGCTGCTTCAGCCACTGTTTCGTCAAAATTAACGGAAATGTTTGTATATATCGCAGCTTTGCTTATGAAGATGGTATGCATCTAGATGATGACACTGGACATGCCAGGCTGAACATTTGCTGAATTGTTTTGCACTTTTCCTGAAGCTAGTAGCGAAAGGTCGATAGGTAGGAGCAGATTTTTATTTTTATTTTTGCTTCTGAGAATTTTGTACGGTCCTGTTTCAGAGTAGTGATGCGCCTGTGCTAAGACTGCTATACGTTTAGTACACCGCGTGCAGTGGGTCCCACCTGTCAGGGGATGGACGAACGCTTTACAGCGCGGATCACGATCCCCTGACACTGCTGTATTGAATGCGCCAACAAACAATAACCACCCCGAGGAAAGGAGAAGAAAAAATTCCAACGACGGCCGCCGGGCACGGACCTCGTGGCGTCTAGACGAGAGAGACGACTCCTAGCCACCCCCAGCCCGCCCCGCAAAAACCCACGCACCCAAGAGCCCGATCCGATCTGAGCCGGCCATGGCGATTAGGGTTTGGCTCCCCGCCCTCCTCCTCGCCTCCCTCCTCGCTGCCTCCCCCTTCGTCCAAGGTAACTACGCGCGCGCAGCGATCCATCCCCCCTCGCCTCCTCTCCTCTCTCCCGTGCGCTCCGCCGCTCAGATCCGCTCCAGGGATCTCGTCCGCTGGCTCGCTCTCGAGAATTTCGCGGCGGACCAGCGCTAGATCTGTGCGCTTCGACCCTCCGCGGCGTGGGACTGGGTCCGACCGGGCTCTGTGGTTGGGTTGCACCGGCGCGGATTGGGATTTCGGGCGAGCAAGTTTAGGTGGATTAGATCGGTGCGTTTTGTTTGTGTGTGGCGGTGTTGGTGGGATGTGGGGGGCGGGGACGCGACGGGTTGTCAGGAGTTGGTTGGCGGGTTTTGTGCGAAATTCCCATGAGGAAACTACAACTATTTTAAGCGCGTGTATCTGTGCCTGCATGTAATAGATTCTCATGAGAATTAGCAGTTTATGAAATGGTCCGAGTTATCATGTGTTTTATGGTTAGCGTTGGTAGATTGGTGTGATAGATTTTGCATGGTAATTTCTAGCGCTGTGAAATTTTGGAATTATGCCATTTGAAGATTGATGGATTGGTTAAATTTTTTAAGAGTGTGCTGCTCCAACAAGCAGTTACAAAATTGGGAGGTATTAAGAGCAGAATCATTATTTCCAATAGGCAAGCAAACGAACAACATGAATTCTACGTTTGATGCACTAATAAGGATGTGGTGCTCACATGTCAGGTATTTTAACCAGCTATGGCTGGTCTTTTCACTGAGTAGTTTGTGTTGGTGCACCGATCTGCTCAAAGTAGGTTTTGCTAATGTTATTGGATATTTTTCATTGTTGTAAGGATGCCTTATCCTGTTGCATGACCAAACATTGCTGGCAATGCTGCATACAGAAAATTTCACGACACCTAGGTTGTCTAGTACAATAATTTCGTAACGTTCAGTTATTCAAATAATACTGATTCCACATGCACAACTATTTACTACCGTGTTCTTTTGGACTGAATTATATGTTACTTCCCTTCCTGCAGTTGCTAGAGGTCAGTCTGAGGAAGAAGCTGCTACAGCTGAAGTTGTTGAAGGGGCTGATCTAGGAATCGTGGGTGATGATACTCAGGTTTCCAGTGATGGCCCTGTAAGCCCAGCTCCTGGTGTAGAGACAGTATGTGTCTTCCCCAAAAACGCTGGCAAAAGTGAGTATTAGCATGCAATCTTGGTAAACCTTTTCTTTGATGATCAGTCACTAGCATTGTAATATCATTTTTAAGTAATTGCAATAGTTCTCTTAAAGTTCAACGTGCTCATGATAGTTTCAGAAGATAATAAACTGAAATTGTTTGTTTTGTTCATCTGACAGGATTCTGTTAATATCTGTAGCATGTACGATGTGATGCATCCTTGGGATTTGAAACCATTTTCTAGAGCAACCATTTTTTAATTGAAAATCTGCATCCTATGTTTCTTGAGTTCAATAACCAATAATGTTTCCCTTCTATTGTTTGGTTGCAGTTGTACCAGCAGGTGAAGAAACTGAACTACTGGTTGGGCTGCAAAATGAGGGTAACATATGCTGTTTCCTCCAATTTTTTTACATTTTTTGTAGCACCTCGGTTACTAAGCTAGGATTAGTGGTGGGCTTGGTTGCCTCTATTTGCTAGAATTGGACAGGATATTTCTATTTCAACGATGCTCGTGTGTGCTGTCAATTGTTTGCTTTATGTGTAGTTACATAATGCAACTTCATCTCCATTTGGTTTAAGCATGCCAAATATTTTTGTGTGAACTATTTTTTGGTATAGGATCTGTTAAAACGCCATAAACATTGCTGGTTTTTAGGTAGGGCCAAACGGATAAAATAAATGGTAACATGTGCTTGTCCCTTCATAGCACCAGATTCATGTGTCATTTGGTGACAAATGCTTGTATGTTGTTTATTTCAAACCTATGTGGATGCCCTGTCTCACTCTCATAAGTTGTCTCACTCTCATAAGTTGATGAATCAAAGTAGATGCTCAACCGTACCAGTTGTGTTATGATAGGAGATAGGCCAGGAAGACTTGAGATCGTCCTCCTTGTGAAGGCTCTGATCTGAAGACCAACCGGTTTAAAAATTGGCTACTTTATTGCTTGATTATGAATGGTGCGGCTCCTCTCTTTATATAGATGAGGTTAGCCCTCTAACAATATGGAAACTAACACAATCTAATACAACCAATCAACTAAAGATAATATCATATCCATACTATTTAAATATAAAGATATATATCTATCTATTCCTAATATGAAGATATACATCTAATTATTTCTAATACGAAGATATGCATTTAACTATTCTTAATCCGACTGCTACGGTGCATGCGCACTGGTCATGTGCTACAGTATGTACGGCACTGTGCACGTGCTACAATAGCATAGTACTGTTCAGGTGCTACAATGCATGCCCCGATGGGCCATAACAGTTATTATGTTCTTTTATGGCTACAAAATATTTGGCATGTGCATAGATGAGCAATTTTATGTCCTGTTTTGGTGGTATTGATTTGTCTCTTTTTGCCTTTAATGTTTTTATACCATGCACTACCTGTGAATTGTTGGCTTACACCCTTCTTATACGTTGTGTTTACAGGTGACTCGACTTTGAATGTTGTTGCTATTCATTCAACTCTCCATCTTCCTTTTGATCATCGTATGTATGGCCAGAACCTTACTGTTCAGGTGAGGAAATATAGGATCCTTATTGCTTGTTATCTTTTATACTAGCTGAAGTAACTTAAACTTACACTGGTGGATTTGCTATCCAACCATCGTACCCAGTCATCATATACTTGATTCTTATCTTTCAAGAGATAGTTTTTACCATTGTTCTGTTGTTATGTCGAGAAATAATTGTAGTGATTTTGTTCATGTTTTGTTGATTGTTCTTTAAATTTCTTTTCTTTTTCACATGCATCAATGGATTTGATGTGGACAAAAGGGAAGAGGGCCTGGACTGAATAGGGGTGAGCCAGAGTGGGTAGCGTCGTAGCGATAAGGTGCAGGGAGGGGGACAGCCGGACAGAGGATCAAGAGGCCGAGATTTGGGGAGGGTACAGGGTGTAGTGAAAGGTGGTAGAAATGTGTGGATCCTACTAGGATTTATCAACCTCTAACTATGAACACCACATGAGTTCAGTTTGTGGAGAGAAGTGAGTCATTTGGGTAATGTACATGAGATGAATGGTGGTGCAGGAGTAAAAGGTAGAGCTTGCGCCTGGGGACCGGGGGTGAGGTGGACAAGTTAAAGCACATAGTTTACAGAGTCAAGCACATACTTTTGGAAGACAACAATATTACTAACTTAGTTATTTTTTTTGCCTTTTTTTTACAGAATTTCTTCAATGCATCAGTTCCTGTTTCCGTGCAAGCAACCTTTCCCTATACATTTGTTGTGAGCAAGTTCTTGCAGGTCTGTCAATCCACAATCTTACTCTTTGCTTTACCTTTGAAACAAGTAATGAATATGACGATGCTCACTTGATTTCATGAAGATCTAATGCCTGTACCCTTGCAGCCTGGAGCATATGATCTAGTTGGTTACATAGTGTATGAGATCGATCAGCACCCATATCAGAATGTCTTCTACAATGGCACCGTTGAAGTTGTTGAGGCTGGAGGTTTACTCAGTGTTGAGTCTGTGTTCCTCATTACCCTTGGAATTGCACTTGTTGGTCTCTTAGGATTGTGGGCATATGGTCAAGTACAACAGCTCTCAAAGGTAATTATTTTCTTGTTTATAGTGAGAATGTGATATAGTACGCTGAACTGTACTTCTAAATTTTTACGTTGGCATTCCCCTACTTCTATCTGTTTCCTTAGTGCAATTTGTTTTCTTTTGTTCTGCAAATATGAATTGTTCATTGTTCAATAAATCATCGGGAACCAGTAATCCAGGCTGCTTCCTGGTGACTAGTTACTGCACTCTCAGTAGCTGCCAGGTTACTGGTCATTTTCTTGAACCCTAGATATTATTTGTAGAAGTGGGTAAACTAATGCATGAACACAAGTTGTACACATGCTGAGAGGTGCATAATTTGTTTTTAGAGCTCATCACAGAGTCATGCATATTTTTCTCACCAACTTGTTTCTGTGCTGCAGAAAACGAAGAAGGCCCCCAAGGTGGAACTAGGAACTGGAACAACTGATGCCAACATGGATGAGTGGCTGGAGGTATCATTCCGCCAACTAATTCTTCAAATGAGACCCGTTTCGTGCTATATCTTCAGAGTTTAAAATCTTTTCATCTTACCTTGCAGGGTACCGCATTTGCACAGGGAAGCAAATCCAAGAAAAAGAAATAGATTCGGGGTTGTTGAGCCTAGTTATTCATCTCAGGATCTAGAGAGAAAATTGAGTAGCCCTTCGCAAGTAACCTTGCAGAAGATAGATGAGAACGGAGGTGTTTAATAGTCTCGTGGCTGCACATCTTTGTTGACACCATTTTCCACCTTGCTGTGTACTTCACATGAAAGTTCCCTTTAAACACAATTTTGTTGAAGTTGTATGTTATCGCTGGGAGATCTGGTCTTATCTGATCTGTGTGCTACTGGACTTTGCATTTGCTCGCCATGGATGATGGAAGATTTGGGTTTTCCAGATCGGTGAGATTTGGGAAATATCTTGAGAAAAACTACTCTGCCGCCCCCAATTTCTTATGTCCAAACTGAGCACATGGATTGCATCACCTCACCTACACCTGCATAGACGGGTGTACAGTCAAAATTTTCTCCAACCGGCTTTACTGAGTCCTTCGATTAAAAGAAAAAAACATATCTTCTTGCACAATGCAAAAGAAAAAAAAACAAAAACAAAAGCAAAAAAGCTGAAAAAACTAAAACCCAGAATAGAGCTAAGATAAAGCTAACTACTTGATTAAAAAGACGAAGGCTAAACGCGGAGAGTCGGAGACGAAGGCTAAGTTTCTACCGTTTTTATATTGATACTGTAACTGCTGATAATTTTTTCAACGTAATTAATTTTAAAAATAATAAAAGATATATCATCACGGATAATATAAAAACAAGGGAAAAAGAAAATAGAAAAAAAGATTAAAATCTAGAAAAAACGAAATTAAGAAGTTAGAAGCTAAAAACTTAAACCCAAATAGGCACCACCTAAACTGAGATGTGGGCCCCACAGCCACAGCCTCCCTCCAGAAGCCCTTGACGGCACTTTTTTTTTTTTGCAGAAGTGACACCGGCGTCCAATAATTTACGAAAATAGCTTCCTACCAACCACGGGATCATGGGACACCGAAGTGGAGGTCCCGCGCCCGAGTGTGGAGCAACGCTTGGGAAGCGTGAGAAATGGCTGCCCCTCTCATGACATTAATCTGTAATATTTGTTTTCTTTTCTAATGCATATTTAAATATACATGAGAATATATATAATAAAACATATACCTTATATAATAAATTAAAACAAGTTGCATATTCGGATAGCTTATAAGGCATTTCCCGCGCCGGTGTCACTTCTGCAAAAAAATCCTCCCCTCCAGCCTAGCTCCCGCTCCTTCCAGATCGAAGCTTCTTCTTCCTCTCTTCCCCCTTTCCAAAGGGGGAACGCTTCGCCTTCGCCCGTACGCCACCACCCCCTCCCTCTCCACACCCCAAACCCTAACAATGGCTCGGAAAAGCTACTCCGCCCCCGGCGACCTCCCCGCTGGGTTTTTCCTCCCCGGCGCCGCCGCCCCACAGGAGCACGCTCCGCCTCCGCTTCGCCTGGACGCCGCCGCGCAGGTACATTTCGGGATTCTAATTCCTGTCGTTCGAATTGTTCCGTTTCTGCAATTTTGAGAGGCTTTGGTGCTCTTGTTCCTCCTGTAGGCCCCCGAACCCTAACGGAGCGTCCATGGGGCCGGAACGCGACCTCTCCGTCGAGAGGCGCCTGCACGGGGACCGCGCGCTAGCGGAGGATCTCCGCGATTACGTGCGACGCCTCCTCCGCCTCGTCGTGACGTCTCCACGGGTACCTTTTGGCGTCCTCTGTGTGGCTCCAACCCGAATTGTTGCTTGAGTTGCTTTGATGCCATTTCGTGGTTGTTGATTGCTTGTAGTGTTGCTAGGGTTTAGTCTAGAAAGGGCAGGCTATTAGGCTCCAAATAACGTTCGAATTGACGTTTCTGCTGCGGTTTGTGTAGCCTGTGGTTCGTTGGGGCTAATGGATTGGCTATGTTTGTTAGGGTTTAGATTGGCCCCAAATTACGTTCGAATTCGTTGCTTGTGATGCTATTTGTCCAATCTGCAGTTGTGCCGGGGTGATGATCGGTCATTGGTGGTTTTGCTGGTTATGGTTGTTTTGCTGGTTATGCTGCTGTGTTGTTGTTAGGTTGTAGATAGGTCAGGGGAGTGTTAGTGTTTGTGTTTCCATAACGATTCTCGTGAGTGCAGGTTGGCATTGGGGTAGTGAATTTGTTGTGGTGCTTTTCCTTCTTTTTTTCTGGTTGTTGTGCTGGTATATCTGCTGCTGCTGTGTTCTGGATCGGAGTAGGTTGAGGTTGTCTATTGGGCTGGGCTAGGGACGAACAGTATTGGGAACATACGGTCCATTCTTGGAGATGAGGGATGAAAAGTAGACTCTGAGAAGAGTTGATGGGACCAAGAATGGACTTGGCTGCAAATTGTGTCAACTTGTGGTAGGTCTGTGATGCATTTACTTTCGTTCCTGCAATTTGTCCATATATGTATGGACAAATATGGTGATTCAACACTTTGTTTGTCATGCGGTGTGTTTATTCTTTGGGTTGTTTGCACGGTGTAATTTATTCTCTGCAATCTGCGTTTATAAATCACGGACTTGAAATATGTTACTTCTGGTTAAAAAACCTTCTATCTAGTTATATATTATCTTCGGAATGTGGAATAGATCAAAGATGAAGGCTAGGTGGAACAGAGAACCAGATCATGTAATTCTGATCATGAGTAGATACAATGGGGGTAGTGCAACTGTGCAATTTGTTTTCCACAAATTAAGCCTAGAATGGCTATGTGATACGTAGGCTATCCTTTCATGAGCATGTCCAGATGTTGTTGAGCAATGGGTCTTTTCTATATGTTTACACTTTGATGTTCTAAATAGTGGTTGGTGAGTGATTACACCACCTTTAGAGCAACTCCAGCAGGGCCCCCTACTTGAGCCCTCAAACCTCATATTTGAGGGTTTGAGGCAAAAATAGAGGTCCAGCAGAGCCCCTATTAGAGCCCTCAAATTTGAGGAGCCCTTCAAATCCCCCCTCAGCCCTTATTCACGGGGCTCTAGGCCAAGCCCCAAATCACGCTTGGAGCGATTTTGTGCGCGCCTCGCCCGACTCTTTCCCCCGTGCGTGCCTCTTTCCCCGCCTCTTCCCTCCCGTCCGCGAATCCCGCCTCGCGCGCGCTCGCCGCCTCGCCGAATCCCGCCCCTGCGCTCGCTCGCCACTTGCCGTCGCCGTGCCAGCTCTCGCGCCTCTCGCTTGTCGCCTCCGCTCTCTCTCGCGCCGTCGTCGGCGCCTTCGCCGTCGTCGCGCCTCGCCGTCGCCTGACTCCTCGCTCTCTGCGCCTCCGCTCTCCTCGCCGCTCTTTCCCTCCGTGCGTGCTTTTTTCCCGCCCGCCTCTTCCCTCCCGCCTCTTCCCTCCGTCCGCTGAATCCCGCCTCCATTGCCGCTCGCCAATCCCCGCCCGCTGCCGCTGCTTCCGCCGCCGCCGCCAGATGCCGCCTCTCCGCGCCGCTTGCCGCTCGCCTCCGCTCTCCTCGCTTGCGTCGTCGGCGCTCGCCGCCACCGACGCCCGCCGTCGCCGCCTCCTCCGCTCTTTGCCGCCTCCGCTCTCCTCGCTTGCCGCCGACGCCGCTTGCCGCTGACGCCTCGCGCCTCCTTCTCCTCTGCCGCTGACGCCCGCCTGTCGCCCGGCTCTCCGCTTCTCCTCGCCGCGCGCCTCCGCTCTCTGCGCCTCCTCTCGCGCCTCTGCTCTCTCCTGCCGCCGACGCCTCTCTCCGCGTCGGCGCGCTTGCCTGCCGCTCACTCCTCGCTCATGAGTCCCATGTCGGTGTGTAGTGTAATGGATTTGAGAGTTTAGATTTGATGGGTGTTGTTGGAGTAGATGCAAAAATTAGGCCTCAAAAGTAGGGAGCCTCAAATAAAAAGTAGGGGCCTGTTTTGAGAAATTTCTGTCTTTGGAGTTGCTCTTAGTACTCTGCGGTTCCAGGGGCGGACCCACAGGGTATGCCGGGTGGGCCCGGCATACCCTGGGGCCCAGCCGAAGACGCCGAGCACACCCGCTGGAATCAAAATCAAAACAAAACAAAAGCGAAATGGAAGAGTAAAAGCCCCTCCCCCTCTGTGTGATTTCTTTAATGATTTAATCCACCGCCTCCTCACCTCTACGGTACCCTCTCGTGAGCCCCTCTCCTCTCACCCTGCCCCGCCGCCTCGGTTTGGATCTCGTCCTGCCGGCCACAGCCGGACGCGGTGACGACCCGGTCCTCTCCTCTCCCCGCAACACCCACCGCGCGCCGCGCTCCCGCCTAGCTGTACTTATACCGCCCGCATTGCACAGCTCCGCGGCGGCCTCCAGCGTGAATGGCGCTGGCGCTGGCGACGGGTATGACAACGACGGCTACAGCTTCGCGCCGCCGTGAGTACTAGCCTCCTCCGCCTTCTCGTGTTGCCGTTTCGATTTTGGTGTAGCGAGTTGATTTCGTGTCGCGGCTTACGTATACTTTTGATTGGCTTGTTCTCTGAGGTTTTGAATTTTCTAATGTTAATTGAATACCGAAAAGTTTCCCTGCCTAGTGGAAAGTAGAGGAAAAAAGGTTGGGTTGAGACCGAGATTTACTTATTTATTTATTTTGGGTTAATGTCGCTATAATTGGCTATGTTTGTTCTGCTCGTAATCCTGGAATACTTCGCTACTTGTTAAATGCTTTAGGTACCAATTTTGTGTTTATTTCGAAGTAGAGATAGTGTTGCCATGTAATGTTCCGTGTCACATTGCGCATGCCCGCTTTTCATGCCAATTTTGTTGGGTCTCTCTCTTCATGTCGCTTTTCATTGTAATGTTCTGTGGTTGAGTATTTTTAATCATTCAATAGGCGCATCAAAATATTTCAGTAGGATTGGGTTTAATAATTTACGATTGTTAAACATCAGCCATCAGTTAGTAAGCATTAATTTGGATCCCATGTTAACATTAGTGCTGAAATATAACAGGTGCAGGGCTTTCTCAAAGCAATGCAAAAAACAGATTCAATCAGCTGAAAAGCGTGCATTTTTTCTCTCTAAAATATCTGTATTTGAACTATTTATATTGTAATTTATGCAAGTTTCTAACTTAATCCTTGAATTGAAGACTTATCATATTATTTTGTGCCTGTATACCGAATTACGGTGCAAATTTTACAATTATTTACCGAATTGCATATAAAAATTTTGGTGCGGTATATCCTTTGGTAAAATCTTGGGTCGGTCACTGTGCGGTTCTGCAGGTTAGTGGTCTTGATATGCGGTGGCTGGCAGGCTGGGCTACCATGAACACTTAAAGTGTGAGTCAAAAGTTTGCCCCATGTGGCGACAGGGTGTAGTCTACTAGTCTGTAGTATGTTTGGGCCTTGTGGCATTACCCTAACTTTCTTTGTGAGATGGAATAATACCTGGAGAATTTAGAATCCACAGTGTAATTTACTGTAGTATAAACTTAATAGATATAAATGTATAATCAGAGCTATGGATATCTACTCAGGGTAATTTATATCCATAGCTCAGCCTTTGGTGCTCCTACTACTCAGCCTCTCCTCGTTCCATGCTAGAGGGTCTTATAGCGAAGCTAACGACATTACGAATAAAGATCGGCGACGACATACAAATATACAATCACATTATTAACAACACTACAAAGAACGCTGCGTGAATATTTGAACTGAAAACAGCAAGCACTCGGATAGTCGAATCTTACAAAATAACGGCGGCAGCAGTAATAGGAGTGCGACAAGTTCATAATAGGAGTACAAGACCACGCAGACCACACTTTGTCCACACACATAGCACATATGAAGTTCACAAATCACGAGTTAACGGCGGCCGTAATAGGAGTACAAGACCACGGACCACACACATGGCACATTGGCACATATCAAGTTCACGGACCACGAGTTAACAAAAAAGCGATGTAGGAATACAAGACCACGGACCACGGACAGTGGAGTAACCATAAATCAGCGAAAAGGTGTCTCATCTTCTTCCAATAGCCACAAATGCTTTCACTATTGGCAAAGAAAGTAATGTGGTTAGTGGTGCAAAAACTTGAGATTTTATAAAGTTGAACAAATAAGAAAAGCATACCTGCTATTTTTAAGAAGACATAATCACTAATTGCTACCCACAATAGAAAGTTCATTCGAAGTTTCGATTGATGACAACGGAATTGAATTAGAATCATCCTCCTATGTAAAAACATAATATAAACAAGGATTAGATCAAGACTTCAATTATTTGGTTTAAAAACAGCATACATAAATTTACCAAATGTGATGGTTTGTGGTGGCCTCCTCTAATCCAACTAGAGGCACACACCAAAGCCTGCACTGTTGATGGGAGTAAAGAGCTACGATAATCATCAATCACTCGACCTCCAGTGCTAAAAGCTGACTCTGATGAGACTGTGGTAATAGGAATAGTGAGAACATCTTTAGCCATCTAGCCATTCTTTGGATACTTCAATTCATTCATCCTCCACCACCAAGTATATCAAATTTGTCCACTTGCTACAACTTCAACCGGATCATCCAAGTACTTCATTAAATCTGATTTTGACGGATGAGTAGCATGTTTGGCTTTCATAAACTCTTGGAATTGGCT
Source organism: Dendrocalamus sinicus (assembly GCA_036346575.1). Taxonomy (NCBI): domain Eukaryota; kingdom Viridiplantae; phylum Streptophyta; class Magnoliopsida; order Poales; family Poaceae; genus Dendrocalamus; species Dendrocalamus sinicus. The sequence continues at coordinate 838,803 of CM070657.1, read as the reverse complement.
AGCAGTTGAAAACTCTTTGCAAGTAGCAGCAGATGTACTAGTGCATTGAGAAGAATCATTGTTCATGCTTTTTTGTACTCACTTTCATATAAAGCATACAACTCATGTAATGCGATTCAACAGATGCAAGTTTTGTGGAAGATCAATTTCGAGTACAAAGAAGGAAATGTGAATTGAATCATGCCCATCTTAAATCTTGGGTCTAGAATTGCAGCAATTGCAAATAAAGTGTTGCATTCAGGCCCCAATACTTGTCAAACTTGTCTACCATTGCATCACCATTTTCTAAGAGATTCATCCCTAGACAATAACAATTTGCCTCTGCCTTCTTAATATCAACAATATGGGGATAAAACAAATTGGAGGTGGGGTAGGTTGAACTGAGAACTCCTCTGTAGCCAAGTGAAAAACACACAACACGTCTTTGACTTGTTCATACAAATTCAATCCACCTCTGTTGGTTGCCATCTATAGTTAGCATCTCCAGTGTATACACATCAATAGCGACTCTATAATGAAAAGCGAGAATCTAACATTTTATATGTTGAACCCCACCTAGTGCACACATCAAGAGTCAATCCCTTTCTACGCTGAAGGTTAAGAGAATCAATATCAGCATTGAACTTATATGTCCGATTATTAGATTTCTTGATGTATTTGATAGTCTCCCGAACTTTGTCAATTAAAGGTTGAATAACCTTAAGACCATCTTGAACAACCAAATTTAGAATGTGAGCACAACAGCGGTTATGAAGGAACTTTCCTTTAAACCAAAGGGCACCTCGGTTTGTAAACTTGGCAAGCAACAATCTAACTGCAACATCATTACTCGAGGCATTATCAAATGTGATGCTAGCTATCTTATCCTCAATTTTCCATGCACCAAACAATCGAAATGGCATTACAAATGACTACACCGTATGGGAGGCTCCAACTCTAAGAAGTTAATGACACGACAATGCATTGACCAATTCTCATCTATGTAGTGTGCAACTAGGCTCATATAACATAGAGTTTGATTAGGCGTCCAAAGATCACATGTCAAATCGATCTTCTTGATATCCTTAAAACCCTTCTTGATACTTCCTTCTCGATTCATAGAGCTTCATGCATTCATTTCTAATAGTGACTCTAGAGATCTTTTTGTATGAAGGATTTAGTGATTTCAATAAAGCATTAAACCACATATACTCCACAATCTTGAATGGTAACTCATGAACAATGATCAACTTGCAAATAAGTTCACGAATTTTGTAGGATCATAATAACCGGGAGACGACAACATAAGGAGTATCGTGTCAACATCACCTTCCTCGGTGCTAGGAAAATTGATGGTCATTTCTTTGCTTGGATTTCTGAAGCTTGTAATAATCACATTGCTCAAGATGCCTCTTGAAATGTGATGTAGTACCACTACTATTCTTTGTTAGCAAAGCTCCACAGGCCTTGCATTTCACCTTGCTTTCCATCTGTCCTCTTTTTTTCTTCGATGGAACTTCACATTCGTCAAAGAAATTCCATATTGCGGACTTCTTCTTCCTAGTGGGTTTCGTTGGTCCATCCTCTCGACCCTCCACTTGCACATTTTCTCTGTTCTTTTGCGATTCTTGGTGAAGGACTACATTGTTCTATTGATTGTGCATTTTCAGACATCTACAACATTTCATATACTATATCAGCAAGAATGAAAAAGAAACTGATGGTATGAACACAAGCATATACTAAATCAACACAAGCATATACTATCATCAGCCAGTTCATATACTAAATCAACACAAGCATGATTTATAATATTTATAGTAACTCAACACTCTGTCTGTCTGTCATACTCTGTCATATTAAATCAACACAATATTGGACGCAAATCGCATTATCTGATCACATCGTGTCATATTAAATCAACACAATATTGGGCAATCATCATACTCTTGTCATATTAAATCAACACAATATTGGACGCAAATCGCATGAGCATCGTTCATACTGTCATACTAAATCAACACAAATCGCAACAACAAAAAAAAAGGAGAGTTCATGAGCATCGCGTCATACTGCCTCTCCTGTCGAGGCTCGGCCGAGGGCGTGCGCGTCAGCGTCGGGGGGCCGAGGGCTCGGGGCCGAGGCGCCGGGCGTCGAGGCGTCGAGGGCGGGGCTCGGTTCAGCCGCCGCCGTAGCGTCGAGAGCGTCGAGGCGAGGCTCGACACGGCCGTCAGAGCGTCGAGGGCTCGGCCAGCCGTGGGCGTCGAGCGCCGGGGGGCTCGGGCGCGAGGCCGAGGCTCGGGGACGGCCGGCGGTCGACGCGTCGGAGGCGAGGGCTCGGGGACGCCGCCGCGGCGTCGAGGCTTCGAGATCGGCGTCGGGGAGGATTAGGCTAGGGTTTGGACTTTCTGCGTCGCTGCGCGTCGCGCGTCGCCTCGCGAGTGGGGTGGGAGACGGAACTCGGATCCGGATCTGGATCGGCCTCTGAGGCCAGGTGCAGGGAGTGGAGTCGTGGCCTCGTGGGGACTTGCGGACGGCGAGTTCACCGAGCCAGCCCAGGGAGTTGGGGGGCTGGGAGTGGGGTCGGGGTCGGGGAGGGTCTCGAGGGGACTGGGGACTGGTGTGGTGGCTGACTCTCCCTCCCGAGTCCCGACTGGGTCCGAGCTTGTTCGAGCTATTCGAGCTCGGCTCGATCAGGCTCGCGAGCTTCTGCGGCTTCGAGTTCGATTCGTTATAAGCTCGAGCCGAGCTATGCTACAGGTCTCAAATGGTTTCGCTGGTTTACGTGGGTTAAACCCTAAACCCCAAACTGTACATTAGCTGCGAACCTGGTTTGGTCTAGGTTGGTCCGCGGGTTAGGCTCCGTTTGGCAGAGCTGGTCATCTGTAGCTGTAGAAAATCCTGGATCTAGAGTTGCAGGCATGTTAAGTGCATTTACATGACTCATTTCATTTATATTATATATTAAATAAAAATATTTAAATCACTTTAATTTAGTCAACAAACTACAGATCCAGTATAGATCTCGGAGCTAGAGCTGTGCCAAACGGGGCCTTAAACAGCTCAGGCATGAACGGTAAACACCCCTACATGTAGGTATGTCATGCGCCTTTTTTTTAAAAAATCCTCTTATTTATATTAATAATAATGCAAAGATGGAGTACATGAGTACCGAAAGTTTACATTGAAAATATCCGGTAAACAACTTGTTACCATCATGTTTTGAGTCGATGAACGTGCTGAACTTCTTTATCTTCATCACCAAATACTTCGGATCTTGCAACATCAACATAATTATTGATGGTCACAGAAGTAGAAAGTAGATTGTCCATGATCTCCAGGGATATGTAGAACTTGCACCTCAGTAGGGGGATTGTTCATCGAAAGAGAATCAGAGGAGATTTATTTAAAACCAACTCAGGTTGGTGTCGACTTTTGGTGTAGGCGCCGCTGTTGTTGTCTAGGTGAGTTGATACAACAAAACCCATCACGGGTAAAATAAATCCGACACAAAACCTGCCGATGAAAAAACTAGAATAACTTGATTTAGGAAAAATACAAAAAGTAAAGAAATATAAAATTACTATTAAAAACCACGAGTCCCCATCCAATCAACGCTGGCAATAACATCAGAGGAGAGGAAAGGAACTGGCGACGGAGGTTAGCGCCGAAGCTCCTGGCGGTGGCTAGGTTTTGCTCACTGGTGTGCGGACTATGCTATGTGCGGTGCATTGTGTATGACTGACTGTTACTCCTCACTGTTGCCAACCATTGCGGGCCTCTTCTTTTCAACTTTTTACAGTAATTAACTTTCATATGTGGTGTATTTTCAAAGCAAAGTTTGCAAGTTGATTGTAGTACACTATAACGACTTTATTTATATCGGCGAAAATCATACGTAAGTTTCTGTTACTCTATACTATCTCTCATATGAATAGTCTAAAAACTATAAACCGCAGTCGGAAATCGTAAACTAAAGTAAAAGAATAGACCCTAGTATCAGCTAGCTAATTAGGCCAGCTCAGCACCTGTGATCTCAATTCTGACTCTGTACCGCAGGCACTAGCCCATATTAGAGTCTCTACAAGATGTGGGCCCAGTATGGCCCGGACACATTACTGGTACTCCAGGTCCAGGGGAGGGAGCGCAGAGGGGAAAGCAGGCGACGAATCTGAAGCGTTGTTCAGGAGAGGAGACTTAAGAGTCAATAGATAAAGATGATGGATAGGTAGATGAAAGGGAGGGATCGATCAGCAGCAATTCAGCAGTTTGTAGTAGATCAGCAAGCAAGAAAGGGAGGGATCGATCAGCAGCAATTCAACAGTTTGTAGAATCGGATCGATGGCGGTGGCGGTGGCGTCTCTGTACCGGCGGGTCCTGCCGTCTCCGCCGGCCGTGGAGTTCGCCTCATCGGAGGGCAAGCGCCTCTTCTCGGAGGCCCTCCAGGGTGGCACCATGCAGGGCTTCTTCAACCTCATCTCCTGTTTCCAGACGCAGTCCGAGCCCGCTTTCTGCGGCCTCGCCTCCCTCTCCGTCGTCCTCAACGCCCTCGCCATCGACCCGGGGAGGCAGTGGAAAGGCCCTTGGAGGTGGTTCGATGAGTCCATGCTTGACTGCTGCGAGCCCCTCGACAAGGTCAAGTCGCAGGGCATCACGTTCGGCAAGCTCGCCTGCCTCGCCCACTGCGCCGGTGCCAATGTCCAGTCTTTCAGGGCCGACCACGCCACTATCGAGGACCTCCGCGACCATCTCGTCCGCTGCGCTTCCTCCCAGGACTGCCATCTCATCGCATCCTACCACAGGAAGCCCTTCAAGCAGGTTTTGGTTGCTTGGCATCCGCATCTCTCCCCCTAAATCGGTAAATCCTAGAGCAGCTGTCGGAGTACTAACCAGTTCGTGGATGCAGACTGGAACCGGCCATTTCTCACCCATCGGTGGCTACCATGTTGGACAAGACATGGCGCTCATCTTGGATGTCGCCCGCTTCAAGTACCCTCCTCATTGGGTCCCATTGCCACTTCTTTGGGAAGCCATGAATACGATTGATGAAGCAACTGGGCTTCTCAGGGGGTCCGTTCTCTAATCTATAATCTTCCGATCCTCTTTCTTTCTTGGCCATTTCATTAGCCTGCATGTATTCTGTTTACGAGGCTCGTAGCTCTTGGATTAAGTAACTGTATTTGGGCTACACTATGAGTCTATGATGCATCGACTACAGGATAATAGGATATTCTGGGATTACAATTGATGAAGCAATTCGGCTTCTTAGGTGGTCCGTTGTATCTCGTTCTTCCCTTTTAGCAATAAAACTCATGTTTCGTTGGACAAGAAAAGAAGGCCTCTATGTATGGTTTTTTTATTTTTATCTTTATTTTTGTTCTAGACTTCTAGTAACCGTTGCTGTTCGCAACCAGCCCTATGGACAGCAATTTCATTTGTTGGGCTCTTGAGATACGTTGTTGTAGGGAGCATCCGACATGATTTCTTCAGTTTGAATTGTTTAGTTTTTCCCTTTATATTGGTTTGACATGTTCATTGGGAAAGACTGGGTGTTTTCTCTAGCGATGTGCTACTTTGAGGATTCTGCTCATTTCGGTGATGTACTTGGTTTAGATAAAATATTAGGACAGTTGTAGTTTTGTAATAATAGCAACTAGCTGCATTGTACTGTGTAGTGTTGTAGACCGTAACATCACATTACTCATGTGTTATTTCCCACACACTCAGAACAGTTTTCTTCTCTATGGCCAATTAGTTTCCTGTTGGCTTTCGCTTTTAATCATGCCATGTTAACATGTTGGCATCTTGATATTTGATAGGTTCATGCTTATCTCAAGGCACACTTCAGCTCCTTCATTGCTCTACACAGTGGTAGACAGGCCAATGCTTGGTGTATTGAATGTAAATGGACACCTTTGATGTATTTTCCTTGTTCTCATTCCTTTGAGTTTTCTGCAGAGCTGCAGAGATGAAAGCTGGAAAAGTATGGCAAAGTATTGCGTGGAAGATGTACCCAGTCTTTTGAAGGATGAGAGTCTGGACAATGTTCCAACACTTCTGTCCCTCTTATTGGAGTCCCTTCCAGCCAATGCTGGAGATCTGATCAAATGGGTTATTGAAGTTAGGAGAGGAGAGGAAGGTGGCTCGAGCTTAAGCAAAGAGGAGAAAGAAAGGCTTATTTTCAAGGTCATTTTCCTCTTACTTTTACTTCTACTGGGTCAAACCTTTGCCATCTTCTGTAACACACCTTATCATTGGTGTTCACTTGCAGGAAATGGTATTACAGCAAGTCCGCGATACTAAGCTTTTTAGAATAGTCTATGAACTGCAATATGCTAAGCAGCCATGTTGTAGTTGCTCATCTTCAAGTGACGAAGATTCCCTTGCCCGTATTGCAGCCACTGTGTGCTGTCAAGGAGCCGCATTGCTAACAGGGAACCTTGCATCAAGAGATGGGTTCTGCTGCAGAGAAACATGTTTCAAATGTGTACAAGCGGATGGTGATGGGCTTAAGACTGTTATCTCAGGCACCGTGGTATCTGAAGGCAATGAACAGGGTGTTGACGTGCTTTTACCAATATCCTCATCAGAAACAAGCATGTGCAATTCAAACTTGAGCAACAAAATTGTCAAATATCCATCAAGCACAGATGTTCTAACCGTTCTACTGTTGGCTTTACATCCCCACACATGGTTGGGCATTAAAGATGAGAGGCTGAAAGCTGAATTTCAGAGTCTTGTTTCAACAGACAATCTTCCTGATGTTCTTAAACGGGAGGTGTGTTGTCTCAATCCAAGCATCTTGCCTATTTGTTTACCTTTGCTCCATAGCACGTGTTTTCATATAAAGAAGATGCTTAATTTATTTCTCTTATCAAAATAATGCCAAGCTTTGTGCCAAATGTATAAGTAGCATACAACCTACTTCATTTGGAACTTGACAACACCATCCGAAACCATCACTACCACCACAAACAAATAGACACAGGCAAGGAAAACAACAAAAGAAAAAGGGGGAAATACCAAGCATGCTTTACATTAATGTAGTTTTGAGTCTCCTAATTATTGCCCACCTATCATGCTCATGTTGAATGTTATTTAACAATTTGTACATTGTGGCAATGTTATTGGGCAAATTTTCCCTTAAAATAATTTATTTATCATGCACGGTTGTTTCCTCCTTACAAATGAATGCCAAAAGCTTTTGTTGCATGTTATTTAACAATTTGTACATTGTGGCAATGTTATCGGGCAAATTTTCCCTTAAAATAATTTATTTATCATGCACAACCCCACACCTAACTTATTTCGAAATATGACCATTTGGGCAACACCGTTAGTCGTCGCAGTGTTGTTTTGTCATGTCACGACCAATGGCGTGGCCAAATGGGCATTTTCTGGCTTGGTGCTAGACTTTCCATGACGTGGTAGTATTGCTTGTCACACTATTGTTGTTGGCATGGCCAAAATGGTCATTTGGAAATAAGTAAAAATATATTAAAGGGTTCAATAACAAAAGGTCTACTACGTAGAGTAATGGTACTCTTTATTTGTTGACAGATATTACATCTAAGGAGGCAGCTACATTACTTGAAGGCTTGTAATGAAGAAGACTTACCCTAACCCCAGAGCTTGGGAGCATATTCTCTTGCAAACTTGCAAAATTGCTATGCTACTTGCCTAACCTAGTTTCTCTTTTGTGCTGTAAATGTTGCTATGTTCTCTAGTAAAAAAAAAGTTAACAACAGGAAGTTACTGCTGAAGTATTGAACTCTTTTGTTTTGTATGTTGGTGTTTTATCTCCATTGACATTTCCTACTTTAGTCATTTGAAGTGGGCAATCCCTATTTTGTCCTACAATTTGGAGTTCTGGTCCTAATTTTCAAAGTTTATTTTGAGCCGAGTTCTCAATAATTTTTTTAAGCCCTCAACTTTTAAAATTTTCCCAAGTAAGGCTTTTCATTAAAATATGTGTTGGTATATAAGCCTATGACAGTTGGGGCCAAATTAACCTGTGACTTAAAAGGTCTAATTTTGGCCAAACTTGGGTTTGAATTGGGTATTAAAAGGTTTGAGGCCTGAAAGGGACCTGGCCCTAAAATTGGCATGTTAACTGCATAGTTCCATTCTTCCATGGTGCTATTTACTCCTACACTTAGCAATATGGTGGAATTTGATATTAAAATTCCTGTGTAGATATATCCTTATATCACATGGCTGCCACTGTACTTGATAAAAAGAAGATTTGACTTGTACAAGAAATTTATATTTCAGCTTGAAGATAGCCTCCACCTCCAGTTGGCGTGTTAGCTGCAAGATTGTAACTGTAGGTTCCCAAGCAAACAATAGGAATTTAACTAGATGAATTGTCTCCTCTCAACTCTTAATCATCAATGACACCATTCGCTTGTAGTTTTTTGGCACAGTATGAACAACTATGTACATTGTGTTAAATATAAAAAATATTTATTCACAGTTCTGTCATGCATGGTCGATGCTGTATGTTGTTCACAATATAGGCCGTTTTAGTCTTCTCAACGTTTCTGAAAATACAAGTCATTCCACAATTTCGAGGCACTTGTCCACCCCTTTTTTTCCTCTTATGCCCTTGCAATATGAATGCTATCAATGTCATGAATAAATGAGACATCTTTTTCCAATGTGGAATAATTGAAGGGCAACAAGATCATTTTAGCCGCCTCCTTAATTCTTGTGCACAAGGCTAAAACGACCTATATTTTGACATGGAGTTAGTATTGATCATTGGAGTATTATGTTACAGTCTACATGTTCCAGTTGATGCTTCCAATTGCAGGTCGTAGGATTACTAGTCAACATTATGAAGCATGCCCTGAAGCCTGGTCATGGACTGTTTGACTGCTGAACTGAAAGCCAGGCTTTTTAAGAACATGGAGCGCTTGACACAGGTACGAACACACTTCATAATGAGTGGCTGCATTTATTTTATTGTGATATTGCTGTCTTTGTTAATCGAATTGGGAGGTGCTTTTGATTTATTTATTTTTAGATTGCAAGGTAGGTGCTTTTAGAATTTTAGATGATGAAATTGCTTCGCATGGAAACAGCGTTGTTCTTTACCCTTGGTTTCTAAACTTTTCTGACATAAGCTAGCATGTAACATTTTGATGCCAGGTTATTCGGTTGCGGTTACATTATCAAGCGTCTGGACCAAATGGACAATCCAGCCGCATCATGAGGATGGCGCGTTCCAATGTTGATTGTGTGATGTAAGGATTGATTATTAGTTGCAAGATGGGACCTCAATGGCAGCGCATGGATGCCTCGCTCGTGTTAGAATAGATTAGTATATTACTGAGAGCAACTTCAGCAGTAGCTCTCAAAACAGGGCTCCTACTTTTTATTTGAGGGCTCTCTCTACTTTTGAGGGCTCTGTTTTTTGGGCTACACTCCAGTAGGAGCCCTCAAAACAGGACCCTCAAATTCATTCTTAGGGGGATGACACATAGGACCCACCCTCATCCTCATCCTACTTTTGAGGGCCGAGTGACAAAAAACTCACTCCAGCAGGGCCTCTATTTGAGCCCTCAAAAGTAAGGGCTCCCTCCAGACCCCCAGAATGAGGGCTCGAGGGGGAGATTTGAGGGCCCCCTATTTTTGAGGGCTCAAGTAGGGGCCCTGCTGGAGTGAGTTTTTTTGCCCCTCGGCCTTCAAAAGTGGGATGAGGGCTCAAGTAGGGGCTCTGCTGGAGTTGCTCTGATACGTTAGCTACGGTTAACCTATCGCACAGCGGAAAAGCTCAAAACGCAAATAACTCCTGCGGCTCAAAACGCAAAACCAGAGTGAGCACGAAAGCAAATGAAAGCTAGACGTAGGCCCAGTAACGGTCCAATGCGAAATAGTTGAGGCCTTTCTGTAGCATTCTCAACAGTGGACGCCCTTTGCGACCCAGTACGCAGAGGCCTTTAACGGACAAATACGTGTTGTTAGGCCCAATAATCAAAAGTTAGCCCATGTGCTGTTCATAGTATTGGTTCGGGCCCATTTAAGACCTTTTGCGACCCGATATGTATTAGTCGAGGCCCATTTAAGACAACAATATGAGGTGAAGCCATTAACGGTCCAACACGTATCACTCTAGACTCACTGACGGCCTAATACGCAACAACTCTATGCCCACTTACAGCCCAAACGTTCCGATATGGCCATTTTCGTCTGAAGACACTAAGGAAGCCCACCTAGGCCCATTTAGTCCAGTAGATGCCCAGTGCTGTGGATAAACTATCTCCATCAACCATGTGATGATCTTTGACCAATGTCTCCAAAATCTTTGAGCAAATGAGCAATACAAGATACAAACATTATTAAATAGTAAAATAGCATACAATAGAAGTATACAAATATGAAATAACAAGGTGGCAAAGTACCTTCAAAATATTACTCACACCATTTCGAAAGGATCTACTAATGACTGTTGTGAGTGGATTCTTTCTATTCATTACTTAGCGCCATCACCATTAGTTCAATCTTCTTCACAATCAAATTTTGCAAAATAAGATCAATATATCTCTCCTCTTTGTGTGTCTCCTCATCAAGATCAATATCTTGTGGTATGAATAAATAAAAAGGTCAATGATTTTACTTGATCAAATGTTTTCTTATACTTTGTCATAGTACCAATTCCTTGAAGTATTAAGTTTATAGTGTGAGTTGCATATGAGTTTCAAAAGATAGTTAGCCTTTCGGCCCTCAACAATTCTTTGCTCTCATGTTCTTGGAAGCATTATCTGTCACTACTTGCATAATATTTTATAAACCTATTTTTTCAATACAAACATCCACATACTCCAAGATATACTCACTTGTATGTGCATCTTCTGAAGTTTCCTTTCATTCTAGGAAACATGTCCCCAATGAGCAACGCACACATAAGTTTATTTTGCTCCTCCTCCTTTGATCCGTCCAAGCATCTGCCATAATAAAGCATTCGGTCATGACTTTCTCTCTTCCTCATGTGCTTTCAACGAATCACTTATTCTTGCCACCTCCTCCTTTAACAATGGCTTCTGACATTCTTATTGGAAAGGACCTAATAATTTCGGGTCAAATCAACCAATGACTTCCATCATTTACTTAAATTCATCATTATGTTATGGCATTTAATGATACACCTAAAGAGTAAAAATAGAAACATGATACAAGATTAATACATACATAAATTAATGGCAAATGCATATCGAGATATCAAGTTACCAACAAGTTCACTATGTATGTTGCAAGCTATACATGATATGTAAAGCCATCTTACCACACATTGCTTCACCTTATGAAGCCTCTCTTTCCAAATTGTCTATAATCTTTTGTTGTTGTTTGAGCCCTTGAAAGCTAAAAGTACTACCTTGAGCTTAAGGATCAATTGAATTGACAAACTTATCTATAGGATCTAACTTTCGATGTGCCGATCCTCTAATCCCTTTGAACCCTTCGTCATTCTCACCATCACCTCGAATAGCCACATCATCCTTAACCTCATCCTCATATGCTTTTTTGTTCTTTTTCTTATTCATAGCCTTTGCAATATAGTTTTGGCATTTCTCTTGGTTTTTCTTTGTGGGTTTGGAGCATTTGAAAACATTCCCACTAATATATGCAATATTTTATTTGATTCTATAGATCCCACCGAAAATAACTCTATCACATGAAATGCATTTCACCTTGTCTAAATTGTTTGGATTTACGAACACACCAAATTCCAACCACACGTCACATGACTTCTTCTCGACACTATCTTCGGTGGTGCTCACCTCTCGATGCCAACGCAACAGACATACTACATAGCATAAAGAAACATGAGCATGGCATAATTGAAGAGAGCATAGCATTTAGCAATCAACAAGACAACAAAAAATCAAACAAATTTCTTCAATGAGCAGCTACTAGTAGATGTTGGCAGTGTACCATGACTTGCTGCTTATCCATGGCATGCCCTTGTTCATGTCGTTTGATAGTTCGTTTTTGTCAGATTTGAGGTAGATCGATGATACTACCTTGCAATTCATGATTTATGAGGTGATCTAATGATTTGTATATTTCGTTGTGTTCAGTTATTTTCTCAATTCAATGCATTTTGCTGCGATCTCTCAAAAACATGTTAGTGTTTAGAGAGAGTTTGCAAGATGTTCAGAAACATTGGAGCTGCAATGTTCAAGAGTTTGCAATATATTCAGAAACACTGTAAAATGTTCAGAAATATATACCTTTTCAGATATGTGTAAATGCCATAGTACATCTGAGTGTAATGTTAGAATTAGCCCAATTGACGTTGCTGCAATCTCTCTTTGCCATGTACCGTTCTGTTCTTTGTTAGCATCAAATTTATCAACCTGTCGAGGCTGTCGTTGTACACGTTCAGAGTTGTAAAAATATTTAGAGATTTTGAGAAGTAGAGATATATCAAAAGTTGGATTATATCATTATATGTACACATTACATTTGTATGGTATCGTATACAAATAGACTACCGGGCGGTCTCGAAATTTTTAAAGAAATTTTAGAAATTTGTGTACGAAAAGAAAGAGCAAGATATTGGTAGACTTGAAATGTTAAAACTAGGGTATAATGGTCTTTTTGCCACCAATTCTTCCTTTGAGGGTTTTGAGAGCTAATCTCCTACCAAACGATTCCTTTTAAAAAAAACTAGACATGCGGGGGGTTAGACAGCCCCTGTGCATTTTGCTTAAGAGAAGATTCTCTCACGCAGATCTAAAAAACCCCTGAACCCTTGCTCCACCCTTACATAGGGGCACCATAAAGGAAAACGATTCCTTTAGACAGCTTCAATCTCCAGATTCTTGAATTATTGGAGAATTAGGAATTAAAGTTGAAAAAAAAAATCTAAAGCTCTACTAAACAAGGCCTACATACTAGCCCAATGGTGGCCTTGGGTCGAAAAAATTGGAAAATTTGATTTTGTTTGATTTGAGGTTCCAAGATCCGTGTGATACCATCCATCAATGCTTTACATGGAGATTCAAGTAATCAAGTTTATACCTAAAAAGTAGGATAAAAATTCACCAGCCCCGCTCGCTGTAAAAATGGAGACACACGAGTGCTAGTCGTGCGCATTTCGTGTACATGTGTAGAGATTCATTTCATTTACGTTGGTAAGGTGGTACCCATAGAATTGCTCTTTTAACTTTTTTCGAGGTTGTTGGTATCGGGATCCTTAGTATGATCTATTTTCTAATTGACTAAGATCCTAGAATCGTGGTATTCTTTCATGCCTAATAAATCGTGATTACGCAGATAGTAAGGTCTAGGTCAGTATTTTACTTAAGATCCTATCTAGGATCGAAGTCGAGACAGTCCCACAGCATCAACCTTGACCGCAACTCAAATGGTAACCAAATCAAGTAAACACAGATTCAACAGAAGGTTGCAATGAATTTATCTACTGGTCACAGTTAAGCTGAATAATGGATCCACTCAATCTGAATACATGACACTAACACCATACATTGATGTTTCACTTTTAAGCCCAAGTTAAAGAAGAAGAAAATTTTACATAATGCACAACATGCAGGCAGCATTTGAACTTGCTCACCACTCACCAACAAACAACAGATTGGATCATTGGATAACAAGGCCTATCTGGCTCCAAGTATCAATGACTTTGGAAATTTACAAGTTCCTATATACAATGAAAGAATGGCAGACGAAATCCTCTCAACCAAAACTGCCAGAATGTTGGCACTGCTAAGATTCCTCTGCAATTCGCATGACTTTTATAAATGCCTACTGATTCCTTCTACGATGGATGTAGAGGAAATTGATTCCAAATGTGTGATCAAACTGGGGCAGGTGAACTTTGCAGAGCTGCAAAGTAGTCCTCTTCGACGTTCTTCAGTAGATTGTCGCTAGCTAAGCTGATATACCAAGATATGGATCCTCTATCCAAGGGCCAAGGTAATGCTGAAAACAAAACAAAAGGTTTTCTCAGATCAAACCATGCCTTACCAAAATCTGATATTGATACAAAATATGGAAATATACCAGTTCTAACAGCTCTGGAAGAAGAATTTCAGTTCAAGTGAGCACTTGGATCAGAAAAGATCTAAAAACTGAATCTCTTTTGTTCAGAAAATCTATGGGAATTAGGGCTGGCATTAGTTAACCAACATTCCGATAGCACTATCGGCTGGCGAATCAGATGGTTGTTTTCAGAAGAAAAAAATGATATCATAGGAAATATTTAGGCCTACCTAGGAAAGCTTCCAAGTTATCATTTCTTTTGCGAAATTGGAGATACTAGTGATTCGAAAGAATAGGATATATTCTGAAATAAGAAAAACATGTTAATGAAACAACAGCTGAATGGCTATACCTGCAGAACTGGCAGTTTCTTCCTTCTTCGCTGTATGCAACAAAATTGTTCCAGAAAGGATTGTTATTAAGCCGCAGAATTCAGAAGCAATACTACTTAAGCTTTGAGCAGCCCAGTCCTGCATTCGGCAGTAAGCAGAATAAGTGACAAACTCCACCCTTACGATCAGTAAGTCCAGCTTAATTAACTAAACATCTAAAATTGGATTTTACCTTGAACATAATTCCACTCGCCGCTATTGTAAGGGTCGTAAACATTACATAGTAAATAGGGGAAACAATAGCTAAATTAAACGTATCCAGTGCCTGCAAAAGTGGAAGAAAATCAGCATAGCCAGAAAACCGAGAAATGCACTATGATGATTACAAACTAGAGTACTATACCAAGTAAAAATGATACCCCATGTTTTCTTAATAGCTGTGGTGGAAAACCAAAACAAACTTATTGCCAATAAGTAACAAATCCTTGAAAATTATAGGATGTAAACCTGTGAACTACAAGCTCATGTAGGAGCAATCAAGCAAAACATGTTCACAGGTGTAGCAAGTATTTATTAGCAGGAAAAGATGTGCCTACCTTGTTGAGGTAATTTATCTGAGAAACCATACAGATAATTGCAACCACAACAAAGAGCCATGTGTGTGGATAAGCAACCTGGTTCATTCCATCCAGTGTAAGCTTTATGGCAACACCGATGGCTTTGATGCTAACGACCTACAAAGTACTGGCAATTAAATAAAAGAAATCTCTGTGGTTAGGCTGTGCATCTGCTAGTCAAAGCACACTTACTGTTAGTGATCCCATAGAAGAGCAGATACCCAGATATATCAGGATATTTGTCTGACCATATCGAGGTTCAAAGAATACTATTAGCGCTGCCACGAGTAACAATGTTGTTGCTGCATATGTTAGAAATCCTGCCCATGGTTGACACCACAATATGGACAAAGTCTGTAAGACATGTAGCTGCAACTAACAGTAAGGTGTATGATTGTACGCCAATGACTCACCTGGTTGAGTAGCTAGGTTCCAGATTTGTTCTACAGAATTAGGCATGTGCTCTTCAGGTGCATGAATAACAACAACAACTGAACCTACTATGCACGATATACAACCAAGAACACCAAGCTTCTCCAGCCGCTCCTTCAGCACAAAGTGTGCCAACACTGAACTGCCCAATTTTAGAAAAATGGTGTGTCAAGCGTAGCAGAGCAAATACAGTACTGAACCTAAAGGTTTTGGTTTTGGAAATTTTACCTCACGATTATGCTTAGTGCTCCAAGAGGAGTCACAAGTACAGCCGGTGCAAAGACATAAGCAACAAAGTTTGCGACCTCCCCAAGAAGCACTTGTACAGGTCAACACTAAGGAAATTCAGTTGCATAGTTAAGTTAAAATTCACTGCAAATGTTGTGTAGAATGAACATACTTGTGGTCATTCCAGCCCACCAGAAAGGCTCCAAAAGATAAGTGTATCCTCCACCACCTGTAATGTAGACGAGATAACACATGTAAGCTGAAATGGGAGGACAGTTGCCCCCGAGGAGAAGTCTGAATTAACTAAACTTCCCATATAAAGATTAACTACGCAGATGAAATGATGAAAATCATTTATTTTTATATTGCCAGCCGTGATATTTAAGTACATGAGATAAATAGGGAGCAAGACATCTGAAAATCAAGAAATGTTGGTTCAAATTTCAGAGATTCAATCAACTATCCGAACTATATTGTACTGGTGTACGTACAACAAAATGTGCGGTAAAATGGTTCGTAATATTGTACCATCAATGCAATTTCTTGGCCTGGAAAAAAAATGCAACTCCACTTCCAATCAAGCATTATGAGTTTACAAGCTAGACAGATCCTGTTCCAAAGCATAAGCATGGTTCCATTTCTTGCAAATTGTTTTGTTTATTTCTCATGATGGCGCTCTGTGTTTTTCTCCCTCTAACTAATGCTAACCCATTTGTTCCCGTTCATGTTTTGATCTTCTCTACCATTTCTTTTATGTTCTCTCAATTCTCATCATGCATACCGCAACATGACAGAATATGATGGATGAGCTGCCAATTCAGCCTGGAAATCCCAGGCAATTGAATTGACCCCGTCTTCCAAACTCAAATCAGCACGAGTATCGTTCACGTCCAGAAGATAGCAACAGGCCCGATGACCGCAATGCTCAGATGCACGCACAGGCTTCTGACTTTGACTAACAGAGCGCAAAGCAGCCCTGTGAAGATCTAGAATCACAACGGCCGCCCCCCAATCGCGCAGGCGCAGCAACTGCACGGTGAGTCAAACCAAGACCGGCATGGCGTTCCTTGCATTTTCAACTCTCGGTATGTCATCACCACCTTCACCTGGATGGGATCTAAGCGTCGTTGCTCCGTGAATCGACCAAATCAAAGCAGGCGGTGTTGTTGCAGCATTGAATGCATCATCAAGATCCAAATCATTCTTTACGGGAGCCGAAATTGATTAGATGCAGAGTCAAGCAATTGGTCAATGTGGGAGTACTATCGGAACATCAGATTGGCGAACACTAGGAACCACATTGCCCATGGATCCTTCCCCCAGCCAGGACAGGAAGCACAGGAAGATCCCTTGAAGAAGGAAAATGTGGGCGTAGGGGACAAAAATATAGAGCAATTTAAGCAAGCATATGTATCGTGCGTACCTGCGCGGACGCCGCACTTGCCGGCGCGCATGAGGCCAATCTTCTTGAGGATGAAGCTGGCGCCGATGAAGGCGCTGGACGCCATTGCCAGCGCCAGCCCCTTGGTGTTGTCGGACACCTCCATGCTCCTCTCTCTCTAGCTCGCCTCAGGGAGAGAGGAGACGACGAATCAAAGCCAAGAAACGCAACAATTCCCTCCCGCCTCCAATTTGGAAGGAAACAGGAGGGAAATGGGACAAGAATTGGTGGTGGTGTCCCCCTCTCCTTCCTGCGTCGTGCTGCTTGCTGCTATTCTATTGTCCGCTACGGCCGCCCGTATTGGCCATGGTTGCCGGCCGGCCGGTCGTTGGTTGGCTCGTGGAGAGAGACGGGGCGGCACGAGGAGGGAGGGAGGAAGGCGTACCGCGTACGGGGGGGCCTCGGATGACGTGTGGGCCCCAGGGGTCAGGATGCCAGTTGGACGGGCGCCGGCCGGAGCGGCTGGATCTGCGGTGGTGGCGGGGCGGCACGAGGCATGTGGCCGCGCCCCCTTGTTTGTACGGACCAATTCCGGATGCCGCCTCCTCTTTTCGTTTCGGCCTTTGAGAGACGACAAGGCAAGGTGCATCACGATTAGGATGTTCCCTTGTGCCCTTGTGCGATCGGAAGTGACAAACTGGAATGCCACTTCGAGCATGTGGTTGGACTTGGACCGAGCGCCACTTGCCTTCCTTCTATCTGTCACCACTTGGAAAAATTCTATTGTGTAACCAATGCACAATAAAATTTATGTAATAAGCGAATAAAACGATAACACGTGGCAAAAATACTATAGCATCTATTTTTAAAATATTGTTTTCCGTACAGCCTGATACTGTAGCACTAATTTAAGATATTATTTTTTTTACGGGCTACAGTACTGCTACAGCGCACCGGTGCCACGTGTCATCGCCTCGCTCGCTTGTTACACAAACTCTCTCGTATACCGGTTACACAATAGAATTTTTCCTCCGCTTGCTGTCCGTCTATCTATCTATCCCTCTATTAATACAAAAGAGATGTTCTTTTTTATACTCGTATGAGAATGAGATGCAATTCATCACAAATAGTATAGACCAGGCTTCTCAACTGAATTTTAGTAAAAAATTTTAAGATATACTTTGAACGTAGGAGTGCTGCAAAAAAAGAGTTCAAATATTCTTGCATAAATTAGAAAATTCAAATAAGCATTTGTTTCAATTTTTTATTAAATCATTTAGTACAAGATAAAATTGTCTTGAGTTTTTGCAAAATACCCTGTTGAGAAAAACTTTCACATAGTATGAGATTTGAGATAAATCATCAACCTTACGCTTGATTATATCTATCAGTTTTTTTAGATATCGTTATAATGCATGAGCACCTTACTAGTATTATTATACTAGAAACCCTTCTCTATGCTCTCTCGAGTACACACTTTCACTTTATATATACCACTAAAATGAACATGTTGTACATTTGTATTACTTTTGGTATATTTAAATACTAATTATAAGATACTCCAATACGATTTGGTTAAAAAAATTTCATCGGAACCTTTTATCTTTGCTATATACACTTTTCATAGGTAAAAGAAGTACATACATAAAATACACTATAAAAAGTGAAATTTCATGAATTTTTTTATGAAACTCACTTTGAAGTATCTTATAATCATTATTAGAGTATGCTTAAATAAATAAAGAGCTATAATAACATCATTTAAATGGTATATAAGAAGTGAGAGTACGCACTCTCAAGAGTATAGAATCATTTCGCTATTATATTATTATTAAAGCAATGGTAAAATAACCAAGAGTTAGAATTTCCCACGTTAATCAAAAAAAGAAAACCATCCACGTTGTTCATCATGGTGGATCGGATTATAACAGTCTAGATTAAAATAAAGAGTCCATATCTAGTCTAATCCAGACAATAACTGAAATTCAAAATAAAAATACAATTAGCAATTTGATTTCCAAATGAATTCCTAAGTAAAATCACTAAATAAAAATAATTTGGAATAAAAAATAGCAATTGAATTCATGTATAAATTCCCACAAGAAATATCTACAATTTGTAATAAATATAATATAAAATTAGTAATTTGATTTCGACATGAATTCCAAGTAAAATCTCTAAATAACTGTAAATTGAAACAAAAATTAGTGATTGGATTTGCATATGAATTTCAAGCAAAAAATATTGAAATGGAAAATAAAAGAAAATTTGTAATTGATTTTCCTACAATTACAAAGTAAAATCCTTGAATAACTAAAATTCAAAATAAATTAAATAAAAATTAACAATTTGGTTTCTATACAAATTTCTAAGTAAAATCCCTAAATAAATATAATTTAGAATAAAAAT
Source organism: Dendrocalamus sinicus (assembly GCA_036346575.1). NCBI lineage: Eukaryota > Viridiplantae > Streptophyta > Magnoliopsida > Poales > Poaceae > Dendrocalamus > Dendrocalamus sinicus. The sequence goes on along the minus strand of CM070657.1, from coordinate 819,415 downwards.
TAAACAAGTTCCAACAAAAAATAATTACAATTTAGAATAAAAAAACAAATTTAGCAATTTGATTTTGATACGAATTCCAAAGTAAAATCCTTAAATAACTACAATTTTGAATAAAACTTAAAGAAAAGTGGCAATTAGATTTGCATATAAATTCTAGCTAAAAATTGAATTTCAAAGTAAAAAAAGAAAAAGTGCAATTTGATTTCCGTACAGTTCCAAAGTAAAATCCCTATATAAATAAAAATGAGAATAAATTAAATAAAATCAGCAATATTTCTTATATACGAACTCTAATAAAAAACTGTTATTTTTAGTAAAACTAAATGTTATAATGAGGATAGTATGAATTGTGTTGGAGGAGACCACGAAAGAGTGCAATGGTGTCGATTTGTCCAACAAGAAGATGTTGACCCACCGAAAAGTGAAGATTCGAGGCGATGGTAGGGGAGATGAGGACAATATCGTGTTGCTCATCTTAGCAGTTTGATAAGAACAATGTCATGCTATTTGCCGAAGTCATTGAAGAGAAATATTAGAGTCAAAGGAACCAAGGAGCACGACGAGAAGTGAGTATCAACATTGTTAAAGAAGTCAATGTCCAAATAAGCTCGATAATGGGGAAGCTTTGACAAAGAGAAGATGAAGCTTTATATTGAAAATGAGCTATAACGACATAGGAGCATCAGATAGCTTTCATACCTAGATTATACTCCATCCATTACCAAATATAACTTTCATACCTAGATTATACTCCATCCGTTACCAAATATAAGTATGTTAGGAAAGAGGGAGGGGCTGAAAGATAGACATCACTTATTCACCATAAATACGAGCATTTATTCAATGAGGACATAAAAAGGAAGGGAGTGTCTATAAAACATTTATCTACTTTTCAAGATAAAATTAGTCAGATTTTAGAGCGTTGGATGGTGATCCAACGCTCCAGATCTTTTTTTGGAGGGAGGGCTTGTATGAGTGGATCCGTTGGATAGATATCTAACACTCCAGATCATTTTTTTTGGATTGGGGCTTGTATGGGTGGATCCGTTTGATGGAGATCCAACACTCCAGATCATTTTTAGGGGGTTGTATGGAGATCCGTTGGATTGAGATCCAACGTTTCAAAATCTGACTAATTTTATCCTTCAAAATAGTCGAATGTTGTATAGCACTTTCCAAAAAAGAAATATACGAGATAAATATAAATATATATAAATATATACACACACACCCCTTGAAGTTGTAGAATGGCTTCTATTTAGAAAAAGAATTTGAGGACGCGCGCTAAAAGACTTATATTTGGTAGCGAAGGGAGCATGTGTGTACTAGCAGCAACGACGTATAGTATCTATCGATAAGTTTGTACTATTTAACACCGTAGTATCTATTGACAAGAGGATGTTCGGAACGTAGTAGCTAGTAATTTGACATGAAACAATTCAATTCCTGCAAGAATCAGGAAACAATCTGCGTTGCAAACAGAACAGGGCCTAGAGGATTTTTTTTTTCTGGAAATCGAATCCTATGGGCAACTTTTCCTAGGTGGCCCTTTGGAAATATTAATGAATGGACCAAGAGGATTTCTATGAAATCCGTACGGAATAGCCTGTTCGATCTAGAGGAATTTTGGAGGAAAACAAATTAAGATGAGGTCTAACCTCAGTGGAAAATTTCCTCTCCCCAAACTCCCATGTTGTTTCCTGAGAAAATTTCAACCAGCTCCTATTCCATGAGCGCCTTTATGCACGTACGGTTAGTCAAAGCTCGCCGGCCGGCGTATGCATGCATCTGGACCTCAGAAACTTCTTCGTCCTCGATCGTCTTGTCGGCGGGCGTCGATCGATCGCATGCTCCGCCGACGTCCAAACGGCGAGGCAAACTCCGCTACGTACTCTAGCTAGCTAGCCAGCCAGGCAGTTGGTCCAAGTTTGACGCCGCCCGGCTGCCTGCCCGCACGAACCAATCGATGGAGAACGCGGCATTACCAAATTGCCGTGTCCTAATAAATAAAACTAATTGATCTTGATGGAATTTATCAAGGTATACGTACTCCATCGAGCTAGACGCGTTCAATAATAGAGATCCATGTTCGATCGAACAATAAGATATTGATCAGAACGTACCAGGAAATCCATTATATACTAGTGAATAGTGACCACACGTGTTATCTTTTTTTCTTTTTAATTGAGGAGCGAGCATGTTCGATCGCGCAATAAGATATTCCTCCGTGATTGACGAGTCGTCTGACCATATGTGCCACATGTACACGTCGTGCGTTTTCAGAGTGGCCGTAGCTCTCGAAGCTTTGACTATCCTGTCTATGGCAGGCACGCATTGTTCATCCATCGGCGACGCGGAAGGACACGCGAAGACGAGAAAAGTTGAATGCTCGATCCGTCGCATGTTATCTTTCTCTTTGATAATATGAAATCTCTATCTTTACTACCAATAACACAAAAGGAGCTGGCGATGTTGGCACACCGGCCGTCTCTTTTCATCTTGTTTAAATAAAAATTGTATCACTGGAAAAATCTCTAGAAAAAAAGAATAAACCATGTTAGGTAGCGGATTACGAGATTGCATGGTTGTTTTTACGTGTACGTAAACACAGTAACAAAGGCGGGCGGGCATGCAGGGGAAACTTGTTGCATCGGGGCCACCGCGCGTGTTGACCACGACGTTGACCGTTCCATTCATTCATTGCGTGCTACGCGCGGGAGACGAACGTACGGCACCCGTACGCAATGTATACACACGCAACGCGTTTTCTGAGGCGGCGTTGAAAAATCGACCACGAGAAGCAATCGCTAGCTGAGTATCGGGTTTTTTTCAGCTTTTGTTTTTTTACAGTAGCTAGCTTTGTAAACAAAGTATCTTTTAAAAATGGATCTCCTAGTTAATTATAGTATATATTGTATTAATTTTATTTATATTGACAAAAATCGTACGCGAGTTTCCGTTATTCTGTAATCTTTCACACAAATAACTCAAAAGGCACAAGCCGCAGCTAAAAAGAACGGGTCCATCGTATGATTCGTATCGATCAGGAGGGGAGACTTGACAATATAGCCGGGAGAAATTGGTTTTTAATCTACTCATGAGAGAGTACAAGGTAGCAGAAATACTTTGTGATTTTGGCTGATATAAATGAAGTTGTTATAGTATATATTACAATTAACTTATAGATCTCATCTTAAAAATATTTTTTTGAAAAGTTAGTTACTATAGAAAAACCAAAAATAATTTTTAAAAGCTAAAAAAGGTGATGCTGGTCGTGCGAACCATAGTAGCTAGTATTACTGTTTAATTTGATTGCTAGGTCCAAATAAACCGTCCCGTGGATAAATTATATGTGTTTGGTTGCTGGGATGGGATGAGATGGTTCCACAAAAAAAGTGGAACCACATGGTCCAGCATCTAAGGAGAATATTCTCTAAATTTGCATTAGCTCATCCCACTTTGGACCATTTCATCCCACCCTATCCCTCAAACCAAACACATGGATAGGTTTGGTCAAAAGAATCATCCCATTCCATCCCAGCAACCAAACTAAACCGACCTCCTCCTGTTCCCGTCGCTGTGTGTCCACCAACCGCAAGCTAAGACATCGGGAGAGCCATGATAAACTGTGGCCAATTTTTCTTTCAAATTTAGTTTTAAATATTTATTTTTACAAATTTAACTTACTCTATAGACCTATCGAGATTAACAGATCACCTGCCAAGGCGGGCAATCAATACATATGATTAGCGCTAATTAATTAATATTATTACTAACTAAATATAATTAGAATTAAGCATATACAGTGGCTGGCTGGCGACCTGCCTCTCGATGGGTCATTGGAAAGAACTAGATTTAAAAAATAAGTATTTTGGAGCAAAATTCGAATATAGAAATAACTATAATATTATTTGTATGAACAGTGTACAAATAGACATGCGCCACGAAGAGAGAACAGGGACGAGAAGGAACAGGGAAGCCGCATCCCTGCATGCGATGCGTGCTTGGTCAGAGTCCAGCCGACAATCTCATTCATGACCAGCACAGCAATGCATGCATGTAAAAGTACAAACGTACGGCGGTGTCAAACTAATCCCTCGATCCGCACGCACCTTACGTGGTCAATTAATCCACATGTTGTCAATAATCCCCTGATTAAGCCGCCCGCAGATAGTAATGCCTTGCACGGTCCTTCCAATCCTGCAACCGTATCTAGCATATCTAAGCTAGCTATTAGAGTGGACGCAAGTTCTTACACCCACTTATTTCGGTTTGAACCTAAAACTTCTAACTTATTTTTTGTTATTTCTAAATTTTTATTTTTTTCGCTTTTTGGCTTTATTTTTGAGTTCTTTTGCTGGTTCTTTCTTTTGTATTCGTTTGCATTGTCCGTGATGGGTTAACATGTTTTTACATTTTCAAATATTATTTATGAAGATATAATGATATTTTTAAATATTGTTTATGGCCAATCCATGCTGGTTCTTTTTTCTTTGTATTGTTTATGAAGATATAATGATATTTTTTTTTCTTTAATTCAATGACTAAAAAAAGATCTAATAGCCGCTGCAGTATTATTTTAACCGAAAGATAGAATCAGTTAGAAAAGGCTGAATTGAACCATGTTTTGGCAGAAGTCTGAACTCGAACAAGATGCATGGCGCCGGTTTATCGACTTGACGATTTCCTAGCACAATGAGATTATGAGCAAAGTCCAAAAGGCAAACTGCAAGGTGGTGCACGTCGGCTCGGCCCCGGAGACGGAGAGCTGACCCACCAGCTGATCGAAGCAACAGCGACGCGCGCGACTCTTGACCTTCTCGCGTCTCCCCGACGATCGGACGGCCCCGATCGCGCGGTGCGGGTGCCGTGCCGGACCGGCGCTCGCACGGGCAGATCTACACCGCTGCTCATCTGCGTCCGTCTTCCTACTTCCATATTCGGATGATCTGTACTGTACTTACGTGAGGTTTTCCTTTCCTCACATCTCTTTTAAGGGTAATTATCAAACATATCTAAATCACTAATTCTTGATTACGATAAAAAAATACTGATTCAAATCTCGCAAACAAGTCGGTGCTGCTCAGTAGTGATTCAGCTTCTGGCTTCTTTTTTTTTGGGGTTTTCCTTTTCTTTTTGTATTGTCTGACTTATATAACTTTTTTTATTTTTGTAAGTTTAATTATGCTGAAAAAACTAACAGTAGTTATAGAAAAAAAACCGCTACAGTATATTATAAGTCTTAAGCCGAACTTAAAGTCAGATGAGTACCACCGTATGTTCCGCTGTCATGCAAAACGCATCCCCTGTGCTGACAAGTTGACTATACACCGAGAGGTTGGCTTCTCACAGAACTACGCAAGTGAAGATTGAAAATTAGTAGTTTGTGCACTAGTAAAAACTTTGTGCCGGCCAGCTGACATAAAATGAAAATGTGATATACGAGCAACATGCTACTATACAACTAGATAGCTACATGCATGGAGTATATTTTTTCACAATGTTCAGAGTAATTTAATTTGAACTATATATATGTGGGCGCTGTGCAATGTTGAATTTGAGGCGGTGTCTCTGTGTTGTCGGGGATGTGGACATGCATGTTACTAGCTGGGAAGATCTAGAGGTCAACACATGGTTACGCATGCAATCCTTGACCAGATTAAAGAAAGAAACTTTCGTGATGGTACAACTATTACTAGCACGTATAGCTGGCTGTCTTTTGGGTCAAATTTATCCTTCCGGCTTATTTTTCATTAGTCATAAATTTCGTCTTTTTCTGAACTTTTGGTTTTTTGTCTAACTTTTTTGCCGGTTTTTTCCCGTATTTATTTGTATTATACGTAATAGGCTAACATATTTTTTATATTTTTAAATTTAATTACGCTAAATAAACATATGTCAGCTACAGTGCTTTTCAACTATAAGCCACAAAAAAAGCCCAAATGATCACCACCAGCTCCCTTCTGTTTTGTTAATTTTGCTTTATTGCCGTGGGGCTAGCAGTAATATTACTAATACCGAGCTGTTCAAGACTTCACTTTCGACAGTATCAGTTTACTAGTGATTAATAGTTGGCATGCTTTGAATCATTACATTGGGTCAGGTGCAATTAATTAATCTGTATAACAGCTCATTGTTAGCGGCCAGCAGGGGGAGAGAGGAAGCTGCAGAATCAACAACATCTATTCATATATTACCGATTTACCGGTAAACTACAAAAAGGTAAAACAAATCGCAAAAAGGAATGAGAGAAAAAAATTACAGGTTATATAGTTGAGCATTACCGTATGGGTTTATTGCAATGCACATATATTTTTCCATGTAATAAAACAGTAAGTTCATGAGTGATCAAATACCACGTGTTATCGTCACTGACAAAAGGGAAATTTGGAGATACATGTCATTGCTTATTGCCTATTGTAGAGATATATCACTCTTCACTTGCCTTTTTAAAATATGCCACTAACGAGTGAAGTTGTTTTGAGCAATAGTATCATAAAGGAATACAAGCAAAGAAGTGAGGGTAATTTGGACCGTATGAAAATACAGAGAGTGATACAGGGCAGGGCCAGTTCTTCTCAGGCTGCGATCAGTATGGCTTCCATAAGCTGGCTGCGGCTTATTTGCCACTATTCATAAGTTTCATCTTTTTCTGAATTTTTGACTTTTTGTTGAGCTTTTTTGCTGGTTCTTTTTTTCCCGTATTTGTTTGTATTATACGTAATGGGCTAACATATTTTTTATTTTTAAATTTTTTTAAATTTAATTATGCTAAATAAGCCTCATCATTCACATGTGTTTTTTTCACCACTATGTGTTTTCAGCCATAAGCTATGAGCTTTTCAGCCAAACCGATCACCCCCTCAGTTTCTAAAAACTGGTTTTTTGGTTTTTACAGTAACTAATTTTCAAATAAAGTGTCTTTTTAGATAAGGTATACAAATTAAGTGTAGTATATACTGTATTAACTTTATTTATATCATCTAAAACTATACATAATCCTATAGTCTCCCTTACGAACAGCTTAGGAAGTATTAGTCGTAGCTAAAAGTCATTAGTTAATGAAAAAAGGGGCCCACACGTGCGTATTCGAAGAAAATGGGCTGTAATATCCTTGATAACGGCGTTCCTTGGAAGTAGTGTATCTCTAAAAATCCAAACTGGGCTGGGCAAGACGGTGAAACGGTGAAGTCAAAATTTTCAGTTTAACTTTAGGAAGCCAATTCCAATCGTAGTGGCGTGTAGTATAATTAACATTTTCTGGAAGACTGGGCAGTCTAATAATGTAGCATTAGAGCAAGTACAATAATGATCTTATAGCCAAGCTAGTCAGTATTTTTGCTGATGTGGAGGAGAGAGGAGAGGAGAGAGATGAGAGCTTGGCTCTCATGCAAGCAACAAGCTGGGCACAGGAGCTTATGCAGTGGTGGGCCAAGATAATAAATGTATGTGAGGAGGAATAGGAAAGAGAATGTGAGACATGATACCACATAATAATAAAAAACCTTTTGTAGACAAATAGAAGACAAATTATTGTATAACTTGGCTCTTATAACTTAATTTATAGCCAAACATTTGGCTCTATTATTGGACTTGCTCTTCCAAAGCCAACACAAATATATATATATATACACACAGTCAGTCAGTCAGTCAGCACGGAAGCACCAAAAAGGAAGGACTTGGCGGTAAAACTGTAAAAGGTGAAACCGGCCCGTGCGGAGGAGGCACAAGTGAAAGGGAGAAGCCGCTGCGGCTGCCTGCGTGGGAACAAGACGGGACGGACGGCGAGCGAGCCGCGAAAACAAAAGGCGACCCAAGTAGCCACTCCACTCCGGCGCCCTCCTCCTCCTCCCCCCTCGAGACCTCAAACACCACCAACTCCGCAGCGAGGAGCGACCCCAGCCGCAGCTCCGACGACGAGGCCGGCTGAGCAACCTCTGCCTGCCTGCCTGTCTAGCTAGATAGTTAGTTACCCGTCCATGGGGTGCGTGTGCTCGAGGCGCTTCCCCGACGCGGGGGCACCGCGGCCGCTCGACGCGCGCCGCGGCCGCTACGGCCCCGGGGACTTCGACTCAGGCGAGCTCGCCATACCGCCGCCCAAGGCGCCCCCGTCGCACAAGGTACGTGCTACTGCCACCACCTCTTGCGGTCTCGCTGCTCTCGTTGTGTGCATGTGTTAATTGAGCTCGAGCGCGCGCGGCCTTGAGCTGTGCTCGCCGGTTGGCTGCAAGATCCGACAGCTGCAGGAGACCTCTGTGGCGATGCACTTGGCTCAGCAGCATGTGAACATGTGATGCTCGGGCTTGCCAGCAGCGTGCTTTGGCTCGTTGGTAGCCAGTTCGTGAGAGTTCTCAACGAATTGTGACGCAGAATACGCGTTAATGGAGTGTTCGCTTCGAAATTCCAATCCGCCTAGAACGTGCAGTTGCTGGGGCTATGTCTGAGACATCTCTTCCCCTCCAGATTGCATATCAAACAGCTGTTGTTTTTAGCTACCGTGATCAGGAGAGCCGTGATAATGGTCAAAGTGAAGCTTAAGTTATCTTCTGGGGTCAAGCCTGCCATGGCTAATTGCTTCGGGTTAAGCTGCAGCGCGATTTCGGTATGGCGCTGGCGGTCTTCAATTTTGTTAACCCCGTCTAAATAGTTTGGCAATGGTCTAGGACGCACAAATATTTTGGTGAACCATGGGGAGTCTGCATGTGTTCTTTAAGCGGAGCAGGGGAAAAGAGGGAAGCAGATAGAAGAAGTACAGCAAAAATGCTCACGAATCTGCTAGTCGAAACAAAATGTGAAGTCAACCTTGGCAGAATGTGAAGTCAACCTTGGTGGCCTTCGTTTTTCATTTTCTAAGCTTTGTCCTAGGAGGATTCCTTTTACTCAGATTAAGTGAAGAGCAGGAGTGCTTAATCTACATTCAGGTTGCTGTCAGCCAAACTGTATTCTCTGGACTGGTCAAGCTAGTGACCCAAACATAAACTTATACCTTTGTTGCTGTCGGCCACTTTTCCATGCCATCCATGGAGTTTGAGATATTATAATGTCACTTCTCTTGCAAATCATGAACTTGGCCACTCTGATTTACAGTTGGAACAAAGCGCTGGGTATGTAAGAAGTATGCTGAGGTACAGACTGTATGACAAAAAAGAAGCAGTCTTGGTGTATGTTACTGTCAACACGTTTAGTGAATGATTTGGATAAGCAGTGATTGGGTAATTGAACATGACTGAAACCTCATACCTGGAGTCTGGAGATGGCTAATCTAGGCTATAGGATACTGAAAATGAAGTATCTGGTTAAGGGAGTTCAGTTCACTGTTGTTAGTTGTCCATGGGCACATCTCCATTTCTCTGCTAGCATTCCTTCCAAGTCTACTTTGATCTGGCCAATGAGCATCAGGGGTGATCTTCGGTAGCACAAAAAATTCGCAACGGTTTATACAGACTAGCCTTAAAGGAGTGATATCTCCGTTTTTGTTTTCACATATCCATGTCATTCAATTAGTTCATGTTCTCAATTGAGTAGCATGCACTTCAAACTGGAAACATAATACTCTAATATTAATATTATTTAATATGGTGTTATTTCATTTGCAACAACATCAATAGGAACAGAGTCAATAGTTCAAAACAAATATATCTTCCTTTCTTAGCTTCTTTGTTACAAGGTAACAGCTGATGCTATGTTCCTTAAAAGACAATACATCTCTCATTTTCTTCCCTTTGCTTTGTGCTATAACTGGTTATCTTTCTACTGGAAGTTGAAGACGTAGAAAATCAGTGATTATTACCTGAGAAGATAGCAGTAGCCTTTTTCACATTAACTCTGACATACCAAGTTATGCCAGGTATCAGAAACAGGTACATTTTTAGGAAGAGCAAGTATCGCTGGTCTGGAAAAGGCTGTTGAAGTGTTAGATACCCTTGGGAGTAGCATGACAAGTTTGAATCATGGCAGTGGATTTCTCTCTGGGGGCACAAATCGAGGAAATAAAGTCTGTATTTTAGCATTTGAAGTCGCAAATACAATAGCTAAAGCTTCTGGTTTATGGAGATCATGCTCCGACGAGAGTATAAAAGAATTGAAAGAAGAAATTTTGCACTCAGATGGAGTGCAAATATTGGTCTCCTCAAATTCTAGCGATCTCTTGCATATTGCTTCTGTTGACAAAAGGTATGATTGGTTAAAAAGGAAGTTGAATTAGATTTTTTTATTCATCTAATCATAATCATAGTTGACATGGACTTGAAATGGAATCCAACAGGAATGAACTTGCCATCTTTTCAAGAGAAGTAATTCGATTCGGCAACCTGTGTAAAGATCCCATATGGCATAACTTGGGACGCTATTTTGACAAGTATGCTTTTGAGAAGAATTATGCATTTCATTTTGGCATGACACTATTTACAATCATATCAAGCGTTTCTTGTTCTTAACACTATGGATTACTCTAATGTGCAGGTTAGTGGCAGATTTTACGCCCCAGGATCATTCAAAAGAGCAAATGGAAACTACCATCCAGCAGTTGATTACTTTGGCTCAAAATACTTCTGTATGTATGCTATGCCATAAAGAACTCTTCTATTTTTACTTAATTTTCTCATTTCTATACTTTGGGAGTTGCATGTACTTGATAATACTTCTTACTTTTATGGAGCCAAGAAGTGGCACTGTTGTCATTACTATTTGTTTCTTCAAATTATTGAATGGCTAAAACTCTGTAGTGGTATCAAGAAGAATTAAGTCTCTTACATAACAGCAGGCTAAAACTACGGTTTTGAGAGCGATTCTAAAATCTTACCTATTTTTTGCAATATTACACTGGCTAGAAACGTATGCTGACGAGCTAGTTCTTTAATTGCAGGAGCTTTACCATGAACTGCATGCACTGGGCAGGTTTGAGCAGGATTTTCAAAGGAAATTTCATGAAGAGGAGTCTGTGCCAGCAGCTAGACAGGGTACAACCAGACTAATGCCATTTTTTGAAATAATATCAGAAGATGCTAGAATGCATGCACAATGCTTTTCCAGAATCTCACCTGGAAATAGTGATTGTACTATGCAAATGAAGACTTTAGTGAAGAGATCTTCATACAAAGATGTTACTCAAACAGGCATTGTAGTTTTCCACTAGAAGGGGAAAATGAAGCTTATGTTGGTTGTGGTGCACATTTTTTTTCGAACTCCTGTTAGTTTAGTAAGAAAATTGATAAAGCAAAACATTATGTATTCTCTGCTAATGTTCCACCCTAAACCTTTTTCATTACAAGCGAACCAACTTTTGACAGCCACTGTAATAAATAGATAGGATGGGCTACAGTAATGGCAATTAACCTTCCAAGTTCTATGCCAGTATAATTGGAGAGATTCTGATGAATACTTTTTTATGTGAATTCGGGAAAATACTTAAAATGTATAAATAGATGTAAGCATTTTTGTTGCAGTATATTTTCTATACGGCATTTTTTGTGGTGCTATTGCTTTTTACGTACTGGGTACTGCTGAAACTGCTATTGGAGATGTTTATTGTATTCAATTTTTGTTATTTGCAGAGAGTGTTATGATTCTGCATAGTGAACTAAAGCGCCAAAGGAAGCTTGTGAAAAATCTGAAGAAGAAATCCTTGTGGTCTAGAACTTTGGAGGAGGTAATTATCTTTGGCCACATTTGCTCCATTACTTTATACCATGACACTGTCCATTAGGTTATTTCTGGTAGCGTTGCCATACTATTTTTTCCCTAATGAATATGCTACTCATATATTGATGTTTTTTCTCTCAACGTTGCTTTTCTTTATCCTCTATCCAGATCGTGGAGAAGCTTGTTGATATCGTCATATTTTTGCATAAACAAATCCGGGACACATTCAATGAAGCTGGTAAGTAATTCTCAATTGGATGTTTTATTGTTCCACAAAATGTATCTGACATTATCCTAACACCTTCCTGAATAAAAAGTTTCTGTAGGTACAGACTTACTGGATTCCGAGCAAGTTCAGAACAAAAGGCTAGGTCCTTGTGGTCTGGCACTACATTATGCTAACATTATCAATCAAATTGAAATTATAGTAAGTTATTTTGAAGTCCCATGCCATGTTTATTATACCTGCTTGATGTCCCACTTTCATTTTATACCTGCTTGATGTCCCACTTTCATTATGTTGACTTGGCAGTAATTTCCATACAATCCCTTCTTATCTATAGATCTGTTTCTGTTATGTTGACAAACCATGCATTTATCTGTCTCCTAGCTGCAAAATACCAATCCCAAAGTCATTTCTGAAATGAACAAGTCCCGACATCATGGCGCATACGTTGTATTACCAAAGTCTACATGTTTCAGTCTTTAGCCTGCTATTGATGATGCTTCATTGATTAAAAAAAAAGAAAATTCTCAATATCATGTATACTTATGCAGGTTTCTCGACCACTCTCTCTTCCTCCTAGCGCTAGGGACAATTTGTACCATGGGCTTCCAATAGCAGTGAAGTCAGCTCTGCGATCACGGTTGCAATCATTTAATACTGAAGAGGAGGTTTGTCTTTTATACAACCCTGCCACGAAAAAAAACTCATCTCCATTGTATCATCTATGCACATGGAATCTGTTTTAGAAATTTAAAGTGATGGTTGGTCGAGCTAAACACTCGTAAAATTTTATTTTATTTTCCATAAACATGCTTCAATTTTGAAGCACTGAAAGTTGAACTGTCCATGTGGGCATAACTACAAGAAATACAAATGCACAAACACTTGGGATACATATTTCTAGGATACGACAAGTTTTTCTTGTGTATATTTTCTCAACAAGAGCCAGGACTTGATTTTGGTGTTGCTACTCTTGTTACGTCAAGAGCGTACACACTATTAAATGTGATCGTTTTTTATTCTCTGCAGCGTACTGTAGCTCAAACCAAGGCTGAAATGCAGAAAACTTTTCGCTGGATTCTGCCAATAGCAGAAAATACAATAAGGTGGGTTGAGATTGTTATCAGTCGTTCTGACTTCTGAGCTTAGTTTTCTTTTTCTCTACAAAAATTCACTGTTTTCGTACTTGTACCAGAGCACATCAAGGTTTTGGATGGGTCGGCGAATGGGCAAACCTTGGGTTAGTATCAAACCTTGATCTCCTTATCTTATACCCTTTGAATTTCCCGTTGACGATATAGCATCAACTACTCCTCTTTGCAGCATAACCTAACATAGCGATTTTGCAGGAGCGAAATGAACAAGAAATCCTGTTCCCAACACAGCGTCACCCGCATCCAGACACTTTTTTATGCAGACAAAGCAAAGACAGAGCAACACATACTCGAACTAGTGGTGCTGCTGCACCATTTAGTGGTCCAAGTGAAGAACAGAGGTTACGGGCACAAGTCCGCAAAGCAGGGCCTGTCTCGATCCCGCAAGGGACTGGATCTACAAGCTGAAACCACGCACAAGCACAACACATCCCCGGCGAACAACGGCACGTTTCCAAGCCCGCTGTCGGACTCCGAGCGCGAAACGCTGGACCGTCTGAGCTTCAGGAGGACGAGCTACGGGAGAAGCAAGAGCTGCGAGGCTCCAACTAATAGAGGGAACAAGGCACATCGAAACTGGGGCTCGTGCCGGAGCCATGGCAACTCACCGGCGAGGGAATTCGGTAGGAACTCAGCTCCAGACCGTGACAAGACCAGGGATCTGGATGTAATAGATGGCTTGGATAGGCTGCCTTCATACTCACTGACATCCCCAACGTTTTGCTAGATACGCTGCACAGAATAGGTATTCTTTTGTTATCTCCTTCCGGTTCATCGATACGTATATCTTGTATATGTGTGGGTGTGATCTACCTATATATTCTCTTAGTTCATGTGCATATATAACTTAGTATTATAGTTGGGTGATTTGAGTGGAAATATAGCAAGATCACAAGCGATGCTCTATATACGCCTCGTTTTCATCTTTGTTTCTGGTCTCTGTGTATCCCGTGTTGTTCAGAAGGAGAATTACGGTCAGCGCAGCGCTCAGCTCCAACAGTAACTGAAAAAACGAAGAGAACTCTCACGAGGCTTTGTTATGTCTGCGTATTGCTTGTTCAGCTATAATCTTCAACACAAATTGGCCTTGGGATGGTGTTGGTTCTTTTAGGCCATGGCTTTGGTTTTTAACAGTTTTTGAATTCTGATTGTTTGCAAGAGATATTATAAAAAGAGAAAAAGTTGTATGTGATTTTAGCCGGTACAGCAGAACTTTATATAATATGTACTACAATTTATTTGTAGATTTTATCTTAAAAAGACATATTGTTTAAAAGCTAATTACTGTAACAATCAAAACTAAAACTGTAAAGAACCTAAGCCGCCAAAACTGAAAAGAACCTAAGCCGCTAATAGAATCTTCCCAAGCCGCCGCCCCCTATCTTATCTGTACAGATATACACAAACATTTTCCTCCGATTTCCGGCGGCGTCCATGTCCGGCGCTGCTCCCTCCACCACCCAACTGTACGCAGTGAAACAGCCCCCGCCCTTCGCCGTCGACGTGGTCGGCTTCTTCGACCCACCCGCCAAATTTAGACTTAAAAACTTATTTAGACTTAAAAACTTTGACATATGATTTATTTTTATAGTATAACTATCAGTAACCTTTTCAATATAATTAAATTTAAAAATAAAAAATATTATCATAATGAAACAGAATAAGAGAAAAAGAAAAGAAAAAGCAAAAAAACCCATATCATCAGAAAAAACAAAAGTTAGAAGTTAGATGCTAAAAACAGAAGTTCTAATAAGCAGGGCTAGCTCCATTCCATCACCTCTGTACAGTGGCGGCGCCAGGTTTTGGTTACGCTCCGAACTCTGTGGAATGATCTAGGCTATCTGAGCTGGATCATAAAAATATTAATCAGGCTGGATTGAATTTATCTGGACTGTACACTAGATATTTTTACACACCTTGAACTGAAGCCTACCCTGTTCAAGGTGTGACTTCGCCCAGCCTCTGCCCACAGCTTACCTTCTTCCTATGGATTTTAATTATTTTCAAGAAAAGAAGCCGTAAGGTAAGCGTCAAAACTGGATGTAGATGCACAGTTGAGGCGATTGCAAAAAATAAAATAGCGTCGGGGGTAACGTTTCTCCTACCGGGTCTGTCGCTTGATTTCCATAATGCACAGGCAAGTACATATAATAATAGAATCACATATATCTTCTATATGTGAATCTTGTCGGTGCAGAGACCGGTCTAGGTACACTGACACACGAGATTAAGCATGTGCATGCATAGTGCATCATCACACAAGACAGCTCCGAGGCACCTTTTAAGTCTAACATATAGCAAACACTAGATGCAAGACTCCGAAGAAGACACGCAAGACATAGGGGGAAAATTCTATGGCAGAACAAAGACAGGCTCTTTGTCATCGGTACCAAATCCAAGATCTCATCACGTCTCTAGCTGTGAAGGGTTGAAGAGCACTGTTACCTAGGTTAAAAAAAATATTATGCCCAAGTATAATATCAGAGAGTTATGAATAAAGCCAAATCAAGTCACAATGCCATTTTTACCCTCACATACTTTTACCCAAGAGGTGAAACCGCATTTTACCAAGCCAACAGGAGGGAGAGAAGGGATCGAGGAAAAACTAAACCTATGCATAGCTACGCAAGAGAGGAGAGGAGATAAGATGAAGCAATCAGTGCACAACCGGAGAGAAGCCAGCCCTCCTCCCCTCTTCTTAAGGCATCCCCCAAAGCATTCCCATCTCATTCCCAAGCTCATTTCTCCCCCAACTGAAAGCCAAAATGGGCTAGCAAAAGAGAGAAAGAAAACATTCACCCAAGCAAGCACTAGAGAGTTTCTCTCCCCATTTCTCCCCTTTCCTTTCCCCCACCAGATCCACCCCCTCCCCCCCCCAACACACATCCATCCATTTGGCTAGCATACGGAAAGAGCAAGACAAGCTAGCAGGAAGCAATGCCATAGGAGAAGGCTGAAGTCCCCCACAAGCAAAAATCTGCACAACTGACAAGGAAAGGGACCACCACAACTCGCACTAAGTTCATTCCAAAATCAAACCAACAACCAATCAACAGAGATAGACCACAATTTCATTTTTCAGCATTTCTATAATTCTCATGG
Organism: Dendrocalamus sinicus; assembly: GCA_036346575.1. Lineage (NCBI taxonomy): Eukaryota > Viridiplantae > Streptophyta > Magnoliopsida > Poales > Poaceae > Dendrocalamus > Dendrocalamus sinicus. The sequence continues at coordinate 803,293 of CM070657.1, read as the reverse complement.
GACCACACAACGAGCGCATATACCTCTTTTAGCACCCTACCGAGCAACACATAACCTTCATCAGAGCACCTCTCAAGCACCAACCAGTAGCATCCTCATCCATCACAAACCACGCACATCCATCCCCAAGCCGCCGCCACCTACGCGTGTGCCCAAAATGGGTTGCTCGCCACACCACCGCTCGACGTCACCGCCACCGTCGTTTTCCTTGTCTCGGCTGCCATGAGAGCGAGCTCTAGCTCATTCTGGAGCAAGTTGGGTTGCGTGCTCTTTAGGCCACCAAGGCGGATCAGCAAAACCATCCTAAACCATCTGTTGACCCAATCGGCAATTGAGTCAGCCCACATTATGCAGCCTAGTACTATTTTTAGCCTAGCCTAATATTATTCATCAACAACCCATTAGTTTAAGCCCAAACCCGTATTGGTCACCAAACCTGATCCACTAGGAATAATACCAACTGGCACTGTTCACCCGACCTATTACTATTTATCCAAAACCCGCTAAGCCTATTTATACTCGCTTCAACTATTTTGAGCCTGTCTAATCCATTTTCAACCTCATTGAACCTAACCAAGCTTAGTTTAAGTCCTATCCATCCAAACCCACCTTCTTTTATATGTTTTATTGAAATATTGCATTTTGTTCCTAACTTGTATTCTGTAAAGTAGAAATTTATCAGTATTAATTTTTTATGCTAGTATCTGGATTCAACTAATTGGCCAACGAAGAAGCTACTGGAGCAACAAAGGTAGATGGTGTTAAACCTGGAGCCTACAAAGAAGTAATCGAAGGCACTGGATAAAAAGGCAAGTCACATGTCTTTGATTATGTTAAGCTCATGTTACTTAATTATTATTAATTTTATTTATATTATTTGAGTACTGCTATTTACATAAAATAATACTTTAGAATGGTATGATGAATAGTTAGATCCAACAACTGAAAAACTCAGTCATACTCTTGTAAGTCATATTCACCTTGACAACCATAAGTGTTATTATAATATATAATCACATCATTGGTAATTAGTAGGTAGATTAGAAACATATAAATGCTTTACAAATACTGTTATGAATTATTTGTCCTAGTGCCGGCAGACTTTGAAACAAAGCTGAGCAATGAGGATTTTTAGTGGGCAACCACTAGATGGTTGGAGCCCACGACCTCACTTGAACATTGAGGCTCTGGTTTGGATATAGTCATATGGTACTGGTATGCACAGGGTATATGAATGATAGCCTCATAAAGACTAGATTCTTATGCCAAGTAAATTACATAGAACTCGCTTAACCACAAATTTGACTTGTCAACTTGGTCTATTACACTACTTGATTTGATCAAACATCTGTGGTGTGATGGTTATCCTAGTTTCGTCTGGATAGCCCGTGGGAAAAAGGTGAGATGGAGGTTGGGCTTTTATGCCACTTGCCAATCTTCACAATAGTAGGTCCACTCAATGTCAGGTCCCAATTTTTGCACTATCCAGTGGATTCTCGAAAGTGTTTGAAGGGCTTCGAGCCTATCGAGCACAAACAAGAACGAAAAGAGATGTGAAACAACCTTGTTATCTCAAGCTAAGTCGCACGCTATCATGTTGTGTGTCTATAGCTTAACATCATAAGTTTGAGATATCTTGCGGGTAAAGTTGGATAACTCTGCAAAGTGTGATAAATGGTATTTGAATACGATGTGCTCCTGATCAATGAGCTTATTTCATGAGTGATTCTAATAACAAGTCATAAGTAAATTTTAGAGGATGTAATGTGGAATTTGCGGAACTTGCGTATATTCTTGTCATATTACAATATGTAAATCTGTCCAATCGAATACCTTGCATATTAGTTAAATATCCTTCTCATATGGTATGTTGAGTATCTAGTGTACTCAATCTTATTTATTTTTGTCAGAACAAACAACGGAGAAAGGAATGATGCATTAGCTATCGTGTTAGGCTTATGACCTACTCAAACGTTCCTATGAGATTTTATCGGTTGTTCTGAATGTAAGTTAAGTTTTGGGCTTAACGCCTGTAAAGTTGTTGTAGTTTGGCCGTTAAGTCATATTTTAATCAAACTAATCTTTTTAAATACTCGTGAGTATATATGATACTCTTTTATCCGTAACTAAACTCTTAATCTGTTGCGGGAAAATACTTTTATAATATTATAATTTTATTGAGTTGTATAAATATATTATAATATAAATTAATAGTCAAATTTATGTTTTGAAGACCATATTGATATCTAAAATAGCATGTATTTGTGAGCAGGGAGGACGCATTAGAACATGGAACCGAAACTTGGAGTTGTAACCTGAAACTCGAAACCCACTAATCCTATCACAATGGGGGTGCCATCGTTTATGAGTTGAGAACGTTGAAAGCGTCCGGAGATTAGCAAATCGCTCTGTTCCAAAACCGCCTTGGGTTGGGGAGCTGACCAATTCGCGTCGAAATGAAAACTGATCCCTACAAACGGCATCTAACTGATTGGTGTCTGCAGTTTCCATTTCTAATAGCAATCTAGCTTGTTTACGAATATGTTCCTGCAGTTCAAACCATGTTTTTAGTCAGTTACCTAAGTAATCATGCAGACATAAACACCTACCATCTCACGCTTTGAAACTCTGCTACCGCGCACTGAAAAGAAATCAAAGCTACACAGATGCACATCGGCGCTTGTGGACGATCGAAATTAGGCAGCTCTAATTTGAACTAGAGTATCAAACAAAGTACATGACCCCCAAAAAAACCCACATCGTGATGCATTTTCGCATGGAAAAATGGACGTCCCCCAAAACCACCACGTTGCTAACGAGACGGTTTCTTTTTTCACCTAAACGGAGCACAGTTTAACAAAGCAGCCGGCGAGGACAGCAGCTAAGTGGGGAGGGAGATCACTACTACAGCTCGTCCTTGTCATACTGGGACGACGGCTGGGACTCGTCGTTGCCGGATTCCTTCTCTTCGATCTCGGGCTCCTCTGCCTCCTCTTCCTCTTCTACGGTGGCGTCCGGGCTGAGGTCCAGGCTCTTCTGCACCGACTTGTAGATGCTGGAGGCGAAGTCCTTGGGATCAGGGAGGTTGAAACCGCTCTCCATGAGAGCCGTCTGGTACACCAGCCTCGCCGTCTGCTTCAAGCCCTCGCCCTGCGCTCATCAAGGAACACGTTAGCATGGTCGTTTGCACGCACGTCTTTGGAAGCGAAGAATAGGGCATGCATCGGTACCTCGCTGTCCTGGGCGACCTTGTCGCGGAGCTCCTTGATGATGGGATGCCTGGGGTTGATCTCAAGGACCCTCTTGCCGCGCATGTACGCCTGCTTGCTGGCATCCGAGAGGGTTTGCGCCTGCATTATCTTCTCCATGTTGGCGCTCCACCCGTACTTGGATGTCACCACCACGCAGGGAGTGTCGTGCAGCCGGTTGCTTATCTTCACAGAGTCGACGTTCTCGCTCTCGAGAGCCTTCTTCCACCAGTCGGTCAGCTCCTTGAAGGATTCCTTGAGGTCCTTCAGCTTGGAGTCCTTGCCGAGTTTCAGACCCTCCTTGGACACGTTCTGGAACTTCTTGTCCTCGTAGTCCATCAGGTATTGCATCAGGTACTCATCAACTGGGTCAGTGAAGAATATAACCTGAAAAACAAATTCGGCGCAGTGTCAAATCGTATCCAGATTTCAGACTACCCTATTGGATAAGGCTAAAAGGGGGCAAAGCATGTAATGCAGCATCCAGATCCCGAATGAAACTATTTTTGATTTTATACTTGCTCATATTATTTGCTTGGTGTAAAAGCTGAGAAAGGGGTTTGGAGGTTTATCCACGATTTAGAGGATGACAAGTACTCTGACAGCATTAGAGTTGACATGTCTAATTAAATATTGCAGTACAGTAGATTGACTTCTGTGCAGGATTGCAGGCTGGCTTCAAACCAGAATTTCAAAATGTAAAAATCTGAAGGGATTGCAGAATTTCAGAATGTATGAGACGAAAAGGAAGAGGCATCACAAGATTCACAAATAACGTACCTCGTAGTTCTTCTTGGTTAGCCTCTCAAGGAAGGGAGCTTTCTCTAGCTGCTCCTTGCTGCTTCCTGTAATGTAAAAGATGTCCTTTTGGCCTGGCCTCATCCTTGAAATGTACTCATCAAGAGAGGCAAGTTTGCCTTCCGACTTGGTACTGAAACAGATACAAGATCAGTTTTCTTTTTCCAAGTGTATAGAACTACAGTTACAATTAATGGAAGGCGATATACAAGACAAACCTTTCAAATCTCAGAAGCTTCGCAAGACGGTTCCTGTTAGTTGCATCTTCGATGATTCCCAGCTTAATTGATTTGCCAAATTCATTCCAGAACTTGGCATACTGGCCCTTTTTCTCCTCCATTGCACTTTTCTCTTCATCTGCTTACAGAAGATGATTTATAAGGACTATCAACATAAATATAGAGTGTTGATTTGACATCGACAGCAAACCCAGTTACCTGTCTTTTCTTTGTTGCTGTACTCATCAGGATCTTCCTCAGCAATTTTCCTAATCATGTCAAGAGCTTTGCGGATTAGTTTCTTCTTGATGGTCTTCAAACTGTTATGTTGTTGAAGCATCTCTCGTGATACATTGAGAGGCAGTGTATCTGAGTCAACGATACCCTGAGAGGGAATAGGGTGTTAAAATTTTAGTCTGCATAAGTCAATGAATGGTATAGTATGCCTTCCATCAAATAGTAATCCAGTACCTTCAAAAAGCTGAGATACTTCGGAAGAAGCTCATCAAAGTCATCAGAGATGAAAACTCTCCTAACATACAACTTGAGGCTAGACTTGTTAGAGTTGTAGTAACTCTCATAGAGATCATGTGGAGCCTTCGGGGGAACAAAGAGCAAAGCTTTGAACTCAACATCGCCCTCAGCAGTGAAGTGGCTCCAAGCCATAGGCTTGTCATCACCGAAGTCCTACCAAAATGAAAATGTGAAGTTAGGCAAGATTTCTCACTTTCTACTTCCTTCTACGAGGCATGCATAAAGCTTTTGTTCAAAAAGGTTTTTCTCCTATAAATTCATCACTACATTCTGTACCTTAGCTAGGGAGTGGTAAAACTTGGAGTATTCTTCTTCAGTAACCTCCTTGGGGTTACGAAGCCATATAGCCTTCACATCGTTCAGAAGCTCCCATTCAGTGGTAGTCTCCTTTACTGTCTTTGTCTTGGGCTTTTTCTCTTCACTCTCTTCTGTCTCTTCTTCCTCTGTAGTCTCTGTGGCTATCAAGAAACACATGATGCATTAGCACTCACGTGTACACAACATGGTACCATCTAAGAAAAATGAATAAGACTGGCCAAAAACTCACTTGATTCCTCTTCCTCACTTGATTCCTCCTCATCGGCTGGCACCTCAACATCAACCTCCTTGGTCGCCCACAAGTAAATGGGGAAATTGATGAATTCAGAGTACTTCTTCACCAAGTCCTGCAAAACAGGCACACATGTTAAACAAGTGATAACATGAAAAATGATCAAATAACAGATAGCAAGTGCTGCTGAACTTCAAGTTGAAATACAGATAGCAGCTACCACTAACTCTGCACATTGCATATTTGATGTTGCAGCAAGATACCAATTAACCGTAATAAAATACATGCCAATATGGTGAACTGATACCTTTAGCTTGTCTTCTTCCAAGTACTCCTTGGCCTCATCTCGGAGATGTAGTCTTATCTCAGTTCCACGGCCCAGGGGTTCATTCCATGTATCCTCAGAGATAGCAAACGATCCATCAGCTTTGGACTCCCACACATACCTATCAAAAGTACAACGCCACAACAGCATGAAGCGAATTGCAAAGAACCAAAGAGAAGGCAAGGTACGAACCAAAAACACAATGCATCGCTGTTGTATTGAATACAGGGACAACAATGTCTTACTGTTTGTCATCATTATGCTTGCTGACCACTTCAACATAGTCAGCAACCAAGTACACTGAATAGAAGCCAACACCAAATTGCCCAATCAGATTGAGGTCACCTCCAGACTGCATCTTTTCCATAAAAGCTGCAAAAGTTGCAACCAATTAACGATAGAGCTCGTTCCAAGGATTTAGTTATGTGTTAAATTGTACTTGGTGCAAAAATTTTTTTACAAACTAATAGATAATGTTGACCTTGCGCTACAGATTTCACATATCTTTGAGCGGAGCAATCAGTAGGGAAGAGCAATACCTGAAGTCCCAGATTTTGCAATGGTTCCAAGGTTCTTAATCAGATCTTCCTTGGTCATACCGATACCCCTATCTCGAATGGAGAGTATCTTCTTCTCCTTATCCAACTTAATCTGCATGTGCACACACCAGGTCCCTTAAGGCCCATTGCTAATGCAAAATATGCCCAAAAAACTCTCAGTTTTGCAGTCCACTGTACCTGGATTTCAAGCTTAGCGGTGTCACCTTTGCCCAGAACCTCCTTATCAGTGAGGGAAAGGAACCTAATCTTATCCAACGCCTACAAACACAAAAAGTACCACCCTTAATTTCTAGCACCCACAATGCAACCTTAACACAGGGGGTCAAATGCAATACACACATCAGATGCATTGGATATGAGCTCCCTCAGGAAGATGTCCTTGTTGCTGTAGAGTGAGTTGATGATGATGTCCATGAGTCTGGACACCTCGGCCTGGAACTCAAACTTCTCCGCCGAGCTCCTGAGGGTCTTCCTCGAGATTGACTCGGCCTCCCTGCACACATCAAAATCATGTTGTTCATACAAATATCAACAACATGACAAGCTGGAAATGATCGGCATTGATCAGAAGATCATGCACACCTCTGGGCAACCTCAGAGTCGGTGGACAAGCCATGGGGAACCGCACCAAGCTTCTCCTCCACCTTGGGCAGGTCGGCTATGTCATCGCTGCTCTCCTCAGCATTCACTTGGAGCTTCTTAGCTGCAGTACCGGAAGGGTCAAAACCCACCGAATAATTCGAATTAGGTCTAGATTTACGGTAGAGAAGTAGATGTGCATTCGGAGTAGAGAGTCCTTAAAAATTCACTACGAGCAGTGTGGTAGAGCGCTAGATCAGTAACAATCAGCACTAGATTCACTCTAAACAAGCAGTAATGCAGTATAATGGTAGGGATGGGTCAACTTACAGGACTAAACCCCATGAAAACCCCGGATATAATTAGCCACGTAATTTGCCTAAAAAAGCATGGAGCGCAATAACAGATGGCAGATCTAAGAACCAGGCAAGCCAGTGATCTCGAACTCTAAATACACCCTGCCATTACATCAGATCGGAGTGGCCGCGAACCCAGCTCGGGAAAAAGCTTAAATCTTAAACGCGAGATCTAGAGGGAAAATTGGACTAAAATTACCAGCAGAGACCGCATCTGGTAGTACTCACATCCATACTAACGGATCAAACAACTAGAAGCAATTCAACACTACAAATTCATGGCATCCCGCGCCTATTGGAAGGAGCGGCACCAAAAATTGCCCAAAAAATCAAACGGCGAAGTGAACTGAAGGGCCAATTAGCTATCGAGTGAGATCGAATCTACTAGCAATCACTCCAAAACCAACGGATCGCACAAAACCACCACCTAAATTTGCTTAACTCCCGCAAAAAATCACCACAGCGAAAAATCAGGGGAAGAAGGACCCCAGCGGCAGAGGCATGCCTGGATCGGGGAGGGTGGTGAGGAGGAGGAGCAGGAGGAGGAGCGCGGAGGAGAGCGCCCACTTGCGCATCGTGCTCGCTTCACTCTGCGAAACTGGCGGTGCGTGTGGTCAGGTGAGTTCGCCGTCGCGTTCCAACTCGGAGCCGAAGCCTATTTAAAGGGCTCCCACCCAGAGACCCGAACGCCCGGTCCACGCGGGAGCGATCGCGCCACGTGGACAAGCGAACGGCGCCGATTGGAGGATCTCCACGTGGCAGTCTGTTACTGGGCGATGCGGCGAACTTGACGTGGAGCGCGAGGGACGGGTTGCCTCGTCCGTCCGATGGGGAGAACGGGGGTTTGGAGGGTCAAGATCTCGTGCATGCCTTCGACGCTGGACACGTGGAGGAAGGCTATTGGCGGGCGGCCGGGCCGTCGACGTAGATGTGCTAGAATGTTCGGAGCGGGCACGCTTAGTGGATAATTAGTTCAGGGAGGGGATTTGTGGTGGGACAGAGGGTGGGTCTGACCCACATGTCAGTCAACGGGTGTTGACTTGATGCCGTGCTTTGGACGTTATTTTGCTGGGCTTTGTCAGCTGGTAGGGCCAACAGACCAGCCAAGCGCATGTTGTGACTATCACAAGTAGCGGGCCCGTTTTTTCTTACCGATCTGGTACTAAATCCGATTAGTTTCGAATTAATTGATTTGATATTTAGTTATATTTGATATGATATTCAGATATTTATAGGTAGATTCGATAGTGAATACATGATGAAAGCTATCTGACCGAATAGCTTCGATATTATTCGAGCGGATATCCGGCAATAAGCAATGTAAATTTTCTCAATTCCTGCAGGAATTGAACGGTTTTATGTAAAATTTCTAAGTTTCAGGTGCGGCCTAAAATCTGTGCTTTGCACGCGTTACGGTTTGAAAGAAGGATAAACAACCTCTCATTGTACGTCGAAGGAACTGGCCTGCGCAATGCATGGGTAACCAGGCAGTACAACAAAGATGCACTGTTCAGTTCTAATGTAAATTACTCTCTGATTATACAGTAGTTGATGCCTCTGCGTACAACCAGAGCTAGTTACACCAACACCTTCCACTGAAAGTTTCAAATGATGCAATATATTAAGGTAATATATTATTTACTGGAGAATCAAATAATGAAATATCCAAATAATAATTGAATCCATGTGCTTGAATCACGGACATAACAGAATACAGACATACCAACAACTTAAAAGAATTCATGCATAATGTGTTACAGAAGATTCATATCCAACTTGAGGTCTACCCAAAACTGAATATGTATCCTGGCATAAAACATGGATGCTGAATTTTTACACAAGTCACAATTTCTTCACATCCAGTCCATTTCTACTCTTTACCAGACAGCATCTGGGACTGGGAGCAAGATTGAACATAACTGAAAAGGGAAACTAAGCAAAATAAAGGAGGATGTCCTGATAGTTACAAAGGAGGATGTCCTGATAGCTTTAGAGCTAACGAACTTGAAGCGCCTCAGGCACCATAGAAGCATCATCGGCGACAGAATCACACAAACAACAGTTTGAACCGAGCGCGGCCCTACAGATAGAAGCTAGCTATTTATACAATGCTCCTTATGCGGAAACCAATAGTCTCTGGCAAGGAGAAGATAAGCAGCGAAGAAGTTCTGAAAAGGAGCAATAGCATGTGTGTTACTCGAGTCCTGAACCAAACATCAGTACTGAGTTTAAGAAGTTTCTGAAAGCAGAAAAGATAACAAATAATAAATTGCCACAACAGAACAGGTTTGCTTCGTAAATTAACAAGGTAGAAACCACATACTAAAGTGCATAGCAAGTAGTGGATACACCTAAGGACTATTGGGAGAACATAGCATTATTTGCTGAGATATTAGCTCATTATTCTCCTTGACCTCAGTTTCATGACTAGAGAGTAGTAGAGATGAACAAAAATTAAATTCAGTAACAAATTACCAAGTGGAGCATCAGATGCACATATGACCGAAAGCCATGCATCACTGTTCATAACTAGATCATCCTAAACAACATTAAAGTGCCTGTTTGGAACGCAGGAATTTCACAGGAATAAGGAAAAGTTCTGGCGTTCCATACGGGCCCTAACCTAAGTGAACCAATGCTAGGGACAGGCTGGTGCATTATAAAATACATATTATATGTTATGATCCTTAGATCATTACGGGGTAAACACCGTTAGAAGAATAGCCGGGCGGCGTCGGCTTGATTAGGGAGACTTTAGAGGAAGATAGACATAGACGGATATAAACTCTTGTTTCTTTCTTCTTCTTTCTTAATAAAAATAAGATACACTTCTATCCTTACATAGATCAGATGACTTGATCCATAAGTAGCTTATCTCTAACATTATGAAAATAGAATATCCTAACAAATCTAATCTTATCTATAAGAAAACTAATCCAATCAAATCAGGAAAACTAATCAAACCAAATCGGTGCTGCGCGTGAATAGAAGCCGCGCACTGTTCATGTGAACAGGAGCCGCGCACTATTCACACGAATAGTAACCGCGCACATGACATCTCCTCCCTCTCTTCGCTACAGCTCGTCCTCGAGTTATGGTGGTGGCCATAGCAGCCATGGTTATTAAGGCGTCGAGATCTTGTCGCCGTATCCGTCGTCGCCGCCGTCGGATCCACTGCCTCCGCCATCGCCGTCGCCAGATCCACTATCTCCGTCGTCGCCGCAGCTGGATCTGCCGTCGCTGTAGCCGGATCCACTGTGGTGCCGCCTCTTGCTTCGCCGGGCGATGAGTCTTCTCCGCCGCCTCCTCTGCGGCTGCCGCTTAGGGGAGGTAGAGAGCGACCATCGACGAGCTGGCTCGGCCTCGCCGGCGCTGGAGGTGGAGGAGATGGGGAAAGGAGAGAGGGAGAGAGGCATGGGGCGAAGAATGCCGAGCGGGCGAGAGGCAGGGGTGAAGAATGCCGAGCAGGCGGTGCCTGGACACCGGTTATGAGGCGGTTTTGACATTTTGTGATTTAGTCCTCTTATTTTCTGAAATTGCAATAAAGTCCTTCTCGCTTTATATTTCTTCTGTTTAGGCCCTCCGGAAGTCCAATATTGTTGTGGCCTACATTGCGCGGATACTTCACAAAACTCACGTCTGCGCGGATCTTTGTCGACGGATCTGATATCGCCCGACACGCGCCGACACGTATCCCGCACGATCGGTGATTTACTGATTTTTCAAAAAGAAAATAATTCCGATATTCTCGACATCGCTCCGATACTTTTCCGATACTTGTACCCTAATTTCCCCGCCCACCCCACAAAGACCCACCCGCATCTATTCCCACCCCATCCCGCTGCCTGCGCGCGACGCGACTCGCCCGCTTAGTCGCCGCGCCTCTCGCCGCCTCTGCTCGTCGGGACGATCTATTTATCCCGCCAGCTGCGCCGCGCGACTTCGCCCCGCCTCGTCGCCGCGCCTCTGTCACCCGCCGCTTTGCTCGCCCGCCTCCCGCTGACCTGATCTATCCCCTATCCCGCGCGCACGCAAAGCCTCGCTCGTCCCCGCTCCGCTCGCCGCCGCCTCGCTCGACCAGATCTAATCCCCACCCATCCCGCCGCCGCACGCAAAGCCAAAGACTCGGCCGCCTCCGCTCGCCGGCTCCTCGCTTAGCCTGTCTCCTCGCTTCGGCGCGCGCCGCTGCCGCCTCCCTGCCTCCTGCTGTTTCTCACGGCCGCCTCGCTGCCGCCGCGACGCCGCCTCCGACCATCGCATCCGGCTGCCGCCTCCGACTTGGACTCATCCGCCGCACGCTCGCCGCCTCGGCCGTCGCCTCGACGCCGCCTCCTTTGCTGGCACATCGGGCGTTGCGCTTTGCTCTCAAGTAGCTCATATCTGCGTATGTGCTCTGCTTGCTCATCGCTAGTGCTATACCGCTATTTAGTTGCTATTTGTTGATTGAATGTCTGAATGTATTGGATGACTCAGTAGGGGCAGTGATCAGATTATTTGTTGTCGATTTGTCATGGCATCTGGTGGTGGATTTGGAAGCTCGAGTGCGTCGGGTAGCACTGGTACTAGTGCGTGTCCTAACTGAAGTACCAAGCAAATTGCTACATGCCAACATCAATATTAAGGTATTCTCGGTTTCTCAATTCCTTATAAGAATTCATTAATTTTTTATTTTTATTTTTATTATATATATACATATGTATCGCCGTATCGGTGTTTTTAGGAAAATGGCGAATCGCGGTATCGCCGTATCGCGTATCCGTATCGGGGTATCTGGGTAACATAGGTTGTGGCTACTTATGTGTATGGTGTCGCCACGTCGCGCACCATAAACGATATTGTTGTGTGAAGGTGGTGAGTCGCCGCGCCTCGCCGCACCGCCTTAATAACCATGATGGCAGCAACCCTTGGAAGTCCCACTAAGAAGAGCAGCCGCGACGCCTTGCGCCAACACATAGGAGGTAGCCGATGGCGGTTGATAGCGAAGGCACAAGAACCTTAACGCTGCCTGACGTTGATGAAGACGCCACCAATGAAGACAGCTAGCGTAGGGTAGTGCTGCTACCCTTTCCGCCACCAAATGCAATGGATGGGTGAGGGATACGATGACGTTGCAACCTCGCACACGTCACTCGCCTCGTTCCGCACCTCCAAAGGCACGGTGTTGGCCACCCGCATGGAGAGGCTGGCCACTAGACAACGACCTTCTTCTTCCTTGGCAAGGACACCATTAGCACAACCACAGGCAACAAGGTTGAGAGAAGCGTTGTCGACGGTAGTGGAAGTGGTGTCGGTGGTGCCAACGCAGATCGCACAGCAAAAGTTGCTTGCGCCTTCTTCTCCTTTTCTATCAGTTTGGTCATCATAGCCGTCGTATCTACCAAGATGGCTTTCATGTCGTCTACGATGATACTCATCTCGTTGAGGGTGGCCCTCATGGCCTTGAAATTCTTGGCAACGAAGCTATGGCGTTGGCTCTGATATCAAATTGTTATGATCCTTAGATCATTACGGGGTAAACACCGTCAGGAGGATAGCCGAGCGGCGTCGGCTTGATTGGAGAGACGTTAGAGGAAGATAGACATAGACGGGGATGAACTCTTGTTTCTTTCTTCTTCTTGCTTAATAAAAATAAGATACATTCCCATCCTTATGTAGACTGGATGGCTTGACTCCTAAGTAACTTATCTCTAATATTATGAAAATAGATTATCCTAATAAATCTAATCTTATTTATAAGGAAACTAATCCAATAAAATTGAGAAAACTAATCAAATCAAATTGGTGCTGCGCATGAACAGAAGCAGCGCACTGTTCATGTGAAGTTGTGAACTGTAACCACGCACATGACATTATGCCACTACCTAAAAGCACTACCTTCGTAAATGAACAAAGTTTCCAGTGACAATTACTACTAGCTCTTCATTAAAATGACCGACCCAAAGAAAAGGATTATTATATAATCTCCAAAGGTTAGTGATGCTATTCCAACTAGGGCTGGAAAAAAAGCTCGTTAGTGGGGCTCGTTGGCTCGGTTCAAAATTGCTTCAATTATACTTGTTAATTGGTTAAACATTAAAATGAGTTGATTTCAAATGAATTTGAATTTTGCTAAAGCTCGGCTCGGCTCGGCTCGTTAGCTCGTTTCTAAAAATACTTTTAAATTATATGTAAAATGATATTAAATCAAACTATATCATTTTTAGAAAAAGCTCGATAAGACGTGGAGTTGGCTCGATATCCACCCCTAATTCCAACCCCCTATGAAGAATGAACTCTTTATAATAACATAATTTGGAGGTGCTGCTGCATTAACATGCTTTCTTACGTACTACATGACCAAAACAACTCTTGAATCATACGTACAACAGGACATTGTAGATGATGTTCTGTGACTGTCCTAACTATCATTTTCTGAAACATACTCTACACTGAACACAGTGCACAGGTGGAAGCTGGAATATTTATGTGACAGTATTACTGCTGTAGCAGGAAGCATTTCTAGCAAACTAAACCATGATGAAACATGCAAGTGAGGCAACCACTGGTGCTGAGTTTATGAGTTCATAAACACAGACAAATGCAGAATTGCAGATATTGTATGAAACAGCTAGGTTGTTGTAGTTATAAACTTATAGTATTACTTGACTCACCAAAGAGACCACCAAAGATGACTAATTGTAAGGATACATGGAAACTGATAACTAGTTTTTATCCCATATCAGTTTGTGATGACTGATAAGTTCAACCAAGCAAAACTGCATGGGTATCATATTGCTAATTGATTTCTAATAAAACCATGTGTAATTTTTCCTCCAAAAGAATGTTATGTGCTTCATAAATAGCAGTTGCCCAGGTCTATGGTGCGTAGTAGACATCCAGGTATCCAGCCAAGAACATACATTAGGCATTAGCACTCTCCTAATGGGTGGACAACACAAGGAAAAAATATCATCTTTAGTCAAAACCAGATGCCAATTCGCTAAATCAAAATATATCCAACCAGACTGCAGCAAATCAAATGCAGTGCAGAATAATGGCTCAATAACACACAAATTGAGTTATGCTCTTATCAGAAGGCTTACCCTCATGGGTTTACATACTTGTATAGAATTTTAACAAACTGAAAGTCTGAAACACAAAAAAGAAGTAACTAGCGGACTAATGTTTTAAATTGGCCTTGCTAGAAAAGGATTTATAAATAATAGCAAAAGAGGAACATAACTAACCTTCACTTCTTTTCAATATTTGGCAAACAGTCAGCGGGCATTGTACCCATACCCCCGCAGCCCGGGAGCTTTGTGGATCCAGATTTTGCGCTCCTGATGCATTGGATATTCGCAACATCACAGGCACCTTGCCCCAATACCTGACCGCTCATAGAACCATCCTCACCCATTGTTCTCACCTGCATTCCTGGACTGCAATACATCTGATCATTGCATCTCAAATCACAGGAATTCATAACCTGGGCACCACCAAGATAACTTCCCTGGTCAACACTAGAAACCAAATCAATGTTCTTCACTGGCCTCTGATAAGGGAAAGCACCAATCTCCCCTTCAATTCTCCCTCTAATATCAACAAGCAGACAACGAAGCCTGGCTACCTCAGACTCAAGTGCCGCATGATTCTGAAGCTTCTTCACAAGCTGCTGGTTTAAAGCCCTCAAATGAACCACCTCTTCCTCCAACGATGCCGTGTGGGCTTTCTTCTTTTCCCGGTACTTCCTCACAGCTGCTCGATTACCAGATGGACGCTTCTTGGTGACATTGTTCTCAGCTGGGGACTCAGAAGTCTCAGCAGTATCTGACGGGGCTGAGACGATCTTGGTGTGGACGTGGACACAGGTGTGGGTGTGGGAAAGATCATGAACAGGCGGGTTGCAGGTGTGGGTGTGAGTACACGCGTGGTGCTCTGTATCTTCCAAGATGTCATCGAAGTACTTATCCATGGAGCAGCTGCCGGGGGGATCCGTGCCAATGGCTGGGCACAGGAATGCGTCCGGGTTTGAGAAATCAAGGTCCCCATCATCCATAGTTGCCACTGGCAACGAAGAACACACCTGGTAACGAAAGCGTCAGATGTTTTAATGCTAAAATTCGCTGCAGCTCGGTAAACTAAATACAGAACGTACAAAAGCATCTTCAGGGGCGGACCTAACGTAGGAAAAATATGAAAAAATAAACTGCTACTGGTAATCCACAACGCAGCAAGCAAATCCACCACAAACTCCATGGACTGGACTATCCATCCCAGAAAGGAAGATTTGGATGAGATTGCTCACGGAAAAGAAAAGATCCTCAGGACAAAGCTCCCTCTTAGAACAATCCAAGCAAGCTAGGGCTTCCTTACCAGCGAAAGAAGAGATCAATCCGGCAGAGCGGAGGACGACGACGACGCCTAGGAGAGAAGAATTCCTTCGCTTCGAGGGTTAAATGACGTTGGCGTGAGAATTTGAGACAAACGGCGAAGCAATAGATGCCGCCGCCGCCGCCGTCGCGACGAGATATGGAGAAGAGCTCAAGGAAGAGGATGGGCTGGAACTAGAGACGAGACGAGAGAGGTTTGGGATTGGGCTGTGAGGATTGCGGATTTGGGGAGGAGGATTGAAATCAATCTTGACGACGATGGTCTGTCTCATCTCTTGTGCTGAAGAACATTGGGGATCCATTCTATGGTTCGTTCGTGTGGAAGAAAAGGCGAGACAGATTGAAGGCCCACATGTCTTAGCGCTGGCCACTGTATTCATAAGTTTCGCCTCGATATACACACGCGTGGACCGGGCCAGCTGTTGACTGTTGGCGCAAGGGAGCAGCGAGTAGGCCGGGGAAAATCAGTGTCAATCAAGGAAAGGGAAGAAAAGGAGGAGTAGCGACTGCACAAGAGCCGGGGGAAAAAAGGCAGGAGGAGATCGTGGCTTTCTCGCTCCTCGCTTGGGTAATGATTTGGTTTTCTCTATGTTTGTTAATTTAATTAGATGTTATAGTTGAGTTTAGAGAGGAAGTAAAAAGTATTCATTAGGGACTAGTATATCAGTTAATCTGCTATATTGTTCTCCTGTAATTTTGGGTACTGTATGAGAGTAATTGAAAAATGACATCTACTAGATAATTGTAGAGAAATTCGATAGTTTTCTATAAAATATTTATTCATGTTGATCAAATAAATAGATTTTAAACTATAAATTTTGTAATACGGCTATCTGATAAATTTATCATCTTCTAGTACCATATATTAATCTGTAGATTAAAATTACTGGATGGAATATTGGATGATTTATCTACATAAAAGATGTAGATAATTAAGGATTCTGGAGATCTCATGAATATGATCTTAAATCCAGATAGTTTCCTAGAAATATCTAGATATTTTAGATGCTTTATTCGAAGGAATTTGATGGTGCCAATTGTCATAAATCTACTAGTCACAAGAATTTATATTCAATGCAAAACATACATCATTTGGGAGAGTTGGTTTTGGTTTATAAATATTTAGATTTTATTTTCCGGAATCAATATGTTCGTCAAAGTGACCATGTTAATTGTTATTCTTAGAGAAAAATAAATCATAAATAGAGATAACATACGTCAAAAATAAAAATATATACTACTTCTTATTCTATGTGTGTGAAAAAAAAACACCATTTAATTGCTAATATAGAAAATAAGAAAAGAGAAGTGGGTTAAAGTTAATATCTATTTAAAAACAAAGTGCACACTTGTGTCGTCAACTAAACTTGTAATAGTTTTACTCTAAAAGTTGTAATTGTACTACCACCAAATAAAATGTTAGTATTAGTTTATTATTTCAAACTTTTTAGTGTTATTGACTTTCAATAGACTTAGAAATGTGACTTTTATCTTCAGTTTTTATAAACCAATATAAGTATATATTAAAAAAATGTAACACAATGTAATTAGTGAACACTCACTCATAAAATTCTAAATCCGCCATTGAGCATCTTGACAGCATATCCACCTACATGTTTAGCTACAACACACTCCACTGTATAAATACTAAAAATCCGCTCTTTATGACCATTACAAATACAAACATAACACACAAAGCAGCAAAACCCTGCTACCGCAACCTCTTAATTGCGAATTGATAGGAGTATGGGCCTGTTTGGTAATGGCTGCGGTTTATGGCTTTTAGCTGAAATTTTTGAATTTTGGCTGTTTACGGTACAAATTACGGAGAAATAGATACTCATTTGCGATTTTGGCTGGTACAGATGTTGGGCTTTTGACGTGTAGATCGTTTAACTTGTAGACCCTGTTTTGAGAAAATACCCCGTTTGAAAGTTAGGTACTGTAGCAAGGGAAATTTAATTATTTGCCACTCTTAAGAATGCCACCTATTCAAATGCCACTTTCTTCGTTGCAATTAACATTTTGCCACCCTTAAGATGTGATTGACTAATTAATCGCCACTTTCGAGCCCACGAGGCGCCAAATCACTGCCATGTCGGCCAGCGCGAGCAGCGCGCGGCTCGGAGCGGTCGCGGCGACGCGAGACGAGGCGGCGAGGCGTGGGCGTGCGGCGCGGCGCGCGCGCGCGCGCCGGCCGCGCGAAGGCGAGGAGAGAAAAGGTACAGAGGTCCACACCGCCGTCCGCCGCCCCGCGCCGCGCGCACCGCCATCCTCGCGCTCGCCGCTCGCGTCTGCGCCTCCGTCCGTCGCTCGCGCGCAGCGGCTTGATGCTGCCGCGCCGCACCGCCGCCCGCGCCACGCCGCGCCTCCGTCCGCGCTGCGACATGGCAGTGATTGCCTCGTGGGCTCGAAAGTGGCGATTAATTAGTCAACCACATTTTAAGGGTGGTAAAATGTTAATTGCAACGAAGAAAGTGGCATTTGAATAGGTAGCATTCTTAAGGGTGGCAAATAGATAAATTTCCCCAACATAAGACAAAAGCCGTTAGATTCGAAGGAAAAAAACAGGCCCATAACAGGGCATGAAGAAACCCCTCACGAAGTCCCCCTTTTTCCTGGGAATTTTGCACGGCGAAGGCAAGAGACGAGATTTAGCGCACACAGCAAACGCCAAAATCCAATCTTGAACACACGAACATCATTAAGACAACAGAAATCGAGCGATTCAAGAACGGACAGTACCTGCCCGCGGAGATCGCCGGCGAAGAAGCCCCCAATGGCTCCACCTGGCCCGACTAAAATCGAGGGCGAATCGATGGTCGCGGAGATGAACTGAACTGGACAATTCCGGAGATTGATGCGTGTATGGCACCGAATCTTACCAAGCCGATAAGAGTCAGGTGTGCAGCTTGGGATCGTCGAGCTGGGTGGGTCTCAGCCTTTGCGGGGCCCTTGTGTCAGACGAACCTCTTCATCAAGTACTTCTTTTTAAGGCGAGTCAAGCTCTACTTCGTAGTAGCGAAAATGAAATATGATGCAACACAGGGGAAATGAGAATTAATAGATAGTACCTCCTCTTTTTTTACTTGACTATACAAAAGTATATCATTAGATTTATCTTTAAAAATACTTTATAATATTAAAATTTTAATAGTATATCTTATTATAAAGTTATAAAAATAGCGACCAAAGTCACATCTCGGAGACCGTAAAAAGTTAAAAACGTCAAGTGAAAAAACAGAGGGATATATATGGGAGTATATCTAGTGCTAATGGACAATTCAGTGATAAGGTGCTAATGCAAACGTTGGCCATCGGATTCAACTCAAATGGTCACTGCCTGTTGCAAATAAACCCCTCCACATGTCCATCGCTCCTCTCTCTTCCTTTTTCCCATCTCTCTCCCACCTACAAGCCTCGCGCCACCGTCCTCCTCAGCAGTCCCCTCCGCAGCCTTGCATCGTCCCCCTCCACCAATCTCCTTGTCGCCTCCTCTACGTCACCCCCTCCTCGCCCACCTCCCTTCGCCGCCCCCTCCTCGCCGGTCCCCTCCGCTAGCCTCGCGTCGCCCCCTCCCCCTGGCTCCCTCCCCGGCTTCCCCCAGCGCCATCCCCTCTAGCCTCCCTCGGCGGCCCCCGGGCCTCCCCCGATGCTGCCCCTTCAGCCCCTTCCCAACTTCTCCCAGTGCTGCCCTCCCCAGCCACGCCGCTCCCCTCCTCACTGGCCCCCTCACCGCCCCCTCTGCGCCTCTCCCTTCCTCACTGTGGTTGTGGTCGAAGGTGGCCGTAGTCGTGGCAGCCGTGGTTGAAGGCGACTATGGTCGTGGTGGCCGTGATCGAAAGCGGTCGTGGTCGTGGTGGTTGTGATTGAAGGTGGCTGTGGTCGTGGCAGCCGTGGTCGAAGGCAGTTTTGGTCATGGAGGTCGTGGGTCCTACCTCTCATCCATTGTCGCTGCCCTTCACTCTTCTCCTCTACCACCAGCGAGCCCAAATCTAGGCACATTGGGCCCGAATCTAGAGGGGCGGAGAGGTGGTGTTGTGGCCGTAGGAAGGGGAAAGGAGGGTGGCACTGGGGGAAGGACTCTGACGGCTTGGTACGAGCGACACGAGAAGGAGGCCCAGGGAGGGCGGCGACCAGGTGTGGGTTGTGTGCGTGAGGAACATAAGGCGGAGAGGGAGAGAGAAGGAGGCGAGGACTAATGCACGGAGGGGTTTTTTTGCAAAAATGTATAAGTGGCTGGATGCCTTCCACCCGCCTCGATCCAAGCTATTTGGGCTAGATCTGATGGCCAGCATTTGCATTAGCATTTTATCACTGAATTGTCAATTAGCACTAGATATGCTCCACACACACACACACACACACACACACACACACACACACACACACACACACACACACACACACACACACACACACACACACATATATATATATATATATATATATATATATATATATATATATATATATATATATATATATATATATATTGTTGTGTTATTTACTCCTAGTCTTTCGGGCGAAGTTATTCAGAGTACCACTAACTACAAATTATTTGTTATACTAATATTGCATTGTCAAACTCTTTGTGTGTCTATATTTTTTAAGACGGCGGGAACAATTAACTAGTGTAATTATCTTAAGACTCATAGGTCACAGGTTCATGTTCCGAAAAGTAGTACTAGAAAATCCATATAAATAACTCACTAAACTCGTAGTTGATCAGAATAAATAAGTCATCTAATTCGTAGTTGGTAAGAATTGAACTCTAATCGTGATCCAAGAAGAACTTTGGTTTGGTTTTAATTTGTGAAGTTGACACCTAAGTCATAGTCGGTGAGAACTAAATTCTGATTGTAATCTAAGGAGAACTTCAGTTCGGTTTCAATTTGTGAAGACGAGGGGTTAATGGGTTATCCTCATGGATCGGGGCAAAACACTAGTCCATGGTTTGTTTGGTTGCACTTGTCGACATGTTTGTAAAAGGACACGGCTAGAGGACGATATACCATCCCGCCAACATCCCGATGGTATAGGTCTGAACCCTGAGATCGTTTCTAATTGGACGAGCCAGTCTCCTAATGATTGTCTTCTTCCGTGCATCCTCATCAAGCTCACCTCCCATTACTCTGCGCCAGTGGCGAAGCTAGAGCAAATGGGTGGGGTGCACAACCACAAACGTGGTGGCGCAGTGGGCTTGTTGGGCTGTCGGTGCGGTGGGGTGCCTCGTCTTGGGCCATGCGGGGTGCCTATAGGGCCGAATTTTTCCAATCCTTAAGAAATTATGGAAGTGAGGGGGGTGCCTGGGCACCCACGGGCCTCTATTGGGCTTCGCCCCTGCTCTGCGCCACTAGAGCACATGCATAGAGCCTCACCTTCCTCCTCTCCTCTGTACGCTGTCCTCCTTCAAGTTTTGAGAATTCAAGTTTCAAATTAGCCCATGAAGATGGAAATTTTAGGCTAGTTTTGTTCAAGTTATGTGTTTAAAGTTTTAAGCAAGTTTCGTTGATCGATGCAGATGGAGGTTTCAATGTAACTTGGTCCAGTTTGGTGTTTTGAATTTTCATGTTTTGAGCAACCTTCAAGTTTAAAATCATTTTTCATGCAAGTTTCATCAACCAAAGCAAAAAGAAGGTTTCATGTTAGTTTCATTCAGTTCCATGTTCCTAGTTTCAAGTTTTGAGTTTTCTTAGGCAAGTTTCATGCACAACGGTATAGAGAAGTTTTCTTAGCCAGGGAGGGCTAGCGTACGATGTATCCTTAGAAAGATTTCTAATGATATAGCCAAGTTTCATCGGGTTTTACAAGGTTTTATGGAGTTTTGAACATGCTTTATGAAAGTTAGTCAATTTAGGTATGAAATTTACTGAAACTTTATTAAACACCATAAAACTTAGACATAAAACTTTATAAAACTTAGTTAGCTTAGACATGAAATTGTAAGAAACTTAATGAAATACCATAAAACTTAGTCATAAAACCATATAAATTTTGTGAAACTTAGTCATGAAACCTCATGAAACTTTATAAAACCTATAGGCAAGTCTCATCGGGTTTCACAGATTTCATATAGTTTCAAACATACTTTATGAAAGTTAGTCAATTTAGGTATGAAATATCCTGAAACTTTATGAAATACCATAAAATTTAGATATAAAACCTTATAAAACTTAGTTAGCTTAGGTATAGAACCTCTTGAAACTGTACGAATCTTAATGAAAAACCATAAAACTTAGTTATAAAACTTCATGCAACTTAGTCATAAAATCTTATGAACTTCATAAAACTTAGAATTAAACTTCATGAATCCATCGCGCTGCTTGCCATGCCAGAGACCTCGTGCTGGCTTGTCATCCACGGCCACCACGATGATGCCCACTGTGGTACGCTTATGCACTTCGCACTCCACGCCGACCGGGCACCATAGCTAGCACACCTCGTCATAATTCACCACACCATTGCCGGATCCATGTGCCCAACCCATTTCGCAGACGCTCCTACTCGGGCTCACCATCACACTCTAATAGCATGTCGCCGCCGTGTGTGCTCCAACACCATTGCTGCCACACCTGCTCAGGCTCATTGCTGCACACGGCTCGTAGCGGCAAAACACTTGCTCAAGCACTGGCGAGTCCCTGTCATTCGCATCACCGTCGGGCCCGCCCGTCACTGCCGTAATCTCGCCTCCGCACGAGTGCAACTACCAAACCTCCACGCATGACTATAACCATAGCTACGCCATCTGCAATCGTGCCAGGTCCTCACATCGTCGTGTGCCCCCGACTGCGACCCATCTTCTCGAGCACCTATGTCCACTTCCATGCCTTAGCGCTAGCCCGGTACACGGCGTGAGATTGAGAAGGAGAGCAGCGGATCTGGTCCTTGGTGGTGGCTTAGAGCTCTCAATGAAGAAAGAGACAATGCGTGCAGAGAGATATGTGAATGGGAAAGACCGGAAGAAAACAAACAAGTGATGGACATTGAGATAAGGCTCACGTCGGTTAAGAACAATGGATGAATCATGATTATAGGATGGTTTATCTTACGTGCCGCTCTGTGTGTTTATCTTCTTTTAAATGACACCAAAGACAACAATCAAATCAGCGTGTTCTATCCGGCTTTTAAAATCAGTTTTTAGCTTTTGCTATAGTACCTATTTTCAAACAGAATATTTTTTCAAGACAATGTCTATAAGTTAATTATAGTACACATTAAAAGTCCATCATATGTACCTGTCAAAATCGTATATGAGTATCTCTCTCTATAATCTCTGTCGCGAACAAGCAAAATTCAAAATTTTCAAACAAAAACTATAAATCGCAGCTACAAAGAGGAGGCTCAAATCACGCTTACGCCTACTCCGTCAGAACAAAGGATCGTCACCAGGTAAGGCACTAACAGTCCACTTAATTAACCAACACATTTCCACACAACTCCAAATTCCAAAATACACAAACAAACAAATAAACCTTGCAGGTGTTTCCAGTAGCTTACATTAGCAGAAAAGGATATAATAGGTGGCTTCTTTTAGACTGTGATTTATGTCTTATAACTTCTAAATTCTAACTATTAGTGAGAGAGTACACACAGAGTGAGTCGCATGTAATTTTAGCCGGTATAACTAAAGTTAGTATAGTACCTACTACAATCGACTTATAGATCTCGTCTTAAAAAACACATCATTTAAAAACTAGTTACTATACCAAAAGCCATGAACATAAAGCTTAAAAAGAAACAAGACGTTCTGGGTTCAACAACACTAACAGTACACCGGTGAGTCGTGAGAAAACAACAACGTTTGCAAAAGCTAGCTGGGATGGGAGTATGGGACACGCTTGTGTTAGTCAGGACTCAGGACAAGTACAGACTGAGGGGGAGCTGAAGATGAACGGAGACGAGCGCTTCGCGTGTGACGACGATGACTTGAAACTACCTGCTGTGCTTTGCCCGAAGATCTGCAGCTGCTGCTTTCATGGTAGACTTGGCGAGTGATGTGGGTTTTAGAACGCTCTTTGGATTCAGGGCCTGCCGGATCTTGAATACAGCCCACGCGGTCCCGATGGCATGGCCGGCTGCATCCAGCCCCTCATTGGTCGCAGCAGCGGCTTTCTCACCATACCTGCAGCAGAATAAACTCCATTCGATGAATATACTCCCGTTCAAAATGAACAGAAACTGGATAAAAAAAAAGATGTGGATATATTATACTAGAATACTACCTGTGAGACACAAGCCCAGTCGTTACAGTTGATGATGTGGATAGAACATTCGTCCCAGCCACTTCTATAGCATCACAAATCTTCCCTGTTGGAACCGGTATAACAGATGTAAGCAAAACAGTTGAACTGAAGAGCTTTGCCCAAGCAAGCTTGGTAGCTAGAGAAGTCATCAAACTCTCATTACTTTTAAGGACGATGTGCACCAACACTAACACAGGAGATACAGCAAAGCAGATGAAATGAATGATCCAATACAGACTATTTGGCAATTGCAGTAGCAGAACACACGCGCACCCAGGAACTTCCTCAGGTTATATATAACTCAACTCAGTTATAGCTATGCAACCAGCAATTCTACCTGAACATGAGGTATTATCCTATCAGAATGCATGGTAGCAAACAGAAAACTGGCTTTTGGTTTAATCCACCATGTCGAGCTAAGGTCGACCAGCATCCATAGGGGAAAAAAAACCATGTTCACTCTCCAGAGCTTGATGGCATCACCACTGGGTAGCTGCATTAGCTTGTTAGAGATATGTATAGTTTGTTATTCCCCATTGTTATGAGGGGTTTTTTTGCATATTTACCACTTGTACTTTGTGTATATATTCTGGCCCATTGGCCTCATATGAATACAAGCGCTATTCATAACATGGTATCAGAGCCAAAACTAGGGTTTTGGCTTACCTAGGGTTCCGTCGCCGTGTGCGCCTCCGCCGTCGTCGCGCACTCCGGCCTCGCCGCCGTCGCCGACTCCCGGCCTCCTCGCTGCCATCACCGCGCTCGGTCTTCACGGCCTCCTCCGCCGCCGCTGTCGGCTTCCTCCGTTGCCGCCGTCGCTCCTCGCCGTCGCGCTGTCGCGACTCCGGCTCCAGATCGGATCGGCGCCTCCTCCCCTCCCTCACGCCGCCGTCGGCGCCTTCCCGACCTCTCGCTCGAGCCGCCTCCCGAGCCGCGTCGCGCCTCGGACGCGTCGCCTTCCCGAACGCGCCGCCTCCTCCCGAGCCGCGCCTGCTTTTCCGCGCGCGCCTCTCGCCGAGGCCGCGTCGGTGAGCGCGCCGCTCCCATGATCGCCGGCTTCCCGCCGCTCCCGCGCCGCCGCCGCGCTCGCGCCTGCCGCGCCGTGCGTCGCGTGCCTAGCGCGTGAGTGTAGCGGGCGAAGGCCCGTTTAGCCGGCTAAAGAAATTTCAGCGAGTAAAAAAATGTCGTTCTAACCGCGCGCCGTCAGCGCCGCTGTTGAACCGTTCCCTTAATCGCCGCGCGCGTCGGCGCCGCCTACCAATGGGCACCGTTTCCCCTCCTCGCTGCGGTGATTTTTGATGGTGTTAATTACACCGACTTCGTGTCTCACATGCGCATCCACATGCGTGGTCTTCGTCTCTGGGCGTCCTCTCGGCAATGTCACCGCCCGCTTGCCTATTCCTCCGACGGAGCCTCGCTGTGGCATTGCCCCGACGGTAGATAAGGCTGCTGCTGAGCCCTTCGCCTCGGCGATGATGAAGCGCCTCTGCCTACCACGAGGCTCGATTTCTACAAGGATCGTCGACCGTCTACACTCGGTGAGTACGATGGCGGCGCTTTCGGCTCTTCTTGTCTTCATCGCGATGTCCGACCTCGATTTTCTTACGAGGTTGTGGGACTCCTTCGCTTTTCGGATGTGGACTCATCTTCGTCGGCGCTACGAGTTACGCGTAGAGGAGACTCGTTTGAGTGGTGCTGGTGCGATGCCACTCCCCTCGTGCTCGTCGCTCGTCGCTGCTACTGCTGCCTCCTCGGCGGCTACCACGGTGGTGGTGGCCGTCCTCCGTCTGGAGGTGGCCGTCCTCACTGCTTCCTCTGCGACAAGGATGGCCACCGCTGCGTCCCGATGCTACAAGAAGAAGCGGCATCTTTCACGCCGTTCTTCTCTGGCGATGGTGCTTCTCGGCGGCGTCGCCTCGACTTGTTCGCGGCTTCTCTCACCGAGCGAGAGATAGCCGGACTTCGGCGCCTACTTGCCGCTTGAGTTCTCCTCGGCGAGTTCTGCGAGTTACGCTCGACTCTTCGGCACCGAGAGACCACCTCCTACACGATCGAGCACCTCCCGTGGATTCTTGATTCGGAGCATCTTTTCACATGACTCCGATCCTTCCACTCATCTTCTATTACACCTCTTGATTCTCCCGTCGGTGTTCTTACTGCGATGGTACATCTCTTTCGTCTGCAGTCGAGGATCTCTTAGCAACTCATCCTTTCATGTTCCTTCATTTGCTCATGTTCCTCGCCTTACCTTCTGACTTCTTCTGCTGGGCGGTCATCGACCTTGGTTATCGGGTCATTCTCGACTCGACTCTTGTTGTGTTCGGATCGCCACACGGAGCTCGGTTGGTTCGGCCTCGGCGCGTGACTCACGGCGTCTTTGGGAGCTTGACGGCTTCACCTTCCTTCCGCGCCACCACCGCCGCCGATCTCTCGCTACGCCGCCGTCGCTCTGGCTCTTTCCAGCGGTGGCGTCACCGTCTTGGCCATCTGTGTGGATCCATCTGCCGTCCTTAGTTCGTCGTGGTCTTCGGGTCTGTCTCGAGAGCGTATCTTTAGATTGTCGGGGCTGTAAGTTAGGTAAACGATTCACTTCCTTATCCTCATAGTGAGTGCGTGTCTCGGCGTCCTTTTGATCTTGTTCATTCAGACGTTTGGGGTCCGACTCCCTTTGTTTCGAAAGGGGGTCATCGTTATTATATTATTTTTATAGATGATTTCTCTCGCCACACTTGGATATATTTCATGTCTTCTCGTAGTGAGGCCTTGCCTATCTATAAACAATTTGCCACTATGATACACACACAGTTCTCCACTCCTATTCGTGTCCTTCGTGCTGACTCTGCTGGCGAGTACCTCTCTCGTCACCTGCGCAGCTTCCTTCTTTGGCGAGGCACTCTCGCTCGATTCTCTTGTCACGGTGCTCATGCTCAGAATGGTGTCGCTGAGCGCAAGCATCGGCACCTCCTTGAGACGGCTCGTGCTCTGATGATCGCCGCCTCTATTCCACCTCACTTTTGGGCCGAGGCTGTTTCCACTGCCACCTATCTCGTCAACATCCAGCCCTCTTCTGCTCTTAAGGGTGCGATCCTGTTGGCGTCTCGTGGTCTTCTTCGACTACTCGCCCTTCATCTGTTTGGCTGCGTTTGCTCGTTCTCCTCGCCTCGAGAACGCACCAAACCGACCGCTCATCTGTTGAGTGTGTCTTTCGGGATCTGATCAGAGCACAAGGGCTATCGGTGTTGGGATCCTGTTGGTCGTCGGATGCGGGTTTCTCGGGATGTGACTTTCGACGAGTCTCGTCCATTCTACCCACGTCCTGCCTCTCCTTCGGCTTCCTCTGTGGAGTCTCTGTCTTTCTTGACCTTTCCAGATACACCTATATCTGTTTTGCCCTCGTCCACCTATCCCACTGAGTCTCCACATATTCCTCCTGTGGCCTCTCCGCCGTTGTCGCCGCCTATGTCGTCTCCTACGACTCCCCAGGCTCCTCCTACTACAGTACCTCCTCCTCTTATCTTCTACACTCGTCGACCTCGTTTTGAGGATCTTCCAGCTGAGCCATCTTCTTCTGATGCTCCATCTTCCCCTGATGGGCCATCTTCTCCTCGCTACGCTCTCCGCGATCGCCAGTTGATTCGGCCTCTGCCGTTTGCCTTTCTTTGGCGCGGCTACTCGTGAGCTTTCTCTCCTCACCGGATCTTTGTTACTCACCACAGTGGCGCTTGCCATGGCCGAGGAGATTGCTGCCCTTGAGCGTACTGGTACTTGGGATCTTGTTCCTTGTCCATCTCATTCTCATCCCATCACTTGTAAGTGGGTCTATAAGATTAAGACTCGCTCTGATGGCTCTCTTGAGCGCTATAAGGCGCGTCTTGTTGCTCGTGGTTTTCAGCGGGAGCATGGTGTTGACTCTGACGAGACTTTTGCTCCTGTAGCCCACATGACCACTGTTCGGACTCTTATTTCGGTGGCGTCATTGCGCCATCAGTGCATTTCTCGACTTGATGTCAAGAATGCCTTTCTTAATGGCGAGTTGCGTGAGGAGGTCTACATGCATCCACCACCGGGTATTCATTCTGAGGGCATGGTGCATGCGCCGCCGTCGCTCTCTCTATGGCCTTAAGCAAGCCCCTCGTGCTTGGTTTGAGCGCTTCTCCTCTGTGGTCACTGCTGCTGGTTTTTCAGCTAGTGATCATGATCCTGCGCTCTTTGTCCACACTTCGTCTCGTGATCGGACTCTTCTTCTCCTGTATGTTGATGATATGATCATTACGGGAGATGATTCTGAGTACATTGCCTTTGTCAAGGCTCGTCTTAGTGAGTAGTTCCTTATGTCGGATCTTGGTCCTCTTTGTTACTTCTTTGGGATTGAGGTTACTTCCACTCCAGATGGTTTCTTTATGTCCCAAGCGAAATATATTCAGGATCTTCTTGATCGCGCCTCTCTCACTGATCAGCGTACTGTTGAGACTCCCATGGAGCTCAATGTTCACCTCCGACTCTCTGATGGCGAGCCTCTTTCTGATCCGACTCGCTATCGTCATCTTGTTGGGAGTCTTGTCTACCTTGCTGTTACTCGTTCGGATATCACTTATCCGATTCATATTACGAGTCGGTTTGTTTCGCTCCCACTCGGTCCACTCAGCCACCTTCTTGAGTTCTGCGATACCTTGGCGGGACTATCTCTCGCCGTCTCTTCTTTCCACGTTCCAGCTCTTTACACTTCAGGCCTATTCGGATGCTACTTGGGCGGCGATCCTTCCGATCGCGGTCTATCTCTGCTTCTTGTGTTTTTCTTGGTGGTTCCCTTATTGCACGGAAGGCGAAGAAGCAGATGCAGTGTCCGTTCGAGTGCAGAGGTGAGTTGCGAGCTATGGCTCTCTTGACAGAGATTACAGCTACGGTGGTTACTTGAGGATTTTGGTGTTTCTGTCACTACACCGACCCCTCTCTTGTCAGACAGTACAGGTACTGGCAGTGACTTCATTAAGCATATGACAGTAGTAGCTGATTTAATATGCGTAAAATCTAGCAGTAGAAGCGCACTAATTCACCGATCACCATTTGTATTGTAGTACTAAAACATGACTAATGCGTGTAACCTGGAGGAAATGGACAACCAGGAAAATGAGAATTGGCCATCATTTTATTTCCAAATTTAAGTTTTCCTTACAACTTCTACACTAGGCACACGAGTGATAACTTTTTCCAAGAAAAAGGCAACTTCACAGCGTATGCAACCAAAAAAGCCACTAAAGGGCATCCAAGGCCTGCCTGCCTTCAACCAGTGAAACTCATTGATGTGTCCATAGGGATATTCAATTAGTAATAGAGGTAAACAAAAAATAATAGCACTGTCTCATGAGACAAATGTTGTCTAGGCATAATTCGGCATACTGGTAGTCTGTTAAATTATTGGAGGCAGGTGTTGTGTTTGAATCAAGAAAAAGATGCCAACATTCAGTATACCATGAATAAGATCAATAATACCACACACAAATGATGTAATACATATACCATTGAAATATTAAAGACCACATACCAAATCCATCAAGCGAAGCAAGAACAATCTCTCCAGGCAATAGGCTAAAAAACTTCTTGCCAGCTGTTGAGTTAGCCGCCGAGTTTGTAAAATAGCCGGTAACCTTCACAACTCCAGACAATATTCCAGTTGCCACTTTCTCAGACATTTTTGTCACTTTCTTAGCCCTGCTGGAAAATACAGGCATGAATTCTTCAAAGCAAAAAAGTAACTGAAATATTTGATTGAAAATATGATTCCAAACTGTGTAATTAAGCTCAAGTAAAACTGAAACCATCAAAGCCTAGCAGGACAAGAAGTTCTTTGAAACAGAAAATAATCAAATAACTGAAATATTTTATTGATTTTAGATGTGTCCAAATGGTGTGATTTAGCTCAAGGAAAATAAAAACCATCAAAGCCTAGCAAGACAAGAAATCCCAAAAGAGACAACACAATCAACTGAACCAAGCAGAACAAGTTACTTAAGACATCCGGAGACCATGTGCTAAAAGGTTGGTGATCAGCATAGTCCTCGCAAGGCCTGGTTTAAACTCCTTGTACATTTAAATGCATCCTTATACTAAAACTGATACATGATATATTAACAGCTCAGCACTATGTCAACATAATGTACTCGGCAGTAAAGCAATTACATGCTAAAAAAACAACACACCATGGCTACTTCAAAATGCAGTTATATCCCTCAGTTCAAGTTAGTTCATTTACGATAATCCGTTGGAAAATGCAGATGCCTACAATCATTGAATCACCTGTGTTTGGCATTACTACACGAATGTACAGGGGTCTTCCTATACGACATAAACATCAAATCAAGCCTAAGCTATAATTCACCATACAGAACAGGACTAAGCTAACACCAAAACCAGGGATGCCGGATGCCAAACAACTCAACAAGTAAAGCGCATGTAAATTCCAGCATGATAACACAAATAATATGGGGAGATTATCCCTACTTATCATAAGGTTTGTCCAACACAATTGAAATACCCATAGAGAACAATGCAATACTGCTGATGGCACATTTTATCACTTGAAACAGGAAAGGTCATCACCTTTTGATCCGCCTCAGCATCTCCGGGCTGACCTCCGCGTCGGCGTCGCCGGGCTGCATGCTCCTCTTGAGGACCTCGTTACCCCACCGGAGCCTGTCCACTGTCACTTCCCCGCACCACAGTATCCCCTTCGCCAGGTGCCAGGCGCCCGTCGCGATCGCCCTCGCCATGGCGCCACCGTATTCCTCCACGTTCGGCGCCACCGCCGTCCAGTACGCCGCCGCCTCGACCTCGCCGCGTACCCTATTCGCCAATGCCTCGCCGCCAACCACGGACTGGACCGAGAAGTTGGTGCACGTGGCGAGGAGGCCGTCGAATCGTGGGTCAGGGTGGTAGAGCGTGAGGCCATAGTGGAGCGGCTCGGGATTAGGGTCGTCCAGGGAGGCGGGCACGGTGAGGGAGAAGGAGTAGTGGCAGGGGTCGAGCTTGACAGCGGCGACTTCGCGGGAGAGCGGCCACTGGATCGGGTCGAGCAGGGCGATGGCGGCGAGGGAGGTGTCGCCGGAGCGGATGCGGAGCAAGGAGAGGTCGCCGGCGGCGAGCGGGTGGCTGCGGTGGCGGTCAATGAGGTGGAGCTGCGCGCCGGGGAGGCGGAGGAGGACGTCCTCCGAGGGGGGCGGGGCATTGGCATCGTCGTCAGCGGTGGTGGGAGACGACGGGCCTATCGTGACGGGCGCGAGGTCGGCCATGGTGAGCGTCGGGTAGAGCGGCGGCGCCGAGGGGGTGGGGCTAGGGCTAGGGTTTGAGGAGTTGGATGAGGCCATTGGATTGCAGTGAGGGGAGTTTAAGCCGGGAAGGGAGGAAGGGGAGCTGTGAGGGAGACGACGACGGCGACGGCGAGTCGGCGCTCGTATAGGGCGCCCCGGCCGCGTTCGTGGGGCCCGGTTTCGCGGTTGGGATAGTTTATTAGTCGGTTTTCCCATTTAAGGGTGGTGTTCTCATGTCAAAGACAGATGGGCCCCCAAGGAGTTTCCCAACTGACTCTGGACCCACCTACCGGTAAAGTAACTGCTTCGGTTGAGAAGCGTGTGGGGCACGACCGGCCCACGTGGACGTCCCGTTTCCCAGTAGGGTCCACCAAATCAACGGTGTATGAGGAGGAGCCTCAGCTGACGCCGTACTATAGAAAAGTGCTTCCTATCTGGCTGACTAGTGGGCCATATGTGCAGTCTGGCAGGCGCCGTGTTGTACCCATCTGACTCACACAAATTTGGCCAAATGGCCCACCCAGTCACGGCACCGAGTCCTAACCAGATTAGGCTCGGTATGACTGGTCGGAATAAGTTATGGATTATGTATCTGTTACCTAACTCAAACGTAGCATAGAAAGGGATTGGGTTATGTTAGGCTAGCTCGAGCACGTTTAGCCAAATGAACCACCGATAGCCTGTTGATTTATTGTTAGGTGCAAATAATTTTACCGTTAATCATAAGTATTTTTATTGACAGTTGCTGAGTCATAAGTATTTTTACTGTCAGTTACAAGTAATTTTATTACTGATCACAATTAGTTTTATTGCTAAGTTACCCGTCTACACTTAGAAGAGTGTATTAACCCTAACACAAGTAAATTACTGCTAACCATAAATAATTTTATTACACTACCACATGAGAGTTACTATTTGTACCATGCAAAACCGGACCGCCTACGAAGGTGCTAGTCCAAGCACGATAACCGCTCGTTTGACTAGGTCTAGCCTAACTTGGCGGCAACAGACATGGAGTTTTGCTCCACGAGGGCACTCCGGTGCATAATTTCTGTAGCCACGTCTAAGGCTCCATTCAGAACGGCCTTTTGGCTACTAGCTTTCAAAAGCTAAAAACCGTTTCGAATTTGTTGGCTTTTTAACGTAGCTTTTTTCATTTTCCTTTGTATTGTCTGTGTATATATAACTTTTTTCTTTTCATCATTTTCTTATTTTTTTTAATTGAATACCTTAGTCAAAAGCTAACAATCATTATAGTGCCTATTTCAGCCAACAACCACAGCAAAAGACCATCAACAAAAGCCGTTTTGAGTGAGACCTAAATGATTTCACCTCATCTAAAATCAGTACAAGAAATAACTAGCTTAATGCACACACACACACCTTAAGTAACTAAGATTCATCTGTCAACCACACTCCTCCCTCTATCCCTCTCTCTCCTTTGCTCTGTCCCTCCGTCCCTCTTCTAGCTGCCTTGGTCCTTTTAAAAAAGATAGTCTTACATGAGATATTGCTATATCTTTCTTCCTTAATTACTCTTTCACATCGGATTTTTGTTTTCTTAGCAAGCTATACCTTGTGCCTAAGTAAGCAACTTCAACGCCAATGCATCCGCATCCCTTGCAAGGTCGGGTTCGTGGTGTTGTCAATTTCTTTTTCTAAAAAAAAAGATAAGGGAAGAAAGAAGAGGATAGAGAGGTCTGGCTCACTGTTGCTACTCAACTATTTTGTTTGGATTTATTTATGGGAGGTCATGAGCTAGGTCCGGTCCAATGTCGACCACTACCTACCCTGTAGATGCGGATGCCCAGCCCACTTCGCTTTTTAGTGTATGCATCCAGCATTCAGTCTTTTACAAGCTGCTATCTGGGAAACCAAAGCCTTTCCCAAGCTTTATTCTCCCTCCATGCAACGAATATATGCCATCCGCCCTACTTTGCATGAGCAACTGAGCAACCACGCGATGAGAGAGAGATACATCTTTTTTAAAAAAAATTGCAATGATATTATATATATATATACATATTTACTAACCAGCGCGTAGTTATAAAATATGCGGGAAACTTAGTGACGTTTCTGAATAAAGTTATTACCAAATTTTCATCGTGCCCAAAAGTTACTGACATTTTTAAATGAAGTTACCATCGGTAGTAAGTGAAGTTACTGCCGAACGCTTACAGTACACAGCCGATGAGAGCAAGGCTAATAATCTGACCTTGACTAGTGTATGGACACTTACACCCACTTATCACCCATTCATATAGTAGTTTACACCCAATGAAGGTCAGTATGACCCACCCATTTCTCTCACAAAGTTTATTGGTTCTTGTGCTTCAGCTGGCTATAAACTTACAGCTCACCTCTCTTCTCTCTCCTCCTCTCTCTCCTCCACCTCAGCATACAGCCTACTAACAGCCTCTTATTATACTTGCTCTGATAACCTTTTGGTGCGCAAAACTGCGTGCACAGAACGCGTAGGCGCAGAATAGCACTACCGCGTGTGTATATATAGGAAAATGGTTCTATACTCCTAGGAGTACGTACTCCTACTTCTAATATACCCTTTAATGGTGTTGTTATACATCTTTATATATTCAAATATAATCTAATAATGATTATAAGATACTTCAAAATTAGTTCCATGAAAAAACTCATCAAAGTCCAACTTTTATAGTATAAATTGTGTATATACTCATTTTATACATGGGAAAGAGGTGTGTGTATTAAAAATAACAAGTGCTCCTTGGTGCTCGGTTATCATAGTCTAAACTAGGTATGTATCATGTGCGAAAAATTTTAAAAAAGAGAGTTGCTTTCCACGGTCTGGGTCTTCGGGGTCTGCTATTCCTTTCCTCTAATGACTAAATGTCAAACTTACCGAAATGGCAATTTCTTAGATGTCAATTTTAACTAGTTCAAACTTGTTTGAACTAAATTTCGAATTGTAGTTACCTTTTTTGCGATAGTTTCATTGTAGGTATATGATGATTATATATATAAATCAACAAGCATGTGATTTAAATTTGTTCAAAATATTGAATTTGAGTACATTTTTTTTTCAAACTTATACGTTTCATTTGAATTGTTATAGATAAGTATATACCCTAAAACTGATATTTTTAAAAAAATACACCTGAATTTAGATAGAATTGATGCTTTTGAAATCATGGTGCCCCATTTCAGCGTCTTTTTTTTATCTATTAGTCACCTGAAGTTGTACTCTCAGTCATCTAAAATTCCTCCCACCTAAACTTGCACTCTCATTCACCTAAAGTTGCTGTATAAAAAAAGTGACTAAAAATAAAGTGAAAAAACAGTCGTCTGTGTAATAGTCACTCTCATGTATATGTATACGTCTATGTATATGTATGTATCCGAGTCAAATCGAGAGAAATAAAAAGGAGAAGAAAGACGAAAGGCGAGAGCTGCAAAAGTTCGGTTTTTTGTTCTTCGTTTGCTCGGATTCGATTCTGCAGCGTCGGCCTGCAACCATCCACCGACGGACGCATATCAATGGTAAAACTCGACTCGCAATCCAACTCATCTTTTGGGATTCCATATCCCAAATTTGACGTCTCTAGCGCTGATCCATCCTAGATAGGGACAGAAAAACCAAAATAAAAAGAAGCAGCATGACAGACGAGTAACTGACAACGAACCGCAATGAGCATATGCAAGATCTCGGAGACAGATATTTCAACTTCAATTTTACTAGTATACGCACATATATTCATTCATAGCTATGCAACAGCATAGTTTGCATAGCTACAGGGGCAGAACGCAACCTGTCATCGCCTTCAGGGACTGATTAGTATTCAGTCATCTGCTAGATGTTATTATTATACACATCAACAATCACACGCGACAGAAGCACACACAGGCAAGGCAAGCCAAAACTAGCGGCATAGCGCATACACACATTAACCATACCCATTTTACGGCGGATCGAGCGGCGCGGGAGAGCTTACGAGCTTCAGAAGGCGAGCAGGACGTCGTTGGGGTTGGAGAGCATGTGCACGACCTCGCGCATGGTGGGACGGGCCGTGCTCGCCTCCTCCACGCACGCCATGGCCACCTTGTACAGGTTCACCATCAGCCCCACCGGCCCCGGCGTCAGGCGGCGGTCGGCCACCGCGCGGACAGCCGCGGTGTCCGACGTGTCCGGGAGCTCCGCCGTCACCTTCCGGACCCAGTGCACGATGTCCACGCCGTCGCCGAACCCGCCGACCGGGCGGCGCCCCGTGATGAGCTCCAGTAGCACCACGCCGAAGCTGTACACGTCGCTCTTCTCGTCCACCCGGAGCGTGTACGCGTATTCTGTCACACCAGGTAAAAGGATCGATGAATCAGCCCAAAAAAAAACGTACTCTACCGTGCTTAGGTGATCTATCAAAAAAAAATTACCAACTCCTTCAGCACAGTAGCTGAATCCCTGCGACCCTGCCTGCCTGTACAGGCATTAGTAAAGATTTACTGCGTTGCATCGCACGCAGTGTCAGTATCTGACAAACCAAGTAAAGTCCTGCTCAAGGGTGCATCACACTGAAGCTAGAGCTCCATGAACACAATGTACGAGGGGGCTGTCAAGTCAACCAGACGCAGATCTACTATGGAGACAGATCCAAGCTAAGAGATACTACTACAGTGTCTAGCTCCTCTCTCGCTCTCTCACCAGATGGCAGTGTCTAGATCTGCTTCCAGGCTCTGACAAAGCCATGCTAGAATCCAAGAAAAACAGGGGCAGGAGACAAAGCACTAACCATTAATCACTGCCTCTATCGCCAGTGCTACAGCCGTGCAACGGCAAGATACTACTAGTGTCGCACTCCCCTACCCCTACCCTTTGATCGCTCCGGTTGACCGTGCAGAAGGCAACAACGCGTGGGTGCAAACAGTGTCGAAACGGCAGGGTCAGTGGAGTGCTCCTGTGTGCATGCAGATGCAGTGGCCTTCCGTTGGCTCCATAGGCCACTGAGATGGTGGAAGTGGAGTAGCACTGCAGTTGCTATCAAATTCTTTCGTTCTCGTAAAAGTTGTTCGTAATCAGATCGAATGGGTTTGGATGAAATCGGCAATTTGATATGATTCCCTTGCGCGACAGAATCGCGTACTTCAGTCCACTAACACACGTAAAAAGTCTCGTTTCTTTAGTCGTCGTCTGCATCGGGTTACAGTAGCCCATACTGTAACTTTTGTTCATCCACGTTTGGTTAATTTGTTCTGTTGCGAAGGTAAATTTAAGCAAGCAAGTGGTGTTCGGATGGATGGTTACCTGGCGCGATGTAGCCGTAGGAGCCGGCGATGGCTGACATGCACTCGGACGTGGCGCCGCCGAGGAACTTGGCGAGGCCGAAGTCGGCGACGTGCGCCTCGAAGGCCGAGTCGAGCAGGATGTTGTTTGACTTGACGTCGCGGTGTATGATCCTCGGCGCGCAGTCGTGGTGCAGGTAGCACAGCCCGCGCGCCGCCTCCACCGCGACGCGCGCCCTCGCTTCCCACCCCAGGTGGCCTCCCTTGCCGCCGTGCAGCATCTCGCCGAGCGACCCGTTGGGCATGTACTCGTACAGCAGCAGGTTGGTCTCCCGGTTGGAGACGAAGCCCAGCAGCCGCACGATGTTGCGGTGCCTGATACGCCCCAGCGTGGCCACCTCCGCCGAGAAGCCGCGGTCGTGGTCGCCGCCGCCTCGCCCCACGAGCCGCTTGATCGCCAGCTCCGTGTCGCTGTGCGTCACGCCGTGGTACACGATCCCGGCTCCGCCCTTGCCGATGATGTTGTCCTCCTTGAGGCACTCGACCACGTCGTCCGCCGAGAAGTCCAGCCTCTGGAACGCCGTCATCTTCCACGCGCCCGACCGCCTCCTTGCCGCCTCCCGCCACGCCTCGCACCTCTTCCTCGCGCCAAGTAAGGCGATGATCAGCACGGCGAACACGACCACCAGCCACACCAGCATCTTGTTGGAGTCCCACCGAAGAAAAACACCGGACCGCGAGCCCGCCCCGGCCGCCGACGGGGAGCAGGCGTCGGCGACAGGCCCGACGCACAGGCCGGGGTTACCCACGAACGAGCTCTCGTTGAACACCAGGAACTGGCCCTCCATCGGCACGGGGCCGGAGAGGCTGTTGTACGAGACGTCCAGCGTGGTGAGGCTCGTCATGTTGGATATCTCCGATGGAAGCTCGCCTGAAAGCCTGTTCCTCGACACGTTCAGTGTGCACAATATCTTCAGAGACGTGATGCTCTCCGGTATCTCGCCGGAGAGGAGGTTGCGGCTGAGGTCGATGGAGGCGAGGGAGGCGCAGCCCATGAGCTCCCGCGGGATCGCGCCAGTGAGCGAGTTGCCGCTGACGTTGAGCCTGGACAGGTTCTTGAGCCTGCCAATCTCCGGCGGTAAGGCCCCGGAGAAGTTGTTGGACTCCAGCGACAGCGTCTGCAGCGCAGGGAGGTTGCCGATGGCCGGAGGAATCCTCCCACCGATCCCATTGTTCCCTAACAGCAGCATGCCAATCTTGCCGCCGCCGATCACGTCCGGGAGCTCGCCAGTGAGCAGGTTGTCGGTGAGCTCTAGCATGTTTGCCTGGGGAAGGTCGAACAGCCCGGCCGGCACGGGGCCGCTCAAGAAGTTCTTGGCAAGGCGCACGCGTATGAGCGTCTTGCAGTCGCCAAGCGACTCGGGAATGGGGCCGAACAGGCCGTTCTCCATGAGCACGAGCGTCTCCAGCTTCCGGCCGGCGCAGAGGTCTGGCGGTACCGGGCCGGTGAGGTGGTTGGTGGTCACGTCCAACGTCTTGAGCGGGCCGTTCTTCCCGAGTCCGGCCGGGAGATGGCCCGTGAGGTTGTTTTCCCACACCTGGAGCACCTCCAGCTTCGGGAGCTCGGCCACGAACTCCGGTATGTTGCCGCGGAGGTGGTTCCGGAACAGGTTCAGAAGCTTGAGGTTGGTGAGGCTGGCCAGGCTGGCCGGTATCTCGCCGGTGAGCTCGTTGATGGAGAGGTCTAGGGACTGGAGATTCTTGAGGTCACCGAGTTGCGGAGGTATCTCCCCTGACAGGCGGTTCCAGAGCAGGAAGAGCGTGTCAAGCCGCGCGAGCCGTCCGAGTTCCGGCGGGATGGGTCCCGTGAGGTTGCAGCTGCTCATGTCGAGGCGGACGAGCGCGTCGAGGTCGCCGAACTCTGGCGGAACGCCGCCGTCGTACTGGTTGTAGTAGCCTAAGTACATGTGCTGCAGCCGCTTGAGGCGCGCGAGCGACGCGGGCACGCGGCCGGAGAGGCCGTTGCCGTTGAGGCCGAGGTACTCGAGGCTGGCCAGGTCGCCGTAGCTGTCCGGTATGGCGCCGGAGAAGTAGTTCCCGCCGAGCTGGAGGTACCGGAGGTGCGCGTGCGTGGTGTGGAAGGGCGGGAGCGGACCGGAGAGGTTGTTGTTGTAGACGTCGACGAGCTCGAGGGACGGGAAGTAGGGGGAGCCGTCGGCAGGGGCAGGGAACGGGCCGGTCAGGTTGTTGTTGGAGAGGTTGAGGTGGCGGAGCGAGGGGAGCGCGGGGAGCGAGGGGGGGACGCGGCCGGGGAGGCAGCACCCGGCGATGGTGAGGTTGGCGAGTGCGTCGAGCAGCGCGACCTCGGGAGGCAGGGTGCCCCCGTGCAGCGGCACGGCGGTGAGGTTGATGGCGACGACGCGGGCGTCGGCGTCGCAGGACACGCCCGAGAAGGAGCAGTGGTTCGGGGACGTGGCAGCCGGGTCCCAGTCGGCGAGCGCGGTGGGGGAGGCGGCGGTGGCGGGCACGAGGGAGGCCTTCAGCTTGGAGAGCGCATAGATGTCACGCTCCGGCGAGGAGGACGAGGAGGCCGGGAGGAGGAGGACGAGGAGGAGGAGGAGGAGGAGGCATTGCGGTTGTGGCGAAACGGCGGCGGCGGCGGGATGCGTGGAGAGGAGAGGGAGGCAGGGGAGACGGGAATAAAAGGAAGGAGGAGGAGGAGGAGGAGGAGGTGGTGGTGGTGGAGGGAACGAGCATATGGAATCGATCGGCAGAGTCGGTCCGTGGAGGGAATTGATGGGCAGCTTCCGCTTTCGAGTGGAGGGAGTGTACACTGTGCAGTGCAGCAGAGCCAATTCACCGGTGTTCTCCACTGCGCCTTATCACTTTTAACTAACAAAAAATCACCTCGATATTTTTGTTTCTAACTATTATCTAGATTTATAACTATTAAATTAGAGATCTAACGATTATAAGTTCTTCCTCTCTAAAAAAGACGTCGTTAAATCTCTAATCCAACGATTTCAAATTTAGATGGTTGTTAGAAAGAAAACATACAGATGATAACTAGCCACACTCATGTTTTATTAGTCTAACTAACTGTGCTTGTCCAAAGAGATCAAAACTAAAAATAGGCTGAAGAGCCAAAAATGAGACCGGCACGAGAGAGGAGCCTTGTGCCTGTGTTTTCCCTACGAGATCGATGGCATTGCCACTGCACCAAGTTGTTGCATCTGCGTGATTTGGTTGCCACTCGACGAATTAGGAGAGGCTGTTGCATTTTGGCACTGTAGCAATTTTTCTCAACACTAGCCTCTAAACACAATTTTTCAAATACTGCTCCCTCCACGATCACAGAAGCAATGACAGTGACACATATCACCTGCTGAGCTCCTGAGTCACGGTAGGTGGTAGCGCCAGCAAGAGTACAAGCGAAGTCGATAGGACCAGCCTGTCACCCACCTACGAGCTAGGTGTGCTCGGCACCTCCTACCGCATGTGGCTAGCGCAGCAAGAGCCCCGCCGTGCATATCTAGTGCAGCATGTTGCCCCCTATATTGCCCATTTTAAAATAATACATTTTTGAAAATACTATTTCTTTAGTAATAAAACATGCATGATTTACAAGAAAAGTTACATTAGAAGATACAGAAAAGTGTTAGTGCAACATAAAGGTTCAACTTAACTTAAAACACATGAAAAGTTACACAACTTAAAACACATGAAAATTTACACATCTTAACTAGAAACACATGAAAAGTTACACTGCAAACCATTATTGTATTGAAACAACAATATGTCGACCTTACAAATTTATATTCACTAGCAACTACTAAGAATGACTTGACACGCATCCTTACATTCTGGATCATAGTGGCACAATGGGAATAAAAGCATTAATGAGTACATAAGTGAAGGTGATACACATCACCATGTCTACGCTGCGCCCGACGAAGTTGGCATATTCAGGCAGTCTCGCATGGCGTGCCCACTATCTTATATAGCTTGCACTTCCGTGGTTTGGCCCGTTGCCCACGCTGACTATTATACATGTCATTGCGGATGAGGCGAGACTACCGTCTTTTGCAGCCATGCTACTCCAGTGTGTCATTCGGTACCCACTTTACCTAACCTATCCAAAGGTCTCTATAATGTATGTCCACCCGTAAAAGTTAAACGCAGCACTCCAAATCTCGCACAAAATGATGGATATCATAATATTTTGATATGTACTATGCAAAAGACTACTCCCGTGAAGCGCAAGCTGTGTACACATACGAGCAATGCTTGTGGAGAAGCTTCGGCTTATTGCATGTGTAGGACGCTACTTTACCAATGGGGCATACATACTTGTGATCCCCTCTAGCGTGGCTCATGACATATTTCTCCCTCAAACAGATCTCGAATTTGTTCCTCATCTTGTCCAATTCCGAGCGACATGCGAATCAACCTTCCTTATTTTCTACTCCATATAGACCTACATCACTTAAGATAATTGCTTTCCTTCATCCAACTATTTCTTCACAGTCATGGCCCTGTTCACAAAATAATCGTCAGTGAAGTTCCAACTCTCATCCACAATTGCAATGATCGGAAGGGAGCGCATACCCCTCAACACACCGTTGTACACCTCAGATATGTTCATCATCATAATTATGTACCCTACATCATCAATGTTGTGAAGCAGAGATTATTTCTCCAACTCGGGACATGCAAGTTGGTCCATTGGGTGAACTCGTTGATTGTTGCCAACTCGCCTTGAGTTATGGCCAGTTCCGTTGCCTACAACTCCCTCATATTCCTTGAGGTCTCCTCGTCAAGCTCTCTCCACATTACGTTAAACTTGCCCCTTTGGTTCTGCATACAGAACTTCTTGAACTTTTCAACTCTTTATTGCGGAAATTAGTGTGAAAATTTGCTACAAGATGCCTCATGCACCAACGGGTTCTCACGGTGTTCTATTAAAATGATGGTTGTTTCCCTTACTGCATTTTGCTTAACGCCGATAGCAGCCCGACGCTACAATCCAAGATCAAGCAGTTGTTGGGTCGGTCTTGAACCACTTCTTGCTTTACGTGGGCTAGAATCCACAACCAGTTGTACTCATTTTCAACAATTGTAGTGCCACTAGGAATAGCTTGTCGTTCGCATCAACTACCACTGCCATCAATACCATGCCCTTGTACTTACCATAGAGGAATGTGCCATCCACTGTGAGCACTGGATGTTAGTACTTTGAACCCCTTAATCGTCTACCAAAATGCCCAAAGCACTCGAACAAAGATGAAACAATTGGACCCCCTTCAAAGGGTGCCCCATCTCCATCTTTTTATGTATATCTTGTGTTTAGCTTCGGTAATCTAATACAACATTCTTGGTACAAAGGCATATGCCTTGTCGTGCATGTTGTATATTCTATATATGACCTCACTCATTGCCCGTCACACCTTATCGTAGCTCATTGAAAAACTAACTAGGTCATGACATCAACCATCAATAGCTTCGATGAAACTTTAACATCCAAAACTACTAGGCGACTAATCAGATGGGCAACATATGATGAGGTCACATTCTTGTTTGTGCAGCAGCTTCGCAAGCTCACAAGTGTGATCCTCCACCACCGTTATTCAAAGGCCGTTGCACTGGCTCTGAATCTCGAACCTTCCCGGGACAAGAATCGTCCACACACTTCACCACATATGTCTCGAGGTTCGACCTGTGCACCCAATACGTGCGGCTTATGTTCATGACATATCCGATAATAGCTTGCTACGAAACACCCTTGTCGGGGAAATGTTACCCTTACACTAGAGTGTCTCCATTGAATGACTATTCGGCCCCATCTTTGTGCAGCAGAACAACGAGGGCCAACACAATAACATCAATCTGTAGGAGATATACTAAACATTCGTACACAATGCCATCGGATGCACCACCCTGACCAGCATCTACACCAGCCTCTTCTCCATGCTAGCTGTGTCGACATCTTCCTCCTTATTGAATTGCATCCATACGACATACCACCCAAATATTCATGGCAGTCAAAAACGCATTGGCCACCATCTCCCTACATTTTTGGTTGGTTCAAAATTCTGAGTACATCTTCTCAGCCCTCTATCATACATACAGATCGGAACCAGGTTCCAATGCGCCACCACCATGCACACCAACAGTAGGTTCCACTTCAGCGACTTCACCACCTCCATCCCCACCAACACTAGGTTCTACTTCTCCACCACTTAGCACCAATGCATACAAGATCTACTTATTTCTAATAATGCTAATTACAACTAAACATTACAAAGAAAGATGATGTACACCTACATGACTAAGCTATCATATATGCCTATGGCCATATGCATATATGTATGTATATAGGTACACACACATAAATATTAAAAATAGCAGTGCACATTTCTGCAATTTTATCATCATTTTCTATATATTTTTAATCTCATTAGAGTAATGCATATGTGTGTGTATAAACACACATACATATTTTCTAATTTACAAAGGTATCGAGAATACTAACAATAATAATGCATATTTCTTTAACATGGCTAATTGCAAAATATCATCATTATCACCACTAATATGTCATTAACATGGCTAATTATAAAATATCATCTGCATGAACTAAATACATAAGTCAACTAAACAAAGTTATCAAATGTGTTGCATACTACCAAACCACCATTATGCTAATGAAATGCTATGATATATTAAGCGCGTTGCTCGTATACAAATGAAACATGCCTCTTCTTATAGATTTTCATTGGATTTACACTTTTTTCAACTAGCAAATCTTTTAAATCCTAGCAAAACTACCTCAAAATCTAATTGAAACTCTCCGCCTTTTCTTTTTTTTCTTCTCTCTTGGTTCTCACTCACGCGGTCTCGATCGCTTGGCGGGTAAGAAAAATTTATGCGCGTGGGGACCACACTGGTGATCGACAAGGCCAGGTGGGCGTCACCGAGTTGGTTGAATACGATAAGAACCTACCGATCTGCTTAGGCTTGTCAAGATTGGACACACCTACCAAGCCTACGCGACTCGGTAAGATCGTGGGCCCCACCACCTGCCGCGGCCGTCCGTCCGATTCTGAGCTTGAGTGGGCTGCTAAGGAGGCGCCTTTCTGCTAAGCTAGGACAGCGTGGCTGCCGCTGCTATCGAGGTCAAGAAGAAAGCTATGGCCCTGTTCTTTTTTAGCTTCTAAAAGCTGTTTTTCGGTTTTTCTACAGTAACTAGCTTTTAAACGGAGTATCTTTTCAAGATAAAGCCTACTAGTTAATTGTACTACATGCTTTACCGACTTCATTTATATCGATAAAAACCGTACGTGAGTTTCTATTTATCCGTAATCTTTCGCACAAATAGCCTAAGTCACAAACCACAGTCCAAAGTCATAAGCTGCAGCCAAAAAGAACATACCCTATACATCTGCAAAAACGAGAGCAACCATTTTTGGAATAAAGCGTTGCTACAGGGCTATTGTTGCGTCCATTCGAACCTGGACGTGCCAGAACCGGACCGGGGGCAGGAAGGTGCTAGCCTAGCGGCGTTTGTTGCCGTGGGGTGGTGGCGCCTTCGCCTTGGGTGTCGGGGCTACTCCGGGCGTGGATGAAGCTAGGCTGATTGATCAGAAGTGAAAGGACGGGGGTAGTAATGGACGACGACGACGGACGCGCGGCGTACGGCGCGGCGCCGGCTGAACGACTGACGGAAGATTGCCTTCGGATGGGATGGAAGACG
This sequence comes from Dendrocalamus sinicus, assembly GCA_036346575.1. NCBI lineage: Eukaryota > Viridiplantae > Streptophyta > Magnoliopsida > Poales > Poaceae > Dendrocalamus > Dendrocalamus sinicus. Next base: position 759,203 of record CM070657.1, on the reverse strand, counting down.
AGAGGAAGACGCGAGTGACACGCAGGCAATATTCCATTTCCATGGGGCGACTAGCCAAGGTGGTGATCGGTTCGGCTGAAAGCCTCATGGCTTAGGGTTGAAAATACTGTAGCTGGCTGAAAAAAGCATTGTAGCTGACAGAGACTTATTTACCATAATTAAATTTAAAAAAATTTAAAAATAGAAAAAACATATTAGCCCATCACGTATAATGTAAACAAATACGAGGAAAAAAGAACCGGTAAGAAAACTAAAAAAAGCCAAAAGTTCAGAAAAAGACGAAATTTATAAATAGTGCAAAAATAAGCTGAACCAGAAGCTGAAGTCATATTGATCAGGGCCCAAGTTAGTTTGAAAAAAAATATTTTTTCCTTAAATTTGGTTAAAATTAGCGTACGCGACAAGCGGGAAAAAAAAATGGCTGGAGTTAATTCGATGGATTCCCCGATAGCCAGTGTAGCTGCAGGCTACTACTAGCAGTAGTTGTAGGCTGTGGCTGCACCTTCCATGGACTCCCTGCTCTCTTTAGACTCCAACCTGCTGCAACTTAGGTCTCTTTGGAACGTGCGAATTGAAATGGTTCTCTAACGTCAAGCTCCTTTTTGCTAACGACGGTGTTTTATGAAGACCTGGTGCGCGGAAGGAGCAAACGGTAGTGCCTACTGAGTGGTGGTAAAAATGGCGGTGCTTCCTTGTCCCAGAAGGATCTCACCTGGGACGATGAGGAATTTCAACGGCGGCCTTTTTGCTCTTGCTTTCTCCGCAGTATTCAATGGGAGTTTCGATGGATTTGGGTACTTTTTTTTTTTGTCGTCTGGGACAAAAGTTTGTGGGTACTTGGGTGGACCCACTTCCTGACACGGTACCACGCGCTCCTCTCCCTCTCGTGTGCTGTGACCAACCTCTGCTTGCTCCTTGCTCTCCATGGATATATGTATACGCAGAATTGCTGAAACTCACAAGCTTTCTCATTGTGGTGATGAATTGATGGATCCAAATACCTTTGAAGTATTGGCTCGTATTTGTTATGTTGATCGTATATACACTTGGTTTGGTTTGGCTAGGTTGGAAATGGCGAGAGACCGCTCCAATTTCACGTGAATTAGTGTAGTTTTTCTTCATTTGGATATGGCAACAAGTATCGATTTTGCACCCCGTACAGACGAGTTCTTAGTGTAAAAGTCATGAGTCACCTGTGATATATATATATATATATATATATGTATATATATATATATATATATATATATATATATATATATATATATATATATATATATATATATATATATATATATATATATATATATATATATATATATATATATATATATATATATATATATATATATATATATATATATATATATATATTAGGAAAATTACGTAATGCACCATGGTGCCTAGGCACCAACATCCGATACATAAGGCGTGTATGATTGATAATTTTTTGAGTTTGGGTATGAAAATGTTTTATACCCTTGATATATTTATGGTAAGTTAGTTTTGAACTCAGTTCAAACTAGTTTGAACTACTTTTGAGTTCAATGCAACTACTGATGAGTATATACCATAAAAATAGTTCAAACTAATTAAACTGAAGTTGAATTTAAATTTTTCGGAGTTTGATATCTCAAATATACTTTTTATGGGTATATGAAGATACCCACATCAAGCGTTATAAATCTCGAAGCAAATCAACGGTATTGATATTGGTGCCTAGGCACCATGGTGCATGAAACACTCGTCCTATATATATATATATATATATATATATATATATATATATATATATATATATATATATATATATATATATATATATATATATATATAAATGGGACACCTAGGTGTCCACACACCTAGACTCACTATTGTTAGATTGCTTTTAGATACGTGCTAGAGCAATGGTATGTATGGTATGTAATATATTAGGCATGCTAAATCAATCATGGAAGGAAAGTCTTAATCATGGATGAAAAGTCTCAATCACACTAGCACGCATCTAAAAGCAATCTAAAGGTAGGGAGACTAGGTGTCCAGACACCTAGGTGCCCCTGTTATTTATACTATTTTATATATATATATATATATCCTCGTACGTTGGTGTCAAACAGAGGAGTTGCCAACTTCATAAGATGTGTTGTCAAACAATACATACGATAAGGTATATAACGCTCGATCACATCCGTAGACACATACTGTAGCTTCTTTCCCTCTCCCATAAGATAATCCCAATTGCCTGGTCCTCCGCTGCTTTGCATCAATTCCCCGTAGATAACAGTAGTCGTCTCTGCTGTCCAGCTGGAAGGAAGTTAAAGAAAGTGAAAAGTAGGAGGGAGGTGAAAACGGATGATAATATGGGAGTATATTTAGTGCTAATAATCTATTCAGTGGTAACATGCAAATACCAACCAGGGCTGTTAGATCTACAATCTACGGCTCAGATTCGTGAAGTGGAAGCACCAATCACTTATGCATTTTCCCCAAAACCCCCGTGTAACTTCTCCCCTTTACGGCCGCCTCCCTCCACGGCCGCCCCCCGTCGAGCCCCTAGCCCTCGGCGATGCCGCCTCCTTCCACGGCCGCCCCTGGCCCTCGGCGCTGCCGCCTTCCTCCATGGCCGCCCCCGATTCCCTCGCTGACCGCTGACGCCCAGTTCGCGCGACCTCACTAGTTGCTCTCCCTTTTGTTACATCTTCAATTGTTCTTATGTTTCTTACGAGTTGTGACTTTCTTGTACATCTTCGCCGGTGAGGGGCTGTGGAGTGCAGAGCGAGGCAACGCCCCGGAGGGTTGGAGGGAGGCGGCGTCGTCGAGGGCCAGGGGGCGGCCGTGGAGGGAGGCGGCGGCGTCAAGGGCCGGGGGGTGCAACGGGGGGAGGCTGTGGAGGGCAGAGCGAGGCGGCGGCCCGGAGACAGGTGGGGGAGGCAGAGCGAGGCGAGTGGGGGAGGCGCGGAAGGCTGAGCTAGGCGGCAGCGGAAGGCAAGCAGGGGAGGCAGAGCGAGGCGGCGGGCAAGCGTCGGGGACGGGGAGGGAGCCGAGAGGGGATTGGAGGTGGGGACGCAGATGTAAAGGGGAGAAGTTGCACGGGGGTTTTGGGGGAAAATGCATAAGTGATTGGGGCTTCCACCTTCACGAATTTGAACCGTAAATTGTAGATCCAATAGCCCTGGTTGGCCAACCACATTCATCAGCTCCTAGAAATAATTTCCTAAAGCTCCAACCATAGTGGTTGTCACCGCCTCAATGACAATCTCTTCTGACCTGTCTCTCTGTCAAATGCATTCTGTAAGCACCTCCTAATCTCAGTGAGACCCATCTCCTTTAGCCCTGGAGCCTGGATCAAAGTTCGTTCATAATTTTTAAAGATCCACCCTATACAACTCGTCCCATAAGATACCCTCCCTGTAGAACACAAACAAATATTTTATACTTGATATCACGTACCTAGCACCAATGCAGATGAAATCCGCTTACTTCTAACTATGTTAAATACAACTAAATATAATACAAACTAATCATGCACACTAAGGTATCATGTAAATAGGCTACGATGAAATAAAGGATATATACTGCGGATATCTGGCATCTGAATATTCGGATAATTCAAATTTGTATTCGACAGATAGTGAGCTATCGGACCTGTATTCACATCCATAGAAAAAAATCCATATTTATTTTCGATCCGATAACATCTGACAAATATTCGAGCATAGAAAATCCATATTGAAAAATAGTATGAATGGATGGTAAACTATCTGATCTGTTTTTACCGCTACTGAAAAGTATTCTTCTTTTTCAAGCTAGAGTAATTCTACTACTTGTTGCTGCTGTAGCCCTGTGCCGCAGCAGCTCCTGTACAATGTACATGTGTGCTACGGCACACAGGCAGTACTGCTGCTGCTGCTCCTCCTAGAGCCCTACTAGCTAGGCCATGGCTCGTGCAGCTACAGTAGGGAGCTGCCCCTGAAGGCCTGAACTGATGATGAACTGGTCTTCGCGTAAGGCCAAAGCAAGCAAGAAGCACGCATCACTTCTGCCATCTACGAGTACTTGATGTGTATCATTGATTGGTTTTGCACAGGTTTGAGTGTTTGACCTGGCAGCAAGGAACTGCAAGAACAAGCTGATGGAGGTTTTCGGACAGTTGACTGCCAGTGCCAAGCCCCTGTTAAGTTTTCAGCATGTTTGTTCTTCAGAACAGCTGGGTCCTAACTCCTAAGAATGGCGGAGAGTTTCGTCGAACCTGAAGGGCTTAACTGGATACCAGCAGGTCCAATCAGAGAAACTACGATGTACAATCCTCAATCCGTGTGGGCTGGTACCTGAAGTTCTCAACATGAATTATAAATTGCTGGTATTGACTGTTGCAGTCTACGATCATCCAGCAGCCTTTACGATCACCTTGAAGTCGTTACGATCATGCTCTGAGTTGTTACGATCACTCTGCGTCTAGCTACGATCACGTTGTGGCTGCTCCGACCATGCCTTCTTGCTCCGACTACGTACTCGTAACTTCCGCTGAGAAAGTTACGACCATGTATTCTCGCTGTGGTCGTAACGCTTACGGCCACGTCTTCTGTTCTGTGACCAGGGTCGTAACTCGCTTATGACCATGTCTGCTGCTCCTACGGACACCTCTGCTTGCTGTGGTCATAAGTCGTTTACTACCACGTCTGCGATCATGATAAACTCGATACTCAATAATTTTCCATAGCCAAACCGCTCTTTCTTCTCTTCTTTATTTCTTTTTCTCGTTCGATTACCCCGATCGCTCCCCTACCTCCCTCTCGTTACATTGCTCTGCCCTTTTATACCCAAATTCTACGACTAAGAAGCGGATTCGATTACGACTACGACTATGACATGAACTCAACAATCCGACTCGAACTCGAATACGACTACGACCACAACTCAAACACGACTACGACCACTAACTCGTACACGACTACCAACTCGTACACGAGCACGACTACAAAACTGAAAATACGATTACTAACTCTAACATTGACTCTTTCAGTGCTACTGGTAACACAGAGGAGAAGATGCAGCCGGTTTAATTAGTGGAAGAATATCAATCAGAGCGGACAAGCAAGGCGCACAAATTAGAGCGAATCAGAATCCACATTCCACTTATGGATTTTCTTAGCTGTCCATTTAACTTGGTGTCGCTGGCATATTAACACTCGACAGCATAAAAACGCACCACTCAAACACAGAACAAGCTAGACCACCATGATTAACCTAAGATCACTAGATGATTTCAGGAGAGAGAGAGAGAGAGAGACTAAGATCACTGCAAGAGCAAAAGGGAAAATAGGTAGGTTCATGATAAGGACGGAGAATTTACCCTCAGGAACATTCCTCTTCCACCTCTTCCTTCCATTAACCCGGCCTCTTTTGTTTTTCCTCCATTTAATAACCGATATATTCTTTTGGAATATATGTGTGTGAATCGATCTACATGCATGATCCACAGCCGAGAAAGGCTGTTGATACTTGATAGCAGAACATGAGAGAGCTTCGCCACCTTTAATTTCCTTTTTCTTCTCCTGCCGAGTTGATTAGTAGTAAAGGTGCAACTCTGGTAGAATCACACTAACTCCATGTTTAATCGCAAGAAAACGGCATCCATCCATTGCAGCGGCAGTGGCAGTGGAAAAGGCTATTCGATTTGATTGGATTCGAGTCGCCCCCGTGGGTGAGAATAGATTCAGCTAGCTCGCGTGCTCACTCGCTACCACTTACCCACCACTTCTGCTAGGCTACAGGCATGGCGCTGATGTGTACGTCCACATCGACTGGCCAAGTAGATGCTAATGGTAGAAAAGATGTAACATGATAATATGTTTTGACTCCAACATAGCACACAATTACGTGTTTATTAGCTTAAGTTTAGGTGTACAACTATCGACTGAACTTGGCTGAATTTAGACTAGCACGTACCAATGAGCCAATTGATGCCGATCGTCGTTTGATGTAATTTTGGCCGATCATCGTTTGATGTAATTTTTGGCCTGCTAGGCGACTTTGGCCTAGCGATTAAGGGAGGATATGGGTCTATTTTTGAGATGTGGCTAGTTTTTGTTTATGCTTTTCGAGACAGTAACAGATGATAAAGGTACTAATATAGATGATAGTAAAGTTTTGAACTAAAAAACTGTTTGAAGAATTTGTTTTAAGGAGCCATCCTATTTATTTTAATTTTTAAAGAAACTAAAAACCAAAAAACTAAGGGTGTGTTTGGTTCGTGAATGGAGGTTGCATCGTATATCCTGGATGAGTGGATGCAGGCTGAGTGGAATCGTATTTCAGAAAAAAAAAGATGTTTGGTGAGGCTGTATGAGTGGATACAAAAAAGCGAGATCTTTGTTTGGTTGCTCATGCGAGCGGATGCGATCTACCAAACACGAGAGGCTAACACGTGGGACCGCATAAGATACATCGCATCCACTCATCCAGGATGGCTAGTGAAGCTCATTTTGAGCGTATCCACCCATCCAGGATGATGGCGTATTTTTGCATCCGCTCATACAGGCTGTATCCGCTCATACAGGCAACCAAACAGACTCTTTCTCAGATTATACGGATCCACCCATCTAAGATGAAGGGGATGCAGGCAACCAAACACACCCTAAAGAACATAGCCATACGTTGTGTCTCATGGCGCTCTACTCTTTCACAAGTAATTAATTGGTTGTTGTATCTAGTTATAATGAGAACTAAAATTTTAGTTATGGGCCTTCAGACTATTGGTCGTAGGTACTTCTAACTTGTGATGACAAAAAACCATTGACTGAAGCCCGACATGCTATTTAATTTGCAGAATGGTCAAGGGATTTGCAAGGTAATCAGTCATCTGCATGGAGAATATGGTTCGGTTCTAAAGCAGGGGCACAATTTGAGCATGTTCTTTTTAATTTCAATTTATAGCTTTTGGTTGTAGTTTATAGCTTTTTGGCTATTTATGAGAGAGAAAGTAAGGAGTAACAGAAACTCGTGTGCGATTTTAACTAATATAAATAAAGTCGCTATACTGTGTACTATAATCAATTTATAGACTCCGCTTTAAAAAGACACTTCGTTTAAAAATTAACTACTATACAAAAGTTGAAAAACAACTTTTAAAAGCTGAAAAGAAGAGTATTAATGAAGCCATCATTTCACTCATTGTCAACTACTACTGCTTTCTACTTTGCACCTTTCTCCTTGCCTAGTAAAGTTCAAGACTTGTGTGTCTCTTTTGAAGTTGATATTTATATTCTCTTCTTCTCGAAATGAATGACAAAGCTCCCGCCTATGATTTAAAAAAATAGTACAGGTCAAGATTCTTTTTTATTTTGAGGGCAAGTCAAGACTCAAGGGGCTTTTTGGTCGAGTCGATGGCTTTCTTGAGGCCCATTTTTGTGGCCCATCTCAGAGCCCAGGTCGGCGCGGCCTAGGTGGATTGCTCTTACTTACGCCCAAACGAATGGACTGGAGCGAGCAAACTTCCCTACCCCTAACGCACGCCGGCCGTCGAGACGCCGCACTCTTGTCTCGTGTCCCCCGCCGCCATCGCCTCGCCGTCCCTGTGCCTAAGGTATGATATGAAGTCCTCCTAGTACCACTAGTTGGCTTGCTGCGAGCTTTACAGTGTGGAGTACTATGGTTTTACAAGATTCTCATGCTGCAATCAGTCTTGGTCCTCTTGGGAGGGAGGGAGGGCGCCTATGACTCGGCCTCGAGAGCCCGTGTTTGTTGTAGAACCACGGTTGAATTGACTGAAGATCATGCTGTTTGATTGTGTTGCGATGCCCAGTTGATTCTTGCGGCATCCATGTACCTTACGGTCAATGGCGGATTTAGGATTTTATGAATGGATGTTCGCTAATTACATTGTGTTACATTTTTTTAATATATAATTATATTGGTTTATAAAAACTGAAGATAAAAGTCACATTTCTAAGTCTATTGAAAATCAATAGCACTAAAAAATTTGAAATAATAAACTAATACTAATACTTTATTTAGTGGCAGCACAATTACAATTTTTTAGAGTAAAACTATTACAACTTTAGTTAACAACACAAGTGTGCAATTTGTTTTTAAATAGATATTAACTTTAACCCACTTCTCTTTTCTTATTTTCTATGTTAGTATATTAAATGGTGTTTTTTTCACACACATAGAAAAAGAAGTAGTATATATTTTTGTTTTTAACATATGTTATCTCTATTTATGATTTACTTCTCTTTAAGAATAACAATTAACATGGGCACTCTAACGAACATATTGCTTCCGAAAAAATCTAAATATTTATAAACCAAAACCAACTCTCCCAAATGATGTATATTTTGGATTGAAAGGATTATATAAATTCTTGTGACCACTAGATTTATGACAATTGGCACCATCAAATTTCTTCGAATAAAGCATCTAAAATATCTAGATATTTTTAGGAAACTATCTGGATTTAAGATCATGTTCATGAGATCTTTAGAACCCTTAATTATCTATATCTTTCATGTAGATAAATCATCCAATATTCCATCCAATAATTTTAATCTACAGATTAATATATGGTACTAGAAGATGATAAATTTACGGATAGTGGGATTACAAAATTCATAGCTTAAAATCTATTCATCCGATCAACATAAATAAATATTGTATAGAAAACTATTGAATTTCTCTACAATTATCTGGTAGATGGCATTTTTCAATTACTCTCATACAATATCTAAAATTACAGGAGAACAATATAGCAAATTAACTGATATTCTGGTCCCTAACGAATACTTTTTACTTCATCTCTAATCTCAACTCTGATATCTAATTAAATTAACAAACATAGAGAAAATCAAATCGTTACCCAAGCGAGAAGCGAGAAAGCCACGATCTCCTCCTGCCTGCCTGTTTCTCCAGCTCTTGTGCTGTTGCTACTCCTCCTTTCCTTTCCTTCCCTTGATTGATATTGATTTTTCCCGGCCTGCTCGTTGCTCCCTTGCGCCAACAGTCAGCAGCTAGTCCTGACGATCCACGCTTGTATGCACCGAGGCAAAACTGGCGAGCCGAGCAATGCATAGGCTAGCGCCAAGTAACATGCATGCATGTGGGCCTTCAATCTGGCTCGCTTTTTCTTCCACACGAACGAACCCTAGAATGGATCCCCAATCTTCTTCAGCACAAGAGACAGACCATCATCGTCAACATTGATTTCTATCCTCCTCCTCCCCAAATCCGCATCCTCACAGCCCAATCCCAAACCTCTCTCGTCTCGTCTCTAGTTCCAGCCCATCCTCTTCCTTGAACTCTTCTCCATATCTCGTCGCGACGGCGGCGGCGGCTATTGCTTCGCCGTTTGTCTCAAATTCTCACGCCAACGTCATTTAGCCCTCGAAGCGAAGGAATTCTTCTCTCCTAGGCGTCGTCGTCCTCCTCCGCTCTGCCGGATTGATCTCTTCTTTCGCTGGTAAGGAAGCCCTAACTTGCTTGGATTGTTCTAAGAGGGAGCTTTGTCCTGAGGATCTTTTCTTTTCCGTGAGCAATCTCATCCAAATCTTCCTTTCTGGGATGGATAGTCCAGTCCATGGAGTTTGTGGTGGATTTGCTTGCTGCGTTGTGGATTACCAGTAGCAGTTTATTTTTCCATATTTTTGGGGGTTCAACTGAACCCCCATGTCCCACGTTAGGTCCGCCCCTGCTTACGGTTGGCTTGGTTTGTCCTGGTTTGGTTTGGTTTCTGTGGATGGATATGGTAAACTGCAGTGGTGTTCATAATCATACCTATGGATAAGAGTTTGGAAAGATCTTGTCTCTGTATGCTAGGTTTTCTGTATGATGTACAGACATGTGTTTGTACAATAATTTGGTCATAAGGAGTAGGGGGCATGGTTTGATGTCACTTCGCCGAATCTCAACACCTAAATTCCAATTGCCATTAGCCCATTGCCTGTCCTGATCTTTTTCTCTTTTCTCACCACATTCATTTTGCTTGTTTCAATCTGAATTTTACTTGGAACGCGTCTAAGAAAAGCATACTATTCTCCTGCAGTAAAGCTGTTAAAATAAAAGGACCTGATTTAACTGCATCCGCAAAGATGTGTGTCACAATTGAAACAAATGAACTCGTTGATATGTGTTTCTCCGCATTGCTGCTTAAATCTTAAACAAAGGGTAATTTTGCAACTTCAACAGATACTAATGCCCTCAAGGCATCAAGCCCTGCTCTTTCCCTGGGCTGTGATGGTTTCCTTTTGTAGGCTTAAATATCTTGTTGATTCATCTGCTTTGCACTGATGAACAGTTTTTACTGTTTTCCTGCCTGCTACAAATCTTTTTGTGAATACACCACACCGTACAAATGAAACCTCCAGTCACACCTTACGTCATTCGGCTCCAAATTTTGTCGGCAGGTCCAGCGGTGATGGAAGAAGACCAAACGAATGCCGTGACAATTACTGATCCAAGAGTGAAAGCCAACTTGGTTCTTGGAGGAGAGTCATTTGCAATCAGTTCTGAGTCTGGTATCCTGTCGGAGCAGCTAGCTGCAATGAAGGAGAAGAGCATGGTGATCCTCAAGGACTACATCACCAAGCATAATGCTCCAAATGATGTCCCTGATGAATCCATCGAGGGCTTATCTGATGATGAGAGCGAAGCACTTGCTGACAACCCACTAAAGAAATCTAAGAAGCAGAAGTGATCATCCTAATTTCATCTGATTCATCGCACTTTTCTTAGTCCCTTTGCACCGCCGAAGATCAGAAAACATGTCGTTGTGTCTTCAGCCATGCTTTTAACACAAAAGACCATATTATCATTTGGCACTAGCTGCTTGTTGTAAGAACTTGCATCTCGTATATGTTGAAACAATGCTGTAAACGATGTGATACGTTGATATTTCTTGTGCTAGACGCAGAAAAGGTACCCCTTTCTCTTTTGCCCATTTGTTAGATGCATTACTTTCAGGAGTATATATAACCTTCAGCATAAGAAACTATATGGCTGTTGAATGTGCTGCTGCTATCATGGATATTCAGTCACTTGCTTCGCCTACCCCACAATACTCTGAACCCAGTGACCAACGTGCAACAGTGATGTGTTTTTTCCCCTATATGGAATACATGTTTATGCATTTTCTTGTCACTGCCTGATTCCGCCTGAGTCAGGTAGGGGAAATAGTACAAATGCGCTACAATAAACACACAGGGCAGCCATAAAATGTCAGTGCCCTAATAACAAGGTAACAACCAGTTGAAACCTACAAATAACAGATCGTGGTAGAAGCCAGAAATTTCAGTCCACACGGCAATTGTATTAACGTATTTTATTTCTATGTACATTCCACACAGCAAGTTGTGCTAAAATGCTTTCAGAAATTACATTGCTAGTTCTTGATTATATCCATAACCAAAATAAAAAAATCATTAAGCATACATAAAGAGTGCAAAAAGTAAAACCCTATTTCCAAGTCTTGTCAAAATGCTCCAAGCTTCTCCCTCATGGCTAGTGTAGCCCTTGTCTCTCGTTGAAGATGTTGAAAAGCTCGAGGATCTCTTTGGCATTTTTGGCCCTCATTCAGCCAGAGATAGCTTCACAAGTCCTATCAAAAAGACCTTCAGATCAGACATACCATATCCTAAGCAGCATCTTCTGGATTCTCCCGTTGTATTAATCACAAAATTGAGCAACACCATCACCATTTTGGCCATCGCTTGTCGGTGTAACACGACGCAGTTCATTGAGTACCTCAGCGAAATCATCTGGCGGTGGACATGAGAATTCAAGTGTCTTTCCTGAGTGAGGATGCGTGAATCTGAAAAGAAAAAAAAATCACACTAACATGCAAGAAAAAATATGGCACCTAGATGCATCTGGGATAATTCCTACCCAAGCAATGCAGCATGGAGACATGGTCTGTCTATCTTTGATAACAGATTTGAAAGATCACTATGATATCTTGAAGGAGTTCTGGGTCTTAAAAGTGACAATGCCATGCTTTTGGTACCTCCATATGTTTCATCACCAAGAAGGGGGATCCCTAGATACTTTGCATGAGCTCGGATCTAAAATCAACAGGTGCAAGGTCATTAACAAGATGAAAGAAAGAAGAAGAAGCTGTATTTGAATAGCACCCCCCAATATCTAGAAGTACAATGTATGCAAATAAAATGTTTAACTGTTGCTTAGAATGTTTTCTATTGCTATTTGAAGCAACAAAACAGAGATGCAATCCAAACATTGTGTATGCATTATAAATATCATGGAAGTTTTTTACTGTACTTGTGAATTGTGATGCTTCCCTTCTTAAATATGTGGATATCATGGAATTTAATCACCTGGTGAGTGCGCCCTGTCTCCAGTCTCCACTCTACTAATGCAGATCCCCCACCAGCAAAGACCTCTCTTGTTTTATACCTGTCGATTTATTTTGAAATAACAAAACTATTTACTAAGAGAGCCCAACATAGATACTAAATACTAATATGTACTAAAATAAGGTTTATGACACTGAAAAATATATCACAGTTTATATTTTTTTTAAAAACACACCTCTGAATGAAACAGTTTGTTGTCATTGTCATACAGCCAAAATAACCTACTAGTTCATGTTGCTCACGGAACTGTTATGGCCTCCTATTGGGGCAAGCATTATACTAGGAGGTTTCGGCAGTTTCGGCGAGTTCAAACTTCAGGAGATGCCAGCAATGCGTGACGAGCTACAGGCGGTTGGACCGGGACTCAGGTGGTAGACCAGAATTCAGGCGGGTGGTCGGACCGGATTCAGGCGGTCGGATCGGGATTCAGGCGGTGTCAACGACAAGTGGAGACACGCCATAGACAACGTTAGGATGAGCTATAGTGGGCACGGCAGCAATAGGGGAAAGTCTGAAGTTATTAGATAGGGAATAATATTTGGTAAGGTTATATATATATATATATATATATATATATATATATATATATATATATATATATATATATATATATATATATATATATATATATATATATAGTATAAATAACACGGGCACCAAGCCTCTCTGCCTTTGGATTGCTTTTAGATGTGTGCTAGTGTGATTGAGACTTTCCATTCATGATTGATTTAGTATGCTTACCATTGCACTAGCACGTATCTAAAAGCAATCCAAAGACATGGAGGCTTGGTGTCTAGACATCATAGTGCCTCATTTCAACGTCCTATAAGTCTTCTTCCATGTAAGACAAGCATTAGAGTCCGAGTTGGTTTAGAGATTGAGTCTGTTTCCGAGTCAATTCTTCTGATTCGGTATGGTATTAGTTACAGTTGGGAAGTCCTATAAATATGCAAGCCTTTGGCTGTTCTTGGAATCAAGCAATAAGAAGTTAGCCTTCCCAAATCCTGGCGTCTCAGAGCCTCAAAGTTGTTGGTGAGAATCCCAATTTAGCTATTGAGGGCGAGCATGACGGCATCCGTTATCCCCTGCGATCACGACCCAACTCCCGACTCAATCTGCTTCCGCTTCTATCTTTCCGCCAGAATCAGTTCCCGAGACTCGTTCATATCATCTTGGTATCAGAGCCACTCACCATGCTTCCGATGCTGAATTATCTCCCTTGGACATGTTGATGGCTAGCAACAAGAAAATAGGGTACTTACTCGACAATATAATGGCCAACTTAGAGAAGGCTATAGAGTTGGTGAACAAATTGAACGAGCAGGAAGAGGCGTCGCGTGCCATTGCAATGGCTGCGCTGCCACCACCTTTCTCGGCGCCAGCGTTGGCAATGGCCATGTCACCAACAAGAACCCCTCTTCAGGCTTCACCTTTCGTGCATTTGCTAAGGAAGAAGGTTGTCGCAGTCCAGCGGCGGTCATCTCCACACGACCGGCCGACACCGTGCCTCCGCAAGTGTGGATCACGACGACTTCCATGTAGGGGTCATCAACAATGTTACATCTCTTCCACAACTGTTGCATCTGTTGGCAAGAAGGATGTTGTTGCTGCCCTGCATCGACTTCCCTTGCCACTGGTGACTCTCGCGACGTCAGCCAACGCTAGAGTGTTGTCCTCGCTATTGTGTATCGAGGCTTCGCTCATCATCTTCCAGGCCGCACGACGTCGTTAATGTGTCATTTCCTCGACATGGGAACGCGAAGGTTTTAGCCCATGGCCACCACCTGACAGCTTAAGAATGAGCTGTCTCGCTGCGAGGGGTGTAATGTTATAGCCTCTTATTGGGGCAAGCATTATACTAGGAGGTCTCGGCAGTTTCGGTGAGTTCAAACTTCAGGAGATGTCGGCAATGCGTGACGAGTTACAGGTGGTCGGACTGGGACTCAGGAGGTTAGACCGGAATTCAGGCGGCGTTGGCGACAAGCTGAGACGCGCTATAGACAACGTCAGGATGGGCTATAGTAGGCACGACAACAATAGGGGGAAGTCCAAAGTTATTAGATAGGGAATAGTATTTGGTAAGGTTAGATATATATATGCTAGTAAACATTGGAAAGTCTTCTTCCATGTGTAACATTGGAAAGTTTTCTTCCATGTAAGACAAGTATTAGAGTCCGAGTTGGTTTAGAGATTGAGTCGGTTTCCGAGTCAATTCTTCTGATTCGGTTCGGTATGGTATTAGTTACAGTTGGGAAGTCCTATAAATATGCAAGCCTTCGGCTGTTCTTGGAATCAAGCAATTAGAAGTTAGCCTTCCCAAATCCTGGCGTCTCAGAGCCTCAAAGTTGCTGGCGAGAATCCCAGTTCAGCTATTGAGGCCGAGCACGACGGCGTCCATTATCCCCTGCAACCACGACCCAACTCCCGACTCAATCTGCTTCCGCCTCTATCTTTCCGCCGGAATCAGTTCCCGAGACTCGTCCATATCATGTGGTAACCATTTCAACTTTTGTAAATCAGGATTCATTAAATCAGGTGGTTATGACTGCATTTAACATATCTGCCTGCTTTTGACTGTTTTGACCTGGACACACTCAGTTTATCACTTCTTAATCCTAGCATTAACTGTGCCATCAAAGAATTAAGAAGCAGAATGTTGAACATTGCTGGTTCCTGTAATCGTACGTATCCTGCTCACAAGAACAGAAAAATCTCCACATAAACAACACTGTTGCTACACTACAAAGAAGCTTTGCTCCAGTCCCTTTTTTGTTTTATAATGCTGTATTGTTTATGCAACTTCCATATGTTTCATGCTTGATTAGTTAGGTATTTGGTCAAGACCTGGAATTGATTATATTTAAGCCAAACAGCCTCGGAGGGGCAACATCATATATGGAACCACAAGAGGAAAGGCATAAGTGAAAAGCATGAATCACCTACTAGCAGCATGGCGTGCATATCTGTGGCCTGATCCAGGAGCAGCAACCATACGGATCCGATTGTTAGGATCACGAGCTATAGGAACTTCAATCCTGGCAGAATTTGGATTAGGTACACCACAAGTAAGACTGATGTAAACCCTACGTATTGTATGCAGCTTGAATTGTTCTGCTAATTGAGCATGAGAATGCTCATCCTGTCAACAAGGGGAGAGTTCAAAGTAAGTCTGAATCCTTGATAGCAATAAGAGAATTCAAATTCAATATGGTAACCCTTAGCGATTCCATCAATTATGTGCAAACATTACCAAAAGTTATTTAAGTGTTTGTTTTGGGTTAGGAAGAATTAGTCAGTACCTTAGCTACAACAAGAAGCCCACTTGTCCCCTTGTCAAGCCTATGAACAATACCAGGACGCACAAGAGCTTTGCGGACATCTGAACTTACTTCACCAGTAGTAAATTGATCAACATCAAATACATCAATATCATCATCTGAAGAATCCGGGCATTCATCATCAAATGAACTTTGTGCTAAACAGGTAAAAGTTGAAATCTTGCAGTGGTGAAGTATAGCATTGACTAAGGTGCCATTTGCATTTCCTGGTGCTGGGTGAACAACCTAAAAGTCACATCACACGAGTATCACTATGCAAGAATAACTATTGTCCCCGTGAGTTGAAAGCTTGAATAAAGAGTTTAACTAAACAGAATGAAAAGGGGAACATGTATGGAAAAAATACACTGCTAATAGCCCAGTTGGACAGTTCAACCATCTAAATATCGGACAATCACTTTGACTATACATTAGTAGAACAAGAGATAGCTTTGACCACACACTAATATCATCAAATTTACAAGATAATCGCATACTTCCCCTTGTATATTTCCTCGGTCTTTTTACTAATTCTGTTTCCTATTTAACTAGACAGCCTCATGCAGCTCATAAAGTCTCATGCGAGCTTTCAAAACCCTGGCATTTCCATTATCGTGTTCAAATAATATATGAATTAAACACAAACCATTCATGCAATGCATCAAAACCTTGTTTTGTGTCATTCCTAAGAAGTAAGAACCAGGTAACCTAAGCTTACTCTCTGATATAACTGCAAAAGATGGTGCATTACATACCATATGAGCCGGTTTGTTTACAACAAGAAGATGCTCATCCTCGTAAACAATGTCTAGTGGAATGTCCTCTGCCTCTGCCCTCAGCGGTTGTAGCTCCGACACAGTGAAGCAGACCATGTCCCCTCCCTTCACCATATGCGAAACCTATTACGCGCACGCAAAGCAAACCGGCTTAAACATCCAATTATTAACATATAAGCATATGTACAGCAACTACTACCTCATGATCTCATATGTGCAAAGGGGTGGAAAAAAAGCTGGCTAGTGGGGCCGTTGACTCGGTTCAAAATTGCTTCAATTATACTTATTAATTGGTTAAACATTGAAATGAGTCGATTTCAAATGAAATTGGATTTTGATATGGTTCGGTTCGGCTCGGCTCATTAGCTCGATTATAAATATACTTCCAAACTATAAATAAAATGATATTAAATCAAACTGTGCCAATTTGGGAAAAGCTAGATAAGGACTTGTTCGATATCCACCCCAATGTGCAATGTGTGCCGTGTATTATGCAATCCTTTACTCTCTTCAGCATAAAGGCAATGTTGTAGTTTAAGCTAGCAACTAACAAATAGTTGTTAAAATGTTTGAGAAACTATTTGCTGTTGCACTAATAGGGAGATGGAAACTTCCTAGGAAGCAAATGAGGTTCGGGAGAATCGCGACACCTTGGAGACGGGGCGACCATTGACGGCGGCGAGGCCGGCGCGGATGCTGGTCTGCACGCGCGCGCGGCTCACGCCTCCGGCGCCCAGCCGCGCAGAGATCCACGCGTCGAGACGCGAGCGCCCTTCCCCGGGTGGCACGGCCTCCTCCAGGCGCGTCCCGCCGTGGCCTCCCCTCCGGTTACCTGCCGCCGCCTCGGCATTCGCTTCAGAGGAGAGGCATCTGGGACGGGAAGCCCGGAGGTTATGTGTAGTTCGTCGGCGTAGGAGTGCGGTGGCGATCGCCGCCGGCGGCGGTGCCGTCGCAGCTGCCATGCTTGGCTGGTTCCGCGTAGCCAAGTGGAGAGAGAGGAGGATAACGTTCGGAGTAGTTGGGCCTGTCAATGGACCAGTTTATATGGGAATGGGCCGGGTTTCCATTTACATCATTTTAGAGCATGCTTGGATTTTTCTCTCTCCAAACATGCTTCAAAAATCACTTGCATTGTTATTTTTGAGATCGTAAGTACAATAAAGACGTACTCACGTATATATGTATTTGGCACCATATATATACCTACACATAATGTGATTTAACACACACGTTTGAGACTAGAGACAAAGGCGCAAGATCTCCAGGCAGTGGCGGAACTTGGGGCGGCGGGGCGCGCCCCACCAGCTAAATTTGTGATCAGCTCCACTGTGATTTGGGGTGATTTGATTCATCAGTGCCACTGTGATCGCAACATGTAGTAGTATAATTGGATTGGGTAATGCCAATATGGAATTGTGAGCAAGAACAGACTGTCTTGTTACCTCCTCAATGGACCAGTTGCCCTCGAAAACCTTGAAATCACCCTCGATCATCTTGAACGCGATCTCCCTCCTCCGCGCCCCGGCTGGCAGGACCTCCATTTCCGGCCGGCTGCCCCCCCCCTTATCATTTTGCTGGTTCCGCCATTGTCTCCAGGAGCGCGGGCACGCGTTTTAACCACTAAACGTATCCATTTGCGCGCGTGTACTTAGATGACACTATTCACATAAACAATACTAAAGGGTTCATGTAACTTGCATTGTTAAACAAAGGATTAACCACACCTTGAGCCTAAAACAAGGATACTCCGGTTGACAGTGGCTAGGTTTGAGACAGACGACGCGAAGAAAACCATTTACGGCTTGTGCACATCATGCATTCGAGTTAGACATCAAGATGACAATTTAATTTGTGATGTTATGAACCTAGCAGACAATCCTGGAAAGAAAGAAAAAAAATTGAAATCCATATAGTGGGCCCAACACCATAACTCGCCGGCGCAGTCGTACATGGAAATTTTGGATTTGGCACTGTCGATTGGCCCATGCATTCTTTTTTTGAGTTGAGGCAGAACAGTGGACGTTGTCTCCCAAAAGATCTTGCATTCCTTCGCTTTCTAATTTACCTGCACCAAAGGTGGAAAATTTTGCCACTTCTCTTTCTTCTATTGAGGTTGAACTCATCAGATGAACGGAAGCTCTCGACTTCTCTAAAAAAAACTCATTATTCGATTAATCGTTTTAGGAAGTTGGGCTCCTCATTTGACCAACTTAATTAGTTTTTTTAACGAAGAGCAACTTAATTAGTCGTGTGTTTGATTTTTGTAGTGTCCTTTTGTTTTGATTTTGCACGAATTTGGCTCTGACCACTTATTGCGTGTGATTTTTTTTTTGCGCTGAGAAGCAGATTGCATGTGATTTTCATATATACGTGACTAATTCACGCGCCATCACCACTCGTACGTGTTCTTAATTAATTTCAGTTCACGGGTGGGTGGCCGGCCGGGTTGGTCAACTCATACTTTTCATTGATCCCACAAAAAGAGAGAGAAGCATTTAATTTTGTAGGATTGATGGCCGGCTATCAGAGCAACTCCAAGAGATGAGCTAAAACATCCCCTAAAACAAATTTTGGTGATTAGTGAAAAAAAAACCCCTCCAAAAGATCTTCAAAACCACCACTAAAAATTTTAACACCCCCAATATCTCACCCCACCGGAGCCAAATTTGGCCTCACCCCACGCGTCCCCAATCACTGTTGCCGCGCGTGAGTAAGCGATTCCGCGCCCAATTTTTTTTCCTTCGCGTTGCAGATAAAATAAATTTTAGGCTCCAACTAGCTAGCTAGTTCACATGCACGTGGAGATTATAGTAAGAGCAGTGGCGTTCGTTGAGATTACCGTAATAAAATAAATAGAGGAGCAGGTTGGTTGAAATGGGCGGCGTTATGAAGAACGAACAGGGGTGGCGCTAGAAGGAATGAATAGGGCGGCGCTAGAAGGAATGAATAGGGCGGCGCTAGAAGGAATGAATAGGGCGACGCTGCAAGGGCATGAACAGGGGCGGCACTTGGTGGTGAACAGGCTCAGCAGCTGGGCCGATTTATAACTAATATGGCACATAAGCTCATGTAGCAAATTTAAAATATTTAGGGGACTAATTTTGGGGATGACTGTTGGAGCAAAGGAGTTATATTGATCCCCAACTTTTTTGCATGTCCCCTAAAATGAGATTATAGGGGATCAAATTTAGTCCATCTTTTGGAGCTGCTCTCAGAGAGACGGGTGAACAAGAGCCCTATTTTTTTTAAAAAAAATTCTAAACTCTCCATTTCAGTAGCTATCTCGAACTATTAAGTTCATAGACTAAACAAGCATAGTGGAAAAGCTCTAGAGCAACTGAACCAAACGAGCCAAAAACCTAGAGTCGATCTGATTGCTCACTCCGGTTTGACCGTGAGGTATGTAGACCGTATCTTGGGACAAAGCCAAGACTTGAGCACAAAGAACTCAAGAGATCCGAAACCAAAATCCAAAACCAAGGCAGCTTTTTTCAAGAACACGGAGTTCTTTCGCTCCAATAACTATGAGGAATTATGCATATCAGAACCCAACCTTGGGCAGTTTGATGAGCATGGGTGGTTTGACTTCTATGTAATGGGCGGTTTGACCGCTCAGGGGTAGTCTAATATCTCTTTCGGGCGGTCTGATCTCTATGTAATGGGCGGTCTGACTGCTTAGGAACGGTCTGATCTCTCTTTCGGGTGGTTTGATTTCTCTTCTGGGCAGTTTGACCTCTTGCTCAGCACATAATAGAAAATTGGTGTGTAAAATTTGTTGTCCGCCATCTTAAGTTGATGTGTTGGATTATGTGATACAATGGTATATATCATATGTGGATCACTTGCCAAGAGTGATGCTTTGGAAATGTTGGTCGAGGGTGAGGATTAGGCAAATGGTTGGTTATGTGCTATGCCCCTGTTGGTTGTTTTGATGCCTCGCCCGAAGTATGTAAGGACTAGAATCTTGTACCATGAAATCGACATAATTGCCACTCGTCCATGAGACCGAGAAATTGAACTTAACCAAGTACATTGTCCTACTTTATGAAGTCTATAGGAGAAGGCTGATATCATTAGTTGAGGGTGAGTAGTTGCCGAGCTAGACAACCCCATGTAAGCAGTCAGTAGACGACATACCATAGGCTTGGTATAATCCTGACTGTTAGGATGACCCTGACGTCTGCCGGGTAGAAACTAATGTTGTGGGACTATTGAACATCTCTGTTGTCTCTCAGTGATTGCCAGTCGTAGACATCTCATGGGTAAAGCTGGGCACTCTTTGTAAAGATTAAACCCGAATCATTCGAATGTGGCATGCTTTTGGCTAATGAAGCTATGTTGTGGGGTGATTCCTAAACTCAAGACATGAATAGACTTTCAATGGTTAACTATGATAATTTGGTGATAATATCGAATCATTCAGCCCCTACTCTTAAAAACAACTGTTAAACCGCTTTGTTTAAATCAAAATATTTTACAAATAAAACTATGGATACTAGTTAAGATAGGTCAAGTCTTCACGCATCTGATCTTCCCCGAATCGTCTCTACTTGCACCGACCCAAGTTACTTGGCACACCACATGCATCAACTCGTTTCTTCATGATCATTATCTTTTCTGTGCTTTCCGCTTAAGCCACGTGGCCTCACTCAGACTTACTCGACCACACGGACCTCAGTTCACCGCCTAGTCTTGATCAATTGCCATTGACCGCTAATATTTTTCTCCAAACCACCTATATATCCAAAGACTAAGCAACCATCTGAGCACATGTTTCATACACTTGAGTAACGTTAGTCAAAACATATACCATGCAAGTCAACTCAACGAACCTATAGTTTCTATACTATGCACACACTCAATCCACTCAAAAACACCTCTGACTATTCTCTAGTTGGAATAGCTAGTTTGATCGTTCTCCCCATGGCGGTCAGACCGCCAATCACTAGCCGGTCTAACCAGCCCAAACCAACTTAAACCTTTCTTGGTAACGGAACACTGGTCTGACCATTTCCAACATGCTGGTCAGATCGGACCCAACCTAACAGTAGCCCTGAAGTTCAGCAAACATTCAAAATCAAACTAAAAAAATCAACAACCCTTGCACAACAAAATCAAATACTCATCGCACACTATGGAATGACCTTTACATGATCTTACAAATTTAGTCATTAAGTGTTGTGTTTTTCTTCCACATGAAAATATGAGATACAGGTGTTAGATATTTGTACAAGCTTAGATGATTTTTTTTTAAAAAAAACTTTTTGCTCTCGAACAAGTGCAAGGAAATCTTAGCGTTGCTTGATTGACCACCTTAAACCAGCAATGCCTGGTCAAACACTTCAGGGCCCTGCTGTTAATAACAAGTTGGAGTACATGTCGTCGTCCGTAAAAACTGGTCCTTATATATTAACTATGGTCAAATTAACGATGGTTCTTCAATTCTCGCAAAAGAAAATGGGAAATGGCGATGTTTCTCATGCAGGACCAGATAGCTAGAGTTAACCCCTGCAGCAGCAGCAGCAGCAGCGATCAACATAGCTGCCATAAGCTGGCTGCGATTTATTTGTCACTATTTATAAGTTTCGTCTTTTTCTGAATTTTTGGCTTTTTGTTGAGCTTTTTTGCCGGTTCTTTTTTCCTCGTATTTGTTTGTATTATACGTAATGGGCTAACATATTTTTTTTATTTTTAAAATTTTTTAAATTTAATTATGCTAAATAAGCCTCTGCACAAATTCTGATCTTTTCACCAACTCTGATGTTTTCAGCCATAA
Organism: Dendrocalamus sinicus; assembly: GCA_036346575.1. NCBI lineage: Eukaryota > Viridiplantae > Streptophyta > Magnoliopsida > Poales > Poaceae > Dendrocalamus > Dendrocalamus sinicus. The sequence goes on along the minus strand of CM070657.1, from coordinate 736,969 downwards.
GCCATGAGCTTTTCAGCCGAACCGATCACCCCCTTAATTTCACTATACATCTATGCTAGATCTTTCCAGAATCATATGGTCTCATGCATTGACTCTTTTTTAGGTGGGAGCAAAGCATGCACATTCACAATTTCGCCGAAATAGCAGCTAGGAACTTGGTAAGAACAGATACTTTAATCTTCAAGCCGTATATGTGCACGCGTCATCCAGGTAAAAGAAGCTTTAACCTTGGCGTTTGAAGTCAGCCTCGTGTACAAGACATGACATGAATGTATGGTAGCTAGCACACGTACTATATACATACTGGCATATACGGTCTCTTTTCTAATTAACAGACCTGTACAGTTGCTCTCTTTTTTTTTCTTTCTAAAAAGGACCATAAGAAATTTTACTACTGTACACAGTAGCAGTAGGAGTACCAGTTAATGCACTCATCTGTTAAGCCAGCCTGTAAGCATGTACTGCTTGCTGCTGCCTTGTACGCCTTTGCTACTTTGCATCAATGTTTCCACCCATCCATCCAACTATATCGTACACGTTCAACAGTATATGCGACGCGACATAGATGCATGATAGTACGTGTATGTATGCTCCATAATTGTGCGATTGTGATATTTTTTGAAAAGTCGGAACGATCGGACGGTGGAGTCCAATCTTCAAGTCTCACAAGTCACGGCTCACGTCAAAAAACCATGGCAGAAAGTATACAAAAACTAGATTAGAAAAAAAAAAATACACAACCTAGATTGTGGTTGGATGGAATCATGATAATCAAGTTTGTGGTCGAAATAGCAAATTTTAAAATGTGATTAGCAAAAATGACATCCTCATAGTCATAATTGTAAAAATAACGCCCTCATCCGCACGGCCACCGTACGAACAAGCCACGGGATGAACAAGCCATGAGCCAACATGTGGTGCGTGTGGTGATATGTGTGTAGACATATATGAGTTAAGTTATACTAGGTACTTAAAAAAACACTAACATTTTTTGGGGGATTGGGCGATTAAACTAATTAATTTACTTCTCTTAGAGCAAGGTTAATAATACAGCCTTTACCTGGCTGTATGAACACTTACAGCCCACTTATCAGTCTATTCATATAGTAGTTTACAGCCAGCTGAAAGCTGTATGACCCACCCCTTTCTCTTACAAAGTTTCTTGGTTCTTGTGCTTCAGCTGGCTGTAAACTTACAGCCCACCTCTCTTCTCTCTCCTCCACCTCAGCATACAGCCTACTAACAGTCTTTTATTAGACTTGCTCTTATGGTAATGGACTACCCCATACAGCTTAATTGAAGTTTGATGGTAGCGCATGGAACTATACCAACACCAAACTACGCTGCCTGTGGCCTTCATCATGTACACCTGTATATCGTTTTCCGTGGTTAACTGCAGGCTAATCCAGTTAGGCTTAGGAGTTAGCCTGGTCACAGCTATGATCGATCGATTAGCGTCACATCGGAATGGCTCATCACTGTACTAATGCAGTTGAAATGTGTAGATCGTGCGATGCCATCTTCGAAATGGGCTGGCTGCCAATATCAAGTACGTGAAGTACTCGTGTGAGTATTAAGTAGAGGTTTTCAGGCATGCGTGACAGGCAGCTAGGTAGCAATGGAATACGTACATGTTCGATGGATGGATGGATCGATCGATGCTTAAGTCTCATCCAAATAAATCGATCGATGCTTAAGTCTTATCCAAATATATCGATCGAATTTGCTGCTTTCAGGCTCAGTAAGTGTGGACACTGATCGACGATTTTCGGTTACATTAGAGATGATATAGACAACTCCTATTTATAGATTACGCTAAAAACAGTTTATATAATAAGTTGTTTTTTGTATGTCTTTATAGACAGTTTCTCTATGACACAATGTATCTTATTAATCGTGTTATAGTTGGCTACTGCATAAAAGACGGCTCAATTTTCTGTACTTCCTCCCTTTCCTCCGTATTATCTCCTGTCACACCATTGTACATGGCATTACATGCACCATCATTCCATTTGGTAATAGGTGGTGCATGTACTGTTAGAAACATGATTTTTTTGATCCTGTGGCGCGCAATTCCCAGAAGTGGCCATTTGTATGTGTTTTTTTTCTTCTTTTGGCCCCGTGGTGCATTGCCCTTTTGCGCGAGGCACGTGGCGCGTGTAAGATTGAGGAGGCCGACTAGAGGGGAGCGGGGTGAATAGTTATTTCTAAATATTTCAATTAAATTAATTCTATTTAAGCTATTTGGCTATAAATAAGTATATAATGCGGAAGCTTAAATTAATTTGGTTTAGTATAAATAAAGCCTAAATCAACTAGGTTCACCTAAGTGTACCAACAACTTAAGTCTATATCAAAGATTTGCAATTCTAGAAAAAACAAACAATCAATTTAATTCTTTGAATGCAAATTGCTTGAATGTAAAACGAGCACAATAAAACAAACCACAATTTACATGGTTTTTTTTACCGTGGTGTTAGGAGGCTTGTCGGTCTCCCCTAGTTCATGTTGAGGTTAGCCCAAACGATAGTAATGTACATTCGAAATTTACATGGTAACGTTCAATTTACATGGTTTAATTTTGTTCGAAATTATAGTAATGTACATTCGTTCGACCGATCGGTGACACATTGACAAGTCATGCACCAGTTCACCCATTTATAGTAATTTTTGATTGATCAAAAAATTATTATTATTTTGAATTGGTGAACCGGTGCGCGAATTGTCGACATGCCGCCGACCGGCAGAACGAAGTTACATTACTGTAATTTTGAATAAAATTAAGATTATTTAAAAAATCATGTTTAGGGACTCCATAATTAATATTTTATTTTTCTAGCTGATTCCCTATACCTAACAATCTCTAAAAAAATATCCCACAATGTAATTAGCACACACGTTCCGATCGAATTGGCGGCCGAAGTGCAATGTAAGCATGCACATACTGACATACATTTTCAACCTTTTGAAGTCGCCGGTGCGTATAGGTGAACCTGTAAGGAATAGGTACGTACATACTGTGGTGCGCGGATGTGCGCCGGAGAAAATATCTGGAGAGACGTAAACTGCATGAGCAAGGCTACGCAGTATGCGTGCAGAAGAAGCAAGCAAGAATTAGCCAAGGCGGCAATGGCATCTTGACAGGTTAAGCTAGCTAGACGTAGTAGACGATAGGAGCAGCAGCCCAACCGAACCTAGCTACCAGCCGGCTCCCGCAAGCAGATTTAATGCCACCGGTGACGAGTTAGTTGGCGCCATAAAGTCTAGACTTCCCTTCCGTCTCTCTCTCTCTCTCTTCACCTGCATCATCAATTCCTTCTCATCCATCTCTCTGGACTCCGTTGCGTTTCAGCTTGATTCATTCGGTGCTGCGATTCACCTTGATTCATCAAGCAGAAGGAGAAGAAGCTAGTCGACGGTTAGTTGCGCAGCAGGTCGGCATGGATCCGTCCGGTGCGTTCTTGCATACGCCTTCTGCTGCTGCTGCTGCTGCTGCGGCGGCGGCGGCGGCCTCTCTTCCGCGGAGCTCGAGCAATGTCTCCCTGTCGTCTCTGGCCAGGAGCGGCAGCGGCCGCCGGAGGGGCGGCGGGCCGGGCGGGAGGATGATGATGCGTGTCTTCCGCGGTGTCATCACCTTCATCTTTGCCATAGGTTCGGTCTCTCGCTTGCGAGCTCGCCAAATTAATCTTCTTTTCGCCAACCCCCCCCCCCCCTGGTTCTTCTTCTTCTCGTGTTTGATGATCCATCTTTCGCGACCTCGTTTCTTTGAGCCGGCCCGTACGCCGATTTGGACCATGCTGATCCATGTTTCTGATGAGTATGATCTTGCTTAGGGGATAGCTAGCTTCTCATCCGTGATTCAGAGTTTCTTGAGATATCCTAGTGTTTTCCCCCTGATTCCAGTGGTTTCCATCTGCTGGCCCAAGTAGAGGAGGAGAAATTTCTGTACCTGTTTCAACCTCTTCAATTTTCAGTTGATTCTCATAGTTTTTCTTTTCCAAAAAGTTACCTTGATGGTTTAATGATTTCCCACCTTTTCTTTTGGGGGTTCTTGCTCATGTGGATGCAAATCTGTGTAGAGGGAGAGGAGGGTTCTTGCTCTTCCTCTCTTTGTTTTTCCTTCTCTATTTTTTCCTTTCAAAAATGAATGGAAGTATTTGTGTAGGGAGAGGAGAGTAGGAGACCTCTTAGGCTGGATCAGTAGATTGTAGGAATTCATAGTGCTCAAACTCCATAGCCACCTATCTTTTTCGGGACAATATATACTGATAAATAATTCCTTCAACAAAAGTACAGATTTAATTTTGTGGAGACATGTAAAGTTACATTTTTTTTTCTTTCCTCCACTGAAAAGTAACAGATTCTTGAGTTGCAAAATGGGAGCTTCCTCAACTGAAAATAAAATTTTTTGCTTCATGATTTAAGCTTCGTGCAGTGTTTCCAAGTGTAATCTTTGTGCCTTTTTGGGTTGATCTGGTTGATATCCTGCAATCTTGTTCTTTGGTTCAAACCTTTTTTTAGAAGAAGACTTGATTTGGTTCAAAGTTCAAACTTTGTTGCAGAAAAAAACTTAATTTTGTTCAAACTTCGAACTGATGTTGTTGTGGTAGTAGCAGCTCTGAATATTGGCATGTGTGTCTTGGGCAGCTGGACTGTTTCTTGGAGCCGTCACCGGCGGGCTGATCGGCCTCGCCACCGAGAGCGGCCTCTTCCGCGGCACCGGTATCGGCGCCATCACCGGCGCCCTCGTTTCCATCGAGGTCGTCGACTCGTCGATCCGTCTGTGGCGTTCCCGGCGGTCAGGGATCTGGAGCATCTTGTATGTGGTAAGCATAAGATGATTGATCGATGCTTGCAAGTTGCTAGGAGTAGGACAGCAACTCATAACTGCACACTTGCTCGCGTGTTTAAAATATCGGCCGACATTTTTTATAACAAATTTCGGAAAAATGTTCTTCTATATTTGACAAAATTCATTGGAAATAAATTTTTCGGAGCTGGTTTGAAATTTTACCGGAGGGGACCGATACGACTGATAAAACTGATAATCGGCCGATTATTAGAACCATGGTCTGTATCAGTCTGCCTTGCTTACTTTATATGGCTACTTGTGTGCTCCCTCCCTAGAAACAGCGCCGCCGCCGGTCTTCCTCTTCCCTAGAAACAGCGCCGCCGCCAGTCTCCTCCCTCCCTCCCCTCTCCTCCCCTTCCGCTGCCCGAGCTCGCCGGCGGGTGTCCGCGCGGGGGCGATGACGGTGGCGGAGGGGCCCTAAACCATACACTCTGTTGAGATGGCGCACGTCCTCTACCCCCACCACTGCGGCGGCGGCGGCGGAGGCCACCTCCTCCTCCGCGGCGCCCTCGCCGCCGCCCTCGTCTCCGGCGCGCTCGTCGCGTCCCTCCCCTCCGAGGCCCTGCGCGTCTACAACCTCTTGCTCCGCTGCGCCGTGCGCCCAGACGACCGCACCTTCCCCGTCGCCCTCCATGCCGCCGCGGCCGCCGCTGAGGCGCACCTCGCCAAAGGCCTCGAGCTCCACGCCGCCGCGCTCGGGCGGCCTCTCGCCGGCGTCTTCGCGGCATCACGCTCGTCGCATTTCGCTACTGCGGTCGCGCCGCGGCGCGCGGGTGTTTGAAGAAATGCCCGTCCGAGGCGTCGTCTCGTGGAACTCCTTCGTCTCGGCATTCTTGGCCAGCGGGATGTTCGACGACGCAGCGAGCATTGGTAAGTATTATGAAGGACTAGGGTCTCGAGCCATCCGGAGTTTGTGAACTCCGTCGCGTAGCGTTCTTCGGCATGGAGAATGGCAACCGGGAGCTCAAGAACGACCTCAAGGTCCTCTTCATCAGCTCGAGTTCCGGTTGGTTGCGGCGGAAGCAAGAAGGCGGTGGTGATCCACGTGCCGTTCGAGCTCCGTAAAGCGTTCGGGAAGATTTGTGCGGACCCTTCCGTTGTATTGCTTGTAGGTTTGATCGTGGCTCATGTCCCCGGATCGCTCGGTGGTGGCGCTTAGGCGTCGCTAGTGGTCTCTGCGGTGGCGGGCGTTGCGAGAGCGACTCGTCGTAGAGTTCAAGGGTGGCTATGTCATGGCCTTGAGGCGGGTAGGGCCCCGAGTGTTGGTGGCGGTCTTTTTGTGTGTGGGTAGTACGTGGGGTCTTTGTGGAGGTCTTGCGAAAGCCTTGCGGTGTTCTTACGGTCTCGACATCAATGGCGCCGGCGCCATTTTCTTCTGGAGGTGTGTCGTGGCACTACATAGCTCTCATGTGTCTGATCTCGGTGAAAGCCTTGTCTCGGTGAGGCGGGCGGCGTCGGTGACTCTCGTCGCCTTCTTGGAGACGTCGCCTCGGAGGTCCATCTTCACGCAAAGCAGACCGAAGTTTGAGTGGCTCGGGCGGATGAGGTTAAGGGCTTGGTTGTAAGCAAGGACAGAGCAAAAGTGCTGAAGTTTAGCCTTTTTAGTTCTTTTCGTAGTCCTTAAGTTATCTTTCATGTTGTTTTATGTACCTCAGTTTTGAGGCTTTGAGTCTAAGAGCTCGTGTAACTTTTGGCTGTGTATATCTTTCGTGGATATAGAGGCCGGATTTTATATCCTTTATCTAAAAAAAAAATATGGCTACTTGTGTTTCTTTCGTTGGCTAATGACGTATTGATGTTGCTGTTGGATCTTTGGAACTCTAAACCACATGCTCTTACAATAAACATGCATCTGTTCATCCCAGAGTCAAAACTACCGTTTTAATTTCTGAAGTAAGCTAAGATGATATTTTCGTAGTATGTGTTCTTACTGACCTAACCTTCTCATCCTCATCATGTCCGAACACTCTTCTGCTACATAAAAATCTGTAGCTCATGAGACATCATCATATTGTGCAAAATTCTGCTGAGACGACATGTATTTCTGAACATCTCTTCGGCTGCTTCATACATAACCTTAGTTTTGCTGAAACTTTCTTGCCTAATGCAAATTTGACCCGGGCAATGCAGCTTAATGTGATCTACAACCTCCTCACCGGCAGGCTTGTCCGCGAGAAGGTCGACCCTGCGGTGCAGAGGGTGGTCCGGAGCCAGGTCAGTTGATCATCTGCCCATACATGCATGGTTTGAGGCAAAAATACTTGTAGCTACTTGACCGAAGCATGCTGTTAGTAACTGTGCCTTTGTCTGACAATATCATGTCTCTTTGAACACAGATGAACGCAGTGGACTCGTCACCCTTCAGGGAGTCCCCTGACCTCTTCGAGATCGAGGGCACCAACGGCATGCCAAGGGCGTCCATTGACAAGCTGCCCGAGGACAGGATCACCGAGGAGTACAAGCGGAATGCCATTGGTGACCTCTCCGGATGCTCAGTCTGCCTCCAGGTCTGAAACCACACAACATTTCTGAAACTCTATGTTCCCTTAAGCCTAGTCCTCTCTGCTTGTCCAGTACCTTACAAATTGGACTACATACAACTAATTGATCATTGTATCATTGCATTCATGTTGTAACTGATGTATTGGTTTCAAAAAAATTTGTTGTAACTAATGTAGCCTACGGAGATACAAACGTACACTCAAGACTAGTTTACTTATCTTGATGTGCCAGATTTTCGCATGTGTGCCTACTACTGAATACTGATTACTGAATGTACGGCATCTGCTACAAGCAGATATTAGGCTGACTGATTGTTTCAGTGGTGTTCTGAACTTTTGGTCCTCTTGTTTCAGGATTTCCAGACCGGGGAGAAGGTGAGGAGCTTGCCGGATTGCTGGCACGTATTCCACGTGCCGTGCATCGACGGCTGGCTGATCAAGCATGGATCCTGCCCGCTGTGTAGGAGGAAGCTGTAGATCACCATCGACGACGACGACCACCGTGCCGTACTTACTACTCTAGTAGTACTAGTAGGAGGCGGCGGCGGCTCTGCTTGCTGCTTGCTGTGTGCGTAGCTGTGTCCACCGCGCGTGCCTGTGTTGCTGTTGCTAGGAGGCTGACATCTATAGAACCCTTAATTTATAGAGCATTTTGTTTTTGTTTTTGCTTCTGCTTCTGTTGTTACGTGTTCTTAATCTATCTTCTTTTTGATCTATCCTTCTATTCTCCTGATGTAATATACTACCGAAAGCTCTGGACCGGCTTGCGCTTTGATCTCCGGACTGATGATCTGATGTAATATATATATCGCCCTTGGACATAATACCTTGCATGGGTTTCAAAATCCTAGCCCTGGCTGTTTCATTTGTTTCAACGATCAATCAGTAGGGAGAGAAATGGATCGCAGTATGATGTGAAGGACCTAGCTTGGTTCAGAAAAGGTAGCAAAATTTGCAACGAACAACACATCTTGGTAAGTTAAGTCTTGAGCTTCTTTTATTTTCTGTTTTTGTATTTCTTACTTGTACTCTCTCCTTTTTTTTCTTTAAAATATAAATATAGTCATATACAGAGGGTCATCTTGACCCGTGTCATTGCTAAGAGTGAATAACACTAGTTAACGGATTATTATTCACTAGTAGTGTGCCCGTGCTAACGCTACGGTAAAATACAAAACAAGATAAAATTTGTAACCAGAATCAACAAAAGTCCACTGTATTACGTGAACACCCAATGCTAACATATAAAAGCAAGGCACTTCTATCCTATTGTTTGATGATCCTATTTATACAGTACTACCTGCGCTTTCACACTCAGCTGGTTTAAGTATATTTATCTATTCCATTCCTTGCAATAATAATAATTTGTCCTTGGGAATATTCTGCAATGGAAATTTTGGCATGATATAACAACAATACAAACAGAAATGGGTGGAATCTTGCACATGCCTAAAGTGGCAAATCGATTTTCCCTCTTTAGCCACATTTTCTCAATGAATCATTGAACATTCTCTAGTACAACTTTGCCAAATCATCTCATTGTCGGTTTGCTATACTTAGATCCTTCATTCACTTTGGTAGCACTGTTGATAATACATGGTCATGCGGTGTATGATCCTGGTCTCCTTCCACCATGGTAAGTGCTTGCCATGTTGTTGCGGAACCAACTCCCATTTGCATTTACATCTGCTGATTCCCACAGTCGGATGCTCTTGGTAAACCATGGGGACCGACATATATCTCATTATGATCTATAGCGAGTTCCTTGGTATGTCTCCTCGGGGCGGTAGGCGGACTCGGTTAAAACTTGTGCTTGTGGATGAACTTAGCGGTATATCTTTTTTATCGAGAGCAAGTGAAGCGAGCAGTGTAAGCCAGTCATCTTGTCATTAGATACCCTCAACTATTTCTCACTTCAGAGCGTCTTCAAGGCTGGCGTAGTTTTCCATATCATCCTTTGATCTGTCATTATTATATCAAAATGTTAACGTTGTGCGAAGCGAGATATTTACATATGAAAACTAACTACTAAGAAAGGAAATGCCAAGTATTCACAAAAGCGGTCCAACACTAATCTGTATTCTTTCTATAAAGGAAGGTCAGTAAATAAAATAAGCGATACTAATAGGAAGATTTGTACGAAAAAAGGCTTGAACAACCCTTTTATTGAAGAAAATGTGAGTACAATTTTGCTACAATAGATGGCTCAGTACAAATCATCCCTACTATAAATTCCTTTAAAGGCGTCTCAAAAAATCCTTGAAGGGAAAAACGAAAGTGGGTAATGTTGCTTACATGTTGGCCGTCTGAAGAATTTTCTTGAACTTCTTCTTGTGTGAATGTGTAGGTGCCAGCAAGGATGTCGGTGATTATTGTGGCAAGTTGAGACATCAAAGCCAAAGGCTCAACACTGTTTCGGTAATATCTCGTAAAGTTTTCACTTTGTGTTCACGGTGTCGTGCAGAGAGTGCCAAATCAAGCAAATCACCAATAAATCATCGAAACCAAGCCAACTTTGTCCACAAGCAAACAATTTTTTGTTATTCTTGCGAGATAAATTTTGAAATGAATCATTCAACACGAAATCTGGTTATTTCTCTTGTTAAGTGCATATCGAAACCTTGAAAGCCATACATTCTTTAGAAAAGATCGAGTTTTTCAGTTTGTCGGTTTGTCCATATGTCAAGCAGATGTCACATATTGAAGAGAAATTAAGTATGTGGGGCAATGTCATAGTATCATTAATTAACTTAAGAACATACCTTTTATTTGTAGATCTTCAATTCTACGTACCTAGAGCCCTCTGGAGGTAGAGAAGAATCATTAGGCCCTTGACGAAGATCCTCTCCTTCTAGTAGAGTTGCTCCCCTCAGCTAAAGCGACTTGTCTAGCCAAAAATAGAGCCTCAGTCACCCGGGAACTCCACCACGACAAACACCGAATGTCAAAATGAAGCACAACGAGAATTCAAAAATTTAAGGAAGCAACAAAATCAAACATCCCAAAAGAAGTTAAAATTGTTCTCTGGAAGTATGTGTTATGAGCACAGTTGTCAACTTGGTCAAATAGAATAGCAAGTTTGCTTCTAGGACTTAATGTTCAGCTACTGGAGTATCCAGAGAACAGCTATGCATCCATCACACGTAGATTTGCATCTATTTTGCTCCCTCAAACTTACATAACACAGGCATGCTTTGTAAGGTCAATTCACCCTCATCCAATGAAGCTGCACATGTATCTCACCTGCAGTAGGGACAACCTCCATAATATCATCTCATGAACAAAGTAGGGTTGTGTAATATTTTTACTGGGAACATAACAACGCATTTTGAAAAGGCACATCACGCCATGACAATTCACCAAATCATAGACAATTCCTAAAATCTCTTTGAGTGCTCAAAGTATCTAAACCTTATAACTCAAATTTCAGCCATGATCCATGAAGGTTGTAATTTCAAAGCATCGAGAAGACAAATAATACAAGGACCCATATTTTGCTACTACTAATGCATAGGAGTATTTTTGGGTCCCATGGAACTTCAGGGGAATATCTACCCTCTAATAATGCATACACAGTAATACATAATACATAACTCAAATAAAAAACTAACCTTGATAAATTTCACTACTTGGTGGAAAATCTAGGATTTCTCGAACTTCCCAGTGATGAAGAAAAAGGCGCAAAATTACACAACCGAAGTGTTCGCATGGACCTTACAGGCACAATTTCCGCTCCAGGAGCACGCAACACATCGTATCACCTACATAAGGCACCATCTGCCACACGAACCCTAGCAGCAAACAAGCTCTAATCCCGCGAGGCGTACCGATGCGAGAGAAGACAGTGTGGCGGAGGGTAAAATTACCTTGCGCTTGAGGTTGTAGCGGTGCCACTCGGGCGTAGTGGAGGTAGAGAAGAAGTGTTAGGCCCTTGATGGAAGGATCTGCTATGACAAAATTTTAGGGGCACACATTGTTGGCGTCGAATCACCTTGTTTAGTTTCGTCTTCATCTGCAAATAGGGAAGGAAAAACTACTTGATTTTGCAAGAGAAGGCCATTTCTTGTGTTTACAAATGCTGATAGAGTAATGTAACTATTCAAATTCAACGGGAGTATAATACAACCAATTACTTGTGGCACGAACTCTGTGAAATTAAATAACACGTTGTCTAACCTGGATTGAAACTTGAAAGATAAAAACGTAGTCCCTCTTATCATGCAAATGAGATAGAAATCGCAAGTGGTCGGGTGATTTGCTAGTTTTCACCCGATTATACGCGACCTTCCGTTGCCTTGGCTTCAGTGTTGTCCACACAAATGTAGTTGCCTTCTCAATGTCAACCGTGGCGAAGTAACCTCAGTCGCAAAAATGGCGAATGTCAATTACAGATCATGTTAATCAATATAAATAGCAAATGAAAGAAGGTAGTAAAAGAATAAAGGTAGAGAACTACATCGCAGATCCGAGGAATTACATAAACTGAAACAAGCATTCATTCATTGGATGTGCAAAAGAATCCACTCGACAACAAGCGGATATACTAATCGCTAGTATTATTCGAAAAGGGAATGCGATTGAGGAACAAGTTAATATAAGAGGGATTATTGTAAGCTTTGTGCTACTACTACGACGAACCTGGCTCTCGAGAATCTGCTTCAAGCTCGTGGTGCATCTACCGCACGACATCCCCGAACGGGAAGAAGAGCAACACAGATTGACACGAAACTCATGAGTGTTGAAAAAACATGTGATTCGTAAAATCAAATACTCTGGAAAGCAATAACAATTTCTTCATCAAAATTTCCTGCAACCCAACAAGATGAAATTAACATATTCACTTAATTCCAAATCTCAAAAGAAAACAAGGGGAAGCAATTAATTTTGCCCTCACTCAATCCACATGTATACTCTTAACAAGCCTATCATAATTCACCCCAAACAACAAATCTAGAACTGGACGACAAACCTTCACAGTTATTAGTCCATAATTAAACGAATTTGAACCCCCTAAACTCGTCCTAGCGCAACAATATTCTCCACAAGCGTTAAAAAACTCATAAAATTCAAATCTCACCGATGGAAAGCACTTTGAAGCTGCGTGGTGGCCTCGGCTACACGGCGTTGTCGTCCTAGAGCACCGCTTTGCACCATAGCCAAGCAAGCCCTCCAGCGCACACGTGTGCTGAGACAAAACAGATCCGAAACCGTCGGATCGAGACTTCCCGACCACAAACCCTAGCGGACCAACGGATCGGGACGAGCGGCGAGAGCGAGTGGGGATCAAACCTTGTCTTGCGGCAGACGAGGAGTGGGGCCGCGCGCGCTTTCAAGCGAGGATCTACTCGCGGCGGCTCTTGCGGATCTCCACCATGTTGTCCTCGTGCCGGCGGCGGCCCTCCTCCGTGTCCACCGAGACCTTGTAGCGGCTGCGTCGCACCTCCGTCCGCTCGCTGGGCCGCAGCAACATCGTCGCCCTCGCGGAGGCGGCCTCCTCAAACCCTAGCGGCGTCTGGCCGGCGCGTGGGGGGAGGAGGAGGCGGCGGCGGCGCAGGGTGGGGAGGAGTAGGCGAGGGCGGAGCAGCGGATGAGGGAGGGGAGGAGGCGAGGGCGGAGGATGGAGGGGAGGAGGCGGCGCGGAGAACCGAGGCGACGGAGACGGGGAGAACGGGATCGAAGTGGGGAGGCGCGGGATTTGCGCGGGGGGCGGGGGTGGCAGCTTACCGTTTTGCGAGGCATGTCCAATGATGTGCATGATCCAAATAATATTGGCCTTAGGATCTTCAATGAGTAAGAGAATAAGACTTGAGGAGAGATCTAGGCCATTCATTTGTATGAAGTTGGATTATTTTGGTACACAAATCTGGGTGGGCTTAGATTAGGCATGACTATGGGGGTGGTTAAGGGGGGTGGATTTAGCAAAGAAAATTTTGGTGAATTATAGAGTAGGGTAGATTGAAACACAATTTTATTAAATAATAAACCCATTAGAGTATTGCGGCAGAATAATGATTAGAGTCTGCCCATAATATTACAATAACATTGGTACGTAGAGCTAAAGTCTTTTACAATGACACAAGTGCCTGAATATTACATTATTAACAAAAAACAATTCTAGCCTAGCTAATAATTATACAAGTGCTAGAAAATATACAACATCGCATTAATTTACATATATCCTGAGAGTCGTGCTCAAGCTGCTAGTAATGTTTTACTCGTCCCATGTCTCGTATAAGGCGTTCATCTCATACGGGCCGTACTCAAAATCATCCCCCTCCCACTCAGTATAGAATTTCTCTGGATAGGCATCCTCCATACCGAGTAGAATTCTGTGTTGGCTAGCCTCTAATCAAGGAAAAATAATAGTAAGGGTAAGTACATAGTACTCATCAAGTATTAATAGCAAAAATTGCACTTCTATGGTCATAGGCCAACATCTCAATGAATCCAATCTCTTCTCATGTCATCTCAAAAATAAATATTTTTAGGTTGATAAAGAATTTCATATTATTAATTTAGAAATTTACTAACTACACTCATATAACCAAATAGAATCTCTACTTGGATCCCATAGCCTCAGTTCAGGAGACAAATATGAATTTATGATTTATTTAGCACTGCGTAGACTTGTACCACTTTACACATAGTCACCCTGATTTTTGTAGCGAATGGTTGTTCATATTTCCTTAGATGTGATACCTAAATCAGAACATAGAACTCTCCTCTCTTTCTCAATATGTTATACCGCCACCCGGCTAGTCATAGTTGTTGGCTCGGGGCGGTTTTTCACCCTCACTCCGCATCCACCTGACTATGAGCTAGTCATTGATTGAGTCAAACTCACCTTCACTTGACACTCCATATCGCTAAATATATGCGTCGGACTTATTATTTATGGCCTTGACTCTAATTGAGACCCCGCATGGTTTCCTTCCTAGATAAATCTATATACCCATTGCGGAATGCATAATAACTTTGATAGAGTTACTAATCACCGCCCTAGCTGGCCCTTTCTTAGATGGGTTGCCGCTGGTCCCCTTGGCTACCTCCTCGGCCCTCGATTCGACACTCCTCCGTCTAAATCTCATTTCTCCTTTTTATTTTATTTTAGTTCTTGTCTTTTACATATGATTTACTCTTCGATTTGAAGTTGTTTTTGACAATGCATGAGGTTGAGGTGGTGAAGGTGGTTGAATCAGTTTGGCTTACCGTGACTGGGCTCGAGGTCTCCTCGCATGCTAGGGAGTGTGGGGTGGCCGTCGAGTGTGCGCAAAGGCCGACAGTGAGCACACCAATGCCGCGGTCTGCCTCTCCTTTGGTATACTCTACCACCCTTCTTAGCTCTCTCTTTCACTACTCTAGTCTACTTGTGGATGCTATGGCTTCATTGAGATGCATGTGAATGTGACGTTGCATATGGTATGGTCCCTTGATGGTAAATGCAATATAGGGGATACTTGTTGGATGATGTTGGGCTTGATTTGGGGTAGAACCGAGGTTCGATCTTCTCGGTTGGCTTGTGCTTGGCTCGGTTGCTCTCTAGTTGGCTTGTTCACGGTTTGGTTGCTCTCCTCCTCCTGGCACCGCTTTTCCTCTTCACTGGCTCCTTCTCCTCCTAGGGTTGTCGTCCTCCTCTGGTTCGGTCGTAGTGCTTCACTCCATCCTTCTCCTTCTCAGCAATGGCTAGGGATTGGGGGGGGGATGGGGTGGATCTAGTAGTGATGTTGCTTGCTGGCCATGGTTAATTGTAATTATATACGTATTGTGCTCAAATGTAATTATATTCACTATATTCATTGTATGTCTGGACATGAATATAAAATTTGTGAACTCGGTTGTATGTTATAAATTATCTCTTTATTTTATTGTTATTTTGCTTCGGTTGAATTATTGTACATTTTAATTGAAATGGTTTGCGATGACTTCGTTAGTTATACGGTTAATTTTGAGCTTACTTCTCGAGATGAGCAACTACGGCGGGATTAAGAATACTGGGCATTTCACTGCATCTCAAACGCATCTGATTCGGCCTTGAACTGAGCTCTAGGTGGTGATCGGTTCGGCTGAAAAGCTCATGGCTGAAAACACTGTAGCTGGCTGAAAAAAGCACTGTAGCTGACAGAGACTTATTTAACATAATTAAATTTAAAAAAAATTTAAAATATAAAAAATATGTTAGCCCATTACGTATAATACAAACAAATATGGGAAAAAAAGAACCGGCAAAAAAGCTCAACAAAAAGCCAAAAGTTCAGAAAAAGACGAAACTTATGAATAGTGAAAAATAAGCCAGAAGCCGAAGCCGAGTTGATCAGGCTAATCTGAAAATGCGCATTTTGGCACGCCGACATGGTGCATCGTGGATTCATCGTAGGTCGTCTGATAATTCAGGGCACCAGGGTATTCTATAGCTTTATATCTGAATCACCATGCTTGACGCGAGCGAGGCTAATAAATATGGATCGGATGATGCCAAAAATAAGCTGCCTGCTGCCGCGGAGTCCGGCACGTATACTACATACTAGCCTCATAGGCGCGGCGGCACGCCGCGCCAGCCACCGTGTGTACCGATGTAAAAGAGGCGATAATTCGTGAGGAGTTTTTAAAAGAAATCGAGGGCACATGTGTATTTTCAAAAAAAGTCAAAGGTCTTTTTCGTAAAAAATCGAGGACCTGTACGTAATTTAGAAAACCGGGGCGCTATCCTGCAAAGTATACAAAATTTCGGTGAAGTGGAGGGGTGTTTTTAAAAAAAGTGGTTTAAAAAAACTGGCGAGAACCTTTTTGCGAGAACAGAGGACCTTTACGTAATTTCGGAAAAATATAGGGCTTTTAGTAAACGGTCTCCGACCAGTCGCAAATTCTCATACGCCACGCGCCACGGCGAAGGGCGGGGTGACGTGGGCGCCTCCTCTTGCGGGGAATCCCCCCGAAGTAATATGGGTATGATGTGCTGCCCTAGTGATGCAGTGCGATCCGATACGATAGATCTCAGGCCCCGCTCCCGTTCTTCTAATAGACTTCTGCTTCTGAATTTTAGCTTCTAACTTTTGAAACATGTTAGTTCTTAATTTCATTTTTTTTATCATTTTTGGCTTTTTACTTTTACTTTTTCTTTTATTCCTTTGTATTGTCCGTGATGATATAATTTTTATATTATATATATTTTTAAAATTTAATTTCTCAGAAAAAACAGCTACTATAGTGTAATTTCATCCGCTACAGTGCCAAAAAAAGCCAAGAATCCATAAGGCCACAGGCCCACAGTTGTTTGGAGCACCACCTGACGGCCCTGCTCCAAACGGTTTACACCCCTTTGGCTTTCAACTTATGAAAGTCAAAAGCAACTTAAAACGTGTCACCTTCTTAATTTCGTTTTTTTGTGTTTCTTTTCCCCTTATTGCTTTACATTATCTCAAAAGATATAATGATATTTTTCAAATTTTCTCATTTATTATTATTTTTTGGTTTAGAAAAAATTAACAATAATTAGTGTAATTTCAAATAAAAGCCAATAAACTCAAGCCGCGGCCGCAGCCGCTGGGCCACCGCGCGCTGACTGCAAAGAAAGCGCATACGAACCCGTGCCTCAAACGTGGAAATCACGGAAAAGAGGTGTGGCTCGGCGTCGCGGCTACAGCACCCTGACTCGCAGGGCAAACCTCCTATGGTACTATCCATTCCTTCCCCATGGCCAATGGCATGGGCATCGCTCTACGTCACTCCATTCACCAACAAATACAAATGGTAACCCCTTAATTAAGCTGGCAACTGATTGAACGCTGCCGGTTCTGACAGCAGGTGAACCGATCCATCAGGTTCCAAATCCAATTCTTTGCACCATGAATCGCAGCCTCCATGATGCGCACGACACTGACCTGAGTTGAAGGCGGTTTAGCTAGCTGTGCAAGGTCTGTAGCGTCGGTCCTCTATAACCATCGCTGTACTAGAGAGGCTGGTCTAGCTTAATCCATTTATTACAGCATCTTGTTGAGAGTTGGACGTGCTTGTTGCTGCTATATTCAAAGTGTAAACTTCAAGGGGAAATCAACAACTTCACATATAGTGGTCAATAGGTAACAGTGCATGTACTAGTCAAAACAGTACACATACATACAGAGACAGTCCACAACATCAGTTAATAAGTTACTCCTTTTGGCTTATTATTTCTTATGCACTGGTGTTACGATTCCTGCGGTGGAACAAGACATTTGCTTTTCAGCTGGAAAGATTTTTCGCTTTCCACGGAGCATCAGCAGCACAACAGAACAGGGCAGCTAGCTATCATTTTTAAACTCTTGAAACATACATTACTATGATGACGGGATTAAAAAGCTGAAGAGCTTCTGTGCCTCTCCTTTTTTATACATCATTGAGGGAACGATATTGGCCAATACGACTGACGTTTACCACAAGGGAAGAAAAACCTTCTTCAGCCAGGTGTGTCGTCTCCACCAGCCGCTTGCTTGGGGCTACGTCTGCGACGCATAAGGTGCAAGCGTATTGCTGGACAGGCTCACACCGCCGCCTCTCAGAGAAACAGCAGGACGCCTGTATGTGCTCGCCCGACTTACAAGGCTCGAGTCAAGGAAGACTACTATGACGGTCATGTCATCGTGGAAGTGGCGACGAACACCGCGATCAATCTTCTTGAGATCAGAGTACCTCATTTCTCTTTTCTTGGCTGCTTCTTGCAATGCTGCCTTTATGAGCCTCCTAGCACTTCCCTGGAAAGATCAAAGAGAGTGAATAATCATCAGACTTTTCACCTACAGCAGCCACCTAACACACGTCTATTTCATTTTCATGCTAGTTGCCTTTCGCTGAGGGGCCGGGCTAAGCAATAACAAGGTAAAAATGCGACGCTAAGCTTCCGTGGTAGCAGTAACTGATTTCAACCCACTCATGGCAACCACAAATTTTTGTATCAAGGGTTCTACTTTCTACTGTACCCGCAACAATGCCACATCAAGATTTTGCTAGTAGTGTGATGCTAGATTTTATATGTTTTTGCTAGTAGTGTGATGCTAGATTTTATATGTTTCTAAACAAATGCCATGGTAATGTGAAATTTGTAGTTTTGAGGAGAGGCCTATTTTGCATTTGGAGAAGCCTTGTTATTTCATAAGGGTATATTTTGGGCATGTAGCTGGTGCTCCATAGGCTGGGGGATAATCAAGGGCAGATAATAGTACGTTAATTCTTAAGTTTGTGATATGTGACCAGAAATCTAATTTGAAATAGCACACCCGTAATGTCATGCATGGTTGCAGTAGAATATGCCAAGCACTGTATCAGTATGTTTGTCAGGTTAATTTATTTACACAGGAGTAAGAAGCTTACACTACGAGGGCTAGTGTGAACAATGTCAACAGCCTCTTGGTTGGTTAAGTGCTCCCAAAGTCCATCAGATGCAAATATGAGAAACTGATCATGTGGTTGTAATGGTTGCACACTAATCGATGGTTCTGAACTTAGTATGGGCTTTTGAAAAGGTTCACGGAGGCGGAATTTTGCATACAGAGGTTCCCGGTTGAACTCTGCCTTTTTGAGATAGGCATCACCGATTGATCTGCAAACCTGTAACATACAACAAATAAAGAAAACTCAAAAATCTTTACTCGGACCTTGGAAGAATATGACAATGTAATTGAAGCAGCAAGTATTGTCAT
The DNA here is from genome assembly GCA_036346575.1 of Dendrocalamus sinicus. Lineage (NCBI taxonomy): Eukaryota > Viridiplantae > Streptophyta > Magnoliopsida > Poales > Poaceae > Dendrocalamus > Dendrocalamus sinicus. The sequence continues at coordinate 717,944 of CM070657.1, read as the reverse complement.
TCATCAAATTTGTAACTCATACAAAAGAGAAACTAAACATCACGTATCTGGATGTCTTATCATGGCAACCCAGTGAGGGCATGCCACAAAGACCTGGAGAGTGAAGAATCAGGATGCTAAACGTCAAAACACTTTTCACTAATGAATGGTTAGACCAAGTAATAAAATGAACATAACTGAACCCTAACAAATGCTCGTCAAGTATTGTTCCATGCCATGAGAAATAGCTCAATTGAGTAGATGATGCTGGCGCTAACAATGCAAAACCACCAATTATTTTCAAGCACCTCACTGCTTAACAAATCAAGCAGTGATGCCATGGCCATCCATCACATCAAGGAGATCTCTCTCATCCACAAGCATAAGAATATGTTTATTGGGTTTCTACCCCATGCGACCCTACCACCTATAATCACTTGGTTTTGTCATTTACCTTGGACAAACGTGGATGCGGTTATTCAGTAAATACCATTCAGAAGATAAGGAAGAGAACATGCTAAACTTCAAGGTGATGAAACTAAAGGTATCTTTTGCCAACATGGATGCACACAAGTAATATGAGATGACCATTGAATCAAATTTTCTCGAAGTTACAAATGTCTTCCCAGTGATAGAGGGAGCACCTGAATTAGGCCTTTTACACGCCAAACGTTGTGCTTGAGAACAACAATCTGCCTATCTTCCGGGTGCATTGACTGCAATTCTTTTCTCACTGACTCAATACTTACATTATGCTCTGCTGACAGTTGGACAGCCAAAACTTCTCCAGTGGCTTTAACATGTCTTCCTAAAACAACACGGGAATCTCCAACATTGGCAACATAAAGCATGCCACCACAGATTACACCAACCAGACAGCATGAGCCCACAGCCGCTATTTGAGGTTTCACAGGCCATTGCTTGGTGACAACAGAGAAAAATCCATCTTCTGTAGCTTCATATGCTTTCTTCAGTACGTCAGCAGACATTGAATTCTGCTCCGATGCAAACCCTACAATATATGCCATGGAAGAATAGAATGATCAATAAATCGCTCTCTTTAAGAGGCAAGTGAAAAACAGCAGTGTGGATATAGCACCAAGAAATGAACATAATACTAATGCATAATGCTCCCAGGTTAGCACTTACTTTTCAGATTGTGGAAGAGGTGATCGTTGATATAGCAAGCCGTCTCTGGGCCACCGTGTCCATCGTAAACCCCAATGAAGGTGCCATATGGGTCAGAGTCAAGAAAGCTCAATGGACCCGACTCAATCTGACACTGGTCCTCAAGTAAGTTATTGGCCTGGATCACAGCCATGGAGAATTCCCCATTTGCATGCTGCCCAGTGTCCTTGTACCATAGAAGTCCATCCTGCCTACTGGCAACATCTGAGCCTGTCCGGGCATGCCGGTTGGATGACGGTCTCCAGCATGCCCGTAACAACTTCATCAGTGTCACTATCATCCCTCATCAGTCATCCCACCCACATACGCCTCCGAGCCCGCTTCATCTGTGCTCTAAGAAAAATGCAGTTCCACTTCTCAGTGCACAAATAAATCTTTTTCCTTTATCCTGGAAAAGAAACGTGTATAAGTATATGAAACACAAGTACGGCTTGTTAACTATACTCAAAAGTGCACTCGGTTTGGAAACACAGTTTCAAGGATAACATCTTTGATCTACCTTTCTTTTCTTTGTGAGTATATGTTTTCTCAAGCATCTAACATTATGCATATCAATGTTAGCACAGTTGATATGTCAACAACTCAAAATCCAAAAGGTCTGGTAAATATCATTCCTTATAATAATACAAGTGGAAGGAAAGAAAATCAAATCAAATATCCTCTTTTGGCACCTTTAGGTGCTAGTAAAAGCAAGCTTCAAATGAGTAACCTACATCATCGCTGTGTCTCATTGAAAAAAGACATATCACATGCCATAGCATTCTATAATTCTATGCATCTTTTATGCCCAGAGGAAAAAATAATGCAGCAAAAGACCCAATTTGTTCGCTGTTTGTCACCAGATTTCGTACTGAAGAAACATCAAATGTTAAAAAAGACAATATTTCCCATCAAGCACTTGATAATTACGACAACTTCCTTGCAGCAACCGATCAAAGCCAAGGTTTCGTTTATAGATTCTAAAGAACTAGCGGCGAAGGCAGAATTTTTTGCACTTCTGTCGGATAAACAAAAGGAATGATACCTTTGACATGTCAATAAGAATCAATTGTCCAAAACCTCATCTCCACCGGTAAATTGTAAAATTCTCTCACGCCTTATCGTTCGCATCGCAGATAAGTAATTACCATTAAAGAGGGAGCTAACGAGTATGATTATACACCATGATTCGCAATTTCGCACACTATCTCCCCAAATCCTCGATTCCACCATCCAATCGGCGCGGTCGTTTCTCCTAAGTGGTAGACAGACCGTCCACCAAATCGAGACACCTCCCAATACCATTCCATACCCGATCCAAGAAATCCAAACTGGCGTACAGAAATCGAATGATATCCGAACGCCCAAGCACAAAAAAAAAACTAGGGATAAATTCGCTGATTCGGATCAAGAATTAGAAGCCCCCAATCTCAGGGGACGTGACTCCCAAGGGAAAAAAAAGCTGACGGGGGAAAATCGCACCTTTGCGTGGCGGGGGCGCCCAATTAGCGGATTCGGATTGGGGAGGGGCCTCGATCGAATCGCGCGATTTGGGCGTCGCCACGCCGCTTCCCTCTCTCCTCCTCCTCTCTCTCTCTCTCTGTCTAAACGAAGGGAGAAAAATAGCCGTCGCGAAAGAGAGGGGAAGGGAGAAAACCGTAGGAGGGTAAGGGTGGGCAACCGCAAACGGATCAGATAGCACCCGCCCGACCCGGCTCTGGATGCGGCTCGGACCGACTACGGGGAGATGGGAACTCGCTATCCCCCGGCCGGCGTTGGAGACGAAGGGCGGCGGGGCACGGCAGACGGGCGGCCTTGACGGCAGAGGCTCACCGGCGGCGACGGAAGAGAGTGAGCCGGAGAGGTTCGACAATTCGAGTCGAGCAGTATAAGTGGATTATGTACTTCTCTGGTTATGATTCACTGATTCTCTTCAATAAATAAATATAACGGTTTTTTCACCGTTATCGGCGTTTTAATACCAATTTTATATATTATTTATTTAGATTCAAGAATTTTCTTAGAAGAATAAGCTATGATCTTATGGAATAGAGACACCGGAATTTTTATCTAGGTTCGGGTATTTTTCTAGGAGAATAATAACCATATGTTTTGTGTGATTACTAATCAAAGGAAAATGATTATAAGAGTCTAATACGGAAAAAAGTCTGCACTATCTTAATCTGGCTTCTCCTCCTTTCGTCTCTTTCCCTGACGTTAACCTTTAAATAGCTAACGAAGCGACGACCGTTGTCCCGCGCTAGAAGACACTTTAACGCTTCGGGTGATAATCATCTGGTGGAAGTTATTGTCAGAGAGACGTAGTAGTCCATTCGCCATGCAGCGGTTGTTGTCAAAGAGAGATCGTGTACGGTTATTAAATAAATACACATTCTTACCACCTAATCAGATGCCCCCACGATGTAGTAAGACGTTTGACAAGTCAATTGGGGGTATAGAAATCGCAGACACCTTACAACTATGCGGTCATAAAAGAGCTTACGACTTGATGGTTGTAAAAGAGCTTACGACTATAGTGTAGTCGTAGAAGAATTTACAATTTCATAGTCGTAGAAGAGCTTACGACCACAGAATAGTCGTAGAAAGGCATACAACTTCATGGCCGTAAAAGAGCTTACAACCATGGAGTAGTCGTAGAAGAACTTACGACTTTATGGTCATAGAAGAGCTTATGACTACGGAGTAGTCGTAGAAGAACTTACGACTTCATGGTCATAGAAGAGCTTGCGAACATGGAATAGCCAAAGGAGGGCTTACGACTACTTCGTGAATCTTCTGCCTTATCAATAAATGGTATATCCAGTGGATATAGTGACAAAATAATTTGAGGATTATTTTATCCTCATCAGTCGTCTTTTTAAAACGGCTTATTGGAATGGTCTTTTCAAACTAGCTTTGTAACATCCCACTTTTGGGGATTGTAATTCCACTTGAGTAAAAATGCCAAGATTCAAATTTGAATTCAAAGTCATCGCAAAATTTGACAAAATTTTGAATTTCAAAATTTACCAAAGCTCCTTGGGCCTAGCCTAGCCCATCCCTTGCCTTTTCCTGGCCCGACCCAACCTGGCCTCTGGTCGGCCTGGAACGCCCGATGCCTCCCTTGCCATGCCCAGAGCGCACCCCGTGTTTACGTCGTGCACGCGTCGCGCTTGCCCTATAGGTCTCCGCGGTGCGTGCATTCATTGCGTTGTGCTCCCATAGTGCGCCGTAGCTCTCACCATGCTTAGCGCCTCTCCTCCCCGGCCTAGCCACTTCTCTCTTCCTCCCCTCTCTACGCGCCCGTCGCATCGGTGGGAGCCCGTCACATCCGCGTCATGCCCACCGTGTCACCCATGCATGCCCGGGATCTCCACCCACTCGTTGCCTCCGAGTTGTCCTATCACCGCAACCCCCCTTCGCGTAGCACACTAGTGCCCCTCCTCGGGTGCCGCTTGAGCCTTGATGGCACCAATGGCCCATTCGCTCTCCTGTGGCTATAAAAGCTCCGCATCATCATCGCCTGGCCTCCAATCGCCCTTCCCTACCCTCAATTGCCCCAAGCCTCCCTCGAGCCGCCTCCATACTTCTCTCTGGTCGAAGCATCATTGTCATCTTTGTTTATGAAGCAATGCGCCCCAGCCTAATTCCTTGCATGTGGAGCACCGCCATATGGGGAAAGAAGGGGTCTGGATGTGGTGGATGTAACCACTCTCAGAAGAAATCTTAGTGGGTGTAACATACACTAAGGGATGTATTGTAAAGGTTTTATAATGATCTTTTTGATTCACATGTCTAAGAAAATATGTGAAATATAATAAGTTGATTATCTCTTATAGGTAAAGTGTATAGTTTCTGCAAACTATAAACTGTTCAAGCAGTCATGCCCACGGTCAAGGGTTGGCATGGGAACTTACTCGAGTTAGTTTCTATTTAAAAAAACTTTATGGATGGGATGAAAACTCGTCGGGTGGATGTAATCCTGATTTTGGATTTTCTCTGAGTGGATATAATGCAGTGTTGTTAATTGGATGGATATAATCCTAGTAATAAAAATTTAGCATATGGTGGATAGAACCATATAATAGATGGATGAAACCTGCACCGCTATAAATATTGCACACTTTCACTCTCTTTACTAAACCTTGGTTTGGTTAAAATGCTATGTCATAGAAATTTCTAATTATTATAGTTTTTAAATGACATCGTTAGTAAATAAAAGAATCTGAGTCTTCTTAGTTAAACCTTGCATGTATATTTATTGCATTATGTGTGTTGGCTCGAGAAGCACTGTTACTTGTGCTCACCCTTGCTCTCAAAATCCCTCAGAGCCCATGGACCAAGGATACTACAAGTATTACGATGTTTCAGGAGTAGATGGTGAAGAGGATGGTGGAGATTAAATTAGGCTATAGTAATCTAGGTCTCATCCTAGTCTGGTCAACTAAGTTGGTGTATGCGTGCACCAATATTATCCAATTCTTTTATTAATATTGGTCGCACATAGGTCATCCCAGTCGCTCGCTTATGGTGAGATGTGTCTTCTCCTTTTGCTTCTGCTACCACTTTCGCTTTTATGTAATGTATCTATTTGACCTGATCGGTTTTTATTGTAAACTTGACCCGATGCGGTTTATTTGAACTCTGACGTTGGTACAGTTTACATTCTGTATGAAATGATTTAGTGATATATCTGTGAGCACTATATACTGATATAGAGAATAATACAATCGTTTCATAGATAATTTTGGATTGGCTAAATCTGAGTTCTATAGGCTTGTCGGTTTATTAATATTTAATTCGTTAGCACAAATGTTTAGGATAGAATAAAAAAAACCATCTGTTGCTGCCGAAAAAACCACAGTAGAGCGTTGCAATAGAAGTTTGATGACGTGTGGGTTTAGAAAGCCACGAAATAAATAGGGAGAAAAAAGATCGTAGGGGAGTTTGAGGTAACAGCCTTGATAAACATTATAATTACGTATTAGTCCCTGATAATACCTACCGGAAATATCTGACCAAAATCCCAGTTTGTTCATTCATACTTTTTTTCCTTCCAACAAGAGAGAGAGAGAGAGAGGATCGTTAGAATCGATGCCAAATTGACCCTACTTGGTTTAATTTGGTTTATTAAATTTCGATCCTCTAATTAGTTTGTGAACCCTCGATCCTCTGCTGCGATGTTCGTTCACACAGCGGTCGCACATTGATGATGACTTGGCCACCTTCACCTACCCACCCACCTGTCTGTCCATGGTCACCAGCTTCACCTACCTGACAAGGCACGAGCTTAACGAGATCTCTCTACTCTGTTCTGAACAAAGTTAATTGCACCGCTCGATCAGCTTAAACTCATGCTGCCTAGGTGGCTACCTTCTTTAAAAGAGGTTACTCCTTGAACCGTATATTTAGTACATCAATTATACTCTACTAAACAGCCTATTTTAGCTGGCCTGAAATCTGAATATTTTCATCAGAAAAGTAGCAAATGGAATGAGAAAACTGAAGAAAAAGGATGGAGCTAACTTAATTAGAGCTAATGCATGCCTTGCAGTGGTGCTTTATCTTTTTGGCGTGTTACCATCCAACAATGACTCATTATTGACTCACTAGCCTTGTTCACCGTTACTTGCCTGATTGCTTAATTACATACAGGTCAAGGCTTCTAGCAGTTTGCTTCTGGTTTAAAATACATTGTAGGGGCTATTAACAAGAAATTAAGAAAAAAAATAAAAAAATTTGAGAATTTATCCCTTGGTTTCCTCCTAGCCTAGCCTCTTGTTTATTCATCCATTCGTTGTTAGTTCTACAAAAAGTCAGGTTTGGTGCCTTGTGGATCAATTCTATATGTAGTTTTCCAGTGCTAACTAGCAAGAAGGTTGTGACCAATCTATGCAAGCGTCATGCACGAAGATATTAGATAAACCAATCTATGCAAGCGTCATGCACGAAGATATTAGATAAATATTAAGGGGAGTAACCATGTATCATCTCTTCTCTCCTCACCACATGACCAGCGATTCCCCATTTCTTTAGTTTGGTCCAGGTTTTCATTCTGGCAAAATTTCTAGGAGAATGGAATGGTCGTCAGAACGACCAGTCTTGCCGGAGAGCCTTGTGTCTGCACTGAAATGAATCTATTTCTGCTAGCTTGAAACATCTAGCTAGCACTTCTGACATTACAGTGTAAGCCCTCCAGTCTTAACATCAAATCAGTGCATGAAAAAGAGGGAAATTCGGACAAGTTGCTGTCAATCTGATCTCGGTGGTCGCAAATCTCAGGCTCAGCAGTATGCATGCATGATTCAACAAGTGACAACCAATAGTTCATGCATGACAGCATGAGATACATGTATATCCAAATTAAACAGTTTGGAACTAATTTTGGCATGCACCACCCAGCATTTTTTGTGACCAAAATGGGGTTATCTTCAAACAGGATATATTATTCTTTTTTGGTAGCAGATAGAAGGTTGTATAGTAGGATGCATCATCGCGCTTGGTACATATAAATATTCTACTAGCTAGCTGATAAGGATTGAATAAATCCTTCAATACAATTTTAGTATTTAATTAAGGCCAAAGGGCTTCGTGGTTGTAAGCCTACCGAGGTTGCTCCCTAAGTATCTTGATCGAAGAAACATTATGCATCTTGCCCAAATGGATGACCACTCAGAGAAATCTATGAATTGTTATCGAGGCCCGCTCCCAGATAATCCCTCCCATGCAGTGGATGGGATCCATGCCTTATCCACCTGAAATAGCACGACGATTCGATCCTAAGTCTCTAATAAACAACCATCAAGTAGTTGGTCCCCACATTAGCCTCCTATTGACAACAATCGACAATAAGATATTCTCTTTGATAATAACTATCTCTCTGATCGAACGCGCTGGTTCCATAAGGCGTTTTCTCCGGCGGATAATTAATGACCCTTTAGTGGTATTTAAGAGCTGACAAGAGAAGATAGAAGGATATAGAGTCTGATTTCATAGATTTAAGGACATTCAATCACATTCAAGGAGATTGAATACAATTTAGAGTCAAATAGATCGTGCGAATCATACTCTTTCATCTGGTGGGAAGAACATAAAAATTAGGACTAGTTTTCATGCATTTGTAAAGGTATCATGTAACCAGTTTATAGTAATAAAAGTATATGTTCTCTCTCAAAGATTTTAGCTATTTTTCCATATTATTTTATAAGATCACCGACTCAATCATCGACACTACTTATATATGGCATTTCAAAAGAAGAAGGGATAAATCTTTTATTTTTCTTAGTAGTGGCGTATTGCCTTTTCATTGTTCCAAACCAAGGTGTAGTAATACCGATACACCTATTTGCTTTTGCCAAAAGAACGGAGGGTGGAGAAGAAGCTGCAGCTTACAACTAGGTACCGGTCTGACACGTAAGCAGGAGACAAAGGAAGAGGGAAATAAGATTTGGAAACTACTCTCTCCGTCGAGAAACATAAAGCATATGGTTGAAAGTTCTAGCTGAGAAATATAAAAATTGGATGTAAATGTAATGAGGTATTCCCTGCTATACCTATATTATCTTCTCTCAATCATATACATTTATTTATTACCAACCACACAAAAGTATTCTATCTCATTTTTTTCAAAGAAATTATGGAGTATATAAGTCATTTTCTTTTATATTTTTCTTAATTTTACCATCACCTTAATCCTTATGTAAAGTCAAAATACACTTTATATTTCTCGATAAAAACTGAAGTTATTCAGAGCAGGACCATAATTCAACTGCTTATAACATCATCAATGTATATATTCCCATGCCTGAGATCGATGAGATAGGATGAGTCAGGCAAGAATCGATCGGCAGCTACGCAGCTCCCTGCACGATCAGATATATCGGTGGATATATATTCTCTCTCAACGAGTACGTTCATATTTGTAAACGTGTACGGATTGACCGCACGTATGAACAGATTCTTGTCAAACATTTTACGAACAATGATTGACAACAGGTAACTATGCACTTACAGAATTTGAGTGGCAAAGAAAATCCCCCCCCCCCCCTCTGTACGTTCCAAATCAGACAAGTAGATTATTGCCTGAGGCAGCCAACTTAAGCTGAACTGAAGCAGAAATGTAAGATGGATGTGGCAAACCATCTCAACTCACACTCTTGACTACATAATAGGAGCATGGACACCACGCTATACCGTTGAGAGCTCCTCTAATGGTATAGCCTTTTCTCACCGCTCCCTCTTTCTTCTTTGGCGCCAGCGGCAACTTTGCACTCCTCCGGCTCTCACCGCCCTCTCCTTCACTATCGGTGACCGGCGACGATCTCGTCACCTCACTGTGCCGTTGTCTCTCTCTCCCTTGCCGCTCTCACCCCGTCCAACATAACATCTCTCTTCTTCCTCGCGTTCCAGCTCTTCCCTTCCTCTCCTTCACCTCCTTCGAACCTGCAGCCAGCGGCGCTATACTGCCTCGCCGCCTTCCTCCTCCTTCTATACTCGGGGTCTACGTGAATCCTCCGTAATATTGGTGGATCCTCATCGGAGAAGAGAAGGGTGTGGATTCGTGGATGCCTGAGAAGAGCAGGGAGTGGACGCAGGGCATGTTCTTTTTAGCTGCAGCTTGTGACTTTTGGCTGCGGCTTATGCCTTTTAGGCTGTTTGTACGAGAGATTACAGAGTAACAAAAACTCACGTGCGGTTTTTGCCGATATAAATGAAGTCAGTAAAGTATGTACTAGTAGACTCTATCTTGAAAAAATACTCCGTTTAAAAATTAGTTACTATAGAAAAGTTAAAAAATAGTTTTTAGAAGCTGAAAAGAACAGAACCGCAATAGGGAAGGGGTGAGAAAGCGAAGGAAAGAGGAGTACCGTCGGTCAGGTGAGAGAGGGCGACTGTCACTAGTAAGGATTCTCCTAAGACGATTGTATTGCTGGTACGGCAGAGCTAGATCTTTCTTGCATGCGCTGCCATCGGACCAGATTTTTCAATCAAATCTTCTCAGTGTTTCACCGCACTAATCCTGGATCGATGGTTAGTGCACACAGAACATTCTTTGAATCATTTCATACATCGCATAAACATTCATTATATTACATAACTTGAAATACACCACGTCGGGTGGTAGAGTTTACAAAAGAGGCCGATCGGCCCATTTGCCCTATTACAAACATGCACAATGAAACATAGCGAAAGCAAACCCAAATCCACGAACAAGCGATCGGAAGGTACTGTGTGCATTATATGTCACCGCTAACTAGTAATATACGTGCACACAACGCGGATGTCCACTTGTCCATGTCTAATCAACGGCTCTGCGCCCTAGTTTCCTTCGTCATTCTTCTCCTCCGTAGCGGAGCTTCCTCGTAGGCGTAGTGGTCTTGCGCTCCTGGTTCTGGATTTTTGCCGCAAAGCGAGCGTGAGCACTCCGACCCCGTGCTCCGCGAGCCAACACACAGAATGCAGCATATAACATGTATGGCTAATCAAAGGAGGGCTCAGGTTTATTTTCTTTTGCGAAGAGTGCTTTTGAATACAATTATATAAAAATTCCTTAAGACCTAGCATTTTGAACACACGTATATGTTGAATGCAGTAATAATAGTGATTCAGATTCCATCCACCATTACATGGCATCTGCACCATATAGCCATTCTTCAGCGTTATAGCCGCTTACATTACCACTGGGACGACACCCAGGACAATTCCAAACTAGGGCCTCACACTGCCCTCCACTTTTTCATTCCCATCCACAAAGTATTTTGAAATAGAACTATATCTGGTTAAGTTCCCATGTCTGCCCTTGACCGTGGGCACGGCTATTCGAATAGTTTTAGACTCTGCAGAGTTTGTACACTTTCACCACAAGAGACGATCAACCCGTTGCCCCACACGATTCCTTAGTCATGTGGTTGAGCAGACCATCACAGTAACTTTTCAAAGTACCTCGCCCCTTCCATCATTTCACCCTATGGGTCGTTCCCACTTGCGATGGGTCCCATACGTTGTGCGGGATGTTCTCCTTCTGAACGTCTAGCAGCTGGCTCCCTACCCCTGCTAGCCCGCCACAGCAGAACTTCACCTTCCACTGGTGTCCCATTCAAGCCGTCCACAGACTGCCGCTTGCACATCCTCACACCGCCTCCTGGAAGGATGACTTTCAGGGTCCGGTAATTCTACTAAGCCCAGTTGTAATTTACAGACTTGTGGTTGTACTGTTGTACACGGGTTGGCATGACAAGATTCAGTCCTTAGTGGTATCTGGGCGGTCTATCACTAACCACTTTGTGCTTCCACTGCACCACACTGTGCTTCCACTGCACCACACTCTCACACCATCGAACCAATCCGCCCAGATATTAAAGCATGTTGGGGTTTTTGGAAACATAAGATAATCATATCCAACATTTATCAGTCATTACCACCATGACTGCCCGAACAAATTTTCTCATGAATAAATGTGATGCTCGGGACAATTTCTTGCCCGATTCCTATTCAATGCTAAGCATGGCATATGGTTACTGGACTTATTTTCAAATGTTACTATTATATTTTTGCTAGGCGACAAGGTTCACACATTCAAATACTCAAGAAGGGGGTAATAATATTCAAGGTAAACAACGGTATATAACTAGAATATCAAATTTAGCATGCATTTTCATAAAACTAACAACAATGCAATTTGTTAATTTAAAACAAAGTAATTTGTAGAAATGTAGGTTCAACATGATCAAAGTATTGACTCGCCTTCACACGGTGGTCGGTTGCTTGATTGTCCGGGCTTCTAGTGCTGCTGCCTCGATCTCTTCCTCTTGTGCCTCGTATGCTATTTTAGCGCGCCCAAAATTCGTACAAAAGAAAAGTGGCGAATCAAACCAAATAACACCACAAATCCAAATGAACTCTAAAAATTATGATTTCAGTTCCATTGGACAGATCTTGAATTTAGATGAATTTAGAAATTTGTTTCATTCAATTTGGAGTTAAAATGAAAAGTTATGATCATTCAAAGTTCTCGATTCTGTTATTTCCAAATATTCTCAAATTTCGACAAGGTCCCACTGGCATTTTCAGATTTATTTTTAATTTTCCTTTTATTTACGTTCGGTGCTATTGACATGTGGGTCCGTTCTTCGTTCATGGGGTCCACTTGTCGGCATGGGTCGAGTGCGAGATGTGCCACCGACATGGGGGCCACTGTCGTGCAGAATTAAAAGAAACTCGACCGCTGCGCGCGGAGCGGGGCTCGAGCAGCGCCGCGGAGCGAGGGAGAAGAGATTAACGCTGAAAGCCACTCGGTCGCCGGCGATGCTTACCCTATAAGGGTAAGTATACCTCTTGAGTTAGCTCGCCCAGAAGTGGTGAGGAAGAAGAAGCGCGCGACGCGCGGGCGGCGGTGGCGGAGGGGTCCGGTCGTGCGTGGAATACAATCCCGAGTGACGGGAAGCTCGGCGGGTCGGTGGAGGCGGAGGGCACGGTGGCGGGCGGCGGCGTGCGGCGGCGGCGCGTTCGGAGGGCTGTCGTCGCCGCGGCTCGAGCGAGAGACCCGATGGAGGAGGGGGCTAGCCGCTGGCTCGGAGATGGCTCATGAGCAAGGAATCGAGCTCGGGTGGCTCGGTGTGGTGGATGGGAGCTCGCGAGTTCGGGAGGATGAGGCGCGGCGAGAGATTGGGGCACTTTAGACCAAATGCGTGCGGGGTAAGAGGCGGTGAAGCGGGCGGCGCGTTTGCGATCTCAGTAAGGCTTTATAGCCGGAGAGAGGGCGTGGCGGCGGCGCCGCGGCTTCGCCTTGCTCACTCCGGCGGGGAGATGAACCAAATCCCGCGGGATTTTGTAGGAGAGAGGTGGCGGGAGGTGCTTCCCCTCACGTAGCTAGCGCTTTTAAAATGCCGCGAGGTGAGAGAGGAGCGGAGGATCGGTGCAGAAGAGCGGCGTGAGGAAGGTTTGCGTCGCGGCCGCGTGGAGAAGAAGGGAGGAAGGAGAAGAGCGGCGGGGCCACTGGTCGAGGCATCGCGCGCGAGGACGGGGCCACTCGGCGGCGTGGCGCAGCGCGCGCGTGCGAGCGGGTGAGGCGTGCGAGCAACGCCCGCACCGGGTCGTGCGTGCGTCGCGCCATGGGAGAGGGCTGGGCGGGGTGATGGCCGCCCTACCGGGTTATTTTCCTTCTCTTTTTCTTTTTCTTTTATTTTATTTTGTTTTTGCATCTAAATTTTGTATGTATATACACTTGCACATACATCTTGGGTATATATCTATACACATACTTTCATCTCCTTCTTATGTTTGTGCATAAATATATATTTTATTTATTTATGGTAGTCATGTGTATATATGTATATATGTCCTTATATACATATGGTTATTTGCATACATACATGAATATTAACTTCCTTTAATTTGTTTGCCCTAATAATTTTGGAATGATATCTTATGCTTACTTACAATTCTCTTTTAGCACTTTATGGATCATCTTTCCAGATTCTTTATTTGATGCTCATATTTTATTGTTTTATATGCTCTTTTCATTTTTGGAACTCCTTTATTTTTACAAAAAGCCAATAAACTCCATATTCAAATAGAAAACAAATAAAATAATTCCAAAACTCCATAATATATTATTTATACTTTTCATCTGTTACAAATCTACCCCCCTTAAAAAGAATCTCGACCCCGAGATTCAGCCTAGCTAATGAATAGGTCGGGGTAATCTTGACGCAATTTACCTTCTCGTTCCCAGGTGGCTTCTTTCTTGGAATGATGGCTCCATTGTACCCGACATAAGCGGATAATCTGATTCTTAGTATTCTCTCCTATCGTTTACAAATCTGGTTAGACTATTTCTTGTAGGTATCAGGTCACTTCTCGCGTTGAATTTGCTTCCTCACGGGTTTAATCCTTTTTATATTTGCGGAATGCCTTGAGTTAGGATACATGGAATACGCTGTGCCCATCTGCTAGACTTGCAGACCAGTTCTAGTTGGTAAGTTACTCCTCCGGGTGGTGTAGTCTAATATTCCTTTGGTGCCTTGTTAGCAGTCTATTACAATTATGATGTCCAGTGCAGGCGAGCTACATCATTAAGGGTTGGTTACCCTAGCAAAGAGTTAAGTGCTTGTAGTTTCTAAAAGTTATGTGGATAACCTAAGCTTATTCACAAATCTTTGGCTCTAAAAGATGAAATACCCTGATTGTGTAAAGAACATGCGTTGCTATTAAACTGACAAAGAACGTACCCATAAGAATTCCGCGCCTCCGGGCTTCCTCACCGTGATGTGATTAACTTGGCGCGGTTTTGCGCCGAGGTGTTCTGGCGGCTTGCGAGCTCTGATTCCCTTTGCTGGGTACCAAGGCTTGACTGCGGGTAGCGGGAGGCCCTAAATTGATTCTCACTGGATTTGTCTGCCGTTGCGGGCACTGGCTGACAAAGTGTCCCTTCTCTCCACACCCGAAACAGCTCCTGGTGGTGACAGGGTGCGCCCCAGTGGACTGGCTTGCTGAGCGTGGCGTTTGGAGGGAGCCACCACTGGAACGAGGTGCTGGAGATGAAGCATTAGATTGGTTAGGCTTTGAAAAGGAAGGTTTGTTCCAGAATCCCTGAATGAACCTTCCTTGAGGTTGTGGAGTTGTCATCTTGCGCTTACGACTGGCCTCAAGAATCTTCTTCTCATTTTCCAAGGCCAATGCCTTGCTTACCAGCTGGTGAAAGCTGGCGAAGTCCTGGGTGATCAGCTGTACTCTTAGTTCATCCTTCAATCCTTCAAAGAATCTGTCAATCTTTTCTTCTTCTTCTTCGATATCCTTCTGAGCATACCGGGCTAGCTGCGTGAATTTTGTCAGATATTCATTGATGGATAAGTTCCCTTGCTTGAGATTGCGGAACTCATTCTTCTTTATCCGCATTATCCCGGCTGGAATGAAGTTGTCCTTGAAAGCCTTCTTAAACTCTGACCATGGTATAGCTTCTGTATCACCTCCGGTGGTAGCATCTTCCTGGCCTCTGGCAGCCAAGTAGTTCTCCCACCATGCTGCCGCAAAGACTTTGAAGCGGTGTGCAAAGAAACACCACTTTGTCTTCATCTGCAATCTTGGTCAACCTTAGCTTCCTTTCAGTATCTCGGGGCCAGTCTTCTGCTTCAAGGGGTTCTTCTGCCGATGTGAATGTAATTGGTCTGGTCCTCTGAAATCCCCTAAGTCCACTCTGTGTCCGCCAGAGCTTCCTTGCTGTCCAGCATAAATGGCTTGCAGAATCTGGGTTTGTTGTGCCATTACTTGGGCCATTGTGGGATTAACTGGAGGGTTTGGGAGGTCAGCATCTTGGTTCTGATTCTCTTCGGGGTTTTCGCCATGATTTGAGTCTACCTCAGCATGCTGAGGGTTAGCATGGGTCCGAGATCGTGTAACTCTTGGATTGGACATCTGCAGTTACAGCCTCATAACTTAGTACTAAGACTACCCTTGAGAAAAAGGAAGGGTATCAACCCTCTTTGCAAAAAGAGTCATAAGATAAACGACAAAAGAACATTCAACACAAGGCCTTATGCCTGGCCATTTATTATCATACAAGCATTCACATAGCCAGCCTTTAGGCTGGACTTTGCGGTTACATAATATACTAAGGTTTGCTATGATGACGACTACAGTACTAAAGGACTAGTACCTCATCCTATTTTACAGGAACTAATAATTGCACCACGCATGGTAAATGCGGCACTACTCTACCTACTCCTCATCGATGAGACTTGAGCTTATGGTAAATGGGCTGATTCTTGTAGTTTAAATAGTGCAAGAGCTTGCGTAGTATGCTAGCAAACTCCCCTTCATGAACTCCCTAGGCCAGGTAGCTCAGTTGCCTTTATCGCCAATTCCTGCCATCTGTAAATTAAATTACTAGGGCTAGAAATTTTCCGAAACAATTAATGAAAGGTAGAGTAGAACAGATCTAAGAGGGATACGGATAGAAATAGTATGCTATATTTTTCATAAATGCTTTTGTACATTTAGAATTTACCACCTAAGGTGCTTCTAACGACCATTCTATGGCTTTTACCTGCAGATCGTATGCTCGATACCGTATTTGTCGGACCAGTTTTTCAATCGAATCTTCAGTGTTTCACTGCACTAATCCCTGGATCAGTAGTTAGTGCACACAGGAACATTGCTGAATCATTTCATACATCGCATAAACATTCATTATATTACATAACTTGAAATACACCACGTCGGGTGGTAGAGTTTACAAAAGAGGCCGATCAGGCCCATTTGCCCTATTACAAACATGCACAGCGGAAACATAGCAGAAGCAAACCCAAATCCACAGGCAAGCGACTGGAAGGTACTGTGTGCATTATATGTCACCAGCTAACTAGTAATATACGTGCACACAACGCCGGATGTCCACTTGTCCATGTCTAATCAACGAAGCCTGCGCCCTAGTTTCCTTCGTCATTCTTCTCCTCCGTAGCGGGAGCTTCCTCGTAGGCGTAGTGGTCTTGCGCTCCTGGTTCTGGATTTTTGCCGCAAAGCGAGCGTGAGCACTCCGACCCCGTGCTCCGCGAGCCAACACACAGAATGCAGCATATAACATGTATGGCTAATCAAAGGAGGGCTCAGGTTTATTTTCTTTTGCGAAGAGTGCTTTTGAATACAATTATATAAAAATTCCTTAAGACCTAGCATTTTGAACACACGTATATGTTGAATGCATTAATAATAGTGATTGATTCCATCCACCATTACATGGCATCTGCACCATATAGCCATTCTTGACGTTATAGCGCTTACATTACCACTGGACGACACCCGTGACAATTCCAAACTAGGGCCTCACTGCGCCCTCCACTTTTCATTCCCATCCACAAAGTATTTTGAAATAGAACTATATCCGGTTAAGTTCCATGTGCGCCCTTGACCGTGGGCACGGCTATTCGAATAGTTTTAGACTCTGCGAGTTTGTACACTTTCACCACAAGAGACGATCAACCCGTTGCCCCACACGATTCCTTAGTCATGTGGTTGAGCGGACCATCACAAGAACTTTTCAAAGTACCTCGCCCTTCCATCATTTCACCCTATGGGTCGTTCCCACTTGCGATGGGTCCCATCGTTGTGCGGGATGTTCTCCTTACGAGCGTCTAGCGGTGGCTCCCTACCCTCGCTAGCCCGCCACAGAACTTCACCTTCCACGGTGTCCCATTCAAGCCGTCACACGATCGCCGCTTGCACATCCTCACACCGCCTCCCGGAAGGATGACTTTCGTGGTCCGTAATTCTACTAAGCCAGTTGTAATTCTGAGACTTGTGGTTGTCTTGTTGTACACGGGTTGGCATGACAAGATTCAGTCCTTAGTGGTATCAGGCGGTCTATCACTAACCACTTTGTGCTTCCATCGCACCACACCGTGCTTCCACTGCACCACACTCTCACACCATCGAACCAATCCGCCTGGATATTAAAGCATGTTGGGGTTTTGGAAACATAAGATAATCATATCCAACATTTATCGGTCATTACCACCATGATTGCCGAACAAATTTTCTCATGAATAAATGTGATGCTCGGGACAATTTCTTGCCCGATTCTATTCAATGCTAAGCATGGCATATGGTTACGGACTTATTTTCGAAATGTTACTATTATATTTTTGCTAGGGCGACAAGGTTCACACATTCAAATACTCAAGAAGGGGGTAATAATATTCAAGGTAAACAACGGTATATAACTAGAATATCAAATTTAGCATGCATTTTCATAAAACTAACAGCAATGCAATTTGTTAATTTAAAACAAAGTAATTTGTAGAAATGTAGGTTCAACATGATCAAAGTATTGACTCGCCTTCGTCACAGTGGTCGGTTGCTTGATTGTCCGGGGCTTCTAGTGCTGCTGCCTCGATCTCTTCCTCTTGTGCCTCGTATGCTATTTTAGCGCTTCAAAATTCGTACAAAAAGAAAAGTGGCGAATCAAACCAAATAACACCACAAATCCAAATGAACTCTAAAAATTATGATTTCAGTTCCATTGGACAGATCTTGAATTTAGATGAATTTAGAAATTTGTTTCATTCAATTTGGAGTTAAAATGAAAAGTTATGATCATTCAAAGTTCTCGATTCTGTTATTTCCAAATATTCTCAAATTTCGACGATGGGTCCCAGGCATTTTCAGATTTATTTTAATTTTCCTTTTTATTTACGTTCGGTGCTATTGACATGTGGGTCCGGTTACTGTTCATGGGGTCCACTTGTCAGCATGGGCTGAGTGCAGATGTGCCACTGACATGTGGGGCCCACCTGTCGTCGCAGAAATTAAAGAAACTCGACCGCTCTGCGCGGGCGGAGCCGGGCTCGAGCAGCGCGCGCGCGAGGCGAGGGAGAAGAGATTAACGCTGAAAGCCACTCGGCGCTCGGCGATGCTTACCCTATAAGGGTAAGTATACCTCTTGAGTTAGCTCGCCGAGGGGGTGGCCGAGAAGAAGAAGAAGACGCGCGGCGCGAGCGGTGGCCGGAGGGGTCCGGGTCGTGCGTGGAATACAATCCCCGAGTGACGGGGAAGCTTCTGGCGGGGTCGGTGGAGGCGGAGGGGCACGGTGGCGGGCCGGCGGCGTGCGACGGCGGCGGTTCGGGAGGGCTGTCGTCGCCGTGGCTCGAGCGACGAGAGACCCGATGGAGGAGGGCTAGCCGCGGCTCCGAGATGGCTCATGAGCAAGGAATCGAGCTCGGGTGGCTCGGTGTGGTGGATGGGAGCTCGCCGGAGTTCGGGAGGATGAGGGCGCCGGCGAGAGATTGGGGCACTTTAGACCAAATGCGTGCAGGGTAAGGGGCAGTGAAGCGGGGCGACGCGTTTGCGATCTCCAGGTAAGGCTTTTATAGCCGGAGAGAGGGGGTACGTGGCGAAGCAGCGCCGGCTTCCGCACTGCTCACTCCGGCGGGGGAGATGAACCAAATCCCGCCGGGATTTTGTAGGAGAGAGGTGGCGGGGAGGTGCTTCCCCCCTCCTGTAGCTAGCGCTTTTAAAATGCCCGCGAGGTGAGAGAGGGAGCGGAGGATCGGCTGCGCAGAAGAGCGAGCGTGAGGAAGGTTTGCGTCGCGGCCGCGTGGAGAAGAAGGGGAGGAAGGAGAAGAGCGGGCGGGGCCACTGGTCAGAGGCATCGCGCGCGCGAGGGGACGGGGCCACTCGGCAGCGGGCGCAGGCGCGTGCGGGCGAGCTGGGCTGCGGAACGCGCCTACCGGGCCCGTGCGTGCGTCATGCGAGGAGAGGCTGGGGGTGATGGCGGCCGGCTGGGTTATTTTCCTTCTCTTTTCTTTTTCTTTTATTTTATTTTGTTTTTGCATCTAAATTTTGTATGTATATACACTTGCACATACATCTTGGGTATATATCTATACACATACTTTCATCTCCTTCTTATGTTTGTGCATAAATATATATTTTATTTATTTATGGTAGTCATGTGTATATATGTATATATGTCCTTATATACATATGGTTATTTGCATACATACATGAATATTAACTTCCTTTAATTTGTTTGCCCTAATAATTTTGGAATGATATCTTATGCTTACTTACAATTCTCTTTTAGCACTTTATGGATCATCTTTCCAGATTCTTTATTTGATGCTCATATTTTATTGTTTTATATGCTCTTTTCATTTTTGGAACTCCTTTATTTTTACAAAAAGCCAATAAACTCCATATTCAAATAGAAAACAAATAAAATAATTCCAAAAACTCCATAATATATTATTTATACTTTTCAGGCTGTTACAATGCGTTACGTCACTGTTCATATATTTTGTGAAGATCGTAACAATAATTTTCTTAAAGGAAAAGGGATGGAAAGCTCACGTTTGACTTTTTATTTCGAGGAGCATTTTTTCAGCTAGTACATACGCCATACGCGTTAACTTGCGCGTACACGCGATCGCCGTTGTACGTACGCCATATGTGACCGGCCGCGGTCGGTCGTGAGCGGCCAAACTTTCTTCTGCTTCCATCTTGACTAATGCGTCATACGCGTTTCCCTTTTCTTTCTTTCTTTGACTTTGACCTTCCAACTCGACGCACAGACCTGGTATTTGGGCCTGATTTTCTTCTTCAGCTTCTAACTTTTAATTATAGTTTATATCTTTTAGACTATTTATAAAAAATATAAATTAATAGAAACTCGTATGCAGTTTCGATCGATATAAATAAAATCGCTACAGCGTGTATTACAATTAGATCTGTCTTTAAAAGACACTCTGTTTAACAAAATAATTGCCGTAGAAAAACCAAAAAAACAATATTTAGAAACTGAAAAGAGCCTGGTTGTCGTCGTTCGTTTGAGATTAATTTTTTTAGGGAGGATATGAAATGAACTGTGAAACTAACGACTTGACCAATTCCAAGGTTGGTACCTTGATTCCAGGGAAAATACTTCTTCAAACTATGCTTGTACTTAGATTGTCCTGTTAGGTGTACTTAGATACCCTGCAGCTGCATAGAATTTGGATGGCCGTTGGGCATCCAACAGCACAACAACACTAAATTGTTTCTGATGGTCAACATGTTACTCAGAATTAAAAGGAGGAGAAACAAAGTTGGCTTAAGAGACGACATTTTGCATAATCTCTAGAGTTTACATCCATTTAATATTCTCTGCACCCATCCTCTGATTACACTAGCGTCATATATGCAAGGGGTAAATAAAGGATCATCAGTGTATATATGCATAATGCATGCATGTGCAATCGCCAGGATAAGTGGACAGTTTTACATATCAAGTGGCAACCAGTCGTTAGAATATACCAGTAACATGCACTACTAGAACAAAACAGAGAGAGAGAGAGAGAGAGAGCGAACTAAGTCTTCGTAGAAAAGAATCGCAAGAGAGAGAGAGAGAGAGCGAACTAAGTCTTCGTATAAAAGTATTGCAGCTTATCATCAGGTTAGTTGAACTGTCAACAAGTGCTAATTAAGCCTGAGCTTCTTGCCCTTTTTTTAACTTTCAGTTTATTTAAGCCAGAAGTTATTTAGAACATATCGATTTCTAATTTCGACTTATTTTAATTTATTTTTGTTTTTCTTTTTATTTTCCCCTTATTCCTTTGCATTGTTAATGATGCTACAACGGAGTTTTCTCAATTTTTTATTTTTCTTACAAAAGCTAACAACATTACAAGATTGAGTCAGCTATTTTGGATTATAAATATCCTGTACCAGTTAACAAAAAAATACGCACGCCAACCTTTACTACTTTTTGCATCTACTTTTTCTGTACCTTAGGAGTATATTATAGCTAGTAGAATTTTACCTCTATAATTTGACTTTGACCAATATTGCTTCGTATCGATGTGTTGATCAATCTATGAGTTACATCTATCCTCTGTTTTGAGATTTATTCTTGCTCATTATTACTTCACATCGACGTTTCGTTCAGGATCAACTTTCATTCAGGTTTAACTATCATCCACTTTGTCGATTTGCTGAAAAATCGACTAACATGTCGCATACTGTCAGAGAGTACCCTCCATAGGGATACAGTGCTACTGTTAGAAATTTTTCGACAGTAACAACGATGGTCAAATGAAAGACCGAGAAGAGAAAACTAGGATAGCGATAGTAATTGGGAAAGCACCCAGATAACAAGGATTACTCCTGTGGTTTAGTTGCTCTCCGATATTGCTGAATTTCTTCTTGAGCGAGGCCAAAGACCTGTTGTACCCAGAGAGCCTTGTGTTGAAAGGCGCTTCTTTCTTTCCACATATTCTAAACATACCTAGATGAGGACTGCGTCGAACTGCCTCCGATCTTTCCTTGGCAGACTTTTAGAGGAAGAGGTCCATCGTTCGACGATGCTTTGAGCATCCGTGACTAGTTTGAAGGCCGGCTGCCCCGTCCAGACTGCCACTCTCTCTCGATTCCCGAACCTCCTTAACAAACGCAACTAAAGCAAATCAGATGCAGCGCTGTTTCCGGCTCTTGATCACAGAGCACACAAGAGTAGTTTAGAACGTAGGAATTTGACATGAAACATTTTAATTACCGTGGGAAATACGAAATCTCCTATGTTACAAACAAGGCCTCACAATGTTAATAGAGTCGGTATATTGGTTCTAAAATGATGTTTGCCATACGTAATGTGTTGCTTATGAAAATTGATCGGATAGCCTTTGACGAGAAGGGCATATATAGGATAAAAATACTCCTAACCAAAGAAAGACCTCTACCTATCCCACTTGAGAGACGATGGGGCAGTCCTAGTCCACCCGCCACTTCCTTTCCTCCTCCTCCCTCTGGTCGCCAACAAAGTCCACCCTCTCTCTCCCCACTGTTGACCAGGGACAAATACATCAAGGGGCTTCATTAGGCTTCAGTCTACCTTTTGCTGGAGTCACCCTCCTCCCCCTCTGGCCATAGATAGCCATGCTCTGCCTTAGGGATTGAAGAAGAAGAAGAATGAAGATAAAATAAGCTAAGAAAGTAGTCGGCCCACAACCATGAGTCAACAAGACCAAAGTAGCAACTAGCGACTGTGAGTTACATCCGTAGATCCACCCCACAACCCCACCCACCAGGCTTTAGATGCAAAATTGAATGAGGATCGAGTGGAGATTGCACATCTAAGCGACAGCTGGCAGCGCGGCTGCATGGAGAATGGGAAGCCAGACTGGAGGGCGGTGGTAGAGGACCGGTCCACATGAGGAAGCTGTCTCGTGCCTAGGATGGCAGCCAGGAGGTAGATTTGATGCGGGCCATGCAGTGAGCCAATGAGAAATGGAGGGCACAGCGGTGGGTTGGCAGGCCATTAGTGTAGTTTGATGAAGTCGGCGGGGTTGCCACTCACCAGGTCGCTAGGTGCATGTCAATGTCGCCGCATAGATGAGGTCGCTAGGACCAGGAGGCAAGGCAGCCGGGCAGGCAGGGGAGGGAGGGATTGAGGGTTGTAGCCAAGTAGGGGACTGGCCGCTGGCGGTGCTAGGTTTGGGGAGTCTAGGTGCTGGCTGAGCTGAGGAACAAAAGAAGTGAGCTGAGCTCAAGCGCAAGGGAGTAGAAGTTATTGCCTTCTTGGTATGTTTTATATGTACTTATGGTTTCCAAGTACTATTTATGATTTATGAATTATGATGACTCAACGTATTTATGAACTTGTGTGTTCTATAGGCAATTTATAATTAGAAATAAAAAATGTAGAGAATAATTTAACCCCTTGGTGGTATGTTTCGTTTATTTCAAATGTTCTTGGTTATTTATAATTTATTATTGTATCACTAAATTTACTAAATTTGATATATGGATGATAGATTTCTACTCACTGTAAGCATATTTATATATTTTCAAGATGCACTTCCCATTAGTGAGGTGCCTGCGTTGTACTTCTCTCTCTCTCTCTCTTTTTTGCTTTACTTCTCTTCTATTTATGTATGAATTTATTTTGCACAAGGATAAAAATTATGTTTGTGTTAATTTAGTTTAGTCCTTTAAATCCACACACTATTTTCAAGTTGGCTTCGCCATAGCCGTTGATGGAAGCCACACGAGAGGCCATGTTCAAAAGTGTTATGGCTTTTAACAGATTACAAGAGAGATTGAGAGAGTAAACGATATTCATATTAAGAAACTACTTCGTTAAAAATGGCTCATGCAGTGATTCGTATAAATAGCTTATAGAAATTACACTGGAAAATCACTCCATTCACAAAAACTCAAAATTCAGAAGTTATTTAGAACAACTCTTTGACTTGCCACCATGCGTCCTCCTCCCCCTAATATTACGTGCACCAACCATCTTGCTGCGCCTGCACGCCTCTCCTCCTCATGGCTCACTCCAACCACTACCGCGACCTCCTCCTAGCTGTCGCCGTTGCCGCGTTGCTTGCGGCCGGCGAGGCGTCCGTCGTCGGGTTCAACCTCCACCACCGGTTCTCCCCGGTGGTCCGGAGGTGGGCGGAGGCGCGGGGCCACCCCGGCGCATGGTGGCCCGAGGCGCGGAAAGGCTCGCCAGAGTACTACTCCGCGCTGTCCCGGCATGACCGCGCCCTTTTCGCCCGCCGCGCGCTCGCCGATGGCAACGGCCTCCTCACCTTCGCCGACGGCAACGTCACCTTCCGCTTCGAGGGATTGTAAGCCCTTCCCAGCTCTCGCGTGCCGCTAATTAATCTTGGTGATTCGATCCGTACGTCGTACTCCAAATTAAGAAGCAAGAACAAACAAATCTTGAACGGTGTGCTTGTCCAATTTTCTTGCAGCCTGCACTACGCGGAGGTGGCGGTGGGCACGCCGAACGCCACGTTCCTGGTGGCGCTCGACACCGGCAGCGACCTCTTCTGGGTGCCCTGCGACTGCAAGCACTGCGCGAATATCACCAACGCCAAAGTGCAGGGCGGGCCGGATTTCCGGCCGTACAGCCCGAGGCAGTCGTCGACGAGCAAGACGGTGACGTGCGAGCACGGGCTGTGCGAGCGGCCCAACGCCTGCGCCACGCGCAACAGCAGCTGCCCCTACAGCGTCAGGTACGTGTCCGCCAATACCTCCTCCTCGGGGGTGCTCGTGGAGGACGTCCTCTACCTCAGCAGGGAGAAGCAGGGCGGCGCCGGCGAGGTGGTGAAGGCCCCCATCGTGTTCGGGTGCGGGCAGGAGCAGACGGGCGCATTCCTGGACGGCCCGGCGGCGGAAGGCCTGCTGGGGCTCGGCATGGACAAGGTCGCCTTGCCGAGCGTGCTGGCCAGCAGCGGCCTCGTCACGCGCAACAGCTTCTCCATGTGCTTCAGCGAGGACGGCGTCGGCCGGATCAACTTCGGCGACGCCGGCAGCCGGGACCAGGCCGAGACGGCATTCATCGTCAGAAACATACAGTTAGGTGCTCTGTCAACTTCCAAACCCCTCCCAAGCCGAGACTGACACGTGGGCCCCGTACAATGCGCTCAGTGGGGCCCACATGTCAGTCCAAGCTCGATCAACGGATGCACAGTTCATTCAAACTTGCACGCACAATCTTTCTGGTTCATCTGCTCTTGAATGAAGCATCAACTAAATAGTAATCGATGGCTGCTGATATTTTTTTTCCAGCCCGACGTACAACATCAGCATCACCACGATCAACGTTGGGAACAAGTCGCTGCCGGTGGAGTTCACGGCGGTCGTGGACTCCGGCACGTCCTTCACCTACCTCAACGATCCGGCCTACACGGAGCTTGTCACCAATGTAAGTGTAACTGTTCTGTCAGGCACGTACGTAATTGAAACGTACGCATAGTTGCTCTAACTTACGTGTTATTGTTGTATTCTAGTTCGACTCCCAGATTCGCGAGAGAAGGGCCAACTATAGTGATTCTTTTCCATTCGAGTATTGCTATGGATTGAGGTAAATAAATACGTACTATGACTGGCCTTCGCCGTTTTTTTTAAATAAATTTTTTGGTTTCTACGTACAAGGTGGCACGCCAATCTCTTTGCAAACTGCTTTGGTTTTGAGAATGTTTTGCATGTAAGGTCGGTTTTGTCTGACGAAAATCACTTACGTAGGCTTCAATTGGATAGTTCTCCGTGACGCTCCCAATTTTTGGAGGCGTTAGGAATCCCCGCAACTGCTTAGAACTGTTCAGTTACGGAGTACTATATACGAGTGTACACCACAACAACATATGTTTACAACAAAAGAGTCAAACTTTATTACAGAAATATGGTCTAACCACCTAATTTTGATGCAGCAAACATGCAAACCCAAAGTTATCTTACATCACAAAAGAAGGATCCGCAGACAACTTGAGCATGGTTAAAACCTAAAACCAGTCGTCTTCAACGTAGTCGGGTTCCTCTAGAGCTTCTTTAGATGCTTGATTATCATAGCTCCATTGTTCTTCTGTTTGTTGTTTAGCAAGTAATGAGTACAATCGTACCTAGCAAGTCACAAGGGTAAATCTTAATTTAACTACTTGCAAGGATATTCAAAGAAGAGAATATACTGGTTCTATTAATTTGATTGGATGCAACTTTATTTGCAAACATTTTTAAATAGGAAATCAAAGAACATAACTTCTTAAGATTAAGGGGGTTTGTTTCAATAGTTAATTACTCAGCATACTCAGATTTAAAAATAAGGAAATCTACTTATGCCTCGTTGTTAGAATTACCCAGTAAACACAACTTCATTTACCGAAAGTATGGCGTATTCGAATAATATTTATTTCACTCTGCAAAATTGACCAGTTTTACTCACAAGATTTCTCAAACTCTCAATGTCACGCGATAGGCACGCTTCAGTTAGCGTCCGACTAAGTTGAGAAAACAGGGTTTTTCACTGCTCAATTATTTATATAGGCTCTACCCAGTAGATCCACTCAGACTCGATTTTAACTGGCTAAACCTAATCACTTCTATTCGTCCTGAGTGGCCTCTTACCATTGTTAGGTATGATTTTACCGTTTTGCATACCAACTTCCCATCATCCACACTCCTGCCTCATGTAAAGATTCAATCGAGTTGAGCAGCTAGTTGACCAGGGTTAACATGTCAAAGCTTGTGATTGAGTGATTACTGTGTCTTTTATTCAGCATAATGTTCCTATCCTTACTTTTCACTTGAGACTACCAACCACATTCCCATTCATCTGTGCTCGATAGCACTACCACCCATCTGCTCAAGCCTGCACTCTACGGTAAGGTTGTGGACGAAGGTCATGTTGTGGTTTTTCACAACTCTCCTTACCTTAGATATATTTTAACAATTCTACCGGCCAAATGCCAAGTCACTTAATAGTACAAAATTTTGAATGAGATAATCTACAATTAATTATACAATAATTAAATATTACTAAGTTTGTCAAGGTTAATATGGCCTCAAACTAAACATGATATTTTTTCCGTGGTAGGACATAACTAATTAGCAAGTCTTTCTAAACATTTATTTTAAACAAATAACTTTGCGTAAATAATAATAATAATGTAAATACTGTAATTAAATAATTTAAATTTTATGGGATTCAATATGATCAAAAACTTGCCTTCCTGCTCTGTAAACTCTATTATCTCGAAAATTTCATTGCCTGGTTGTGGTCCTTGCACAGTCACCTCGGAAAGCTCAGGAGCTAGCACAAACACATAAAATAACATAAACCCATGCTTAAGTCTAATCAAGCTAGGAAAAATAAATTAAAATAAAAAGAAATAAAATGCAATGAAAATCAAATGGAGGGGGTTAGATTTTATTTGGTGCTCAATTTGGTGGAATGGAAGTCAATAATGGATTCGTGGCGTCAAAGCGATCGAAATGGGGGTATTTTTAAATTTTAGGATTTTTGGATGAACAGTGTTTTGCATAGTAATAAACAGTGTCAGGCCAGTCCGAAGTAAACAGTGTGCCTGCAATGGTTTAAAACCGGCTCGGCTAAATGGGCCAGCTGATTCAGCCCAAGCCACGCACGGCCGAGCGGCCTAGCGCGCGTGCGCTCACACACCCAATGGGTGACGCGCGGACGGCCACGATGCAACCACCTGCTCGTCATCTATCTCCAGCTTCCTCCTTCTAGTGCGAAACAGAGGTGGGGTTGCCTCTGCAATATGGCACCGACGAGGCCTCCAGAGATGTTCACCAATACAAAAGACTTCTTTGAGGTTCAGTGGTTCCATTTTGGGGCTTTGGTAGGTGGGAGTATGGGTGGTGGCGACTGGCGGTAGGAGAGAGGGCGGCGGGCTTTTATGTGGGGTGGAGCTGCTCCGATGAGTTTCCGATAGGGTGAGGGTAGTTTGGCTATCTGTGGGGTACAAGATTTACTATGATAGTGGCAGTTTGGGGTGAAGACGCTCCAGGAGGGCTGTCCATGGAGAGGGTTCTACAGCCAGCGGTGGTCTTCATCGATTGAGCTCTACAGAAATGCTCATGCTCGAGCGAGTTCACTAGGGTGTTTAGGAGGCAAAGAAGATTTTATTAGCAAATGCAATTGAGTTTTAACCGAAATATGAATATTGGGTTTAGGGCTCATGGGGCTCAAGGGAGATCATTGGCGGTGCTACGGTGAGTAAGATTTTAATTGGGTGGCCGAGATGTGGATATGGGAGTGGTGTAGGGCACTCTGCGACGGCAATTGAGCTTTAAAGGTGAGGTGAGGCAGTGGGAACAGGGAGGCAGTTCGGTGCAGCTCTAGCGCGTGGAGGGGAGAGGTGACGAGAGCTTTGCTGAAGGAGTGAAGGCACATGCGAGGTGGCACTGGTATCTCTACAGAAGTTGACGAGGCAGACGCAGGAGGTACAGCTCAAGCGCGCACGTCGGGCGAGAGAATGGTGAGATGCGGTGGAAGAGGGCGCTCGGTCAAACGGCGCACCTAGTGAGGGAGAGACGAAGAAACTGGCAGGAGGGGGGAGAGAGACTGACTGGTCGGGCCTTGCGTTAGGTACTGGTAGGCGGGTGTGAATAGGAGGGGAAGGGGCGGCCGCAATTTCAAGCGGCGACGACTGGGCGTGTGGAGCGGGAAACAGGGAGGTGGTGGCGAAGACGGGTTCTTGAATGGCGCAACCAGAAGAGGAAGGTGGAAGACAAAACAAGTGTGGTTCAAACTCAAGGAGAATTGCCAATTTGGGAAGGGAACAAGAATTCAAGCAAAAACTCAAAAGGAAATCCAAATGCTTTTGAATTTTTGAGGTTGTTTCAGCATTCAGTAGAAAATATTGTGCTTCCTATTTAGGATTGCCATCTGTAGTTAATGGAACATATCATTGCTTATGCAATGCATTAATTAGCAATTTAGCATAACCTCATATGCTTAGATTTGGAACATATCGTTACTTATACCTGTGGAGTTGCTTTTCTCAACCTTAGATGCTTGATAGTAGCCTTTTTTTTTTTGAAGAGAATACTAGCTTTTTTTAGTTTCTGTTTCCCCCACCCCATGCATTCTCAATTGCACTAGCTGTTAATGCAGCCCTGACCAGAAAGAGCCGGAGCTCATCCCCGACGTGAACTTGACGACCAGGGGAGGAGCCCAGTTCCCTGTCACTCAGCCTATCATTGTCATCGCCGACGAGAAAAATGGACAGGTAAATCAAATTAAACAAGGGAGGAAGAGTTTTAGAAACATCAAGAATTATTTGCAGGTTGATGTTCTTCATGCGTACCTATTAGTAGTAGCATCTAATTGAAACGAGTTATTATCTATCCCAACAGGTTCGTGCCGTCGGTTACTGCCTGGCAGTCCTGAAGAGCGACATCAGCATCGACATCATAGGACGTACGTAGGCTCTCTTCTTTCATCGATCTCCTCCTAAATTACACCAACGTTTCATCCTTCATTGTTGCACAATTGGGGCCTGATTTTCAAAAGGCTTATATACATGATTGGTCCACGACCTGATCGATCATGCTCATGCATGCAGAGAACTTCATGACGGGCCTGAAGGTCGTGTTCGACCGGGAGCGATCAGTCCTGGGCTGGCAGAAGTTCGACTGTAAGTATATCACCAAATAAATTTACGCAGAAAGAAAGACACCAAGTGCTATATTTGATCATCACAGTTTGCAATCACCACCCGCAGGTTACAAGAATGTGAGGATGGCGGACGCCCCAGACGGGAGCCCCAGCCTTGCTCCGGGGCCAAAGGCAGCAGCTCCCCTCAACCCGCAGGAGAATGACGCGACCAACAGATCATACCCCGGCGAGCCGAGGCCCAACGGTGCAGGCCATGTCGGCCGCCGTGCGTTCGGAGGCCTCTCCTTCTCCCTGACGCTGCTGCTGCTGCATCTGTTGGTTGCACCTGCTGTTTGATGCATGCATGCATGCCCTCAGAGTTCAGAGTTGACGTTGAGAGATTCAGAGTTCAGGCACCGCAGATCTGGGATCCGTCTCGGCTGCTGTGTACTGTACATAACGCATGCACCCGATTTTGATTCAGATCGCTAGTACAGTAGCACTATAGGGTAAAATTTGCCGATTCATGTGTAAGCACGAGAATATTATATTATTGATTGGGCGATAATTAAGGCGCATTTGTTATACGAATAAACGTACACTTGTTAATTTCCATGCACGTCCGAGCGGTACTGAACATGCGAGAGGTCCAGTGTTTCGTTACTGAAAAGTCCCCAAAAATTCAAAACCAGAAAATTTGTGATTTTTGCTGCATTTTTGAGTGAATTTTGAAAACTTTCCTTTTCGGGAAAGTTTCGTCGGGAATGCGCTTTCCTTTCTCGGCCTTTCCGCTTTCTCTTCCCGTTGGCGCCCGTCTTCTCTTCCCGCCTCCCTTTCTCTCGCGCGCCCCGCGCCCGCGTCTCCGCTGGCGCCATCCCTCCTTCCGCCTTCCCCTCGCCTCGCGCCCGCCCTCCTCTGGCGGCGCCGCCGCCGCCGCCGCCCGCGCGCTGCGCTGCGCTGCGCTGCTGCGCCACGCCGTGCCGCCTCGCGCGCGCCCGGTCCTTCCTCGCGCGCGCGCCCCGACAGCCCGGGTCCGGAGGGTGGCCGTCGCCGCGCTCCACGCCGCCCGCGCAACTCCGCCCCACCGGCGCCGGCAGCTTCTCCTCTCCCACGCGCGACACGCCTAACCCGGCCGCAGCGCACTGCTCCCTCCCTCGCCTTCAATGCGCTCTGGCGCGGCGTCAACCTCCGGCCGCCGCCCATCCTGCGGAGGAGACGCCCGCACTCGCTCCTGGGCCCCTCGCCGCTCCGGGCCCGAGGCCCCGCCGCCGCTTCTCCCGAAGGAACTCCCTCCCCCTCCCGTGCGGGTATAAAATCTCCCGCTCCCCTCATTTCCTTTGCTTTCCGAGCTCCCCAAACACTCCCAATCCTCCTCGCCACTCCCGAGCTCCTCCTCGGCGAAGGCCCGATTGAGCTTCGCGCCAGTAGCTCCGCCGCTGCGTCCCTCGCGGCAAGCCCCGCAAGCGGATCTCCCTCTCCTCCCTCCATTCCTCAATTACTTCGCCCGAGCTTCTCCTTACCTCCTAATCACCGTGGTATCTTTGTTTGGGCAGAGACTCACCAAGAACTCCGCGACGGCTCCACTTCGGCGCGCCTCTTCCGTGGCCACTCACACCTGGACTCTCCCGCCGCCACCACCGCCGCCATTGTGAGCACCTCACTCCTAGATGGTGAAACCACCCCGATTAGCCCCTCTTGCCGCCGCAACCCCTCCACCGCAAAATGCCCGAACTACACCCTTCTCCTCCTCTCTTCCCTTTGGTCCCCGCAGATGCTAACTACCCAAATGGGTTCCCCATTCCTCTACCCGCCGGCACCCTCGGTGGTCGCCGACGAGCCCCTAGCGCCTGCAGCCGTCACCACCGTAACCTCGCCGCGGGTTATCAGAAGCGCCGGAGGAGGAAGACGACTCCCCCGCGACGTGGCCTCTCCTCCGTCGCCCGATCTCCCGTTGCCGTTTAAAGATGACCGTCGGATGAGATCCGCCGCAGCCGTCCGATGCCACTTAAGTCTTCGCCTCCGTCCGATCCGACCGTGCCGCCACCTCGCCCGCCGCCACCGTCCGATCTTCCCACCACCGCATCCCATCCGCCGCTGCTGGATCTTCCCGTCGCCAGCTCCACGCGCCGCGCATCCAGACGGCGTGGCGCGCGCGCGAAGCGTGGGCGCCTCCTCGCCCGTCTCGCCGCTTCGAGCGCGCGCTGCGGGCCGCGCGTCGCTCGCGAGCTGCGCGCGCCGTTCGCTGCCGGGGCTGCAAATGCCGAACGCCGCGATCGTTGGCTTGGCCGCCCGCATCGCTCATTCCAATTTCCAGTGATTTTCCAATTTCCAATATTCCAGAAAACTTAAATAAATCCTAGAAAATCACAGAAAATCCCAAAAATTCCCAAATTTCACCACTTTGCTCCAAATATTATTCCAGACCCTGGTGAAATCCATTTCACAGATTCATCCTAGAAAATTCCTAAAATTCCATTTGGGGTGTTTATGCAATTTATTTCTTTTTAATTAGATTATTTTTCCTCGCTTGATTAGTTGCAAGCTGGATTTATTTCATTTTAATTGTTTGCGTTAGTGTCGGAGATCCCGGAGATTCAAGAGCGTGCTCGGATCCGTGTGCTTGACGCTCGAGCTCGCAGAAATCATCCTGATAGACGGCAAGTCCCAAATCCTTTGATCATATTGTATCCCATAATGTTTAAATATGTTAATATGTTATTTGCATTGAACTAGTTCGAGATGTTAGTTCGAAAATAAAAATAAAATGTTTAGAATGACATGTGATATAGTTAGTCCTACCACCGCTAAATGCCATGATTAAATTGCAGCCATGCCTTTGAAACCCTAGAAATAATTATCTGATAATCTAGAGAATTGTAGGCTATTATTATCATGCAAAGTGTTACACTAATAAGGTTGTGGCTGTGGGCCAATAGAATCTGGAAAACCCGACTCTAAGGTAGGGTGGTATGGGACACCGTATCTTAGAGCGGAGAGTGCCGGCGTGCACAAGGTAGGGTAAGGGTTGGGGGAGAGCCGCGAGACGGTCTTTGCCCATCTCTTATCCTAGGGCTGGAGTAGGGTAAGGGTGAGTGGGAAACCGCGGGACGGTCTACGCCCACCGCTTACCTTAGTTTGGGTCGCGGACCTGGCGAGGTTGCGGGCCATGTGAAAATATAAGGATCAAACCCTTACGCTGAGCAAATGTCACAGTGATCGCTCAACCACAGGAGTTGACTTGTCAACACTTGTCGATTAGCTGCTCAACTCGATTGAAACTCTACAGGAGGGTAGCAGTAAGGTTAGGCTGGCCGTGCTGCGGAAGCCTAACAACGGTGGAATTCACTCGAAGCGGACGTTGTCCTCTCTTGTGTGTGTGTGTGTGTGTGTGTGTGTGGGTGTGAGCCAGACCCGAGTGAATTCTACTGGGTAGAGCCTATATAAAGAGTTGAGCAGAAACGACCGACTTTCTTAACTCTTTAGCGGAGTTGAGTAATCGTGTGGGTAAAGTCGAGCAAACTCGCAGAGTCAAATAAATGGTATTCGAATACACCGTGCTCCGGTGCTATTGAGCCGTGTCACTTGGGTGATTCCAAGAAGAAAGCTTAAGTAGATTTGTAAATACTTTAACTTGGTTAGTTGGTTAATGAACTCTTGATGAAAACCCCTGAGATCTTAAGGAGTAAGTTTTGTGTCCGTCTTATGAAAATGTTTGCAAATAAAATTGCATCCACCAAATGTAATAAACCAAGTATACTCCCTTCCTTTGACTTTCCGTGCATATAGTAAATTAAGATCCCTTTGGGATTTGCTGAGCCGGTTGTTTGGCTCACGGCTTGCTTAATCCACTCTTTAGAAGATCAAGACGAAGGAGAAGGTCTCCCCGTTGAAGAAGTTCCCGAGGATCTTTTCTTCGACGAGGACCCTTGGCTGTAGGTCTCCGCCGCGCAAGCGCTTCGAGCCTTTTGTAATGTAATATACTTTGGGCTTGCACGCCCACTAAAAAAAAACGGATGTTAATCCGTATGTCAAATATATGCTGGACTTTTGTTGTTAGCATGCAATGGTATACTCTTGCGCGACAGATCCATAACTGCTCATGCGTGAATAGTTACAGGTGCCAGAACCAGACGCTACCGAAACGGGCGTTACAAGAAGTGGTATCGAGCGAGCTCTTTGACCGTAGGTTGAGACCTAAGGCAGATCTAGGAAGCGATTTTATCGCAAAAATTAATTTAAGGCATAAAAAGAGTTTATGAAAATATAAGTATTATTGCTGTCTTGTTCCTCTCTTGTTGCTACTTTCTGTCTTAGTTTATTTCGCTAAGTTTTAATTTTCGCAAATGTTTATTGTCTTACTTGTCTAACTTCAAAATTTCGCTTCCGGCAGATGGTGCGCTCGCTTTCTCCCGCCCGACCGTAGGGATGGATGGCACCACAAATTGTGGGAAATGCGACGTTACCTCGAGCGAGAGGAAACCACGCCCGTGATCTACGCCGAGGGACGATTCCGCCAGACCAGCTTCTACGAGTACAAGGCTTGGGTGGTCTCGATCCCTGCCTCGTCCGCCCGACAGAAGAGGAGGTTCACCGCCCGACGGTGAACGATGAGGATGCTGCTCAGACGTGGCTCAAGGCGCGCTCTATCTCGAGACTACTACCACCAGAGCTAGCAGGACACCTTTCGACCGGTGCCGCGTCCGCACTTTGGGGACTTTATAGTCCCTAGGTTCGGTGAGGATGATGATCCCCGCCTAGCGGTATCGCCACCCTTATGGCGCAGCAGTCGCGGCCACGACAGAGCAATGAGGAGGCCGAGTCCGGCAGACAGCCAGTGGGACACTCGTGAGGAGGTTCGGCGCCTCGGGAGTCCCTCCTCCGCTATGAGGCCCGTGAGGCGCAGAGGGTTCAGACAGGCAGAGTCGCCCAGCTCACTCTTCTTGTGCTTCGTGCGCCTAGGCCCAGCGCCGATGATCATGCGGCGCAAGATCGCGTCTTGCTCCGCCCGCACTCCGCTTGCCCTTCCAAAGACCGGGACGAGGAGGAGTAGACGATGTACGCTAGTGGTAGCGACCTTTGTAGTAGTTGTACTTTTGCTATGTAATGCAAGTGTAACTCAACCCTAAGTGGTCTGCGTACCACTTGCTTTATTGTAAATTTATGTTAATTAATCCCTTATGTTGTTTGCTTAATTATCGTATGTTCTTCCGTGTTCAAAGGTTTCTCCGTCCCTTTCGCTCTCGTTCTTATCTTTTCATCCTATACTTGCCTTGAAAAATTCAAAGTCTTACTTACTGCTCTTGATTGCCAAAGCCGCAAGGCTAACCTCAAGTTCCCAATCAATGATGGAGCCAGCAGAGTAGACAGTCGCACCCGGCAGGTGGTGCACCGCCAACCACTGCAACACACTTGCCAATGTTATCGCAATGTTAGAACGGAATCGATATCAAGGAGAGCGTAACATACCGCGAATGTTGGATCAATACCCGATTGATTGAACACCGCCACCGATCCCGTGGAGTACAGGTGGAGGCAATATTCCACGGATGGTGCTCCAATTACCACCCTGTGGAATGACTTTCTAAAGACACGCCCACCCACTTTCTCCACAACCGCGATCCTATGGTTGCTGAAGATTGGCCGCGATGTAGAGAGGAAGCTTGATCACAAGCAGTGTGACGATAAAGAGAAGGTGCTATATGCATCCCACCGCCACAGGTGCGCGGCGACTTGGTGGATCAATTATCGCGCACACCGCGAGAATAGAGATTAGCCGGGAAGATTTCTCCAAGGCCTTCCAGAAGGCCCACATCCTCGACGGCATTATGGAAGCAAAGCGCGGAATTTT
The DNA here is from genome assembly GCA_036346575.1 of Dendrocalamus sinicus. NCBI lineage: Eukaryota > Viridiplantae > Streptophyta > Magnoliopsida > Poales > Poaceae > Dendrocalamus > Dendrocalamus sinicus. Next base: position 682,575 of record CM070657.1, on the reverse strand, counting down.
GGCGCTTAAACAAGGTGGCCGTCAGAATGGAGTATTTACACCAGTTCAACCACCTCTCGCATTTGCCCCGAGGATGTTGACAACGAAGACAAGAAAATGAACAAGTTTCGTGCGGGTTTGCAAGCGAGCTTTGAGATTCCACATTTCAGCTTTGAAGTTCAAAGATCTCGAATGATATGGTTGATGGCTTGATCAACTCAAAGAAGCGTAATCGAGATGGAAGACTATAGAAAACGCAAGGCAGCACACAGATCGCAGTCATCTTCCCATACTGCACAACGAGCCAAGACAGCAGGATCTTCTTCATATCGATCCCCATCCTCCCGGCAGTATGTGATGATGCCAAGAACCATCCCAATGACTCAAGATTATACTTCCTCTACCATTGGCTCTCAAGTGTCCCACTTGTGGTGGGAATCACCGCTAGTAGCTGCCCACGAAGGTCAAACGCATGTTTCCATCTGCGGTGAGATAGGGCACTACAGAGACCGATGTCCCAGAAGAACCCGCCTCGATGCGGCCAAGTTGCAAGTTCAGAACCAACAAGCAGAAGAGGTTAAGTCACAAGCAACCCCGCACCCCCAAAGGAGGATTCTTGCAGATTAAAGCATCCAACCCTCGGTCACCGCAGCAATCGCGAATTTCTCAACTACAGCAGAGGCGCAGGCGTAAGCAATGTCGACCCACTTTTATGCCAGAGTGAACCATGTATCTGCGCAGAGGATGCCGGCTGGAGCAAGTGACATCATTGTGGTATGTTCCCAATCAATTCCATACCTGCATTGATTTTATTTGACCCCGTGCAACGCATTCATTTATTTCAAAGAGTTTTGTTGCAAGAAATCAATTACCTTCATTGCATTACCAAGACCTTATGTGGTGGAAACCCAGGGTTAAAATGGAGTCCCACCGTGGGTGTGCGGGACTTAATATAAAAATCAAGGGGTAGACTTTAGAGCGAACTTGTTGCACTAGATATGTCCGGATTAGATGCCATCTTGGGCATGAACCGTTGGCTGTGAATAAAGGCAAGGTAGATTGCGAGATCAAAAGCAGTGTCTTTGGTTAACCTCAAGGTCGAAAATAGTAGTAGAGACAGATCGAAAAGTCTTTGAAAGATGCCAAGAAACGTATGATCAACATGATAGCAGCTACACCTGACCAAGTGCCAATAGTACAAGAGTACCCTGATGTATTCCCAGAAGAATTACCAGGTAGACCCCCTGACAGGCAAGTAGAACTTGCAATAGAGTTGGTACCTGGAACCAAGCCAATTGCCAAGCACCAATACAGAATGTCAGCTAGTGAATTGAAAGAGCTGAAGAAGCAGTTAGATGAGTTACAAGAGAAAGAATTCATTCGACCAAGTACTTCACCATGGTCAGCCCCAGTACTGTTTGTGAAAAAGAAGAATGGCGAATTGAGAATGTGTGTAGATTACAGAGGTTTGAATGTCACACCATCAAGAACAAGTATCCTCCCAAGAATTGATGATCTGCTTGACCAACTTAAAGGAGCCAAAGTTTTCTCCAAGATCGATTTGCGCCGTTATCATCAACTCAAGATCCGAGAGCAAGATCGAGAGAAAATGACCTTCATTACCGGATCTGATCGTTTGAGTTCACTGGTCGTACCTTTTGGTTTAACTAATGCGCCAACAGATTTCATGAATCTTATGAACTCGGTGCATATGGACCAATTGGATCGATTTGTGATTGTTTTCATTGATGATATTCTGATATACTCCAAGAGTGAAGAAGAGCACAAACAAGATTTGCATATGGTTTTGACCAGATTGAGAGAGCATAAGTTATATGCAAAATTTGATAAATGCAGTTTTGGTTGAGAGAAGTCGCTTTCTTGGGTCATATTATATCCAAGATGGAGTGAAGGTTGATCCGAAAAGATTTCAGCAGTTGATGGAATGGAAACAACCTAAGACAGTGGACAAGTGAGAAGCTTCCTGGGATTGGCGTTATTATCGCGATTCATAGAAGGTTTCTCAAGAATATCTCGCCCACTCACCCAATTGTTGAAGAAAGACAAACCGCTCACGTGGATCGATGCATGCGAAGAAAGCTTTCAGATGTTGAAGACCAAGTTGACAACGACACCAGTGCTGATTTTACCCAATCTAGAGAAGGAATTTCAGATTTATTGTGATGCCTCAAAGCAAGGTTTGGGTTGTGTGCTTATGCAAGACGGAAAAGTTGTTGCCTATGCATCAAGACAGTTGAAGCCGCATGAGGAGAATTATCCCACACATGACTTGGAACTAGCAGCTGTGGTGCATGCCCTCAAAATTTGGCGGCACTACCTGCTAGGAAATCGTTGTGAGATATTCTCAGATCACAAGAGTTTGAAGTATTTGTTCACACAACCGGAGTTGAACATGAGACAACGCAGATGGTTAGAACTGATTAAAGATTATGATATTGATCTCCAGTATCACCCAGGCAAGGCAAACGTAGTTGCTGATGCACTTAGCCGTAAGGCTCGTCCAAGCAAAGGCAGTCAATCCGAGTACCCACCAGAGCTGCAGAGAGACATATTACTACCGAACTTGGTAATCACAGTAACAAGGTGAAGAAGCGCCTTAGAGATTCAACCATCATTGCGATCGATTAAAGCAGCCAGGATGAAGATGAAGAAATTCAAAACTGAAAAAGGATATCCAAGGAGAAAATTCATCGAGTATGCGATAGACGAGCATGGGATCCTTACCTTCCGTGATCGCTATTGCATACCCGACAAGAAAGAGTTGAGAGAGTTGATCCTAGCTGAAGCCCACTCCTCTCAATTCTCAATTCACCAGAGGCACAAAGATGTATCAAGACTTGAAGAAAAGATATTGGTGGAACCAAATGAAGAGAGAAGTGGCGTAATATGTAGCTAAATATGATGTCCACAACAGATCAAGATAGACCACCAAAACCATCGGATTGTTACAACCTTTACCAATTCCCGAATGGAAATGGGATAGCATTGGCATGGATTTCATCATCGACTTCCCAAGACTCGTGAGGGATATGATGCTATTTGGGTCATTGTTGATAGATTGACCAAGGTGGCTCATTTCCTCCCGATCAAGCAAACTTATGGGAAGGACAAACTTGCCGAGTTGTACCCGACTGCATTGTGACATTGCATGGAGTTCAAGAAGATCGTGTCGATAGAGGAGCACAATTTACATCTAAGTTCGGGAAAATTGCATGAAGCCATGGGCACCGATCTGAATTTCAGCTCAAAGATATCATCCACGCATGCATGGATGGACCGAGAGAACCAACTGATTTTAGAAGACATGTTGAGAGCTTGTGCGATAGTGTATGGAGCAACATGGAACACCGCTACCATTTGCTCGGTTCTCATATAACAACAATTTATCAAGCCAAGATTCAAATGGCACCGCTTGAAGCACTTTATGGCAGAAATGCAGGACTCCACCGAATTGGACGAAACAGAGAACGACAACTCATTGGTCCCAGTTGCTCAAGATGCGAACACATGTCGAATTGTCGAGACAGATCAAGATGGCACAAGACCGACAGAAGAATTATGCAGATAACCGCAGGAAAGACTTGAGTTTTGAAGTTGGAGATTATGTCTATATCAAAGTCACCCCATTCAAAATAGTCAAGAGATTTCAAGTCAAAGGCAAATTAGCACCAAGATATGTGGGACCGTTTCGATAATTGAAAGAGTTGGGGAAGTAGCTTATCAAGTGCAGCTTCCACCAACTTATCTAGAATTCACAACGTGTTCCACGATCCCGCCTTCGAAGTGTCTACGCCACCAACGATGAAGTACCATTGTCAGATATTGAATTGCAAGATGACTGCACATATGCTGAAGAACCACTACAAATACTTGAAACGACAGAGAGGCAACTCAGAAACAAGAACGTCAAGTTTTGCAGAGTACGCTGGAAGAATCATACACCAAGAGTCAACTTGGGAACGAATCGATTTGCAATGAGATTTCCCAACTTACTCCTCGACTGTTAATCTCTGGTCGAGATTCTTTTAAGGGGGTAGGTTGAAAAGTCCCCAAAATTCAAAACCAGAAAATTTGTGATTTTTGCTGCATTTTTGAGTGAATTTTGAAAACTTTCCTTTTCGGAAAGTTTCACTGAATGCGCTTTCCTTTCTCGCCTTTCCGCTTTCTCTTCCCGTTGGCGCTCGTCTTCTCTTCCCGCCTCCTTTCTCGCGCGCCGCGCGCGCGTCTCACGGCGCCATCCTCCTTCCGCTTCCCCGCCTCGGCGCCCGAGCCCTCCTCTCGCTGCGCCGCCGCGCGCCGCGCTCGCCGCAAGACGCTGCTGCTAGCGCTGGCCTGCGCCGCTGCGCCGTGCCTCCCGCGCGCCCGGTCCTTCTCGCGCTGCCCCGTCAGCCCCGGTCCGAAGGGGTGGCTGCTGCCGCCCACGCCGCCTCGCAGCAACTCCGCCCCACCGGCGCGCGGCTCTCCCTCTCCCACGCGCGGACACGCCTAACCCCGCCGCAGCTGCACTCGCCCCGCCTCGCCTTCAATGCGCTACTGGCGCCGGCGTCAACCTCCGGCCGCCGCCCATCCTCGCGGAGGAGACGCCGCACTCGCTCTCTCCCCCCTCGCCGCCCGAGCCCGAGGCCCCGCCGCTGCTTCTCCCGAAGGAACTCCTTCCTCCCGTGCGGGTATAAAATCTCCCCGCCCCCTCATTTCCTTTGCTTTCCGAGCTCCCAAACACTCCCAATCCCCTCCGCCACTCCCAAGCTCCTCCTCGAAGGCCCGATTGAGCTTCCGCGCCAGTAGCTCCGCCGCTGCCGTCCCTCGCGCGGCAAGCCCGCAAGCGATCTCCCTCTCCTCCTCCATTCCTCAATTACTTCGCCCGAGCTTCTCCTTTACCTCCTAATCACCGTGGTATCTTTGTTTGGGCAGGAGACTCACCAAGAACTCCGCGACGGCCCACTGGCCGCCGCCCCTTCCGTGGGCCACTCACTCCAGCACTCTCCCGCCGCCACCACCGCCGCCATTGTGAGCACCTCACTCCCTAGATGGTGAAACCACCCCGACAGCCCCTCTTGCCGCCGGCAACCTCCACCGCAAAATGCCCGAACTACACCCTTCTCCTCCTCTCTTCCCTTTGGTCCCCGCAGATGCTAACTACCCAAATGGGTTCCCAGCTGCCTCTACCCGCCGGTACCCTCGGTGGTGGCCGACGAGCCCCTAGCGCCTGTGCCGCCACCACCGTAACCTCGCCTGGTTATCAGAGCGGCCGGAGGAGGAAGACGACTCCTCCCCGCGACGTGGCCTCTCCTCCGTCGCCCGATCTCCCGCTGCCGCTTAAAGATGACCGCGGATGAGATCCCGCCGCAGCCGTCCGATGCCACTTAAGTCTTCGCCTCCGTCCGATCCGACCGTGCCGCTTCACCGCCCCGCCGCCACCGTCCGATCTTCCCACCACCGCATCCCATCCGCTCGCTACTGGATCTTCCCGTCCGCCGACTCCACGCTGCCGCGCATCCAGACGGCGTGGCGCGCGCAGCGTGGGCGCCTCGCCTGCCCCGCTTCGCTTCGAGCGCTGCGCGCTGCCGCGGCCGCTGCCGCGGCCGCGCGCGCCGTTCGCGCCGCTAGGCTGCAGCCGTGTCCGCATCCGCTGGCTTGGCCGCCCGCATCGCTCATTCCAATTTCGAAAGATTTTCCAATTTCCAATATTCCAAAACTTAAATAAATCCTAGAAAATCACAGAAAATCCCAAAATTCCCAAATTTCACCACTTTGCTCCAAATATTATTCCAGACCCTCGTGAAATCCATTTCCACAGATTCATCCTAGAAAATTCCTAAAATTCCATTTGGGGTGTTTATGCAATTTATTTCTTTTAATTAGATTATTTTTCCTCGCTTGATTAGTTGCAAGCTGGATTTATTTCATTTTAATTGTTTGCGTTAGTGTCGAGATCCCGAGATTCAAGAGCGTGCTCAGATCCGTGTGCTTCGACGCTCGAGTCGCAGAAATCATCCTGATAGACGGCAAGTCCCAAATCCTTTGATCATATTGTATCCCATAATGTTTAAATATGTTAATATGTTATTTGCATTGAACTAGTTCTGAGATGTTAGTTCAAAATAAAAATAAAATGTTTAGAATGACATGTGATATAGTTAGTCCTACCACCGCTAAATGCCATGATTAAATTGCAGCCATGCCTTTGAAACCCTAGAAATAATTATCGATAATCTAGAGAATTGTAGGCTATTATTATCATGCAAAGTGTTACACTAATAAGGTTGTGGTCAGGCCAATAGAATCTGAAAACCCGACTCTAAGGTAGGGTGGTATGGGACACCGTATCTTAGAGCGAGAGTGCCCGGCGTGCACAAGGTAGGGTAAGGGTTGGGAGAGCCGCGAGACGGTCTTTGCCCATCTCTTATCCTAGGGCTGGAGTAGGGTAAGGGTGAGTGGGAAACCGCGGACTGCTCACGCCACCGCTACCTTAGTTTGGGTCGCGGACCGGCGAGGTTGCGGGCCATGTGAAAATATAAGGACCAAACCCTTACGCCGAGCAAATGTCACAGTTGATCGCCAACCACGTGGAGTTGACTTGTCAACACTTGTCGATTAGTCGCTCAACTCGATTGAAACTCTACAGAGGGTAGCAGTAAGGTTAGGCGGCCGGCCGCTTTGCGGAGCCTAACAACGGTGGAATTCACTCGGCGACGCTGTCCTCTCTTGTGTGTGTGTGTGTGTGTGTGTGTGTGTGTGTGTGAGCTGACCCGAGTGAATTCTACTGGTAGAGCCTATATAAAGAGTTGAGCAGAAACGACTGACTTTCTTAACTCTTTAGCGGGAGTTGAGTAATCGTGTGGGTAAAGTCGAGCAAACTCGCAGAGTCAAATAAATGGTATTCGAATACACCGTGCTCCTGCTATTGAGCCGTGTCACTTGGGTGATTCCAAAGAAGAAAGCTTAAGTAGATTTGTAAATACTTTAACTTGGTTAGTTGGTTAATGAACTCTTGATGAAAACCCCGAGATCTTAAGGAGTAAGTTTTGTGTCCGTCTTATGAAAATGTTTGCAAATAAAATTGCATCCACCAAATGTAATAAACCAAGTATACTCCTTCCTTTGACTTTCCGTGCATATAGTAAATTAAGATCCCTTTGGGATTTGCTTTGAGCAGTTGTTTGGCTCACGGCTTGCTTAATCCACTCTTTAGAAGATCAAGATTTAAGGAGAAGGTCTCCCGCTGAAGAAGTTCCCGAGGATCTTTTCTTCGACGAGGACCCTTGGTCGTAGGTCTCCGCCGCGCGGGCGCTCGAGCCTTTGTAATGTAATATACTTTGGGCTTGCACGCCATTGTAAAAAAACGGATGTTAATCCGTATGTCAAATATATGCTGGACTTTTGTTGTTAGCATGCAATGGTATACTCTGCGCGATACCATAATCTGTTCATGCGTGAATAGTTACAGGTGTCGTACCGTGACGCTACCGAAACGGGCGTTAAGAAGTGGTATCGAGCGCGTGCTCTTTGACCGTAGGTTGAGACCTAAGGCAGTCTAGGAAGCGATTTTATCGCAAAAATTAATTTAAGGCATAAAAGAGTTTATGAAAAATATAAGTATTATTGCTGTCTTGTTCCTCTCTTGTTGCTACTTTCTGCCTTAGTTTATTTCGCTAAGTTTTAATTTTCGCAAATGTTTACTTGCCTTACTTGTCTAACTTCAAAATTTCGTTTCCGGCAGATGGTGCGCTCGCTTTCTCCCGCCCGACCGTAGGGATGGATGGCACCACAAATTGTGGGAAATGCGACGTTACCTTGGAGCGAGAGGAAACCACGCCCAGTTGATCTACGCCGAGGGACGCCTTCCGCCAGACCAGCTTCTACGAGTACAAGGCTTGGGTGGTCCTCGATCCCTTGCTCGTCCGCCTGCACAGAAGAGGAGGTTCACCGCCCGACGGTGAACGATGAGGATGCTGCTCAGACGTGGCTCAAGGTCGCGCTCTATCTCGCAGACTACTACCACCAGTGAGCTAGCAGGGACACCTTTCGACTGGTGCCGCGTCGCACTTTGGGGACTTTATAGTCCCTAGGTTCGGTGAGGATGATGATCCCCGCCTAGCGGTATCGCCACCCTTATGGCGCAAAGAGGTCGCCGCCACGACGCAGAGCAATGAGGAGGCCGAGTCCGCAGAGACGGCCAGGGACACTCGTGAGGAGGTTCGGCGCCTCCGGAGTCCCTCCTCCGCTATGAGGCCCGTGGAGGCAGCAGAGGGTTCAGACATGCGAGTCGCCCAGCGCTCACTCTTCTTGTGCTTCGGTGCGCCTAGGCCTGCGCCGATGATCATGCAAGGCAGATCGTGTCTGCTCGCCCGCACTCCGCTTGCCCTTCCAAAGACCGGGACAGGAGGAGTAGACGCTGTACGCTAGTGGTAGCCCGACCTTTGTAGTAGTTGTACTTTTGCTATGTAATGCAAGTGTAACTCAACCCTAAGTGGTCTCAAGTACTCACTTGCTTTATTGTAAATTTATGTTAATTAATCCCTTATGTTGTTTGCTTAATTATCGCATGTTCTTCCCGTGTTCAAAGGTTTCTCCTGTCCCCTTTCGCCTCGTTCTTATCTTTTCATCCTATACTTGCCTTGAAAATTCAAAGTCTTACTTACTGCTCTTGATTGCCAAAGCCGCAAGGCTAACCTCAAGTTCCCAATCAATGATGGAGCCAGAGAGTAGACAAAGTCGACAAAGAAGCGGTGCACCGCCACCACTGTAACACACTTGCCAATGTTATCGCAATGTTAGAACGGAATCGATATCAAGGAGAGCGAAACATACCGCGAATGTTGGATCAATACCCGATTGATTGAACAATTTCGCCACCGATCCCGTGAGTACAGGTGGAGGCAATATTCCACGGATGGTGCTCCAATTACCACCCTGGAATGACTTTCTAAAGACACGCCCACCCACTTTCTCCACAACCGCGATCCTATGGTTGCTGAAGATTGGTGGCGATGTAGAGAGGAAGCTTCAGATCGCGCAGTAGTGACGATAAAGAGAAGGTGCTATATGCATCCCACCGCCATGTGGTGCAAAGAATGACTTGGTGGATCAATTATCGCACACCGCAGAATAGAGAGATTAGCCGAAGATTTCTCCAAGGCCTTCCGTAAGGCCCACATCCTCGACGGCATTATGGAAGCAAAGCGCGGGAATTTTTGGCGCTAAACAAGGTGGCCGTCAGAATGGAGTATTTACACCAGTTCAACCACCTCTCAGATTTGCCCCGAGGATGTTGACAACGAAGACAAGAAAATGAACAAGTTTCGTGCGTGTTTGCGGCGAGCTTTGAGATTCCACATTTCAGCTTTGAAGTTCAAAGATCCAATGATATGGTTGATGGCTTGATCAACTCAAGAAGCCGAATCGAGATGGAAGACTATAGAAAACGCAAGGCAAGACACACGATCGCAATCATCTTCCCATATCGCACAACGAGCCAAGACAAAGCAGGATCTTCTTCATATCGATCCCCATCCTCCCGCAGCATGTGATGATGCCAAGAACCACCCAATCGGACTCAAAGATTATACTTCCTCTACCATTGGCTCTCAAGTGTCCCACTTGTGGTGGGAATCACCGCTAGTAGCTGCCCGCAAGGTCAAACGCATGTTTCCACCGCGTGAGATAGGGCACTACAGAGACCAGTGTCCCAGAAGAACTCGCCTCGATGCACCAAGTTGCAAGTTCAGTAACCAACAGCAGAAGAGGTTAAGTCACAAGCAACCCCTGCACCCCCAAAGGAGGATTCTGCAGATTAAAGCATCCAACCTCACCACCGCAGCACTGCGAATTTCTCAACTACAGCAGAGGCAGAGGCGTAAGCAATGTCGACCCACTTTTATGCCAGAGTGAACCATGTATCCGCAGAGGATGCACTGGAGCAAGTGACATCATTGTCGGTATGTTCCCAATCAATTCCATACCGCATTGATTTTATTTGACCTCGTGCAACGATTCATTTATTTCAAAGAGTTTTGCCGCAAGAAATCAATTACCTTCTGCATTACCAAGACCTTATGTGGTGGAAACCCTGGGTTAAAATGGAGTCCCACCGGGTAAAAGGGACTTAATATAAAAATCCAAGGGTAGACTTTAGAGCAGACTTGTTGCAACTAGATATGTCCGGATTAGATGCCATCTTGGGCATGAACCGTTGGCCAGAATAAAGGCAAGGTAGATTGCAGATCAAAACAGTTGTCTTTGGTTAACCCCAAGGTCGAAAATAGTAGTAGAGACAGATCGAAAAGTCTTTGAAAGATGCCAAGAAACGTATGATCAACATGATAGCAGCCTACACTGACCAAGTGCCAATAGTACAAGAGTACCCTGATGTATTCCCAGAAGAATTACTAGGTAGACCCCCTGACAGGCAAGTAGAACTTGCAATAGAGTTGGTACTTGGAACCAAGCCAATTGCCAAGCACCAATACTGAAATGTCACTAGTGAATTGAAAGAGTCAAGAAGCGCTTAGATGAGTTACAAGAGAAAGAATTCATTCGACCAAGTACTTCACCATGGTCACCCCGATCGTTTGTGAAAAAGAAGAATGGCGAATTGAGAATGTGTGTAGATTACAGAGGTTTGAATGTCGTCACCATCAAGAACAAGTATCCTCCCAAGAATTGATGATCCGCTTGACCAACTTAAAGGAGCCAAAGTGTTCTCCAAGATCGATTTGCGCCGTTATCATCAACTCAAGATCCGAGCAAGATCGAGAGAAAATGACCTTCATTACCAGATACGATCGCTTGAGTTCACGGTCGCATCTTTTGGTTTAACTAATGCGCCAACAGATTTCATGAATCTTATGAACTCGTGCATATGGACCAATTGGATCGATTTGTGATTGTTTTCATTGATGATATTCGATATACTCCAAGAGTGAAGAAGAGCACAAACAAAGATTTGCATATGGTTTTGACCAGATTGAGAGAGCATAAGTTATATGCAAAATTTGATAAATGCAGTTTTGGTTGAGAGAAGTCGCTTGGGTCATATTATATCTGAAGATGGAGTGAAGGTTGATCCGAAAAGATTTCAGCAGTTGATGGAATGGAAACAAATTTAAGACGATGGACCGAAGTGAGAAGCTTCCGGGATTGGCGTTATTATCGCGATTCATAGAAGGTTTCTCAAGAATATCTCGCCCACTCACCCAATTGTTGAAGAAAGACAAACCGTTCACGTGGACTGATGCATGCGAAGAAAGCTTTCAGATGTTGAAGACCAAGTTGACAACGACACCAGTGCTGATTTTACCCAATCTAGAGAAGGAATTTCAGATTTATTGTGATGCCTCAAAGCAAGGTTTGGGTTGTGTGCTTATGCAAGACGGAAAAGTTGTTGCCTATGCATCAAGACAAATTGAAGCCGCATGAGGAGAATTATCCCACACATGACTTGGAACTAGCAACTGTGGTGCATGCCCTCAAAATTTGGCGGCACTACTCGCTAGAAAATCGCTGTGAGATATTCTCGCATCACAAGAGTTTGAAGTATTTGTTCACACAACCGAGTTGAACATGAGACAACGCAGATGGTTAGAACCGATTAAAGATTATGATATTGATCTCCGTATCACCTGTGCAAGGCAAACGTAGTTGCCGATGCACTTAGCCGTAAGGCTCGCCCAAGCAAAGGCAATCAATCCGAGTACCCACCGTGCTGCAGAGAGACATATTACTACCGAACTTGGTAATCACAGAACAAGGTGAAGAAACAGCCTTAGAGATTCAACCATCATGCTGCGGATCGATTAAAGCAAATTTCAGATGAAGATGAAGAAATTCAAAACTGAAAAAGGATATCCAAGGAGAAAATTCATCGAGTATGCGATAGACGAGCATGGGATCTTACTTCCGTGATCGCTATTGCATACCCGACAAGAAAGAGTTGAGAGAGTTGATCCTAGCTGAAGCCCACTCCTCTCAATTCTCAATTCACCCAGGAGGCACAAAGATGTATCAAGACTTGAAGAAAAGATATTGGTGGAACCAAATGAAGAGAGAAGTGGCAGAATATGTAGCTAAATATGATGTCTGCCAGCAGATCAAGATAGACCACCAAAAACCATCGGGATTGTTACAACCTTTACCAATTCCCGAATGGAAATGGGATAGCATTGGCATGGATTTCATCACTGGACTTCCCAAGACTCGTGAGGGATATGATGCTATTTGGGTCATTGTTGATAGATTGACCAAGGTGGCTCATTTCCTCCCGATCAAGCAAACTTATGGGAAGGACAAACTTGCCGAGTTGTACCACTGCACTGTGACATTGCATGGAGTTCCGAAGAAGATCGTGTCAGATAGAGGAGCACAATTTACATCTAAGTTCTGGGAAAAATTGCATGAAGCCATGGGCACCGATCTGAATTTCAGCTCAGCATATCATCCACAGACAGATGGACAGACCGAGAGAACCAACCAGATTTTAGAAGACATGTTGAGAGCTTGTGCGATAGTGTATGGAGCAACATGGAACACCGCTACCATTTGCTCGCTTCTCATATAACAACAGCTATCAAGCCAAAGATTCAAATGGCACCGCTTGAAGCACTTTATGGCAGGAAATGCAGACTCCACCGAATTGGACAGAACAGAGAACGATAACTCATTGGTCCCAGATTGCTCAAGATGCGTACACATGTCGAATTGTCGAGACAGATCAAGATGGCACAAGACCGATGTAAGAATTATGCGATAACGCGCAGAAAGACTTGAGTTTTGAAGTTGGAGATTATGTCTATATCAAAGTCACCCCATTCAAAATAGTCAAGAGATTTCAAGTCAAAGGCAAATTAGCACCAAGATATGTGGGACCGTTTCAGATAATTGAAAGAGTTGGGGAAGTAGCTTATCAAGTGCAGCTTCCGCCAACTTATCTAGAATTCACAACGTGTTCCACGATCCCACCTTCTAAGTGTCTCACGCCACCAACGATGAAGTACCATTGTCAGATATTGAATTGCAAGATGACTGCACATATGCTGAAGAACCACTACAAATACTTGAAACGACAGAGAGGCAACTCAGAAACAAGAACGTCAAGTTTTGCAGAGTACAGTGGAAGAATCATACACCAAGAGTCAACTTGGGAACGAATCGATTTGCAAATGAGATTTCCCCAACTTACTCCTCGACTGTTAATCTCGGGTCGAGATTCTTTTAAGGGGGTAGGTTGAAAGTCCCCAAAAATTCAAAACCAGAAAATTTGTGATTTTTGCTGCATTTTTGAGTGAATTTTGAAAACTTTCCTTTTCGGGAAAGTTTCGTCGGGAATGCGCTTTCCTTTCTCGGCCTTTCCGCTTTCTCTTCCCGTTGGCGCCCGTCTTCTCTTCCCGCCTCCCTTTCTCTCGCGCCGCGCGCTCGTCGCGGGCGCCATCCTCCTTCCGCTTCCTCGCCTCGCCGCCACGAGCCTCTCTCTGCTGGCGCGCCCGGCGCTTCGCCGCCTCGCAGCGCTGCTGCGCTGCGCTGCTGCGCTGCGCCGTGCCGCCTCCCGCCTCCGCCGCCCTTCCTCGCGCGCGCGCTGCCCCGACAGCCCGGTCCGGAGGGGTGGCTGCTGCCGCCCACGCCGCCCGCGCACTCCGCCCCACCCGGCGGCAGCCTTCTCCTCTCCCACGCGCGACACGCCTAACCCCGGCCGCAGCGCACTCGCTCCCGCCTCGCTTCAATGCGCTATGCCACGGCGTCAACCCTCCGGCCGCCGCCCCATCTCGCGGAGGAGACGCCCGCACTCGCCTCCTGGGCCCCTCGCCGCTCCGGAGCCCGAGGCCCCGCCGCTGGCTTCTCCCCGAAGGAACTCCCCTTCCCCTCCCGTGCGGGTATAAAATCTCCCCCGGCGGGCTCCCCCTCATTTCCTTTGCTTTCCGAGCTCCCCAAACACTCCCAATCCTCCCCGCCACTCCCAAGCTCCTCCTCGAAGGTCCGATTGAGCTCCGCGCCAGTAGCTCCGCCGCTGCCGCTGCCCTCGCGCGGCAAGCCCGCAGCGATCTCCCTCTCCTCCTCCATTCCTCAATTACTTCTGCCCCGAGCTTCTCCTTTACCTCCTAATCACCGTGGTATCTTTGTTTGGGCAGGAGACTCACCGAAGAACTCCGCGACGGCTCCACTTCGCCGCCGCCCTTCCGTGGCCGCCACCTGCACTCTCCCGCCGCCACCACCGCCGCCATTGTGAGCACCTCACTCCTAGATGGTGAAACCACCCCGACAGCCCCTCTGCCGCCGGCAACCCTCCACCGCAAAATGCCCGAACTACACCCTTCTCCCTCCTCTCTTCCCTTTGGTCCCCGCAGATGCTAACTACCCGAAATGGGTTCCCATTGCTCCTCTACCCGCGGCACCCTCGGTGGTCGCCGACGAGCCCCTAGCGCCCGTGCCGCCACCACCGTAACCTCGCCGCGGGTTATCAGAAGGCCGGAGGAGGAAGACGACTCTCCCGCGACGTGGCCTCTCCTCCGCCGCCCGATCTCCCGCTGCCGCTTAAAGATGACCGTCGGATGAGATCCCGCCGCAGCCGTCCGATGCCACTTAAGTCTTCGCCTCCTCCGTCCGATCCGACCGTGCCGCTTCACCTCGCCCCGCCGCCACCGTCCGATCTTCCCACCACCGCATCCCATCCGCCGCTTCGCTGGATCTTCCCCGTCCGCCACCCACGCTGCCGCGCATCCAGACGGCGGCGGCGCGCGCGAAGGCCGGCCGCCTCGCCTGCCCCGGCCGCTCGGCGCGCTGCTGCGCTGCGGGCCGCGCCGCCGCCTGGCGGCCGCGCGCGTTGCCGCCGCATGGCTGCATGCAAAGGCCGAGCCGCATCGTTGGCTTGGCCGCCCGACTGCTCATTCCAATTTCCAGATTTTCCAATTTCCAATATTCCAGAAAACTTAAATAAATCCTAGAAAATCACAGAAAATCCCAAAAATTCCCAAATTTCACCACTTTGCTCCAAATATTATTCCAGACCCCTGGTGAAATCCATTTCCACAGATTCATCCTAGAAAAATTCCTAAAATTCCATTTGGGGTGTTTATGCAATTTATTTCTTTTTAATTAGATTATTTTTCCTCGCTTGATTAGTTGCAAGCTGGATTTATTTCATTTTAATTGTTTGCGTTAGTGTCTGAGATCCCGGAGATTCAAGAGCAGGCTCAGGATCCAGTGCTTCGACGTTCGAGCTCGCAGAAATCATCCGGATAGACGGCAAGTCCCAAATCCTTTGATCATATTGTATCCCATAATGTTTAAATATGTTAATATGTTATTTGTATTGAACTAGTTCTGAGATATTAGTTCGAAAATAAAAATAAAATGTTTAGAATGACATGTGATATAGTTAGTCCTACCACCGCTAAATGCCATGATTAAATTGCAGCCATGCCTTTGAAACCCTAGAAATAATTATCGATAATCTAGAGAATTGTAGGCTATTATTATCATGCAAAGTGTTACACTAATAAGGTTGTGGTGGGGCCAATAGAATTGGAAAACCCGACTCTAAGGTAGGGTGGTATGGGACACCGTATCTTAGAGCGAGAGTGCCAAGGCACAAGGTAGGGTAAGGGTTGGGGAGAGCCGCGAGACGGTCTTTGCCCATCTCTTATCCTAGGGCTGGAGTAGGGTAAGGGTGAGTGGAAACCGCGGACGGTCTACGCCACCGCTTACCTTAGTTTGGGTCGCGACCTTGCGAGGTTGCGGGCCATGTGAAAATATAAGGACCAAAACCCTTACGAGCAAATGTCACGCTGATCGCCAACCACGGGAGTTGACTTGTCAACACTTGTCGATTAGTCGCTCAACTCGATTGAAACTCTACAGAGGGTAGCGAGAAGGTTAGGTGGCGCCGCCGCCGAAGCCTAACAACGGTGGAATTCACTCGGCGCACGCTGTCCTCTCTGTGTGTGTGTGTGTGTGTGTGTGGTGTGAGCGGACTGAGTGAATTCTACTGGTAGAGCCTATATAAAGAGTTGAGCAGAGAAACGACCGGCTTTCTTAACTCTTTAGCGGAGTTGAGTAATCATGTGGGTAAAGTCGAGCAAACTCGCAGAGTCAAATAAATGGTATTCGAATACACCGTGCTCCTGCTATTGAGCCGTGTCACTTGGGTGATTCCAAAGAAGAAAGCTTAAGTAGATTTGTAAATACTTTAACTTGGTTAGTTGGTTAATGAACTCTTGATGAAAACCCCGAGATCTTAAGGAGTAAGTTTTGTGTCCGTCTTATGAAAATGTTTGCAAATAAAATTGCATCCACCAAATGTAATAAACCAAGTATACTCCTTCCTTTGACTTTTCGTGCATATAGTAAATTAAGATCCCTTTGGGATTTGGCTTGAGCCGTTGTTTGGCTCACGGCTTGCTTAATCCACTCTTTAGAAGATCAAGACGAAGGAGAAGGTCTCCCGTTGAAGAAGTTCCCGAGGATCTTTTCTTCGACGAGGACCCTTGGTCGAGGTCTCCGCGCGCGCAAGCGCTCGAGCCTTTTGTAATGTAATATACTTTGGGCTTGCACGCCCCGCTGTAAAAAAAAAACTGGATGTTAATCCGTATGTCAAATATATGCTGGACTTTTGTTGTTAGCATGCAATGGTATACTCTTGCGCGACAGTCCATAACTGTTCATGCGTGAATAGTTACGGGGTGCCGTGTCCGTACGCGCCCCTGGAAACGGGGGCGTTACAGTTACATGAACATTGCTATTTTGAGGCCGTAAAAATTTAGAATCTATAAATTTATAGATTTTTTTAGACAGTTTGCAGAGACGACTGTTTGATCGGCCAGCTTGTGTTACTTCGGTCAAAATGGGTGATTTTAGGAAATTTAAGTCATGAAATGATTTGGTTTGACTCAGGTCACTGCATATGTGTGGCATGATGTATGTTTCAGCTAATATGGATCAAGCTGTGAAGAACTTATGCCTAAAAAAGATTTTTTAATCTTTAGATAACTTACTGTTTATCAAGATAATTTTATTGTAGCACATTGAATTTTTAGAATCTTAATCTTTACAGGTTTTCATAGCTATTGGAGCGAAGAATTGGCGAATACTTAGAAAAAAAATTGAAAGCCCCATTCGTCTCTTTTAATTTATATTCTCCACATGTATACATTAAATATAGTACTTAAAGATAATAATTAGGAATAGTTTATTTGCAATATCTTTTTGGTTTATGTGCCATGTGAAAAAATGCACTATAAATTTGAACGGAAGGAGTACATTAGGAAGGCACAATATTAATGTATGGGAGAAACAAGGGTACGGCACGTGGACGGCGACGCTCAGCACGACACTATTAAATGATGGTGCATCCTACGGAGAATGCTACAAGATCGCCTATGATGCTAGAGTGGACCCGTGTTGGTGCCGCCCCAGTGGTCCCTCCGTTGTCGTCACGGCCACCAACCTCTGATCGCCCAACTAAGCGCTGCCAAGTGATGATGATAGCTGGTGCATGTTGGAACTAATCATGCATGTTGTTGTGTGTAGTTGGTGTGTCCGAATTGTATGTAGAGTACTCGGTGTGTTTGAGTACGATGTACTGTGTGGTCGGTGTCAAAGTACTCGGTGTGTTCGAGTACCGAGAAGTCATGTGTTGAGTACTCGATGTGTTCAAGTACTGTGTAGTCGTGTCGAGTGCTCAGTGTGTTCGAGACACCATGGTCGACAAGGCGTGGTCGAAGGGCTCAAAGTTGGTAAGGTGTGTGTGTGGTCGTAGACTTGGTCAGGTTGCAGTGTGTCTGCACCAGTCGTATCCAATAGCTATTAGTTGGCTAGAGGAGCTAGTCTTTTGGTGAGTGTGAAATAGGTACTAAGTGTTAGTCGACTTAGTGCGCTCGTGAGGCTTATTTAAGCCATGTAACCCATTAATCATTTTGAGGCTTATGAGTGAATAACAGAAAATAAGAAAAGGCGTGTGTTGCCATAAAAGAAAGTCTCTCCTATGTTTGTTCGTCCTCCCTACTTGTGTACGTGTGTCGTTCCAAGGGGAAAGAAGCGTGTGTGTGTTTTCTCCCGGCGAGTAGTGATCGGAGCTGAAGTGTTCAGTTCTAACAATTGGTATCAGAGCCTCAAGTCTTAGAGGTTGAGGCAAAAGGCTTCCGCAGCTAATCATGCGTTGGTCGGATGCGAGAGGCCAAGGTGAAAGGCTTCCATAGCTGACTGTTTGTTGGTCGGATGCGAGGGGCCGAGGCGAGAGGCTACTGCAGCTGACTGTGTGTCAGTCGGATGGCAACGTGCGTCGGGCAGAGATGCACAGGGCACTGGCGATGAGTCGGCTGTAGCACCGAGCACCCAGGAACATGATGACAGAGGTCTGTATGGCCATGATGAGACCGGTTGTGTACCAGCGTCACACGCGACGTGTGTATTGGCGATGTCAGCAGTGAAGGGCAACGAACGGTGCCGGTGCGGACAAGCCATGAGGAGAGTCGGCATGAGACCAATGATGGTGGTCATAGCCGGTGTCACAAGAAGGCACGTGAGTCGCTTAAGAATGCTGCTGCATGCGACAAGAAAAGAAGGCTGCTATGTGCGGCAAGAAGAGAAGGATGCTGCATGTGATAAGACGATGCGGGTCATCAGCGCCGTGAGTCAACATGTCAAATAATGACAACAAGATTAGGGGGATTGATTGTTGGAACTAATCTTGTTGTTGTGTGTAGTCGGTGTGTCCGAGTTGTATGTAGAGTACTCGGTGTGTTCGAGTACGATGTACTGTGTGGTTGGTGTCAAAGTACTTGGTGTGTTCGAGTATCGAGAAGTCGTGTATCGAGTACTCGATGTGTTCGAGTACTGTGTAGTCGTGTCGAGTGCTTAGTGTGTTTGAGTACTCTGTAGTCATGTGTCAAGTACAAGTCGAAGACTCGGAGTCAGAGAGTAGTTGGAGACTCCGGAGTTGGATGCCGGTCATAGCAGTCACAGTCGTAAGTTGAGCTGTGCAGTGGTCGTAGCTACAGTGGTCGTAGTTGCATAGTGGTTGATGGTTGGTACTCGTAAGTTAGAGCATCTCGGTTGTGCTCGAAGACCGGTAGTACCATCTATGTGAGCGGTATTACCGGAGATGCTGGTTGACAAGCCGTAGTCAGTGAAGTAGTCGATGAAGCCGTGGTCAAAGATGTGGTTGATAAGCCGTGGTCGTTGAAGTGGTCGAAGGTAGCGTGATCGAAGCAACCATGGTCGTGAGGCATGGTCGAGACACCGTGGTCGACAAGACGGGGTCGAAGAAGGACTCAAAGATGGTAAGATCTGTGTGTGGTCGTAGACTTGGTCAGGTTGCAGTGTGCCTGCGTCAGTTGTATCCACTAGCTGTTAGTTGGTTAGAGCAGTGAATCTTTTGGTGAGGGTGCAGTCATGCGGATCGTGAAGAGGATCTAGACAGTGGCGTGAGAATAAGTACTAGTTGTTAGTTAATTTAGTACGTGCGTGAAGCTTATTTAAGCCATATAATCTGTTAAATATTTTGAGGCTTACGTGTGAATTACAGAGAACAAAAAAAATGTGTATTGCCACAAAAGGAAGTCTCTCTTACTTATGTACATGTGTCGTTCCATGGGGAAAAAGCGTGTGTACGTTTTCTCTCGGCGAGTAATGATCGGAGCTAAAGGGTTCGGTTCCACGGACGTGAAGCGGACGCGCACCGGGCGAGTAATGATCGGAGCTAAAGGGTTTTCTCTCGGGCGGGTGGGTTACTGTGGACCACGGACGTGAAGCGGACGCGCACTGGGTGGATGGCCATGTCTCTGCATAGCACTGGCAACGGCGCTCGATCGCCTTCCGGATCACCACCAACGACAGCCAGACCATCGTCTTCACCGACGTCGTGCCGCCGACGTGGAGGTTCGGCCAGACGTATGCCGGCTCACTGCAGTTTAAGTAAAACCAAACTGGGCATGTTATTTTAGTATGCGACTTATTAGTTCAATATTAATGATTACTGGAAGAGATTAAAAGTAAAAAGCAAAAAAAAGAAAAAAAAACTGCTCTGTTTATCTGCCCGCCCCAACGAGTATTCTAGTAATGTTGGCTTTAATTTGTTCTTGAATTTGTAATTTTGTATTCGTGTACTGATACACATCAACGGTATTACTTTGCTATCTCCGGTTGTGATCAAGACGAACGCTCAAGAATCAAAACCGAACATGCATATTTTCAGTTGAACTATTTTGTTTCGTGCATTCAGAAGCAGAATAGTTTTCTGTTTACTCCATCTCCAACTGAATAATCATATCTTCTTTTTTTTGAGATCCTGAATAATCATATCTGAATGAGGTTATTTGCATAGACTTTATGATTCTTGCAAATAGCCTTTTTGTAATGGATTGTAAGTACAAACAGTGCTCCCAAAATATACTACTACAGTAGTGAGGTCTAGATGCATGATCCCTGGAACTGGAAGGAGTGATGATGGTGCCAACCCTACGGCCCCCCACTCCAGATAGCCAGAAATTCTCATCCCCATTAAGTTGTTCTTTTTTCTTTCTTTTCATGTAGTTCGATATGTTTCATGATATAGAGTTTGCTAGGTAGTAGTCCCAAATGGGGATGTAGCTCAGATGGTAGAGCGCTCGCTTAGCATGCGAGAGGTACGGGGATCGATACCCCGCATCTCCATACTCTTTGTTTTTTTTTCCCACTCTGGCTAGGCTTTTGACAATTTTACCTTTCTTGCTACGCTTTTGACAAATGGAAGGGTGTGTTCGGGCTAGCTCATGATTTTTAGTTTTAATATAAATATAAATAAATTAAATATTGATAAGTTATTTTATAAAGACTTATCTGATAAACTGTTTCGAAAAAACGATAAAAAAAATTTATTTCATTTATTTAGAAGAAGTTATAAGCAAAAAAAAAAAAGAACGGGCCAAAATCTTCATTCATTCGTTCATAGTAACTCGTAAGTGTTGCACGACATCACATAAGCATGTACAAGCTCCTTGGCTCAGTTTTGTCGCTCAACCATTAGATTAGATGTTTCTTTCTGCAGTCTGCACAAAGTATATAGGAGCTCTGGAGACACGGCAAGCAAATGACAGAGCAAACGATGGCAGTGCTATAGACTACAGGTGCATCTTTTTTTACTTATGGTTTATTATTTATGGTTTTTTAAATAAATAAATAAAATAAATTCTCCATTATCTTTTCGAAGAGGTTCATTGGGATAGTTTTTTTTAACAACTTATTGACATTCAGTTCATTTATACTTATACTAAAACTAAAAATCATCGGCTGTAGTCGAAAAGAATCGCCTACGTATATAGGAGCTGTTTTGAGATCAAAGAGCAAGCAATTTGGCTTGATACCCATGACATTTGACTAAATGCAAAGCACACTTTGGTCGAAGCGTCTGCTTTGTAAGGCCGTGAGAACATCAAAGAAAGAAATGCCGTGAGAACAAAAAAAGAACAGCAAACACAAGGAATACTATACGTTTTAACAAGTTATTTGTTCCTATCCACGAAAAATCGTGTACTACTGTACATACAAAAAGAAACACTCTTTTATTCTTCATATATTACTAGAGTAATAAGGAATAATGAACAAAGTAATCAACAACTAATTAACAGTTGCTGATTCCAACTAAACAAAACTAACCTTGGGACGTCGTCGTCTTCCCCAGCGACGCCGGCAAGCCACGCGTCATCTCGTGGGCCACCATCCTCCTGCTCCGGTTGATGGTGATGAGGCAGAGGTAGACGTGCTCCTCCAGCTCCTCCAGCTGCTCCCTGAGGTCCTCCTCGCACTCCTCCTCCTCCTTGGCCACCTCCTGCAGCAGCGGCCTCTCGCCATGCCCGCGCATCGCGATGCGCGCCATGTCACGCCCGTGCTCCAGCTCGTCGTGCGCGCGCCGCACCATGCGGCTCACTGTGTCCAGGTCGCGCCCGACGATGTACGCGCCGCGCGCCGCCGCGTCCACCGTCGAGCCGGCGCGCGCGTAGTGCCGCTCGCTCACCTTCTCCGTTGCCCTCCCGGCCCACCGCACCGCTGCCACGGGGCTGGCGCCGAACGCTGCGGCCGCCATGCCGATGCCCACGACGGCGTGCGCCGCGAGGACCACCGCGGCCACGATGGCCGCCGCGCACGCGCCGACGAGCGCGGCCGCGGCCGTGCCCCGCGCGATGCGCGCCGCACGCGCGAGCCTCCGGAGCCGGCGCTGCGCCGCGGCCAGGCGCGACGCGAGCGGGGAGCAGCGCGCGTGCACCTCGTGGAACCCGGAGAGGCTGCCCGGCGAGAGCGGGTTGTCGAGGCGGACGTGACGCGCGAGCGCGTCCTTCGCGGCAGGATCACCGCCGACGTCCAGCCGGAGGAGCAGCCGTCGGAGCGTGAGGTGGTGGTGCCGCGCCGCGCCGATCGCCATGAGCAGCGCGGAGCACGCCTCGCACGCCTCCCGCGTCATGTCGAAGTACTCGAGAAGAAGCGTTTCCGTGCGGCGGCTGCGGCATCGCCGGCGGCGGCCGCGCCCGGCCCTCGCGAGCATCTCTGGGCTCGGCTCGAGGACGAAGTCGTCAAAAACGGTGTACGAGCTCGACGCCCCCATGGCCGCCACGTCCTCCTCGTCACCGTCCCCTTGGCGCAAGTCCTTGAAACTGGGCTTGTTGGAAGATAGCTTGAAGGAGGAGAAGGGGGTGTGCCTGAGGTGGTGGTGCGCGTGCGACCAGAGGTCGAGGAAGGACTTGGACCTGAAGGCCTGGTCGTACTCCTCGTCGACGTCGAGCGGCCGCACCGGAGTACTGGAAGGGGTGGAGTTGCTTCTGTCCATCATGGTCGCTGCTGCAACGCGCGCCAGTCCATTTAATTTGGAGATGATGAGAGTTGAGAACGCAACACAAGGAAGCCCATATGTACATGGCGTCAAGAAATGGGCTTGAGACTTTTGGGAGCAGAGCAGCACGAGAGCTTGCCGTTGCTTGAGATGCAAGCAGGAGTAGCTCACTGGCATTAGCATTTAGCAAGCAAGAGAGGTTACTAGTGTGAAGCATTGACAAAAGGAAATTAAGCATGCATATCTATGATACGCATGGTTCAACCCTAGCTTTGTGGCTGTAACACGTGGTGGTTCTTAGCACTTGATTCCTTAGTTATGGCTTGTTTATCTTCAAGGTCTAGCTAGCTTAGCTTTGACTACGTATGGACCATGGATCAAGTATGCTCACACTCTTGCCTAGATAGAAGACAAAAGCAATCACCAACGAGTTTTCTTTCGTAAATCAATGGACTACGCTACGTTTTTTTTTATTGCGTGGTGCAAACATTCGCAAGGATAGAGCTTATCGAAAATAATACTTGTGCATCAAGAAAAAAACATTCCTTTTACGTGTAAACTAGCGGATTTACCTGTGTAATTACGTGATTAGATACTATGATATAGCTATTTTTGGTATACAACTCTGATGTCTATAATTAAAGTATAATTGTATTTGCAATACAACTTTAATATAGATATATGATTAATTTGTAACGTTATAACCTGGTCTCACCAAAATAAGTGAGAGAGAGATGCTTCTCTTTTTTATCAATTAATATAAGAATTTCTAGATTTTTTCTTTTTATGATTATTATGAGATTTTTTTTGCCTTCAAAACAAATGAGGTGCCTTGCATCTCACCTATTGTTTTTATTTTTTTTATAGATAACATCTTGTTTAGTTCCTTTTTAAAAAAAATCACAAGTTAAACAAAACTGAAACAAACAAGAATAATGTAAACCAGTATGCATTTACTAATTATTTCATAAAGCAAACGATAAGACTGAAAATTAAAAGGGTAAGCATGCATGTACTATTCTTTTTTTGTGACGGGCCAACATATGTTGTATCATCTCATCCATGAAGTTGACGAAAAACAACATTTTGCAGAAGTCGTCATGCTACTAACCGGAAATGTGTACAGCTTTTCTAGAGTTTTCTAAACAAGTAAGATTGTTGCAACTAACAAGGCAGAAACAGAATACTTACGAGTGCCGAGGCTAAATATGGATGTAGCCAATGAAGGGGATGACGGAGACCTCATTTGACTCACTTAAACAGTACAAATCTATCACTATTTCTGTCAGTCTACCTCTCAATCTCACATGTGTAGCTCACTGCAAGAGCACCCTAATTAAAATGGACAATCCCGGTGACCTATGGGACTTGGAAATTTCATATGAAATTATGCCCCTCCTTCTTATATAGGGATCCAGGAATGTGGAGATGGATAGAGGGAGGAGGAGCTCTTGCAAGGCAAGAAACAAAACCATAAGCCAAGAAGAAAGAGGTGGCTTCTTTCTGGTACACACTGAAGGAAAAAGATAAAGCAACACTGCAGCAGATCGAAGGAACACGAAATCACACAACATTCCATCACATGCGGCTACTATATATGGCATTTGCTGGCATATTTATCATGTGTGTTGGCTTGAGTAACATAATGTTGAGCTTGACTCAATGGTAAATTGATGTACAAAATAAACCATATACCAACGTCCTGGCAAATCGAGTATGATTTTCTTGCTCTTATCGTTACTTTTTTTTTTCTAGAGAGTACAAAGCGGATACATATACCTACACATTATGGAAACGTATCAGAGACATACAAGATCTCATATAGCTCAGGTATGTATTTTCTCACTGAACACATATACGTATAAACTTCTAAAATTAGCGCCGAATCTATGACTGGTCATCCGGGCACATACCAACTTCCTTCTTGTTAGCTATTCTGGAAAGAAACCAACGTATATCAAGAGACATCTGTTGAGCAGACGCAACACCGCGAAGTCTGAAATGTCATTACCTTTAGCCCCAGGAAGGGGAAAACAATAATACGTGGCAATGTCTTCCGTGTCTATCATGTCATGAATATATCATAGTTGCCACCAATCCTGTGAGGTATATCCGTGACAGCCCGAAAAGTTTTAAAAATATATAAATACTTTTTTTTGTAAAATCTCTCGAGTTATTTATTACGCTTTACTAATTTCATGTGTTTTTTATGAACCAAAAATCCAATCTCCGTTCCCTAAAATCTCTGAAAATCATCTGTAATTCTCAAAATCTTTTCTCCCTCTTGGGCCGTTTTTAGCCCAGCCCACGGCAATCTTTTTCTTCTCTCTTTCTTCCTCTCTATTCTGGGCCACTATCCATCTTCTTTTCTCCTTTTCTTTTCTTCCCTTCCTTTCAGTCGGCCAGCCTGCCCTCCCAGCCCATCTCCTCCTCCTAGCCCAACTCCGTGTCGCCCCCGCCCGCCCAGCCAGCCCCAACGCAGTCATTACTTCGCCGCCTTTACCACCTCACCAGCCACACGCCACCACCTCCTTCTCTCACCGCTCAAGCCACCTACATTATCGCCTTGCATGGTCACCACGTCGCCCAAACCGCATTCCCCTCACTAGTTCATGCTTATGCATGTTGCGTGGAGAAGACCAAGGACCACATCGTCGCTCACCTCCTCCCTCACCACCCTCACCGCCCCACAGCCATAAAGCCGCAGCAACAGCGCCCAATCCTCCTTCTCCCTCTCCCTTCCACCCCAAGACCACCCATGCCACGGCAGAGCCGCAGCATCGTTCCTAAGCCCAGTAGACCACCATCGCCGCCCGTGACCAGCTTGGTAATCTGCCCAAATCCACACGCATCCTCCTCTTTATTCTCAAATTGTTTGTGCCATCTTGTTCCTGATTTCCGTGCAATTCTATTAGTGCCCTTGCTCTGCCAAGAGATCAATGGAATAGTCGTTGTCATCCATCGTGCCGTCGGCCTCGTCACCACCGCCAGGGAACCACCACCTCCACTATCTTCTTGACAATTTGTCCGTGTCACAAGGTGCATGTCGTCGCATTGATGCTCTCCCCACCTCCTTTGATTGCCCCTTCATCGAGGACTGCTACCATCAAACATCACTTCCCTGCAATGGCCACCACCGATGCCAGCCTCCTCAACGAATCCTCAGTCACCACCACCCATGAAAATAGAACCCTTGCATCCGGGAACACGCCATGCACGCGTGATTTCCATTGATTGCCACCTAGAACTGCCGCCTCCATGCCCTACCATTGTCGGTGCCGTATTTCGGCCATCCTCGTCCATACCAGTGCGAACCGTCACCTCCCTTGGAGGCGTAGGCCTCAGGAACACGTCAAACGCTCACCACCGCCAACGATTTTCTATTGTAGCGTCGCCGCCCTCCCTTTTCTCTTTCTCTCTTAGCTCTCTCTCTCTCTCTGTGTGTATGTTTGTTAGGGAAGAAGCACAATACCGAGTCGATAATGTGCACTTATGGTCCAGCCGGACCCGTTACGCGCACCAGACCCAAATCAGACCGAGCCGAAGCAAGTTAGACCTAGACCATCTTTTTCTTAAACTCATGAATCATGATAAGGACATGTTTTTTTTTGTTAACTAGTCCCTCCGTTCTTTAGATGTCATTTTAGAATAATTATAGTCAACCTTTAGAAACTTTAACTTTTGATATGCACAAATGCATTTGGATTTATAATGTGAAAATTATATTAATATATTTGTCGTACAAATACTTTGATATCAATATATTTGTAATTATTTTTGTCCATTAGCTTCGCTATGTCCTGAAGCTAGCTATTGTGAACTCCGACCGATTCATGTCTTAACGAAGCTAACGGACTCGATCGCGGACGGATAACCCCAACAACCTCCATCGTCATCATGCATCGTCTCGCCGAAGAACCAGTCCACACGAGAATCGATCAGTCGCTTCCACTTGTGTTAATTCCCATAGACATTTGGGCGTCCGTCAGCATCGGCGTCAACCTCAACGATCATCGACCGGCCGATACCAACAATTATTAACAGTACAGGCTAAGGCAGCATACCAATTCCCAAACCAACTCCCGGCCGCTAGCTCAGCTCGCTCCTCCGAGTCGGTCTTCGATTTGCATGCCCAGTCAATCCATGTCGTCCCTCCTGCCGGCCTTCTTCATCGCCCTGCTGCTTCTGCCGCCGCTTCTTGTGTCCCGCGCCGGCGCCGCCGAGTACACGGTCGGCGACGGCCCCTATGCCTGGGACACCGGCACCAACTACGCCCTCTGGGCGCAGAAGCACGCCTTCAACGTCGGCGATGTCCTAGGTCAGTCGGTAGCCAGCTACTTACCCCATGCTCGTATGAATTTACGTATATGGTCCAATCGATTCTTTTTATTGTTTCCTTTGACATGAATCTCAATCGATATATGCATGGCCATCAAATGGGTTTGCTTAATTTCTGTGCAATTAATACACCGTGGATTCCTTCAATTTTAACTTCTGCTGTAAATTTTAACCCAAGCAATGTGGATTGCAATGCTTATTGCTCCCTGCAGTGATAAAAGAGTGATGTTTTTTACTTTCATGCGATACACCCTGGATGAAGTCCTTCGATTATAACTTCAGTCGTTTAGTAACCAAAGTTAACTGCGCAAATTTTAATTGCGGTGCAGTTTTCCAGTACGTCAAGAGCCAGCACAACGTGTACGAGGTGACGGAGGGCGCGTACCGGTCCTGCGACACCGGCGGCGGCTCCGGCGTGCTCAAGACCTACAGCAGCGGCTACGACAGGGTCGAGCTCACGGAGGCCAAGACCTACTGCTTCATCTGCGACATCCCCGGCCACTGCCAAGGGGGCATGAAGGTCGCCGTCAACGTCTCCGCCGGAGCCCGGGGAGGCGGTCCGTCGCCCCTGCCGCCGTACGGCAATGCTGCATCGCCGGCCGGAGGTCGCCGGAGTTGGACAGCGTGGGCCACGTTGGCACTTGGAGCCTCATCGTGGTCAATTGGGCTAATCTAGATTACCGTACTAGTGGTTGGCTTCCCTTTTGGTTTTGTTGTTAGTTTCCAGATGGGGCGATTTGTTCAATCGCATCCTGCGGCAAGCTAGCTTCTGTTCGTCTGGCCTACGACGTACATGTTTCCTTTTTCTTTATCTAGGACCATGCCGGTAATTAGCGGGGCAAATAATTTCTGAAAACTTTCTCTCTAAAATATTTACAATCTTCACTCAAGTAATTATAATAGTCATCAATTTCAGATCATAATAATTAGGCTAAACAATACAAGACTAGAGACAAGAACCAACAAAATCAGCTGTACACTTCACAGGCCCGGTCAAACTGCCATTAAGGGGTTGGTCTGACTGCTAGCCAGTTGGACCGCTGGCTTATGACCGGTCTGATCGGTTCCTTCATTCCTTGTTCCCAGACCTGAGAACCTCCCAGGGTTAAAAGCTTAAATATTAAGAACTTGTCGAATTCTTATCCAAACACATTAAGTTTTGTATAAGACTTGTTCAAGTCAGTAGAAACCTAAATCAATCAAAAATCACAAGATTCTTGAGTCTAAGTTCACCAAATTGAACAGAATCGGATCTAATTAGAAGAATACCAAAAGCCCTAAAACTCAAACTATTTCTTTCTCATAAGAATCTAAGGCATGAGATCTTCCTGATCTATTCTCACATATTTTAGCAAGGTAACTTAAGCAAAAGACTAGCCTAGAACTCCCACGAATCCAAAATCGCAAATCAAGCTCAAGAACAAGCAAGAGCGTAAACAAAAACATGATTGAGACAAAACTTTGACATATTTTAGTGGAGGATAAGGTTTATATATTTATGGATGATTATAAGGTGTAACCAAAGTATTACTCTTTTCTCTCTCAAGTTCTCTCTCACACAACTATGGAAGGAGACAAGGTAATAGAACAAAACCTAAAACTTAGAATTCTTGAGTCTACCACCTCCTCTCATCCCCTCTAAATAACCAGCAACAACACTAATGGGTCCAACCTATTAAGCCTATCGGGAAACCCATCCCCACTAACACGGGTTTTACACACTCGTGCACACCTCTCAAAGAGTTTACAAGACTCAACCTGCCAACTATTTAGTGATTTATCCACTTGTCAATTTTAGCTCTCTTTAACCTAAACCACTTCTCCTTTACGTCTCTCCGCGCTGCAGTTTGATCAAGACATCAACCTGGTATTTGGACAACTATCAAAAATACCTTTGATAAAACTTTCGGGCACATTCCCTTTACTCTGTTTTGCCTTCACCTTAAAGCATCTCCATATGCTTTGACATATAGCTCGTAATGTCTAATGACTAGCCATCACATCTTCACGCATTCGGACTCTTCTGAACCGTCTCTACATGCATCGGCCTCATCACTTGGCGCACCACATGCACCAACTTGTCTTTTCATGATCCTTGTCTTCTCTATGATTTCTGCTTATGCCACGTAGCCTCACCCGAACTTACATGACCGCTCGGACCTCAGCTGCCCCACCTAGTCCCGATCCATTGCAGTCAACCGCTAACGTCCTCCAAGCCACTTGCACATCAAAGACCAAGCAACCATCTCGAAATACAAGTTCCATACATTTGACTCACGTTAGTCAAAACCATACATTATGCAACACAACATAATCCCTTATAGCTCCTAAGCCATGATTCGACCTCAAATCAATTTAGCTCAACTCAACCTGTTCTTTGGCCACAGCCACTGATCTGACCGCTCTCCCTAGGCCGATCGAACCACCTCGATTAGACCGCCAGCTACTAACCAATTTGATTGGCTAAGGACAGTGTTAGATGAATACTCCAATTAAGATCTAACACGCCCAACAACGATGGGCCTTAAGTAATGGAGGCATTTCCTATCTGAAATGGGGCGGGCTGCCGAGGTTGCAGCGGCCCATAACTGCTCGCCTATCTGCAAGGCCTTGTTGCAGATGGAAGGAAACTAACCATATTCCATTCCAGTTGAACTAGGATCGTTTTAGTCTTTTGCCTTTTGAAGAGTAATAAGCTAAAACATTTCTTGTATCATCTCTCGGAAATCATCATCCCTAAACCATTCGATTGACGGCATGCCTGTGTTGTACAATCTACACCTCTCTGTTTTCAACCTTGCATCGGTGTTTATGTAGATCCCAAAAAGCTTAAGCTTGTGACCTATCGTTGCCGGCATGTTCATGCTAGAGAGGTGCATGTTTACAACACTTCTGGAGAAGCTTAAACTCCTAGACCTAATTGAGGACGTTGACAGATGCATATTTAACATCTCACACGCCAGGTTATATTAAGAAAAACTGAAGGAAAAAAAACAGATTGTATTAGCCTGTCAGCTATCAGCATTACTGAATATATAGTGAACCTTTCCATATTGTATTTGGAACCATTGAGCTTTGACTTGGCATAAGGTATTTTGTCAAGTAGCTAGGAGAATTATCACGCAAAGTGCATACAAGATTGACAAAGCGATGCTCAGTTTAAACAAGACAAACCCCTTCTTATTATTAAACGATAGACCCAGTTAAGATGCCGTGTGAGCTTACACGCACTAGGTGTTGGTGATAAAAAAAATAGTTTGAGCCAAAACCATGGTGATTGCTGACAAACGACAAGTCCATCCGTCCCTTGAGGATAACAAATATTAGTAAAGCAATATGGAAAAGCAGCAAAGATATGGTTGAGTTGAACAGGAGCTTAATTTTCCAATTCATGAAAACCTGTTCTTCTTTGCAGAGACAAAATCCAACGGCAGAGTTACAGATCATCAGGTACATCTCACCCCTGCAGATACACACACTGCAAATGTACATAAGTCCAATCATTCTCTTTGCCAAGTACCCTTATGCTTCTTTGGCCCTTCAGAATTGAGTCGATGAGGTTCGTCGAAGTGAGCTCTTGGTGGGCAGGACTAGTGCAGCCACTTCCCGTTTCAGCTGTCCAGTGAGATAAGTGCTCATCACATGAATGATCAAATAAAAAACAAGGCATTGGACGTGATCAAAAACTTGCTTGTGCTGGAATTGGCTAACTAGCTTATTGAAGTTCATCATATTACGTGGGTATGTGCATCTATGCCATTCAAGAAAGTTATAGACTTATAGTAACCGAGTAGAGAGACTGATCATGTATATATTTATTGTCAAAACCTATCCAAGTGTTTTCGTTAGAACTCATCCAAGTGTTTGCAACTAAAATGTCGCAGGTTTACGAAAAAGTAAGCAAATGAAGCATCTTTAAGCAGAGATATATTGAAGCAGAGATGATTGCTTGAATATGTTGCATCAGTGAAGTAGGTTTTTCGACAACTTGCATTGGTGAAGTAAAGAGGCAGTGGTAGGCAATTTGAGTACCTCTTTGCACTGCTTCTTCAGATTCAGGTTTTCATCCACCAGACGGCGAACCTCTTTCTCTAGTTCTTCCACGTATGCCTGCACGCCAACAAATTACTTCACAACCAGTACGAGTTGAGCTATTAACTTGCAATCTTGCAGGATACTAGTACTCCAGTTAAGAAGAAGTGAGGGATTCAGATTATGGGCTGAGATGCTCTGTTTTCATTGACCGTTTGCTTTGTATAACATTAGTTATTTTCCATGCTTATTTTATTCATACAGCATAGAACATATTACCATGCGACTAGCTGTCAGATATCGTAAGCATACGAGGAAGACGTAGTTAATTTGAAGTAGTTGGTTTGATGTAAGCTGAATTGAATAGGGAAATTATATTTTGAACTCTCGACATCAATCAAAATAGTTAGCATTACTTTAAAACATCTTTTTACTTCTTTTTTCATCAACTTGGATATTTTTTTATTGATATCCAGGCCCAACTAATCACAAACTTCCACAATGCAGGGAGAGGCCGTCCAGACGCATATTCGTTGAAGTTCTTATTGTTCCTTTTGCTGTTTCTGCTAGTGCTAGACTTGGACTAGGTTCAACTCACTCTTAATTTTTGGGCTTTTCTAGTGCCTACTGGGATGATAGATCTGATAAAAAGAAGCAACTTGCTCTGAAATTAATACCATGCGTTAGGTCAGAGAGAGCACTACTCAGAGAAGAGATATACATATTTAGCCCATGTTGACTAAAAATTATTGGCAAGAACTCAAGCATGCATGATGCAAGAGAGACCACATATATCCCATTTGTCTTTTCACACGCCTTATAACACATTGACCAAACTCAAGTCACTACTTCAGAGTTTCACTGCCTCCTAGCTAGTATATGCATGTGGAGATTTTACAAAGATTTATGTATCATGATTAATCTACGACGAAAAAGGAATATACAATTTTCATATGTAAAAAAATCACGGCTAACTGTAGGGAATTCAGTGTACACTTTTCTTTCCGAGAACACGCAAAAGCTTCGCGTTAAGAAGAGAAAATTGTTTACAGCGAGAATTAAGGGTGACGAGCTCCCTGGCATCCATATATATAGAGGAGTGTAAATGTGTAATAGATATGAAATTCGGAAATGTAAATACTGATATGTAGACGTTAGTCGTATACTATACCCATATGAGTCTGTATAAGCGTACGTATGTATGTACGAACGTGCGTACGTACCCTCTTCCTTGCCCTGGAGCGCAGCGCGGACTCCCGGTTCCTCATCATCCTGATGGACCTCCGGTCGTCGCCGCTGCCGCCGCTATGGCGCACCTCCATCTCGACCTCGTCGCCGGCCATCCCGGCGAGCGAGACGGGCGTGGCGGGCAACGCGTGGCCCGCGAGGACGACGGCGCCGTCGTCGTCGTCCCGCAGGGTGGAGATGGAGAAGAGGGAGCTGCAGCTGCTCATGATGCTCAACTGCGGACTGTCCGGCTCCCTCCACGCCGCCGCCGCCGCCGCCGCACGGCCATCTGGTAGTGGTGGTAGTTGGCCATGGCCGCTAGACTTGGATGAGGAGACAAGAACAAGAACAGCGGCAACAACTACTAATAAACCTCGATCGCTAAAAAGTACGTACTGTACCACCACCACCACTATTAGTGGTGCTTCGATAGGCTTTGTTTGGATATTTGAGTGCAGCTTAAGCTAAACTAAGCTTTAAGTTGCTACGAGATTTACTTGCTAGCTTTTAAGGTCACTAGCTAGTACTGCACTAGTCCTTTGCTTTTGCTGTGTGAGAGAGATTTCATCGTCTCCATGGCCCTGCCTGCTGTAGCTTGCTAGGATTATATATACGTCCAGCTAGCGTGCGATCGACATGTGTACGTATATATAATTAAGGGAGTTAATTAATTGTCGCTGATCGATGCAGCTGGTGTCGTACGCCTGCATGACGCTCAGCTAGCTCCAAATGGGCCGATTAATTAATAAGTCCATTTAATCATCTGCTTTTTTAAACACGCAATTGCTAGCGTATCCTAAAGCTTGTGAAAAGGGGATGTATCCTCCTTAGCTAGCTCCTTCTCTCGTGAAAAGAAAAGAAAAAGGGAGAGGGATGCATGATGCATATATATTTGGAGACATATTGGACAATTGGAGGCGGGCAGTTGACTAAACCCACTTATTAGATAGAGCTAGAGACTGTATGATCGGATATGGCGAGTCCGGGGTAAATAAAATTTTAAAATCTTTCTCATGGTATTAGCGATATAATATAGCGAAAAACTCAAACATACAAATTTTTACCAAAGCTAAGAGACAAAGATCACAGAGTTGCCTGAGATGATCAGTATCACCGGTTTGATCATCGGCCAAAGGGTGGTCAGACTACTCGACCGGTTGGACCGGATGCCAGGGCTTGATCGCTCGGCTGGTCAGACCGGGTCTCAGGGTTGATCTGACCACTCCACGAACAGAGGCAAAAACAGCAATGTCTAAACCAAGAAAAATGTTAACTCTTCAACCACTGATCTACATAAGATGAAACTTGGTATAAACTATCCCTAAGATGTCAGGAATCTATTCCACTCATTAATAGTGAAGATCAAAGCCAAAGTTTAGATGTTTATCCAAAACGTGGAAGATTGCACCAAAACCAAACAAAAGAGATAAAACTACAATTTGCACTTGCTCGGTAGTTCTTGATGATCTAGATGATCTTGGATGGGTTCTCATATGTCATAGCAAGCTAGATCATAATATAGAATAGGGAGAAACTGAGAGAAACCAAGAATTTTTCAAAGCACCTCAAAAAGACAAGCAAATCAAAGAAGAACATAAGGGAAATCAAACATGAGTGGTTTAAAAGTTATGGCTTTGTGAAGGTTGTTGTTCAGAATTTGGTCGCAGCTGGACGTAGTCATAGTAATCTATCATCTTCGTATCAATCCGTCCCTCGAGGTTAGAGAAGGCAAGTGCAAAGTAGAATGGTGACACGGGTTGTTTACTATTATTGATTTATGTTAATAAAGTACTTGATATGTTGATTTACATATTTACACTTGCTTTCTATAATACTTATATGATTATGTATTAACTAGTGATGGTGATAAGTGGTTAATGTTGATAAGTGATTAATGAATATATGAATTATTGCATTTATATAATGAGCATTCATGATGGAAAGAGGTGACATATGTAGCCCTCTAGAGTCTACTTTATGTGAGTGACCCATGAGAGTGGGTAGAGAATGACCTACTATGGTAAGCATTCTACGGGAATGGAGATGAGGTCCTAGTACAAAAAATGACAGGCTTGAGATCCCCGCATAAAAAAGGGTGGGCTTGAGTGAACACAGATGGGTGTAACACTCCGCCATACTAGTAAAAGCAAAAGAGAAGTTGAGATATATGCATTGTATTCATGAAAAGATAAATGAGATGATGAGATATACGTATGGTATTAATGAGAAGGTATCTGAAGTTGAGATAGTTGTGAATTGACATGAATACTTGGTACCATGTTGTATACCATTTATTATTATATTATGTGCTTGTGGAGCCATAGACTCACCCTTGTTTTTGTTGTTGTTTTTAGGTGATCAATGAGGACGACATGTATTGGTGGGGAATAGCACATGATTGATCTTGCATCCTTATTGCTTTATATATCACTTAGCGTTTATTCATTCATTGTTAGAAATAAAAATATTAGTCATGCAATCTTAGTTTTTAGTAATGATTTCCCTTAGAATATAATGATATTAGAATGCTGCTACTTATCGAAGTTCCTTTGATTAGACTTAAAGTTGAGTCATTCTATTTAATGTTTTTCAATGTTCCTATCTTGTGGTTATATTTGTGTTACATAATTGTCTTGTGGAATTATGGTAAAGTATAGTTGATGGTAATATATGTGGAATGGTTACAATTAGCAAGGAATTGTAGTTGGTGGTAATATTTAGAGCTCTTGTCGAGCCGGGGTGTTACATATCTTTAACAACCAGCACACACTTAGTTCATACAACCACTTACAATTGAAGAAATCCAGTAACCCACATACAAACAGATTTTACACTAATACACTTGCATGTTTTTCAAAGCGCGACTTCTACATAGCTCCAATAGCCCGATAAGGTACTCCATCCTCTATGATATGACCTAATCCACCTTAGGACACCACCGCGGTTTTGCAAACCACTTCTCCACCTGGTATTGGACAATTTATGTAATTGCCACCCACCGGTCTTCAAGATGATTCTCCTCGAAGAAAACTCCAATATAAAGTCCGTGATGCTCAATGACTTGCTGCCAAGCCCATACATCTTTGACCTTCTGGATCATCTCCACTTGAAACGGTCCAAATCCAATGGCACATCACATGCATGCACTTGCCTCATCACGATACCTGTCTTTTTTCTGTACTACTCTACTTGAGATGTAACCTCATGGGGACTTACACTACTCTCCATGGCCTCAGGCTCCTCCCATAGCATCGATCTTGCCATCAACCATCAACATTCACCAAACGTCCTAAACATCAAAGAACAAACAATCGTACTAAGCATAAGTAACATGCACTTGACTCTCTTTAGCAAACGTCGTATGGCACTCCCAACCATGATTAACACAATACATGGACTTCCATCATAACTAACACTTGCATAGACTCCTACTATAAATGACATCTTGCATGGACTCCCTCTAAGACTAACACCTTACAAAGACTCAAAAAGCTCCTAGAGCAACAACATCATTGAGGCACAACTCAGCTCACTCAATTAAACACATGCCGGTTTGACCGTCAACCAACGATTGGTTAGACTATCTGAGTCAACCTTGGTCAAACCTCTGTATCAAGAGACCGGCCTGACCACAACAACCATACCAGTCAGACCGCTCGACACCCTCCTATCGGATCGTCACCAAATGGGCAGTTGTACCACTCTCAAAACCTTTGCACAACAAAACGAAGCTATATCTGAAATAAACATACCGCCAACTAGAAATCAGTCGCACTGGACCTCCGGTCAGACCGCCATTCTCAGGCGGTCAAACCACTAGTCACTTGATAGCAAAACCAGACAATGCAACTAACACAAAATCAAACTCAAATTTCAACAACGAAACATAAACAAAGTCAAATACTCATCATACAATATGAGATTATCTTCACATGGTCTCATAAATACACAAGTATATGTTTAGCTAGGGGATAATTGGAACTGGAAGGCTTAATGTGCTAATCGATCAGGAGATTACAGGTAAACGCCGTGGCAAGGCTTGGTGTAAATTACCAACGGTTGTCACTAGCTATCATCGATCATATGGCCCAATTTGGCATGCGGTGCCTAGCCATCTGCTTGATGCAGAGGGTCCAATTAAACGTGGCCGACTAGCGCGGACGGACGGATGGGTAGTTAATTGCGATCGCAGATCCTATGAACGCGTCTTCTTTTTAGAGCATGTTCAATGCAGACGCTTAGAGAGATGCTTAGTAATAAAAAAACTGATTTTTCTTGCCACATAGGATAGATAAGGTGCTTATTTTGAAGTATCGATGCTTAAATAAGCACCGGTGCTTAGTAGGTACTTATGTGTATAACTATATCTATTAATAGATAATATATCATCTAAGCACCTATGGAAGAGATGCTTGCATTGGAGGAAATAACTTTTGCATGGATGCTTAATGATGTGGCTATATTCTCTCTCTTTAAGCACTCATATATAAGCATCTTGCATTGTACATGCTCTTAGTTTGTTTTTCGGTTTTTATATAGTAATTAAATTTTAAATGAAGTATTTTTTATGGAATTTATAAATTAATTATAGTAAATATTGTAACGACTTCATTTATATCAATCAAAACCGTACAGATACTCTCTCTTATAAATAAACCAAAAGTTATAAATCCCAGTGATAAACCATAAGCCCAAAAAAACCCAAGATTGCAATCCCTGATGGCAACAAGATCGATTAGCATATCAGCACATGTTGAAACATGTGAACTCACAAGAATTGTGGTGGGAAGCACATTACCGTCGATCCATCGAGCGAGCTAGCTATTTGTCGATCTTTTTTTGTTGTGGTCGATCGAGCTGATGATATTATAGCCAAGTTTTTTTAATTTCTAAAAGTTGTTTTTCGGTTTTTCGACAGTAACTTGCTTTTAAACGGAGTATTTTTTTTCAAGATAAGGTTTACTAGTTAATTGTAGTACATACTTTACTGACTACATTTATATCGGCAAATAGCCCAAATAGCCCAAAAGCCACAAGCCGCAGTCAAAAG
This sequence comes from Dendrocalamus sinicus, assembly GCA_036346575.1. Lineage (NCBI taxonomy): Eukaryota > Viridiplantae > Streptophyta > Magnoliopsida > Poales > Poaceae > Dendrocalamus > Dendrocalamus sinicus. The sequence continues at coordinate 645,139 of CM070657.1, read as the reverse complement.
CCAAAAAGAGCAGACCCATGATTTTCAAAGAACAGCCAAAAGGCTCATTCCTTCCTGTATTAGCAAATCCAAGAAAAGGAGAATTAATGATCCAGACTTAATTTTCAAAGATACACAATGCAACCATGATTTGCATGTGCTGGACTGTAGCATGGGTGCATGACATATATCTTGTTATTGAACTTAGGTTGAAACTACATGACCAGTAGTACATACACCTCAAAACTATGATCAGAGTGAATTACTAACTAATAGACACGCAGCTGCATGCATGCGGTGACAAAAATGCACAGGCCGTCCGAATACAAATCATGCACATCATGCATCCGCACTAGTGTCTTCAGGTCAGGCGCTCTGAATTTCCGAGTGTTACATAGATCAGTACCCATTTCGCTCTCAGCCTTGTTACTGTAACTGTCCATGCATACTCCATGTACATAGTAGTACAGAAAACGAGTGAACTACTGTAGCTAGCAAAATAGTGCGCCCTTTTCCATTCCATAGGCCTGCTTTGGATTTGGAGCTCTAATCCTTCAAATGGTCCTTGCACTCGTGCAAGCCTGCATTTCTCAATTTGTCTTGTAGCACTAGTGATCTAAATGCACTGTGTTTAAATCTACTAGTTTTATGCAAAGTTCATTAAATAATGTGAAATTCTAGCTCATCATTTCAACAATAGTCTCATTATGTTAAATTTCATTGCACCTACTGTGGATGAAATGAGCACTTGCGTGAATTTTGCTTTAGACATGCTAAGAAAGAGAAGAAAAAAAGATTGAATGCTTTAAGATAAAATGTGTAACATCTTTTATTCCTAGAACTAATGTGAAAATTAGGCTTTTAGGGAACTTTTATGGTGCCTTTAAATCTGCTTCACTTGCTGGATTGGGATATAATTAAAATAATGCATGTTCTTTTAGCCATTCTGATCGCCCACATGCATGTGATTTTGGTTCTAGTTTTGTTGTCATTCCTTCACATCGTGTGTCTCAGTATTAGATTCCTCGATTTTATTTCACTAACCCCAATACCGTGACACCAATGTTTTCTATGTTTTCTATGATGTAGGTACAGCTGATGAGGAAGGGAAACATATGGCTAGTAGATTCAGATTGTTCTAGACACATGATCGATGATTCAAGATTGTTCTTCTCCCTCACTAAGACATCGAATGATGAGTTAATCACTTTTGAGGATGTCTCAACATGTATTGTGATGTCTAAAGGTACAGTGCACATTAATGATAAATTCATTCTCAAGTACTTTGCTTTGATTGCTGATATTCTCACTAAGCCACTTTATACTTCTCGGTTTGTTCATTTGCGAAGTGAATTAGGGGTATGTCATCCAACGAGATTGTTCTGAGGGAGAGTTCCTTTTGTATATTACTGTAAAGACATATTTTTATTTTTGAGAACTTAAATTATTATTTAAGCCAATAATCACAAAACCAGTCATGATGTGTATCTAGGCCATAATTCGCTATTTATTAAATTTTATAAATTTAAACATACAACATGGCAAGGCTAAATTTTTGGCTAAGTTTTGATTAGAGTGATTACTTCTTGAGATGTATCATGTTTAAATACCTAGTTAAATCCTGATTCTAGGTCAAGTCTAAATATGAGCTATTCTAGTTCCTTCTTGAATCACTTTTTAGCTTTTCTAGAAATACATGTGATAAAATTGTGGTGAAATCGCTAATTATGTATGTATCTCAATAATTCTTTCCCATGAGACTGCTTGTCATTACACTAGTTATGAACTTGAGGGGAGTTTTATGTGATCAAGATCATGAAACCTTAAGCTTTTGACTTGGCATGATCAAAAAGTAAGACTTGAGATGCTGCAATTAATGAAATATAATTCAAGTTGGCTCAAAAAGATCATTATAAATGTGCTAAAAAGTAAGGTCGTTGTAGATGGCTCCTAGTCTAGGACATGCTTTACTAAGATAAGTCATAATCAAGTGTCAATAATAAAGTGCTACGTGTTGAGTTATGTAAATCTATGTTAACCTTTGTGCTTCAGTTTGGCACTTGTGGCTCACTTAGTTCGTGATTCTAGTATCTAGATTTAAATATATATTTTTATATGGTTATCTTCTTTAGTGAGATCTTTAGCTTAACTAGTCATTTTTGTGAAGGTCTGTCATGTACATTAATTTGCTTAATCACATTATAAGCTTCTTTTGGTCTGTTTTGTTATATATGCATGCTTATGATTTGGCAAGTTTTATAAGAGCATGACTTAATACACATCAATTCAATTAGTTTAAATAATCTTTTAAGTTTTATGGTGTGTTTTTCTTTAAAAAAATTAGATCAATGATATTTGGATGTGAGTTCTCTCTTTGCTATTTCTTCTTTGTGTGCCTTGATGCTTACATTGCTAAAGGGGAGAGATTTGCTAATTGCTTTTCGGTATGCTTTGTGAGATATTTGAGACTTGTGGCTTAAAATATTTTTCAGCTTCAGTTCTTCACTTAGACCTTTTTGAAGTTGTGTTATCTTGAAGTGTTGGCAATGTATTCATCAAGGGGATATTGTTAGACCATGTGGTTAGATCTAGAATATTTGTGATGATGAATAATTAATAAAGTTACTTATTGATATTATTTGCGACATGTGGCGTGTGTAGACTCATGTCGATCAAGTTAAAAAGAACTTATGCTAGAAAAAAGATGTTGATTTGGTTTTTGCATGTGCAGGGTAACTCAGAGGCAATCGTGGTCTGCGGTGGGAACCGGAAGATGGCTTGATGCAAAATTATGATCCAAAGGGTCAAAGATGATGGAGGAGACAGTTGCGCTTGGGTTGGGGTCCGTGGAGATTAAAGATGGATGATGTGTGTTGAAGCTACGGAGATGCGGTCCGAAGGCTACGACACATAACAATTTTAAAGTGTTCAAAATTGGGTAGTGTAACAAAAGTTGAAAAAAAACCATGTTACGTAAGGGTTTTGGGTCACTTATTTGTTAAAATTGGATAAGAACTCAAGATCTTAGGGATAAGATCATGGTTTAGACCCTAGACTATAAATAGAGATGGGATTAGGTGCTAACCCCCAAAGCTGGAGAGATGCAATTTTCGTACTAGCTTTTGAGTGGTGTCAGAAGGGCACTTTGAAAGTCAATCTAAAGCAAAAAAGAATTTTTTTTAGGTACCCGAGGCCCTCGTCGATGTTTTAATCCTTGGTCTCGCATAGGAGCAAGGACGTCTCCAATCTTTGGTAGACATCATTCGCGGGCGCATCAGGTGAAGACCAAAAGCAAAGGAAAGGCTTCACATCAATAGAGGGGCAGTGATGCTTCCTTGCATCACACCAGCCGCCAGGTGAGGCATTCCATCAGGTGCGTCCCCACGCCTGAAGGAAGGGAGCACCTATCTGCAGCGCAGTTTCTCTGCATGTACCAGGCAAGAGAAGAGGGTGGCATTGCATGTGTCATGGGAAACGGAGAACATGCACGTACTGGCCAACGCGATGATAGAAGATAGATCAGAAAAATTTCCAGCACAGCAGCAAACGAAAGCAACGCCACTGAATTCTTAATTTGCTACACTACCAGAGAAAAGCATATTTTTAATTTGACGCAGTACAGTAGCACTGGCCGACAGCATCTTCGATTTTTTGTTTTTTGTTTTCGCTATATTGGTAGCTTGGACGATAAGAAGACACTAGAATTGAGGAAAAAGCTTCTGCGGACTACAATCATTCACCTTTCTGATTGCCATCAACGAGTCTACATAATTCTATCATAAGCTATCTTTCATCTTAAAAGTAATGTAATTGTAACCATAATTTACCTAACCAAAGTTGTTGATTGTCTAAGCCAGTATGCATGGAGAAAGATCTTTGCAAAACGTTGCTGAACTTTCATGTAGTACATAATTAGTCGCACTCTTCAGAACATACGCAGCTGCAAATCATTGGAATACAATTATATGGGATGAGTCATCGGAGGCCCCAAGTCAATGTCTAGACAGCAGTTCAGTATTTACACACATCTGGGTGTAGCTGTTGTGGCTTGCATTATTCTATCTCTTTTCTTCTTTGCTCCTTTTGCTGTGATGTCTGCACTTTTGGTCTCATCGTGCTATGCTAGTATATACTTTCAGCTATCCTAGAACCTAAATTTAACTTTCTCCTGACCCATGTAAGTGTATGTATCCTGAAAACTAAACTAATGCTTGTTCTGATCCTTCATTATCCTGTTTCTGGATTCGTGGCAATTGCCAAGTAGGTGCCACAAGCCAAACCAAAGTGAACACTTCTAGATGCAAATAATTAACGTCCTTTTCAGAAAAATTAGATGCAAATGTCGTCACCTAATTTGGAAGCTTGCGCTTTTGACTCTAGCATGCATTTGATTTAGACTACAAAAGGCCTGCGTTTTCTGAATGATCAAGATATATTTGTATATGCCGACCTTAGGATGCCTAATTTTAAAAAGAAGCAAAAGGCCACCCTCATGGACAATGACAACCGTGTAGTTCATCATCAGCTGTTACAGCTGCAAAACTCATTCCTGAGAAAATTGTTAGGAACAGTGATAGTGAGCAAACTTTGTGTTCTTCTTAAAACACCAAGGGAAAGGAAATAAACTCCATTTGACATTTCAGACAAAGCACCATCCTGAATCTTCAGATTTCAGGCTTAGTTCCCCCTCACAAGCAATTTGGCAGGTTGGATAGTCATGCGTATAATATACTTACAGATTGTCTAACTAATCCCCACTCAAAATAAATTGAGTAAATTGCAAACCTCACATAATTGGTGTTGAAAAATAATACTAGCCCCTAGGCATATTACTGCCCTAGATGCATATTGTGATATGTTTCTCTATAGTCCTCATTTCTTTTCTTTTTGAGAGGACACTGTAATCATCTCCGTGTACATGAGTGACAGAGGAGAGGGCTAAATATCAGTTTGCTAGATGCTAATCAAGACCCAAGGTAGCTACTGACTAGTTTAATATATTAGCGCTTATACGCATCAAGAAACCACGTGTCTACAGTGGCGGATCCAGAATTTTACCAAAGGGTATGCCGCACCAAAATTTTCATATGCAATTTGGTAAAATCATTTGCCAATTCGGTAAATAATTGTAAAATTTGCACCGTAATTCGGTATGCAGGCACTAAATAATATGATAAGTCTTAAATTTATGGATTAAGTTGGAAACTTGCACAAATTACAATATAAATAGTTCAAACACCATACTAATAATCTCAAATATACATAAAAGAGACTTACAATACTATTTGTCTGACTTTTTTGGCCTACGCTTTCTAAAGGACATGAAAATCTCGATTATATCATCTTCATCCACTTCAAAGAAAATATCCCGCTCAATGAATGTGACTAGACAATCATCCAAAAGACTATCACCCATCTTATTTCTTAACTTTGTTTTCACTAAAACCATTGCAGAAAATACCCTTTCAACACTTGTTGTTGCCACTGGTAGAAGCAAACCAATTTGAGAAGCATGTAAACCATACCATACATTTTGTCTCTTTGTTTCAACAAGCTTAACTGAGAGATCAACAAGAAGCAGACGATGCACAAGGTAATACTCAATCAACGCCGGCGATGGTGGGCTTAAAGACACCCAGCTCATGCGCTGCATCAGGGGCGAGAAGGCCTAGGCATAGAGGATCTTTGCTTTTCTCTGTTCTTGTTGTGTTAGCTAGATGGACAACATGTTTGTTGTTTTGGGATATTGTAATGGTAGGCACTAATCTTAATAAAAATAAGATGTGTACTGTGTTTCATACTATATTTGCTTGTTTTCTTTCAATTAATTGATTTGCGAAATGGATGTTTTATGTTTGTGAAATAAATTGAGATGTGAATTGGATGTATACATGTACATGTTGATCTGCTTGTTTCAAAGGGCATGGCTAGCATTTCTTGAGGCTAGCCAATAAACAGAAATAGATTTAGGGGTAGAAGAGAATAGCATAGACGGTTTTTAACTAGAACCGTCTATGATATTTACACCACAGACGGTTCAAAAGCCGTCTGTGATGAACTCGTATCATTACTGACCCATAAATTCAGACAGCTCATAAAACCGTATGTGATGACGTTTCTAAACCGTCTGTAATACGGTTTTGTGTAGTAGTGAGCTACTGTCAAAATCTGACCATGGAGGACATATTCATATAATATTCTAAAAATAGCTCTCTTAATGATCTACGTGTAAATAGCAAAAAAAAGAGTATATAGAAAAACGGTATAGAAAAATAGGATGATTGAAATTTTAGAGTTGGGGTTGTACAAAAGAAATTAGAGATCGAATCAATATCTGATGTAAACAAAAAGGGGCACAGGAGCATCTAAACCCTAGCCACTTTCACTTTTTCCGGACGCCATACGCCATCTGCTGTTGGCAGCACTCCATCAGAACGCGTCGCCGGTTTTTGCCATCGCCAGTGCCCGGTACTGCGGCTGGAGCCCAGGGTATGCCGGGGCCCACCCGGCATACCCTGTGGATCCGCCACTGCGTGTCTATGCAATCTGCAATAGTGCATGTTACAGTTCTTGAATCTGATTAGAGTTTATAAGATACGGTATGAGCATGCACAATATCAAGAACGTAATAGATAAATCTCGTAGAAATAATCAAAATAATGACGTTGAAGCAACCACAATAAAAGAAAAAAGATTTGATGAAACCGACCATAAATTTCTTAAACACAACCTTAAAAGAATACAAGAGATTGTTCCTCTCTCACAACACTTTCGAATTTTTTAGGACCCATGAATCCTTACTCTATATAAAAATCTAGTGCTGAAGAATAACTTAGTATCTAATCTTCTCGTGCACCTCTACCTTCGGATAAGTGGTTTCTTTACTTAGTTGCTTGAGTTATCCATAACTTTTTTTTTTGGAAATGGGAAAACACGGCCTCTGCATCCGCACATAGCCAATCCTTACAAAATCCCAGCTCAAACACTGGACAAATGAGAAGGGGAGTACACTCAAATAAAGAGAAATCAAAAGCAAAGTCTATTATTATTTGGCCACCCATTCTTGGCGAAGACGTCCATGGCGACAACCTCCAACGCTTTGCTTGCCAAACGGATTTTTTCCTTTGTGTCCTCACGCTGCAGCAGTGCCCAAAACCGCAGCCAGTATGACCCCCTGAATATAGTCTGCAAAAAAGAAGGATTTGGTTTTTTCTCAAAAATAATGTCATTACGAGAACACCAAATTGCCCAAATAATAGCAGCAACCCCCACAAAAATCAATTTCCTATCCACTCGCCGAATGCCTGTTAGCCAACTTCCAAGCATGTGTGTAGTGGAGCCAGGAGGGGTTAACCCAGTTGCTATCTGAACAATGTTCCAAATAGTTTTCGCGTGGTAGCAATCAAAAAAGAGGTGTTTAATTGTTTCATTGCAATCACAGAAACAACACTTTTTGCTACCAGTCCAATTCCTTTTAATTAAATTATCCTTTGTTAATATCACCCCTCACTGTAGGTACCAGAGGAAAATTTTTATCTTTAGGGGGACCTTCAACTTCCAGATAAATTTATGAGTAAAGGGGATATGTTGGTTTATGAAATACAGGTACATCGACTGCACTGAGAACTGGCCATTATTATGTAGGTCCCAGCTAAAGACATCCCTCTCATTAGAAAGTTGAATATTAGCTAGTTTAGCTACTAAATTTTGCCAAGTTGTCCACTTATCCCCAGCTAGAGCTCTGCGAAAGGAGACATTAAGAGGCACTTGATTCATAACAGACCGCACTGTTACATGGGGATAATTGGCTATGTTATATAAGTTAGGAAATTGGTCTTTAAGAGGTGAGGATTCTATCCATGTATCCTCCCAAAATCTGGTTTGTGAGCCATCTTTTATTATAAATGTCCCACATCCTAGAAAATCATCTTTGACCTTTGGCAAACCTTTCCAGAACTGTGAATCCCCAGGTTTTGAATGGACCTGAGTAAGGCTTTTGGAACTCAGATATTTATTTCTGAGTAAGGTCTGCCAAGTTCCTTCCTCATTAAGCAGTTTGAATAACCATTTACTGAGGAGACATTTGTTCTTGAGACAGAGATCAATTATTCCCATCCCCCCTTGATCTTTAGGGCGACACAGAATGTCCCATTTGGCTAGGCGATATTTTTGTTTATCATTATTACCTTGCCAAAAAAACTTGACCGGTAAAAATCCAGGCTTTTAATGACGCCTTTAATTTCGAAAAAGGACATCATAAAAGTAGGTAAACTACTTAGAACTGAATTGAGTAAGACCAGGCGACCCCCATAGGATAGGTGCTTGGCCTTCCAAGTACTCAGTTTTCGCTTGAATCTTTCCTCGATAACACCCCACTCCGCATTGCGAAGTTTTCTGAAGTGCATCGGAATTCCTAAGTACCTAAAAGGAAATGACCCTACATCACACCCAAACAGGCTAGTGTAGTGCTGTTCATATTGTTTTGCTTCTCCAAAGCAAAAAATCTCACTCTTGTGAAAGTTAATTTTCAGACCAGAAAGTTGTTCAAAAACACAGAGCAATAACTTCATATTCTTAGCCTGCTCTAGATTATGGTCTAAAAAGAGGATTGTATCATCTGCATATTGTAAAATAGACAACCCATCATCCACAAGGTGAGGAATGACTCCCCTAATTTGGCCATCATCCTTTGCCCTCTGAATTAAAATCGAGAGCATATCAGCTACAATATTAAACAAAATAGGTGACATAGGATCGCCTTGTCTAAGTCCTTTTTTTGTTTGGAAGTAGTGTCCAATGTCATCATTAATCTTGATGCCTACACTTCCACCCATGACATATTTGTCGATCCAGCTACACCATCGGTGGCTAAACCCTTTCATACGAAGAGTTTGCTAGAGGAAAGACCATTTTACCTTATCATAGGCCTTTTCAAAGTCAATCTTAAGGATCACCCCATCTAGTTTCTTCGTATGTAATTCATGGATGGTTTCGTGCAAAATCACTACTCCTTCCATTATATTTCGTCCTGGCATAAAAGTCGTTTGGGAGGGTCGTATCACATTTGTAGCCACTCCCATGAGTCTATTTGTGGCTACTTTGGTGAAAATCTTGAAGCTCACATTGAACAAGCAAATGGGTCTATACTGTTGTATCTTTGTTGCCACATTTACTTTTGGAATAAGGGTAATTACTCCAAAATTAAGGCTATACAGAGGGAGGCGTTCTTCATAAAAATCAGTGAAGAGAGCTACAATATCTCCTTTTATAACTTCCCAAAACGCATGGTAGAACTCTGATGGGAAACCATCAGGTCCAGGTGATTTATTGTGTTCCATCTGGAATACTGCCTCCTTAATCTCCTTCTCTGTAAACGGAGATGTGAGAAAGTCATTTTCCTCTTCCGTAACCTGGGGAATATCTTGGTTTTGGTTTTCCACCATAGTAAAATTATTTTCCTCTGGTGGTCCAAATAAACCCTTGTAATAGTTTGTGATATATGCTTTTAATTCAGCATCACCCACTATTATCCCATCTTCTTGTTCTAATTTAAAAATTCGTTGTTTCCTATGTTTTCCATTAGCAACCAAGTTGAAGTATTGTGTATTATCATCACCTTCCAGGAGGTGTTTTGTTTTAGCTCTCTCATACCATTTGGCTTCTTCCTCCCTCAGCAATTGAACTAATCGATCATTGAGGTATCGCTTCATATTTAGATCGGGGTCTGAGAGCATGGTAATTTCCGCCTTTTTGTCTAGCTCATCAAGCATGGAGACTAATTTCTTCTTCGCTTTTTTATTATGGCCTGCTGTATTTTTGGCCCACCCTCTCAGGAATTGCCTGAGGGATCGTATTTTATTTTGCCATTTCTCTATGGCTGAATTTCCTTTGTTTTCTGATTGCCAAACATCTGCAACCAAATCATAGAAACCATCTCTCAAAAGCCAACCCCGTTCAAATTTAAATGGTGGTGGTTGTCTATTATGAGAGGAGGCCCCTGTGTTTACTAGCAAAGGTGTATGATCTGAATTACTTCTATTTTTAGCCACTATCGAGGTAAGCGGAAATTTTTGTTCCCACTCAGTACTAGTTAAGACCCTGTCTAACTTCTCAAAAGTTGGGTCATCCCCACTGCTTGCCCAAGTGTAATGGCGCCCCGACATCTCAATCTCTCTGAGATCAAGAGACTGAATAACCATATTAAAAAGATCAGGCCATTTCCTATCAAAATTGCCTCTATTTTTATCTTCAGGGCGACGCATAATATTGAAGTCACCATAAACTACCCATAACTACCCCCCATAAACTTATATATATATCCTTTTCTAAAGTGGAGTAGGAATCCTACTCCTAAACAAAGTTGAAATCCTAATTCTATTAAGATCAATTTAGGACTCCTTATAGTGCACATTTTTTTAATCTTAAAAGTGCAAGATATAATTCACCATACTCAACAGTGCAAGATGCCACTTTCAGCAAGGAGAAGATTCCATATATTTGGTTGCACTTTCAACAAGAAGGTGAAGATTCCATATATTTGAACACACTATGGCCTCAGCTATTGTGTATGACTCATATAGGCTAAGGAATGAGCGGTGTGGAATAAGTGTCAAAGGTGAACATATAACTGGGATATAAATATATACCATCGACCTATTATAACCCTAATCGTGAAAATAAAAATTCCGCATACCAACGGAGCCACCGTGATTCGGCTCTCGGGCCATAGGCATTACTGAATTTCATTAACAAATCTTCGTATCTCTTGTGTGCTTTTATGCTTGCTTAGATTGTTCGCTCGTACTAGGCCGCCACGGGTTTCAACATCAACTTAGCTGTTGTCAGATTTCATCAGCCTTGTCGGAAGCTTCGAGTTTTGACTTGCAATTGGATAGAACTCTGCTTTTTAACAAACATGTGTTATTCTCAGTGTTATTTGAATATGTTTGTCTGCAATTTGCAAAATCGGCCTAGGAGGTCTGGTGCAAGTTGAACAAGAATCGAGCTAGGAGATGGCAACCTAGCGTTGTTTTGGACTGAATCTGTTAGCCGGTCAGTCGGTTGAGCAGCTAGCTAGCGCCTACGCTTACTGCCTTGGTCGCAGTGAGAATTAGGAGGAAAAGAACAGTGGCCCAAGGCCTCGCGGGCAACTGTTGGGCGCAGGACATCACAGGTGGTTCATCTTGCCAGGCGCTGATTGAATATCTGCAGATTTGGGATAAAAGTCGATCCGGCTTCTCTGCATCCCGGAAGAGAGGATTTCAGGACTACCTCCGTGACCTCTACGGCTAGCAGTGCAACATTCGTTGCTGGACAGCTGACAAGGCTGCAGCGTCGTGGATTGCCGAACCATGGGAACTGTATCATCTGTACCACTCGCTAGAGACAGCGGAGCATCTATTCATGCAATGCCATTATGCCCATGGTCTCGCCATTTGTGGAGCTTGCTCCTTCGTAGATGGGGCCTGCACCACCTCGTCCCTAGACCTTCGTCGCCGATCAAGAATACAGTTTGCAACTGGAGCATTGCAGCACAGTTCAGCTTGTCGGTTTGGACACAGAGAAACCGGAGTAATGCGATGTCGATGTGTAAGTGCAGGTGCAGCCAGCCACCATGCACGGGTAATGGAACAGACTTGCCTGGTAATCTCAGTCCATGGTAGGTATCTAGAGCTCCTGAATTTTAACCCCCTTGCTTAGCTCTTGGTTGAACTGTCTCATGCTGATTAGCCATCCTTGATGCAGCGATCAGTTCTTCCAGCTTGTCATTAATGCAGTTTGAACCTTCACTTTCGTGGACGTTTGCTCCGCAGCAAGGTTTCTTACAAGTAAAAGCCCTGGTACAAAATATGTGCTACTGTTAGACCATGTGGCTAGATTTAGAATTTTTATGATGATGAATAATTGACAACATTGCTTAATATTGTTATTCAAGGCGTGTGCGTGTGTGCATGGACTAATATCGGTCAAGTTGGAGAGAACTTGTGCCGGGAAAAAATGTTCTTTGGTCTTTGCATGTGCAGGTTGGGTGTGGAGACGGCCATGGTCGGTGACGAGGAAGACCGGGACTAGGAGGGGGAAATCTGAGGTCCGGGCGGTCGAAGATGTCACGAGGTGGTTGGGCTCACGCTGGAGCACATGGAGATCAAAGGTGGATGATGCGTGGAGAAGATACAGGAGGTGCGGTCCTGGAGGCTTCGACGCGCGATGAGTTGAAAAATCAGAGTGTGAAAACCCGTGTTAGGAAGGGTTACGGGTCCCTTGAATAGTAATAGGCTAAAAGTCTGGTTAAGATAAAAAATAGGTTCAGTTAGATGAGTGCTATTAGAATTAAGAGCTGAGTTTTAGTTGGTTTCGGAGGCGACATTGTTTTTCGTATCGGAGGTCTGACCGATTTGTAAACAAAAACGGACTCACTCTCGTAATAAAAGGTGGAGGGCTGGCCGAATAGCGGTACAGCTTTTTGGGGACCAAATATCTTTTGGCTTTCAGAGAAAAGTTACTGCAGCACGTATTGACGTCTCGGTCTGCGTTTGTTTTTCGTCGGCTTCAGCCAGCGTGAGACATTGTCGTCAACCAGTTTTGCTCGCGTGGTGGTGTTCGAGGCATCGTCGCTTTTCACAGGTTCATCGTCCTTCTCTGCTCTTCGACGGGAGACGTGCAAAGCAACGTGAGGATTTTTTTTTTTTTTTGGCTTTATTTGGACAGCAATGCACGCTGCTTTTACTCCTCGTTTGATGTGTGGGTGAAGTTTTTTTTTTATGTCATGCCTTTTGCTTTGGTCTGGCAAGATACATTAAGCAATTAATTAGTTTTTTTTTGGTTTGTGTGCAAGGTCAAAGATAGGAACTAATAACAAAAGAATGTGTTTTCTTTGCTTCAGCCGAACACAATTACGAGTTTTATCATTGACATGAGATTATTCTCTTTTACTTTTCTAGCTGTTTTTTTTTCTCTGTGATTAGCAAAAAAAAAAAACAGATCTTGAGAAAGGCTTTCGCTGGGAGCTGCAATCATTCACCCCCCCTCTGATTGCCATTGACGATCCTACAAGTGGTATCAGAGCGGGTTGCTATGGCGTCAGAGAGGTATGTGAATCGTCCCCCCATGCTAGATGGTACTGATTTTGCTTTTTGGAAGTGTCGGATGCAAGCTTATATTGAGGCTCAAGGTAGTGATGTTTGGAATAAAGTTTCTACACCATATGAGGTTCTGCTTGTTGTTCTTGATTTAAATAAAGCGGATGTTAATTTAAATGCTCAAGCTCGTAATTTCTTTGTTCCAAGGAATTTCTCGTAAAGAATTTGATCGTGTAGCTCATATTAATTCTGCCCATTTAATTTGGAAAACTCTTTGCGATTATCATGAAGGAACCACTAAAATCAAGAAGGTACGTAAAAATCTTTATCAAAAAGAATATTCTGATTTTGCTATGAAACCTAGTGAATCCATTGATGATCTCTTTGCTCGCTTTGAGAAAATATTGAGTGATCTTCGCGGTGTTGGTGTTATTCCTGCTGATGAAGATAATGCAACTAAAATTTTGAGATCTTTAGGTTCTGAGTGGTTGATGGTTGTCACAACTATTAATCAAACTGTCGATCTAGATACTTTAACCATGGATGATCTCTATTCTAGATTGAAAACCTATGAGATGGAAGCTTTGCCATCTAAGATTAATAAATCTTCATCTCTAGCACTTGTGACTAACCCCGTGCAGGCTACTTCGTCGAGTGCTTTGTCTTGTGTTTCTTTATGCGCCTTGTCTTCTTTTTGGAGGAACAGTTGAACGACTTCTGAAGAGGACTTGGTGTTGATCTCCTCACGAGCATACAAGGCACTCAACAATGTGAGGATGAGAAAGCGAGGAGGCATGTCAGGTCCGATCAGATGCTATGAGTGTGGCGAGCCTGGCCACATTAAGATGGATTGTCCCAAGCTCAAGGGAAGATGATCAAAGAAGACAAGAATTATCGTAAATCGGCCATCCAAGAACAACAACACCAAAGGTGGAAATTTTAAATCGCAAGTTTCTTTGAAAGGTCCTAGCCGCCTCGAGAGTCTTGACTTGAGCGATGTGGAATATGAGAGTTGTGACGATGATGACCGTGATGACGATGATGCTAAAGGAAAGAAGAAGAACAATGATGATTTCACGGGCATGTGCTTCATGACAGGCAACAACAATGATGACAACGATAGTGATCCCGATGAGGTAAGACCATCATACGATGAGCTTGAAGATGGTTTGATTAAACTTGCTATTGAATTAAAAAAGACAAAACAGAAATTGAAAGAAAATAATTGTGTTGTTGAAAGTCTAAATTCTGAAATTAATAGACTTAGAGCTTTAATTCTCGATGATGAATCATGTGAGTCTTGTCAAGTTTTACATTACGAGTTGGAGGTCATTAGATCTATTAGTACATCAAATCGGATCAACTTAGAGATGTAATGATAAATTTGATGAATTAAAATTGATACATAATTCTTGTGATGAAAAATTAAAAATTGTTAATGATGAAATTAATAAGTTCAAATCTTGTTCTTCTATATGTTTAGAGTCAAGTATTTCAAATGCTCGATCTAAAGCTTGCTCTAATTGTGAATTGCTAAAAGCTAGACTTAATGCATCTCAGGAATCTATTCAACAAATACTTTATCATGAGAACATGTCTTGCTCAAATTGTCCTAAGTTGAATATTGAAATTGATGCTTTAACTAGGCAATTGAATGATTTTGCTGAAAAGGAAAAATTATCTCAATCTAGTGCTTCCAAGAATTGTGTGAATGAACATGTTAAATGCACTACTTGTTCAACTTTGGCTAAAGAAAATGAGTATCTTAAAGACACTTTAGAGAGATTCTCTTTTGGTAAGAAAAATCTGAATATGATTCTAGACAAATCAAAAACAAGTGTGAAAAATCGTGGTCTAGGATTTAACTTTGTTGAGCATGCCAAGAATAATCCTCCTAATGTTGTTAAGGTTCTTGAACCTGAAAAAATTGAAGTAAAATCTGAAGCAAAACAAACTGTGTTTAAATCTGCTGGCTTTGTGCAAAGTTTAACGAATAATAATGTAGGTGCTAGCTCATCATCTCAAAAGAATTTTGGTTATGTTAAATTTCATTGCACCTACTGTGAAAGAGATGGACACTTGCATGAATTTTGTTTTAGGCGGGCTAAGAAAGAAAGGAAGGAAAGATTGAATGCTTTAAGACAAAAACGTGCATTGTCTTTTGTTCCTAGATCAAATGCGAAAGCTATGTTTTTAGAGAACTTTTATGATGGCTTTAAATCTACTTCACATGCTAGATTGGGATTTAATTCAAATAGTTCATGCTCTTTTTGGCATTCTGATCATCCACATGCACGTGATTCTGGCTCTAGTTTTGCTACTCCTGTTCGCCGTGTATCGCAGTACTGGATTCCTAAATCTTATTTTACTAACCCCAGTACTAAGATACCGACGATTGTTCGTGCTTTGTAGGCTCGCTACAAGCGGAAGGAGAATATATGGTTCATTGACTCCGGTTGCTCTCGCCACATGACCGGAGATTCACGATGGTTCTCCTCCCTCACTCGTGCTACCGGTGATGAGATGATCACTTTTGGGGACAATGCTCAAGGACGAGTTCTTGCAAAAGGTACTGTGCGTGTCAACGACAAATTCATCTTAAAAGACGTCGCACTTGTCGATGGTTGAGCTACAATTTGCTTTCAGTTTCACAGTTGATAGACGATAATCTTGAGGTGAGCTTTAAAAAGCATTCATGTTGCATTTTAGATCCATCTGGAAATCTAGTATGCAAAATTATTCGAGTTGGTCGTTTGTTTAAGGGTGACTTCTCATATTCTTCATCTTCTGATCTTAGATGTCTTGTTTCATCTGATTTTAAGGACTTATTTCACTGGCACCGTAGACTAGGACATATTGGCTTTGATCATCTTGCTCGACTCAGTAATATGCATCTTGTTAGAGGAATACCTAGTCTTAGAATTGAAAAGTCAATGGATTTGGTCTGTTCACCTTGTCGGCATGGTAAAATGGTTTCATCATCACATCCTCCACTCTCACTTGTTATGACTGATGCTCCGGGTCAATTGTTGCACATGGACACTGTAGGTCCTTCTAGGGTTCAGTCTGCTGGAGGAAAATGGTATGTTCTTGTTATTGTTGATGATTACTCTAGATACTCTTGGGTCTATTTTATGGCATCTAAGGATGAAACTTTTGGTCATTTTAGAGAACTTGTTCTTAGACTTGCTAATGAGCATCCAGGAGCACTTAGAGCAATTAGAAGTGATAATGGAACTGAATTCAAGAACGCATCATTTGCTTCTTTTTGTGCTGAAAAGGGATTACATCATCAATTTTCGTCAGCTCGTGTGCCACAACAGAATGGTGTTGTAGAACGTAAAAATAGAACATTAGTTGAGATGGCTAGAACAATGCTTAATGAACATGGTACACCTAGGAAGTTTTGGGCTGAAGCCGTTTCCACTGCTTGCTATATCTCTAATAGAGTATTTTTGCGAGCTAAATTGCATAAAACTTCCTACGAGCTTCGTTTTGGTCTTACTCCTAATATTTCTCACTTGAGGGTGTTTGGATGTCGATGTTTTATTCTTAAATATGGCAATCTTGATAAATTTGAATCTAGATCCTCAGATGGCATTTTTCTTGGATATTCAGCTCACACTCGAGGTTATCGTGTACTCAACCTAGAAACTAACAAAATTGTTGAGACCTGCGAGGTCACTTTTGATGAGGCTAGTCCTAGTACTAGACCTGACAATGCAGGTATACAGATTACTGACGCACTCGAAGACATCTTTTATGACTCTGACGATGATGAAAGGGAGCCCCCGATTCACATTTCAACACATGTATCTACACCGATGGAGTCTACAGCTAATGGCTCTGCTCCTACCTCTCATGAGGTAGAGGCCATTACTGCTACACCTACGTCACCATCGATCCCACAGGCTCCTCTGCATATTCAACGACGTCATCCCCCGGAACAAATGATTGGTGAGTTGAATACAAGAGTTCTTCACAACAGGTATAACTCTAATGCCTCATATGCTCATGCCGCTTTTGTTTCCTCTTTTGAACCTCAAGATGTAAGTCACGCTTTCTCGATGAGTCTTGGATTAATGCCATGCATGAGGAATTAGAAAATTTTGAGCGTAATAAAGTCTGGACTTTAGTTTCTCCTCCTCATGGTCATAATATTATTGGAACTAAATGGGTTTTTAAGAATAAACAAAGTGAAGATGGTGTTGTTATTCGAAATAAAGCTAGACTTGTTGCTCAAGGTTTTACCAAGGTAGAAGGTCTTGATTTTGGTGAAACCTTTGCGCCTGTTGCTCGATTAGAAGCCATTAGAATCCTTTTAGCATTTGCTGCTTCTAAGGGTTTTAAGCTATATCAAATGGATGTTAAAAGTGCTTTTCTTAATGGCTATATTGAGGAAGAAGTTTATGTGAAACAACCACCTGGTTTTGAAAATCCTAAATTTCCTGATCATGTCTACAAACTGTCCAAAGCTTTATATGGTTTAAAACAAGCACCTAGAGCATGGTATGATAGGCTTAAATCATATTTGCTTAAAAATGATTTTCAAATGGGCAAGGTAGATAAAACATTGTTTACTCTCAAGCATGGCAATGATCTTTTGCTCGTTCAGATATATGTGGATGATATCATCTTTGGTGGTTCCTCTCATGCTCTTGTTTCTAAGTTTTCAGATACTATGAGCAGCGAATTTGAGATGAGCATGATGGGAGAACTCACGTTCTTCCTAGGCTTTCAGATCAAGCAATCAAAATTAGGTACTTTTGTTCATCAGACTAAGTACACCAAGGATCTGCTTCGTCGTTTCAACATGGGTACAATAAAACCAATCTCCACACCAATGGGATCTACTGCAGTATTGGATCATGATGAGGATGGAGAGCCTGTTGATCAAAAGGAATATAGAAGCATGATTGGCTCTCTTTTGTATCTCACTGCCTCGAGGCCAGACATACACTTTGCTGTGTGTTTGTGTGCTCGTTTTCAGGTTTCCCCGCGTGCTTCACATCGTCAGGCGATAAAGCGAATTTTCAGGTATCTTCAGTCAACTTTAGAATTTGGCTTATGGTATTCTTCTTCATCATGTCTTACCCTTAGAGGTTATTCAGATCACGGACTTTGGGGTTGTAGAATTGATAGAAAGAGTACATCCGGTACTTGTCATTTTTAGGCACATCTCTTGTTTCATGGGCTTCTAGAAACAGTTGTCATTTGCACTTTCCATCTTGAGGTGAATATGTAGCTGCCGCTTCTTGTTGCTCACAATTGCTTTGGATGACAGCTACACTTAAGGATTTTGGCTTAGAATTGGATAGTGTACCACTTTTTTGCGATAACACTAGTGCTATTAGTATTGCCAAAAATCCTGTGCAACATTCAAGAACCAAACACATTGATATTCGGTATCATTTTCTTAGAGACCATGTGGAAAAGGGAGATGTTGTTTTGCATTTTATTGATTCAGATTCTCAAATTGCTGATATTTTCACAAAACCGCTTGATTCTGCACGTTTTGCTTTTTTGCGAAGTGAGTTGGGCGTGTTGCATCCTATGGGATTATTCTGAGGGGGAGCTTGATGTTTAAGAATTTAGGAAGCTTTGTTTATTATGCTTGTCAATTAAATTAACAAGTCCAAGCCATCAAATTTAAATGAGTTGTGGAGCTATCTTTATCATATTTATTCATATGTTGTGTAGCTTTGATCATGACTGTTTATAATTAAATTGCTACATTTGAATTAAAAGTATGACATGGCGGAATACTTTGACAAGGTTAATTATATTTATTACTTTGCGATGTCCATCGAAAGGATTTGCTTGATTGTGAGTCTTATTTTAACTCTTGGCTATGAGGCTCGCATGTTTCATGTTCCAATTTTTATGATCACTCAATTTGGCATGTTATTAAAAAAAAGAGTATATAAAGGAAAATTTGAAAAGATGTATGCTTCAAGCATGCCATGGTAAAAAAAGGGGCACAAAAGTGCGCAAAATGAAAAGAAGTATGCTTCAAGCATGCCACCATAAAAAATATGTCATTATGAAAAGAAGTATGCTACAAGCATGCCACATGCCTAAGAATTGAGTGTGGAGCAATAAGTTGTTACATGAGACGCTAGCCTGTCTAGAGTTAAAATTTGCTTCACTTTTAGGCTTTGACTTTTGTTGTGATATCTCATTGTGCTCTTTATAATTGGTCTAGTCATTGTTGAGATGCTGTCATTGATATAAAT
This sequence comes from Dendrocalamus sinicus, assembly GCA_036346575.1. NCBI lineage: Eukaryota > Viridiplantae > Streptophyta > Magnoliopsida > Poales > Poaceae > Dendrocalamus > Dendrocalamus sinicus. The sequence continues at coordinate 625,845 of CM070657.1, read as the reverse complement.
TGCTTAATCATATTCAAAATTTTGTTTTGATATTGCTATATGATATATGATTTTATATGATCTAGATAGCTCTACTCAAAAATATGGCTTGGTTAAATTACTAAATCAATTCAAAGTGACTTGAATAATCTACAAAGCTTCTAGATTTTTATTCACATTGCTTCGTTTTAGAATAGTTATTCTTTGAAAGTTCTTGATGATTACATTGCCAAAGGGGGAGAGATTTGGTATGCTTTGTGAGATATCGGAGAAATTTGCTTTCTTGTGTTGAGGGGGAGAGATTTGAGACTTGTGGCTTGAAATGCTTTTTCGGCTTCAGTTCTTCGCTTATATCTAATTGAAGCTAATTCATCATGCTATCTTGAGGTGTTGTCAATGTATTCATCAAGGGGAGATTGTTAGACCATGTGGCTAGATTTAGAATTTTTATGATGATGAATAATTGACAACATTGCTTAATATTGTTATTCAAGGCGTGTGCGTGTGTGCATGGACTAATATCGGTCAAGTTGGAGAGAACTTGTGCCGGGAAAAAATGTTCTTTGGTCTTTGCATGTGCAGGTTGGGTGTGGAGACGGCCATGGTCGGTGACGAGGAAGACCGGGACTAGGAGGGAAATCGAGGTCCGGCGGTCGAAGATGTCACGAGGTGGTTGGGCTCACGCTGGAGCACATGGAGATCAAAGGTGGATGATGCGTGGAGAAGATACGAGGTGCGGTCTGGAGGCTTCGACGCGCGATGAGTTGAAAAATCAGAGTGTGAAAACCCGTGTTAGGAAGGGTTACGGGTCCCTTGAATAGTAATAGGCTAAAAGTCTGGTTAAGATAAAAAATAGGTTCAGTTAGATGAGTGCTATTAGAATTAAGAGCTGAGTTTTAGTTGGTTTCGGAGGCGACATTGTTTTTCGTATCGGAGGTCTGACCGATTTGTAAACAAAAACGGACTCACTCTCGTAATAAAAGGTGGAGGGCTGGCGAATAGCGGTACAGCTTTTGGGGACCAAATATCTTTTGGCTTTCGAGAAAAGTTCTGCAGCACGTATTGACGTCTCGGTCGCGTTTGTTTTTCGTCGGCTTCACCGGCGTGAGACATTGTCGTCAACCAGTTTTGCTCCGCGTGGTGGTGTTCCGAGGCATCGTCGACTTTTCACGGGTTCATCGTCCTTCTCTGCTCTTGACGGGAGACGTGCAAAGCAACGTGAGGATTTTTTTGGCTTTATTTGGACAGCAATGCACGCTGCTTTTACTCCTCGTTTGATGTGTGGGTGAAGTTTTTTTTTTATGTCATGCCTTTTGCTTTGGTCTGGCAAGATACATTAAGCAATTAATTAGTTTTTTTTTGGTTTGTGTGCAAGGTCAAAGATAGGAACTAATAACAAAAGAATGTGTTTTCTTTGCTTCAGCCGAACACAATTACGAGTTTTATCATTGACATGAGATTATTCTCTTTTACTTTTCTAGCTGTTTTTTTTCTCTGTGATTAGCAAAAAAAAAAAAAAACAGATCTTGAGAAAGGCTTTCGCTGGGAGCTGCAATCATTCACCCCCCCTCTGATTGCCATTGACGATCCTACAGCTACTAGGATCGTTCTTTTCAACTTATGAAAATTGATTTTTAATTTTTTATAATTTGTGCACAAAGGTTGATTGCTGCTAGATTCTTTGGGCTACAGTTCAAGGAGATGGGTGGAAGCAGCATTTTGAGAAGCAGAGCAATTGCTGATGCTGCCAAGCCTTCTGAACAGCAAAATGAGAGGAGGAAAATTTTCCTTGATTGGATGAACTTAATGAAGCCCATGAAAGAGGAGAAAGATCACTGGGTAAGTTCTCGTTTCTCTCTTTTTGAAATGCCACACATGTAGGTTGTAGGTTACTGAGCTGTAACTCAATTATTTCCTGCTTATTTACAATGTTAAATTTTAGTGATACCGTATTTGTGTTCTTCTCTGATTGAAATATTGCCTGTTCGTCTGGAATATTAGTTGCTTAGGTAGATGCATGCAAAACAAACATTTGTTTATTTTTATAATTTTTCATTTCGGTCAACCATTCTTATAGCTCTTACCGTATTATATGTATCTTCTGGTACATACCATTATGTAGTTTCTCTTATATTATAAGTTTGTAACCTTTGATGAATTGTTGTGAAGTTGTTCTGCTTCATGTTTAAACATCGTAGTATTGCAAATCTAATCCAAAAGACCAAGATGACAAATATTAAGGAAACAACTGGGCATGTTCTTTAAGTTAAAAACTGACGGTTTTTGGCTTTTGTTACAGTACCTAACTTTTAAACGGAGTATTTTCTCAAGATGGGCTCTACAAGTTAAACGATCTACACGTTAAAAGCCTAACATCTGTACCAGCCAAAATCGCAAGTGAGTATCTGTCTCTCTGTAATCTGTACCGTAAACAGCCAAAATTCAAAAATTTCAGTCAAAAGCTATAAACCGCAGCCGAAAAGAACAGGCCCAATGATGAAAAAAAAATGACATGAGGAAAGAAAATACATAATACGACATCCGGCGAAAAGAAAATAACAATCATGGAAAGGAACGTGAGATAGGAATAAAAGAAAGAAAGAACGAAAGAAGATGTGCTACGGAAGGGATGGAAAGTTTAACGACAGAAAGGAATAGAGAGATGGGACTGGAAACGAACAAAGAAGTAGCGGCATGCTGCCGAGCTGTCCGAGGCCCATTCCCCACGATCGGTCGCGCATCGCCCTCAACAATGGGTTACCAGGCCGTGGGCTAAGGCCCATAGCGGTGGGCCGCACACTGCACGCGACGCATAGCGTCATTTCCGTCCTACTTCACTTCAAAGGAGATTTAGAGGGACAAAACCATAAAAGGCCTGTTTGATATAACTTTTAAAAATATTTTTAATTTTTATTATAATATCTAATTTTTAAATAGAGTATTTTTTAAGATGTAATCAACAAGTTAATTGTAGTACACATTAAAAACTTAATATTTATACCATCCAAAATTACAAGCGAGTATTTCTCTCTCTGTAATCTCTATTGCAAACAACTAAAATTCAAAATTTTCAATTAAAAAATATAAACCACAGCCTTATCAAAGGAACACATGAATGCGTAATAAACGCTGTTTGGTGGAACCATGAGAAATACACAGGAATTTTAACGACTTACATGACTCGAGGGAAATTTTCCAAGAGGTTTGCATGAAGTCTATTTTTCTCTAAAATTTTTATGAAAGTACATCATTTTATAGAAACTTCGAGGGAACTCTTGTTTCCTTCCTTTGAACCAAGTACCTTACATAAGATTTTTATTTCTTAGTTTTTTTCGTAGGAACAGATTCCTCCTAGATCCGGGGGGTTTTTTTTGTCACATCGATTGAAAAGAGGCCTAAACCCACGAACCCTAGGCCCTGACCTCCAGAAGCGTCATCACCATCCTTCCTCCCTTCCAATCTCTCCGGTTTCTTCGTCTCCTTCCAGAAAGAAAGGAATCAATTGTCGCGTGGATGGAGGCGGCGTGGGCGTGCGCGGTGGATCGAGCCACCGACATCGCCGACTCCACCAAGCGCTTCTTCCTCTCCTTCCGCCGCCCTCCGCCGCCGCCGCATCCCGGCCTCGACCCTGTAAGCAAACTCACACCTCCTCTCGCCATTCGCACCAGATATAGCAGCACGTCAAAGCCCCCGCCACCAGCGCCGCGGGATGGGGTTCTTGGGATGATGTAGGGTACTGCTGTTTGATTTGCTCGGGGGAACTGGTCGACCTTAATCCGATGTGTGTTGCTTGTGAATGCATCTGTAATGGGAGGCAAAAAGGATGAATTTTTTCCTGTAGAATTTGTATAGGCTGCGAATACTACGAATACCCTTACGAATTGTGAAATTTCGGGGGGAAAGGGATACCGATGTTAGTCATGAACTCATCTCATTTGAGTGTTGTGTAACTTGTGTTTTCGTGAGTGAATTTGTAATGTGAAGTATAAAATGAATCATAACCTGTTCTTAGAACTCCGCGCTGAGTGTTATGACATTGAAGTAGTTGCTTCTGATGAATTTCACTTAACACTGTGGTCACAAGCTACAGCAGGTAACCTGCAATCGAGGTGTTTTGTTGGCCGGATCTGTAATGATATAGCTCAATTAGACAAGGTTGTTTACTGCTAGTTTCCTGTAATGTGTTTGGACATAGCTTAATTACACCAGCAAGAAACACGGCAATATTATTCCGCTTCTGAGCTTCAAATACATTTGCCAGCGTTCTGGTCAGGTTTGACCTTGGTATTCAATTGTCAACGTCTTTCTTTTAATTGACATGCCTTGTAGCCTCTAATTTCCTGTACCTTAGGAAGATGCCAAGAAAAGCAAATTGTGTTGATCTCTCTGCCTTCCTTTCTTTTGTTTATATACTTCAGATAGATATCTTGAAGCGCTTGCAGCGAGAAGCATTTCATGACATTATGCAGCTAAGGGAGAGGCAAGAGAAAGTTGAGAGAGTGCTTACATTGTTCAAATCTAGCAAAAGTGGTCCATTTGCAGAAGAAGGCACTCGGGTCAAGGGCCTAATCAATGTTGCTGTAGCTCTTGCGCTAAGAAATAAAAAAGATGCAGTACCAGATAGCTCAGAAGCAAATTCTGGTATTAGTTCAAAGTTTGTGTTCCAGTCCAATGTTCGAAAGAAGGATTCTCTCTTGGCAGAGCTTGTCACTGATCATAGATGCTTGTCTCAAGAAGATGATCCTATTGGGAGCCCTCTTGTGTTGTCAAAGGTGATGTACCTTGCAAATATCAATGACTCCTTGTCTGTTGCCGCTGTACCAATGGGAGCGAGGTGTGATGATTTTTCAACCGACCCAAATCTCCTAGAGGTAATTTCTTCATACATGCACTGGTACTAACATGCTATCTTTTTGCCTGCTAATTTATCAGGTAATAGTTTTCTTGACAGGGGCATTGGCTTGCTAGCTTCCATTCTTCGCTGAGGCCACCTTTGCTGATCAAGGGTCACAAGTACGCTGCTGGCCTACTACTGAGGTCAAAGAACTTTGCTGCTTCACTTGCTGGGCTGATTTCAGCATCTGGGAAAAACTCAGGTGAAGCCAGCAGTATTTTCACCGGATTTGGGCAAATTTCATGTCAGATGCGTGATGAAATAAAGTTGATCATGTCTGCGGCCTGGCATGGGCCGAGTCTAATTTATCAGAAGAGCAAACCAACTGCTGGAGGATGCATTGATTTCGAACTGAAGATTGATGAGGACTCAAGAATTGGGGCATGGATTGAGGTCAAGAAGTCAAACCCGAGGTCAGTGAGGTGGGCCCTCACGCTGTCAGATACACCGGAAGATGACCTGGGCTGGGGCGTGAGCCTGCGGAGAGGCACTGAGGTTAATCGAGAACGGATTCAACTGGAAGGTTTTCTTAATTTCCGTCTAGGCAAGAAGGCCACCTTGCAGCCTGGCGTCGTGTTCGACTTAGACGGGAGGAGAGGCCCTGCTGTTGTGTTCCGGTCAAATTGGTTCTTGTGAGGCCTGAATGATTTTGGTGTGCTGCTTCTGAGCCCATGTAGAAACTTTTGGTAGATCAGTGAATGTAGAAACAATCATTTATATCATCACAAAGAAAAGCAATCATTTATAAGCGGAAGCGCACTATTCATTGTTGTTGTCGTCGAAGTATTATGATTGTTCTTGTTGTTGCTGCCCTGTACCTTCGCTGGTCTAAAACGTCATGGACTAGCTGTGGCGGTAGCGAGCTAGGTTTAGGTCCAGCCATACAAGTCTTGTTGCAAATGACACACGTTCAGAAAAAACAATATTTCAACCATTTCTGTATCTTAGGCGATCTGAAACTGGAACGGTGATGGTTAGTCACTTCCAAATACCAAAAACATGAATCTGATCTGTTACATCCACGGTTCTTTTACATATATTTACAGGCTTGTCGTAGAACATGGCAAAGTGTTGGGAGTAACAGAACTCCGGACGTTAACCTATAGTACCTCCCTATCACATCTGCAGCAGAATGTACAGGAAGTTGCAGAATTTCCTCTGATAAACGAAAAAAAGTGTGTTCCACTTTGCATAATCACAAAAGAATCATGGCCACACATTTTTCGAGCCTAGCCTGCCGGTGAAGTTCTTTTTAACAGCGAGAGGTTCAACAGAGCTGAGGTACGAGGGGTACGGAGTCCACAACCCTTATCCTCCCCTACTCTCATTCAATCCCTTTTTCACAATCTCATCGATTGTTTTGGCCCACTCGACTTTTGATGACTGCTGCCTTGTGTGTCTGTTCAAGATGAACAGCGAATTGTACTCGCAGTTGGGGAACATGAAGAATTTAAGAGCCTCTCCAGGCCTATACACCACGTAGCCAAAGCTGAGCTGGTCACGAGGTGTGAAAAGATTGACCTCGTTGAACCAGAGACAACTGAACAAATCAGTCATCGTCGTGTGCTCCTGGATCAGCACCGCTCCCTCTGGCACATCTGCAAGTTGCAATTTGTTTAATCGGCACTCAGGATAAAGGAACTTTGGTAGCGTGACAGAATTGCAGAAGAGGTGGAGTCATCAGTTATTTCAGAAACAGTAGATTATGTACCCTAAGGAACGTGCAACAGCTTCAAATAAATGTCTATAACTTGGTGGGAAAATGCAATTCCACTCACCACTGGGCATCCTTTTCTTCGGGTTTCAAGGTTCCATCCCCTCGTAATAGTATATCTTCATCTGAAGATCAACCAAAGGCCGAGCATATCGATTCCTCTGTTTGATCGCATCCCCCTCCTCATAGATGCTCCTATGATGCTTATGGACAGCTACTGCAAATGTGTATTGTCCCCGCCAGAGATATCTGTAAAGAATTTGGCCTGTTGAATTTGTTTTCAGAACATCAACAAAACAATATGAATTTGTCTTGAGGTGGACCACCTCCTCATCTCTTGCCTGGTGGCGAAGCAACTGTGGTACCGCATTACTGCCTAATTCGTAATTTATAATTTTTTAAATTTGAAATATAGCAAATGAGTTTAAAAAACTATTATATTTTTTGTGGAACTGCTGCTTTTCTTTCACTTCTTTCTTTCTTCCTTTGGCTACTCTTGTCTAGCCTGGCTATCCTGTTTCTGTATTCTACTCACTTCTTAAATGAATGAAACGCAATCCTCCTGCGTTTTCGAGAAAAAAAAAGCTTGAGGAAATAGTCTATGCGTTAATATCTTTGGTACTTTTCCATTCCTTCTAGGTTCATCAAATGGAAGGCAGTGTAACATTATAAGGCTCCATATAACAACTCATTTCCCTTCTGCACTGTCAACTTTGACGGTGGTATTCTATTCAATGAAGTCAAGAGATACCCCATCTACCACCATCAAGAAGCACAACAACTTTTGAGACCGAAGGCTAATATTTGATGGCTGATGGGGAATGTCATAGCCATCAAACATACCAGAGGTGACCACAAATTTGCATTTCTATATGTACTTGAAGCGTGGTAGTGTGAAGTCGTTGTGTAACTGTTTTGCAATTTTTTGAGGCCATTTGCTACCTCTAAAATTTTTTGGAATGACGCATAATTAACTAGACGATTAAGTATAACTGCTTAATCGCCTGATTAATTATGTGTCGTTCCAAGAAATTTTAGAGGTAGTAAATGTTCTTAAAAAGTTGTAAAACAATTATACAATATACCATGATGTCTCCGAAAGCTCCACAAATAATGTCATAATTTTTTAGCTCATTTGCTATATTTACGAATTTAAAAAATTGTAAATTATGAATTAGGCAGGTAATTAAGCTGGCTAATTAGCCGATTTAATAACATGTCGTCCTGTGGGCGGGCGGCAGGCGCCTGCCGTCTGGTGGGCGGGAGGTAGGCGTCTGTCGTCTGCTCACGAGACGGCAGGTGCCACGCATCCTCTGCTCCGCACTGTCGCCCACCCACCGGACGATATAAACGACATTTTTGTTGATATAGTGCCCATACGGCTATTTTTGTAGATACGATACGAAAACGTGCCAAAAGTGGCTTTAACTTCAAAAATCCTATACAGTATAGCCTTATATACAACTGATATATGTGAGACAACTTATGCAAATAGCATCATACAATTAATATGTTATCTATATAACTATATATACAATTATATACGTAGTAAAAAATCATTTTAAAGATTATCTATTAAATAGTAGTTCTCTCAGAACCTTCTCTCTTAATGCCACTAAAAAGTTCTACGTGGTGTAGTCTTACGGGCGGCTGTTATATACCAATGTAAATATGCATAATAGATCCAAACAGGGAAAGTAGGTAGGCAGGTTTCGGGAGAATCCGGGTTGGCTGCTTGATCGTGTTACGTACCTCTGCTTCGCCTCGCCATTGCTCCTCCTCTCCCGTGGGAGTGGGATGGGGGTCGGGGCATTTAGGGTTTGGGCGGCGCCAGAATTGGAGGTGGAGATGCGGAATTGGGAAGGATGGGAGAGGGCCAACAGGCAGCACACAAGAATGGCACTCCGGAGAATCACATTCCACTTCAACACAACAAGCGCAACGCATGAAATTTCGTATCTGTTATTATCCACTAGCCGTATAAACTAATAAGTTTGCACCATACTTGTGCACTAGGAGTACAGTTATATACATCTGTGTAGTAGTATCACAAGTTCAGGATATGAAAACTCGCATTTACGTACATCTGTTTATTACACAACACATACAGCTAACCGAACGGGCAGACTAGAAAACCATCATGCAGACATGCACTGGAACATGACAGGCTTCCTTAGAGAACTGGGAAGATATTGTCGCCATCCTCATTACCGTCGAGATAGTTGAACGGAGCATCCCCCTCGTAGCGGAAATCTGGACCAACGTAGCACTTCATCTCGTGAAACAGGTTCAGGTTGTCCACCAGTTTATGGAATATATTGCAACCGCAGCACTGAAACAACAAAACCACAGAAACAAAGGATCAACAAATGTGTAGGTCAAGACAAGATGCAATCTGATGCATACAAAGGAACACAAGTAGACAGGCAGAAAACAATGCACCAGGAAAGGAGAGGAGGTCATACATACCAATATCCAGATACGAAAAACTTGTCGAAAAGTACATACTTTGGAGCTAGAAGATAATAAAATTTAGCATCAGAGTAAAGCGCATAAACAAAAAATAATACCACAATATACAGATCCAATATATATGCAAAGAGCCATGACCAAGGTAGAACTCATATCAGGGACGACAACTAGCTTTTGGTGGGATAGATGGCATGAGAATAGCCCACTAGCTCCGAAATACCCGGTGATCTATACATATGCGATAGCCCTATGATCACAGTAAAAGGCTGGCTGGAACTGGAGGATATCTCTGGACTTTTTTCGCCTCTCAGATCAGAGGCAGCAGTGCATGAACTGGCAGCTTTGATTGAGAATGCCTGCATTTCGAGGAATGGTGCAGGTTCTGATCAAAGATCCATGGCCCATGGAAGTGAGATGAATTTCTGGGCCAAGGCAGTGTACACAATCATGCATGGAGGAGAGTTGACTACAATGCTCAGCTAATTTGGGAGGGGGTGGCAAGAACTAAGCAGAAATTCTATCTCTGGCTGGTTCTGAAAGGTCGTATCAATGTCAAAGAAAGACTGAATCGGTGAGGGGTACTCAATGATGCTTTATGCCCGCATGGTTGCAGCTGTGATGAATCGATATGCCATCTTTGAATAAGTTGTGTGTGAACTAAAGAAATTTGGAGATTACTTGGAATTGACATGGTGGGAATAGACTCAGTTTTGGTGCTCTTGGAAAGAGGCATGAACAACCTGACTGAGGTATTGCGTCCGGCGTGGACCGCAGTTGCTACAGTGATATGTTGGAATATTTGGGTGGCAAGAAATAAAAAGTGTGTTCGAGTTGCTTGAAATGGGTCAATTTCTAGTGGTGTCAACTTGTAGGCAAGAGCTTATGTTGGTGAAGAACCATATGAAGAACACATTGATACAGATGTCTATAGATTCTTGGCTTGATAGATGGAGAGTAAGAAGTAATATCATGTAGTAGTTTCTTTATTTTCTCCTTTCTTGAGTCTTGGTACGATTAGTTTCTTTATTTTCTCCTTTCTTGAGTCTTGGTACGAGCTTGTGCTTTGGCCTTGGCTTTACTTGTACTGGCTAATTGCTTATCTTATATTTATCACAACGTAGGGGTCTCCCCTCCCGTTTCCGTCAAAAAAAACTTAAACACTAACCCAATCAAGGACAATGGCAAGTTAACTACATAAGCAAAGATTGAGCTCGTAGAACAAAAGAACCAACATTTGTAAATCATAGAAATGTCAAGGCAGCACAACTCAAATCAATTAGTACCTTGGGATACTAGACCAAATAGTTTGTGTGGTTAACCTTGGCTACTGGGCTACTGGCCAACATAACTCAAACTGCACACTTATCTAGCCTGTTTGATTTTATACACCTAAATTTGTACAAACCAGAAGAACAGAATCCTACACTGAAACAATAGCCTGAAGTTGTATCACACGGAAACAGGTCATTCTGCTCTTTTTATCAGTGTAGTAACACAGGTCAGTCTGATATAATAGGATGTCATAACCTCCTTCAAGTTCGATGTTACTGATGTCCAAAGCAAATTCTGTGGAAGAACATATGACCTATAGTAAATTGGTAATAACCCATCTGTTAACTACACTAACGGTCTAGTCCTATGTTTCAGTATCCATAAACTCTACTCATCATATGAAATAAGGACCACCACCAAAAGGGAATCTCAATTCACCAAAAGGGCATCTTAATTCAATTTTTCAAGACATAATTAGAATCAGCTCAACTTGGATCCTTATGTAACACATTAACATTACATTAACAATTAACATTACATTAACCAAGACGTCCATATATACCTGAACAAACACGGTTCCGTCAGTGTAGGCGTGCGGATTGATGGCCCGCGTGGTACGCTGCCCGCACACATTGCAGGTGAATGCCACCCGCATCCGCCGCCGCGGGGACTTTGTGAAGAGCGACCATGGGAGCGTCGACACCTCCGGCGGGTCTGCCCCGCCGGCTTTGCTCGCCTTTGGCGGCCCCTCCATCCCCGATCCCGTCGTCCAGCCACTCCCCTTAGCGGCGCTCAGCACCAGCCCCATGGCCGCGTCCTGCGGATGCACAGCAACCAGGTCAGCAGCCAAAATCAGCACCAATCAACTTGCTCCGGCCGTACCGGCCGAAGCAAGAAAATCTTGATGCACCCCATAAACAAGACCATGTTGATCAAAGGTACTGATTAACAAATTGGGTCCTATCGAAGGAAGAAATCAAACGGCAAGCGGTAACATCAAATGGAGTCGAAGTGCGAAACTGTAAAGATCGCATAAATCTGCCGTAAAGAAACCGCGAAAGCATCGGATTTGATCTAACAGCGACAAGAAGACAAAATTGCATGAGGCAGCGTCCAGAACCGGTACAAAACCGAACAAATTGGAGTAAGGGGCATCCGATAGTGGCTAACCGCCGCCGCCGCCGTGCAGCGTCCGTACCTTGGAAAGCGGTGAGATGGACAGCCCGTACGGCGCGAGGCTGGTCGGCTCACGCCCGGCGCCCTCCGACCTGGGGACTTCCTCGTCGTCGCCTTGGCCTGCAAGCGCATAGATAAACGGGAACATTAGCACCGGTGCAAGCAGTAGAAATGAGATGAGAAGCATGCCGGGGGGCGGGGGATGAGTCACAAGTACGTACGCTTGGAGGCGGCGACGGGGAGGAAGGCGGCGCGGCGGTGGAGGGGGTTGGAGGAGAAGGGGAGCGGCAGAGACCGGGAGGTGGTGACGATCGCGACGGACTCCATGGGCGGCGACGGCGAGGGAGCGAGAGAGAGGAGGAGATTTTTTTTGCGCACGGCTCGGCAGGCAAAGGAAATAATACATTTGGCAAGGAGCGGGGTGAGGATTAATACACGTCGGCCCCACCATTCCAGAACAGAGGTCAGTCGGTTACACCATCCATCTACAGGAGAGATTTTACTGTGTCACCGTTGCACAGTGACTTTCTGTCACAAGCCAATCCGGAGCAGACACGTGGGCAGAAATCTATTGTAGCAGTACTGTAGCAGCATTGTAGCGGTGTTATAGCTGTAAGGAAATCTGTACGAACTATTATTTTATTTATTTTAAATGGCTACTACAGTGACTCTATAATACATATTGCCACGTATCACAGTCTTATTGGCTTGTTACACCAACTCGGTTGTATCACCGTTGCATATTAGAATTTTTCCATCTATAGAGGGGAACATTTCTTTTCTGCTTCTAAGAGTCTTTTTTCTTACAATAAAATGTTTTTCTATAATAAATAGTTTTTACAAATAGTATCTTTTAAAGCAGAGTCTATAAATTGATTATAGTACACAATGCATAACTCCATTTATATAGATCAAAATCGCACACAAATCTCTGTCTCTATGTACTCTCTCGCGCGAACAGCCATAAGCTGTAGCCTGAAATAACATGCCCAAAGGATGAGTTCTCTTTTGGCTTGTGGCTTGTGGCCCCGCTCCAAACTGTTTAAAGCCTAGGCTTTTAACTTTCAGAAGCCACTTGAAACGTATTAGCTTCTTAGTTTTGGTTTTTTTGGCTTTTTAGCTTTTTTTGTTTTTATTTTTTCCCTTTTAATCCTTTGTATTGTTTGCGATGATATAACGGTTTTTCTTTCTTTTTTTTCTCATCTTTTGATTATGAAAGGCTAACGGTTGCTACAGTACATTTGTAACCAAAAGTCAACAATCAAAGCTAGAAGCCGGGGCTTAAAAGCTATTTGGAATAGCCTCTATGACTTCTCTCAATCAAACAAATGGGACAATTTCTCCATCATCATTTCGATTCAGCTTGTTAGGACAGCTTTTTGAAGCAGTTTATCGGCTTATCAGTTTCTACCATCATCAATAAGTGACAACATTGGAGCGAGTACTCAGATACGTGTATCCGAATGATTAGGGCGCGTGTCCATGCAAAAAAGGGACCATTAGTTCGATGTACGCGTGCAGCAACTAATGGTCCCTTTTCTTTCCAGGAAGCTCCCTTAGGCCAGTCTCAATGGGGATGTCATGAGAGTTTCATAGGCATTAAAAAGGGTGACACATCAGCAAAAATAGATTTTTTACCTTGTTTTGATGAGGAGAGAGAAAGGAAACGTTTCATGGGGATGAAACGATTGTGCGCAGTTTCCAACTCCTTGGAAACGGCACGACACCTGCGTTGAGGGAAAGTTTCATGGGCTTCGATCCCGCTCGCGCGCCTCGCCCCAATCCTTCCGTCTCGCCCCCAATCCTTCCCGCTTTGCTTCAATCCCGTGCTCGCGCTCCGCGCTTTCTTTCCTTTTCCCGTGGAGCGGTCCGAGCGGTTGGGAGATCCAGCCACGCCATCTTCTTCGTGCCTCTACCGATGGATCCAAAGCGGTGGAGAGCTTGGGCCGCACGCATCCGCAGAGGAGGGAAAGGCGCGGGGCGGCGGCGCAACCTCAAGACGGCGTCCTCGACACCTCCGACTTCCTCGCTAGTGTCGCCGCCGCCGCTGATTTCGCCCGGCGCCGCTCTAACTTCTCCCTCGTGCGCGACTTCAACTCTGTCGCCACGGCCACCGCAGGAGCGTGGATGGGGGCCATACCCCAAATTTTCCATCTCAACATGGAAACCAACAAGCCCCAAATTCATGGTAAGCGCTTGATTTCGATGCGTGCAAGTAGTTGATTTCGATGGTCGCAAGTAGTTGATTTCGATGGTCGCAAGTAGTTCAAATGATTTTTATAGATGCTGCAAGTAGTTGATTTTGATGCCTCACGTATACAAGTGGTTTAGTAGAAAAAGTTCGGTTGATTTTGATGCTCGCAAGTGATTTTGATGCCTGCAAGTGGTTTGATGCCTGCAAGTGATTTTTACCAAACTTGCTAGATTGTCCGTAACTAGGTGATTTGGAAGGCGGTGCAAATACCGGTGGACTTTATTAGATTTCACTACTTGTGAGTACTTTTACTATATCAAGTCAGTAAGTTGCTTCATCTATTTGTAAGTACTTTTACTAGATCAAGCTGAAAGTTGCTTCATGTACTGGTATAACTTAGTTCATCCCTAGCATGCAACGGTACATGATAACGTTTAATCCATTGAGAACACATACAAACGGCTACAAAGTTCATCTAGTGTATTTGATAACAAGACAACACAAGAATTAAATCTTGCAACAAGCCTCATGAAACAGTGAAACAAAACTATCCATTGAGAGAGGTTGTTTCATGTTTCAGTTTCCAAGTCTATTAGTATTGGAAACAGTGAAACGAAACGTTGCATTGAGACTGGCCTTACAAGGAACGGATGCTCCCTTGATGCCGTATAATTGATTGGTTTGGCGGCTAGGCCATATAATCACTACTAAGCCCCGAATGATAAAACGGAATTTCTTTCCAGGAATATAATCGTTATTTGTCCTATAAAAATGTGGAATTCCGTGTTCCAGACAGGACCTAAGCGGTACGCCAAACGGGAATTTTTCCCTAGTTTTGTGGGAATTGAATTGTTATTTGTCCTATAAAAAAGTGGAATTCTGCGTTCCAAACAGGGCCTAAGGGCGTCTCCAACAGCTGGCTATTTAGTTAGCTAGATCTGATGTGGCAAGGAAAAAGTAGGAGAGAGAGTAGTCACTAGCGACGAGCAAATAGCTGATCTATTTCACGTAGTCCAAGAACATGAGAGAGGAGCATGTGGGTCCAACAGTATAAAATAGTCTTTGCTTTTGTCTCTCACCTCCACGTCAGCTGACTATATAGCTAGTACTAGCTATTACCATTGCGGACGCCCTAAGCGTAAGCGGATGACCGAACAAGTATCGTGACAATGAAACCTACCGTATCACAAAAATATCCAATGGCCTTGTTCATATGTTGTCTGTCACTAGATAATATTGCGTTCAGGAAACATTTACAGCATACCACTGAACTATCTTAAAGAATATATACAAACAAAACGGCTGAAGAGTGAAAATTATACACTAAATAGTAACCAAACAGACACATCCTAACTAAACACAGACGCCCCTCTTTTTTAAGTCGATCAGCTCAGGAAACCAGCAACAACTCTTAAAATGAGTAATAGCTGAACACAATCTCCATCCTCACTACTATGGCTGCCAACTACACCCTCATCAATCATCATTCATGTCTTTGCTGCTGCTATCGCCCTCACCATCTTCCTCGTCTTCATCTTCATCTCCATCTTCCTCTTCTTCCTCGCCACCATCCCCATCCCCATCCCCATCCCCATCCTCTTCATCTTCGTTCTCGAACAGTCGGATAGCAATCTGAGGAGAGCGTATACTCATCAAAGTAAACAAAGCCATCAGAATCACTGCTGCTGGAGTAACAAAGATCTGTCTCAACCTTCAAAACGCAAAATCCACATGTCAAAATTCTGATATCAATCATATATTCATATCATTGAACATAGCAGTGCTCAATTCTGTTCCAACAACCTCTGTTGAAAGTAGCGCAGCAACAAGAAAGGGTATTCCAGCAGTGCCAAACAATGGCCCAAAAGAAAAGCCATATACATGAATAGAAGTATCCCTTCAAGGTATAGCATGGATGGATATTGTAACAGCAACACATTTATGTACTACTTGATTTGGACATTGCGGTTATTACACTACAGAAAAAAGTTGTCTTTGCGCCATAGTGCCAACCAGTTACTTTGACACAAACTGTTCTGTTGACTACAAAGCATCCCTACACCCAATTTGATTTCCAGTGTGTAAAATTGGTCCCTCCCTCCTCCTGTCTCCTTTGCAATGAAAATATGCAACTCACATCTAATACCTCAAAGTCACAGTGCAAATGAACCGGCCTTTTCCGTTCGCCAAGAAATAAACAAGAAAAGATGAAGGAGGGGGTTATACACCCACACTTCGCTTCATGCAAAATCCAAAAACATGAACATATCTCAAGCAAATTAATTGTTTATAAAAAGTGTTATGTATAAATACAGAACTAAGCCTGCCTGATACATTAGGCCATATCCGACAAATTGTGCATCCAAAGAGCATAAGCCACAAGAAGCACAAGTGACATATTATATTATTAAAACGATTGAAAAAGAAACCACTGTTCGTTCTCAAGGGCTAGAAATTCTCACGGTTAATCGGAGGAAAAACAGCAAGATCTATAGCGTCCTTCCTTCCTTCCGTGGACGTGCTCGCCGGCGCTGCTCGCTTTCCGGCCACGACGACCTCAGCGCGCGCCAAGGCTCTCAGTGCTCGCACTTATAGCCTCGGCCGCGCTCTTGCGAGTTCCCGCGGCCGGCGCCACGATTCGCCCTTCCACCTCGATGCCCGCGGTCTCGGCGCAGAGGATATCCTCGATCTCAATGGTCGCGTGATAAAGGAAAGTCGTGAGGGCTCGCGAGAACGACGCCGTTTTGAGGTTCCTCCACGCCGTGTCGCGTGCTCGTTGATCTCGGCGGTGCTTCAATTGTTTTGCTCGCACCGCGCGGAGAGTGTCGTTTCAATTTTGGTGGGTCCCGTCCATGATGGAGCTTGAGATCATCGAACCACCATTGGAGGCGAGGACCACCGCAAGCGTATCTGCGCAGTATTCTATCTCAATCGCCGTTTCCGTTGGGGCGCCCAACTCAGATGCTCCTCCGCCGCCCTTCCGGCCGAGGACGACGCGACCTTGCCGCCGGAGACGAATACTTGCCCCTGCCTCCCCTGCTCAGCGGCGCAGATGGCGCGGGAGGCCCGCGTGTCCGCGCACGACGGCCGCCCACGCACCTGCGCACGGCGGGCCCACGGCGCTATGGCTCTCACCCGTGCCCTCGCATTGATGCGGCCGACGGACCAACCGCTGGGAGGCGACGAGAGACGCTGGCGATGTTGTTTACCGAGAAGTCGGCAATGGCCGGCGCCGGGCGAGATCGACGCCCCGCGCCCCAGAGTCGCTCGCATGGCCGCCCGATACGCGTAGGATCGAGGGATCGGCGTTATCTCTGCCTCAAGGTCCGTTTAGAGGCCTTGGGCCGTTGGGTCCAGCGGACGCTTTCATTGCTGGCCGATTCATTTCGAGCAACCGGGGCCTCATCTCTGTACCGTATTGCGTCCTCATGGGCTTGATTTCATGTAGCCGGCCTGCAGTCGCCCTCCAGTGCCGGATATGTTGGCCTGCACTCGCCCCGCTAACACGCGAGCTGGGCTCAACCGCGGCGTGTCCACGGGAGGATGCGCTCGGCCGCACCCGCATGCCGCGCCGATGCAGAGGCGGTCGCACCAACAGCCTCGCTACCTCCGAAGTCGCCATCGAGGCGCGCGCGCCCCATCCGCTCACGCCACGCCGCCGCCGACAGATTATAATAGTGCAGATCAATCAAATAGATGTGAGATATGTTACGGTTCTATAAAAAATAAAACCGTATTTCATCATAAGCATCAGAGTTGTATAACAAGTATAACTCTATGTTTCGATATAAACATATGCAATGCAGTATCGAGCCACGCAAATTGCATAGGGAATTCGGCTAGTTAAAACAAAGAACACACCTCGTCAATGTGAGCAAGGGAGGGGTTCTCACTTTCAGCAGGCACTCAAATCTTGATAGCACTCTCAATGCCACTGCTTGCAACAACAAACTCAGAAGGGTGCTGTTTAACACAGTTCACAATCGGTTTATCTCCTTTCATCACTCGCATAATCTCACATCCTTCTTTCCCCAAATAAATACATGGTCACAGTTTGATCCAGAGGTAACATAATCATAGCTGGGACCAAGGAAGTTAGCACCCTTAATGGTATGCATGTTCTGGTGTCAATTGAAAGTTTGACGTACAGGCAACTTATCTCTACAAAAAGGTAATGGAGCTGTATTTACATGGCAGGCTCCCTTAGTCTCATCCATCAGGTCTCATCCATCAGGAGTCATTCACCTACCTCAATATTGTTGAAGTGTAACGTATGCTCTCTCAAAAAAAGGTAGATATTGTCATAACTGTACGATGCTAATAACTCGCTGGTCTGTGAGAAAGCCAAACCAGTTATTCCATCTTTGTTTTCACCAATCAAATGCGGAGGGCAGAAGTGCTCAATTGGGCGACCAGAACTAGAATCCCCATTCAGACAAATCTTGTGGGTATCATATAACCTTATATACTCATCAGATCCGGCAACCGCAAAGCAACAGGGATTCCTTGGGTCTATGGCAATAGCATAGTTTGATGGTTTCACCTGTGAAGTGATCAATCGCCCCACATTTAAAGAATTCAGTGGCATTTCCCCCCTTAGGTCAAACTGAAGGGGAAACGGAGTCAGCAACAAAGGAATCCAGCAGAGATAGCTACAAGTGAAGGAGGCAAATTAACAACTTACAAGCCACACAGAGCCATCTTCCCCACAGCTAAAGAATGTGTGAGGATTTCCCGGCTCAACAGCCAACATGTACACCAGGCACTCTAGTTCAACAAGCTTGTCCGCAAAAAACGACCCCCTTCTTGTAGTTACAACAAAGAATCATAGCATGATGGTATGAGCGATGTAAACGACCAAGATAAAAACACGAGGCCATGGAATTGGTTGGTTGCCAGGGAAACAGTCAGCATGTATATACCTCGCAGTCAGCAGAGCATGTGACAATGCTCCGATCACCTGAAAAGGGCATGAACTGCGCGTGGAGCACGTCGCTACTGTGGCCAGTTCAAGGTCGGCTTGGCCTCTTCCCAATCCCGCAGCACGACGGTCCGATCGTCCGACCCGGACAGTAGCAGGCTCCCGTCATCACACATCCCCTGTGCTTGCGCAGCCTCTTCTGGATACTGACACAAAGTCCTGCACAGCCAGTCAAACATGCTCCATGATTATAGATAGGATCAGCAGCTTAATTACAAAATTACAAGCTACGAATGATCCTCTCTGGACTTTTGAGAGAAGAAAGCTACAAGGACCCAAAAACCTGAACGAACGCACTAATTTCTCAGTAGTAGTGCAGCAAAGCCTAATCTTGTTCCAAGAACAACCTAATCTCGTTCAATTTCAGGGTCAAACGATTGGTACAAAAAGAATTGTAGAGGAGTGGGAAGAGATGCCATGAAGGCGTTGGCGAAGCGCTTGGGCGGGACATCCACGTCCTCCGGCGGCATCGCCTCCTCCGTCGCCACTGACGAGGGTTTCCTGGCTCGCCTCCCCATTCCTCTCACCTAGCCGCGTCGCCGGGGCGCAGGGCGGTGGTAGAAAGAGAGATCACGGCCGTCCATCAGAGAACGAACGGTTCGATTCGCGTGGATTTGTTGGGCCTGGCCGCCGTGCGCGTCAGGGACCAGTTAATTTCGGACAAAAGCCCAAAGCCATCCCGACTCGACCATTAAATCTGGGAGAAGCGAGGAGAGGGAGAAGGGAAGCGAACGCGCAGCCAAACCCTAGCCGAGCGCGCGCGTGCCGGCCGGGACCGGGAGCTCCGCCGTCGGCTTCGTGGCCGTCTCCGCCTCGCTCCATGGTGATCCCCTCCTCCTCCTCGCGCCCCCTTCTCTTTGTGAAGGTTTTGTCGGGTGCTTCGGTTGATCCCCGTACTGACGCCTCGTTTTTGCGTGTTGCTCCCGCTTCTTCTCTTCTCCCCTCTTCGCAGGCTGACTCCCCGCGCAGGAGGTAAAGACGCTGATTTCTCAGATGCGCCTTAGCAATCCTCGCTCTCCGATTTGATGATGCCTGGTTTGCTTTTTCGTTGGTTGGCCACCTCTGATCTGGCTTTGTTGGTGCCGCTTGGAGTCGTAGTTTCGTTTTACGCATTTCATGTCGTTAGGCGCAAGGCAACACAAGATACACGAGGATTCGTAGTGTGTATGGCTTAACTGTGGATCCCACTGTTTGTTTGTTATGTTTGACTTAAATAGTAGATGGTGAGGTTGATTGCATGTTGTTCCTATCTTTGGTATGGTGTTCGATAATGGTAGTTGTGTTTTGTTGTGTAGCTTTTGCAATGCTATTGTTTCTTAGAATTCTGGTTTTGTCCTCTATATAAGTTTTGAATTGCTGAAATGTAGATGCACTAATCCAATTGTAAAAGGTTGTTGTTACTAGTTCCTTTTCTTCAGAATGTTCATGGTACATTAAACCAGAAGTAATGAAATGCATCCGGAGATTGTGTTACAATAGTGTGAATTTGGCACAACTTGCTTCCTATCCAAACTGTTCATGTTTGTGCTTCAACGTCATGGAATTAGGTCTAAACAACTAAGATTTGCCAATAAACTTTAGAGTTTAAGTTGTTACTAATAAACTTTAGAGCGGTAAGGGGTTAGTCAAATGTTTGATTGCGGTTTGATGCCTTAACCTGTCATGCTTTCATCTGGAATGTTTATCTAGAAGTTTTTTTTATGAAAAGGCCCTATGTTACTTCTATTTTGAATGTAGATCAACTAGATCTGTCTCACAGGGGTTATAAGTTCAGATTAAGTTAGGCTACCTATACGGGATGCTGTAAAATGGGTGAACAGACTATTCCATGAGTCCACATACAGAGCTAAACCTGCCCTTATGTTCCTTTTTATGTTTATTCTCTCGACCATGTTCTCATAATTATCGTTATATATGTAGTGCTATTCCTTCGCTTAGCATTTCCTTAGACAGAAATGAAAGTTAATGTTGGCGCTTTCTCTTGGATATATTACTTGCACTCGCTCTGTTATTCTTATTCATAGTTTAAGGCAACTAACACAACATTAAATGGTATGTCTAGAGGATTCTAAACCACTTTAGAAAGTGATGCCGCTTAGTGTTTGTGGTCGTAGTAAGCGATGATGGTGCTGTGTTTTTGCAGCCATTAGAAGGCTATGGTTGGAGTTGAATTCAGGTGTAATGCACACTCAGATAAGCCTAGTAAAAAATGTGTAGGTCGATGAGTGAATGCTCAATAAGGAATATTTTATCAGCATTTGATATGATTATCTTAATGTTACATCAATTTTGTAAGGACCATGCTGTGATAATCTATGATATTTGAAGTGTTCTTGGTTCAGTTTCCCTGTTCTAATGAGCAGAGCGTGCCCATGAAACCGATTTATACTTTTAAAAGGGCAAAAATGTTAAGCTTGTTGCTAATTTTTCCTTATAGGTATATCGCTAATCTTGGTCATGGTTTGCATTGAGCACATTACTGCACTGATTTTGCATGTTAATTTTTATTTTCAGTTGCTTATTTTGTTGCCTTCTTTTACCAATTACCAGAGCATCCTTGTTGGAGCTGTTAGGACTATTTAATGTTTAACACTTGCTAGTGATAATTGATTAATTTCTTACTTTCAGGTACTCAAGGTCCCCTTCTCCTTACAGGGGCCGTCCAAAATCAAGGTCAAGATCACGATCACCTGCACCTCGATCCCAGTCTAGGTCTCCATTGCCTGATCCGAAATCTCAGGCGAGGACAAGATCAATAAGCCATGAGAGGTGTTCAGGATTCTTCATTGAACTCTTTGCTTAATGCTTATACGTCCTGTACTTCATCTATGTGCATATCATGTTTCTCCTCGCTAAGAAAATAATAGAAACTAACATATATTATTGCAATATTTTATACTATATGTTCTTGTTGTCGAGAGTTGTGTTCATAGTAGACAAGTTTATGTTGTAATAGCATGTACAATTGTGGCATGAAAGTATTTCTTTTGGAAATAAAAGTCTATATAAATTAGTTGGCATAGTTGGCCATCCTGCTATAATAGCTGCAGTATAGGGGTATTGACTGTTTGTATGGACTAGTTGTGATAGTTGAAAGTCATGTTATAAGAACCGTGACATGCAAACCACATTATGATAATATGAAGCTAGTTGTGTGTAATGAGTATGACCACAAAACATTGTATGAAGAAATGAGATACTATTATGTAAGAAAATGAATTGTAATATGGATATCTGTTGTAATAGGGAAATGAACTTTTATCCAGGGAAGACAAAGTAGGTTACAGATTGCACTAATGAGAATGTTTTACCGTATGGACAATATACTAACAGTGTAAATAAATGAATTGTCAGAAGTGATGCAGCAGATAAAAAGGAAATGAAGTACTTTTACAGTGATGTGGCAGTATACTTTAAAAAATTGAAATCAACTACCGATAATTAACATGTCACTTAATTTTTTTTTCCCACAATCAACAACTCATCATCTGCATTCTGCAACATGGCACTTAATTTTTTCACAAGCAACAACTCTTCATCCGTGATCTGTACATTCTTAATAGTTTCCTGGTTGCAGAGAGGCTGATGCTATAAATCATGGAAATACTCTGTATGTGACTGGACTTTCTTCTAGAGTGACTGAAAGGGAACTTAAAGACTACTTCTCTAAGGAAGGAAGGGTTAGTTGACTTCATATGAAGTGCTCAAAGACTTATTGTTCCTCAGAAGTGCCAAATTATGACATTTCCTGTTTGTTAGGTGGTTGGTTGCCATGTTGTTCTTGAACCCCATACACGTGTTTCTCGTGGATTTGCTTTTGTCTCCATGGACACCGTTGAAGATGCTGAACGCTGTATCAAGTATCTTAACCAGTCTGTAATGGAAGGCCGACACATTACAGTTGAAAAGGTGATTGTTTGCACCTCCACTTGGGTTGTTGATACAGATGCAACCTTATATTTCCTGTGTGTTGACCTGGAGGTTTTTTTGTTATTATTCAGAAGAGATTGTGCAAGCTATGTGCAGCAATCAAGATCCTGAGTTCATCCATTTCAACTTTAGCTCATACAGCTTGATCAATGGACAGCACAAAGGGTTACTATGCACCACAAGATTCACAACAAATAAACGTAGCAAATTTTCAACTAAACCTGAGCATTCACCTTCAACTTCCACATCAACTAATCAACGGGCATTCCCAACTCTTTAGTCAAGATGTGTGGTGACATATGCATAGCAATGTTGGATGCCTGCTAGTTGGAGTTTGTGCTCTTCATTACTTATTTCCTCCTTGGTCCGTTATTGCAGGGTGTATATCCATTGATTGTAAGAGAAACTTGTTAAATTACCTACATAATCTGTATGATATTTTTTATATTATAGCTTGGAACCTGACTTCGTACTAATTGTTATTTCCATTATTTCAGTCACGCCGAGGTCGCCCGAGGACACCAACTCCTGGAAGTTATCTTGGTATGAAAAGCAGCCAAGGCTTGTGGTCTACATCTGTAGATATTAGTTGCCATTTGAATATACACCATCCTCTCTGTCTCCCCCTGCTGCTGCTGCTGCTGCTTGTGCTTTTGTGATGTTCATATGCCTTGTTATGTACAACTTATGGTGTAGTTGAAATTTTCCTTTGGCAGGTCATCGATATGATCGTAGAGAGCAGCGTGGGGGTGGGAGATATCGCAGAGGCTACGGTCGTGATGAGTATTTTGGCAATAGCTACCGCAGGTCTCCACCTCCTATGTACTCGTCCTACAGGGATACTCGAGACTACCCTTCCTACAGGGACACCCGAGACTACTCCCCCTATAGGGATGCCCGTGATTACTACGAAGGCAGGGGTGGCCGAGGATACTCCCCCCAGAGATCTCCTTACGGTGGTAGGGCAAGGAGGGAGCGCTCTAGATCTTTGCAGTATTCACCCTACCGGGTGCCTGAAAGAGGCTACAGCCGCCGAGCCGGTGGCGGTGGCTATGACCGGTAAGGCTTGCTCCCTTATTTCAGTAAGCACCAGATGTCAAAAGTTGGATACCATGCTGTTTCCTGGTGGCCCTCCATGATGTTTAGATTGGTGTAGCTGCTGCACTGTTGGAATATGATGATATATTCGCGAATTTTAAACGTTGTATTGGCACCTAGTTTGTAACGTGCAATGACTCTTTTAAGAATGACTGGGGCATGTTCTATTTGTCATCTTTTAACTATTTGAAATCATGGGCAGACAGTAGCTACGTGGCTATTATTTGACATGGCCATAATTCGAATCCCTGAAAGGTGAGGAACCATTCACCGCTTGGACAGCGGGGTGAAAAATGTGGGTATGAGAAGACAAAAAGGCTTTGATGTGCCCCTGTCCGTTGTATCATTGTGTCTGGAGGAAATTGATGGTACTGGAGTCCTCTTGAAGCGGGCATGTGAAGGGTGCAATCCAACACAGGCTTTTCAAGTGGCGCTTGTGATCCCACGCTTTTTGTGGTTTGATCGTGTGGTTGGATGGATGGGTCATGTGAATTCCTTGCCTACTGGAATAGGCCACTGGCACAGTGGCAAAGCAAAAGGCCGAAGGCTACTGCTAGGGCCCTCGGCCACGGGGATTCTGGTCGGCTCGCTAGGGCATTTTGTTGGGTTGGAATGAAATGAATCCTTAGCTTTTTGTGCCGTTGGGTTGGTATCTCATCATTAAATGGCACAGAGCTTCGGACCTTTGGTTGCTTGCTGCGAGCCAGCCAGCCTTGTTGCATTGTACCCAGCGTATCCTAGTAATCGTAATGCTTGCTGTGGCTGCCGCAGATAGTGTCTCCCATTAGGATCCTGTTGCATTGTCACACCTCGTCATTTACTCACTAGCTGCAGTTTCAATCGCATCTTCAAAGAGGACGAGCACTTTTATTTGTTTCATGTATCATTGCTCATGTTTCTCGTTTCAAGCGAACCAATGGACCACATAAGCCTTTTTTTTCTTTTTAGCTTCTAAAAACTGTTTTTCGGCTTTTCTACAGTAACTAGATTTTAAATGGAGTATCTTTTCAAGATAGGGTTTACTGGTTAATTGTAGTACATACTGTATCGACTTCATTTATATCGGCAAAAACCGTACGTAAGTCTGTTACTTTGTAATCTCTCACATGAACAGTCCAAAAACCACAAGTCACAGCCAAAAATCATAAACTTCAGCCAAAAAGAACATGCCTATAATCTATTTTTAAGCATTAGCCTGAAGCCGTCGCACGGTGTGACTATTTTTTTAGCCTCTTAAGAAGATCGACAAGGCCTTGGAGGCTACCTCTAAACACCCCCCACAACAGCCTCCAAGTAATTTTTCTCGGCATTGTCCTTAGGGCTAGAGGCTGCCTCTAGTGAATAAAAAAAATTATATGCCCCCGTCACTTGGGTTGGATGGAATTTGGAATAAGGATTGGGATGGATGGAAGCTGGAGTAGTTGTTTTGTATTATAGTCATGGGCTTTATTCTAGAGACAGTATTAGCCTTTATAAACTGCACAAAATTATACTAGTCTTATGCTAGGTTTAGAGGCTACTTGTGGACCTAGCTTAGAGCCTCTAAACACTGCAGATGCTCAGTCCATGAACAATTAATTGTATAGACGGCTACTGTTGTCGTCTAGGGCCGTTGGTGAGGATCCAATATGATGGTGCCCACCCTTCCGGGGACGCTACAAGAGCTGAGCAGCAACAAATCATGCGTGCTGAATTGGTAATGATATATACTGACTACTGAGATCGATGCATGGTAGCAGCAGCACGTCGATACTGGTAGTGGTGGTAGCCTGAATGCCTGATGCATGCCGATGTGTATACGATGGCATAAAAAGCAAAGGCTGCTGCTGGTACATTAACATTGCTCCATGTGTCTCCGATCCTGGCGCCGGATGGAGCAGCGCATGTCCCTCCCTCTCTCTCTTTCTCTCTCCGCGCGCGTTTGGCTCTCTCCTTGATAATTGAGCGAGCGATGCAGCACAAAGCTGTTACGGACGTCACTCGGTCACTGCAATGCAAATGCAATGCAGATGCAGATGCAGGAGTCTCTCAGAGTAGAATAATACTCAGGGCAGAGAGAGAGAGAGAGAGCGCTTTACTTCACTTGACTTCGGTTGATTGATTCGTGTTGAGATTGAGAGAGATGGAGCTGCCATCACGAGACGTTCAAGCTAGTGTCGCGGATCGAATTCTGTTGTGCCTCTGCCGCTGCTGCCTGCGATCGAATCAGAATCCACTGAGGCCCAGCTGCCTGCCGAGGAGGCCGGAGAAGAAGCTTTTTACGCGTGCTGATAATGCCTGAGCAGATGTCCGCCTTGAGCCCATCACACGAACTGTATTAGTTCGTACGTTTCATCTCATCTCCTGAAAAATGAGCATGCACACGCGTCACGTGCTCTCGAGATCACTTACGTACGTCAATAGCTAGCTATCAGTCCAGTTCTCTGTCGCCACCATGGCGATATTTACAGAATCGTAACAACTGATTCAGCCCTTTAATTTCCTCCCATTCAGTTTGATCTATAGGCCCCTATGTATGAACATATATATGCAGCAGCTACCTAGCTCCCTCTTTTGTCTGTGCATTATCACCGGTGCGGTGGGTATATATGCTGCTGAATGCTCGGTTGTAGTACATGTCACGGGATGGCTGGTTAGCACAGTGCAGCAGGCAGCTGTTTGCTCTGTTCTGTGGGGGCCAAAAATGGCCGCCGCTGCTGCTGCTGCTGCACCCATTCATCTGTGAGCCCCGGCCGGCCTTGTGCATGCAGTGCAGCTAGTAACTGCAGACACGCAACAACATTCCAGACCCTACGCCTACAAAGCTAGCTCTGTATCTGTTGTATTGTATGCGCTAGTGGTGGCTATGCTCTGCGCCTCAAGTGGCGAGAGGAGAGAGGAGGCAGGGAAGAAGAAGCCATGGTGACTGGTGGCCCTGCTCTCCTCGCTGCATGCATGGTACGCAGCTCACGCGCCTGAGCCTGTGCTGTGGGACCCACGGGCTAGAGCAGTGAGGACTATGTAGATGGAGTGAGCGGCGGCAGCAGCAGTAGTGGTGGTGGGTGGTAGGGCTCCGCTTTCCCGAGGGAAGCGGGGGCGTCTAGCGCTTGTCCTCTTCTCCTCCTTTGCTATACCTAGCTTGCATTCTCTCTCTCTCTCTCTCTCTCTCTCGTCGAGCGGCCGTTTGCCTTTTCTCGTGACTCGTTTTTTTTTCGAAGATAGCATCCTCTTGTTTAGATTTTCAAAAGGAGCCCCTTCGAGGCAGACCCCAAAGATGGCATATTGGCATGTGTCCTAACACGGTACCCCACCCCATTGGGTGCATGACGGTGCCTACCATACTGCTCCACTGTAGCAGGTCTCCTGTCGCGCTTCTCTACCGTGGTAGGTAGCCTCCTACGTGGCCTACCGTGGTACCTGCTAGGTCGGTGGAGCCTATCGTGTATCGTGCTCGCTTGTCTTGTGTACATCTATCGTGTTAGACACCTTCTATTACTGTGAGGTAGCGTGACAGGTGACACGTGTTGTCAACCGCTATTGACGTGGTTGTCAAGGAGAATAGAAATAAAAAATTTAAGCGTGAGAACGCTACATTTTTTTTTTAAAAAAAAAGAGTGCTGAGGGTCTAATATGCATGGGACTCGCTTCTCGTGATGCATGCATTGCGGTGCACCATGTAATCGCCACATTTTCCCTTCCTTTAAGTTTGCTTGGGAGCTTGATCGTAACACAAACGACGTCGAACGCGTGTCACGGGTGTACACATCGTGAGCAGGACGCAGCTCTGCCCCATCTGATCTGCCACCACTGATTAAACGTACGTAGACGCATGACACTTCAAGCGTGATCGATTACATTTATTTATTCACGAAGGACTCCAACGTCTCGCCAAGGCGGACGATCGATGATGTCCTTAATTTTTTTTGTGGCAACACCATTTAACGGTATATAAAAAGTAAAATACGTATTCACAAAAATATGAAATCATATACACACTAATATATATATATATATATATATATATATATATATATATATATATATATATATATATATATATATATATATATATATATATATATATATATATATATATATATATATATATGACGCTAAAATGGGGCACCATGGTGCCTAGGCACCAAGCCTCTCTGCCTTTGAATTGCTTTTAGATACGTGCTAGTACAATAGTATGGAAAGAAAGTCATTAACACGGATGAAAAGTCTTAATTATGGATGGAAAATCTCACTCATAGATGAAAAGTCTCACTCATGGAGTTTGGGCACCATGGTGCCCCTGTTTTATATACACACACACGCAGTAGTGAGTGTAGTTACTGCCGACTGATCACAGTACGCAGCTGGTAGTAACTTTCCTCATAACATGTCGTAACTTTCCTCACAACGGGTAGTAACTTGACTTGCATGTAGGAGAGAGAAGAGAATAAATGCACTAAATTTTTATTTGTTATCTTGTTTATAAGCTAAAAATACAATAACTCTTTCGCAAAAATCCAATCTGTGATCCATTTTTACTATTGTGTTCAAAATTACGAGCTTAACAAAACAAAATACATGTTGAATATGTTTTGACGCTATGAAAATCATGTCATATAAAGTTACTATCATGTATGAATGAAGTTACTGTCAAATACA